>OY740783.1:58228060-59428060 GCA_963514005.1 Raja brachyura
TAAGTGGGTGTTAAGTGGTGACTGGAGATGGGTGCGTGGGAAAGGGTCCAGTCTTTGCAGACTGGAGTCATGCTTTAAGTAGGTGTGAAGTGGTAATTGGGGAGGAGTAGGTGGGGAAGGGTCCAGTCTTTTCAAACTGGAGTCAGGCTGTGAGTAGGTGTGAAGTGTTGGTTGTGGAGGGGGTGTGAGGGTACGAGGGTTACGTTTCTCTATCGAAACTGCAGAAGAACTCGTTCAGGTCATTGGTCAGCTGACGATTGTCCAAGGAGCGGGGGGTTTTCCTCTTGTAGCTTATGATTTCTTGCAAGCCCTTCCACACTGAAGAAGAGCCATTTGCTGAGAACTTGCTCCTAAACTTCTCAGAGTACCTTTCCTTGGCAGCTCTGATTCCACTTCTCAGCTTGTACTTGGCTTGCCTGTAGAGGTCTGCATCCCCGCTCCTGTGGGATCTACCCCTGCAAACGTCAAAATGCCTAAAGTCAAGTCAACGCCTTGTAAAAAACTGAACGATTTGGTGAGAGTGTACTGGAGTGATATATACTCTACAGACAACTGTGTGCAGTTTTGCAAAGCATGTGAGAAAGCAGTGAATCATGAGAAGAAATATTTCGTCTCTCAGCATGTACAGACAGCTAAACACAAATCAGCGGCAGAGAAACTGAAGGTAGGAAATACGCAAGCTTGTCTCCTCACAACATTTACTGCTGGCACCAGTCACAAATCTGAGTTTTAGAGTGATCTGTACAAAGCATTCATTGGTGGTAGAATTCCACTGTGGAAATTGGAACACAAATCTCTGAGGTTTTTTAGAGAAATACACAGAGGAACATATACTGAGCGAGTGATCATTACGGAAAAATTCAACAATGTTGTGCAGAAAATTAGAGATGAAGTTGCACGCAACAAAATATGGATCTCCATAGATGAGACAACCGATGCTGTGGGGAGATATGTTGCCAATGTGGTTATTGGTACATTGGAGGCAGGTCAACCATCAAAGGAGTATTTGTTGACATCGGAAGTGTTGGAGAAGTCAAACAGCTCAACTATTACATCTTGTTTACATCTTCACTTGCTGTACTTCGGCCAGAAGGTATAAAACACAAGTATGTCCATCTGTTTGTGACTGATGCAGCTCCGTGCAAGAAAAAAGCTGCTCGTGCTCTTAAAGTTTTATTCCCCAAAATGTTGTATTTGACATGCTTAACTCACGGACTCCATGGAATTGCCGAGCATATATGTAGCTTGTTTCCAAATGTCGATCGCCTAGTTTCCAATGACAAGAAAATCTTCCTCAAAGCACCGTCACGTGTGCAGTTGTTCAAGGAAATGGCACCTGAGATTCCGCTACCTCCTCAGCCTGTTTTGACTAGGTGGGGTACATGGCTTTCTGCTCTACTGTACTACGCTGCAGATTTTGAAAAGATAGAATAAATCGTCAACTGTTTTGAAGAAGAAGAATCTGCTGCAGTCAGGATCGTCAGTGAAATAATGCATAAAAGGTCCCTCCAACGCGATCTTGTGTTTATTGCTTCCAATTTTGCAAACTTTCCACAAGCTATGTAGGTAATGTAGGCAATGTAGGTAAAGGCATATAAGGAAAATGTGAGAGAGTGATTTTAACTAACAAAGATCTTGAAGAAATACAAAACATAGCTAAAGTTCTCAAAGGTAGTTGTTATGCACAAGATATCAATATGAATATAGAGTTTGTAGCTTGTTTTGGGTATGCACCAGTGACCTCAGCTGGGGTAGAAAGATGTTTTTCACAACTAAAGCATATTCTGTCAGACAGACGGCATAGTTTATCACCAGATAATTTTTTTAGTATGTGCAACCAGGCAACTTTGGTCATTTAATGTACTATACCTTTATAATTATCATTGTTAACCATATTTTGGTGGTGGAAATAAATGCCTTGTTATGCCTTTTTTGTCAATAAATGCCTTTTTCGTGCCTATTTTGTAGTTTTATTATGCCTTTTTGCTTGCCTATTTCAGAGATTTTTAGCGCCTAAACATCTTGTCTCTATTCACCTAAGGAGTCGAAGTTCATTTTCCATCTTGAAGACTTAAAAATGTGCAGTTTGTAACCCAAGAGTCAATGATGTTACTAACATAGATATATTTAAGGAAAAATATTTAAATAATATATTGATATTGATGAGGACCCACGATCCTGTTTATATCAATGGTGGAGAGTGTCAAAAACTTCAAATTCCTGGGAGTGCATATTTCCGAAGATCTTTCCAGGACACAGCACACTGAATATACCTAGAACAAAAATGTTCCACTTGATTCGACATGATCCCACCATCTTCCCTTCTTCCCAACTTGTTTATTTACCACTGACCACTCACTTCATGGCTCACTGGTCCACTCTTCCATCCCTACTCTTGTTTCCTGTACAACTGAAGGAGATGCAACACCCGTCCATTCACCTCTTCCTTTCCCACCATTCAAGGAACCATATTCCAAATGAAGCAGCAGTTAGTTCACATTTATTCCAATCTTGTCAGCTGTATTCAACTGATGCAATTATAAAGAAAGAACATCAGCATGTCTACTTCCTGAGAAGATTACGGAGATTCGGTATGTCAAAGAGGATTCTCTTGAAGTTCTACAGGTGCACACTAGGGATGACTGGTTGCATCATGGCCTGGTTTGGCAACTTGAACGTCCATGAGTGGAAAAGACTGCAAAAAGTTGTGACCACTGCCCAGTCCATCACCAGCTCTGACCTCCCCACCATCTAAGGGATTTATCTAAGTCGCTGCCTCTAAAAGACAGCCAACATCATCAGAGACTCACACCATCCTGGCCACACACTCATTTCACCACTGCCATTGGGAAGAAGGTACAGGAGCCTGAAGGCTTTAACATCCATGTTTAGGAACAACTTCTTCCCTTCAGCCATCAGGTTATTAAACACGACAACATATACAGTGGCTTGCAAAAGTATTCATACCCCTTGAACTTTTCCACATTTTGTCACGTCACAACCACAAACGTAAATGTATTTTATTGGGATTTTATGTGATAGACCAACACAAAGTGGCGCATAATTGTGAAGTGGAAGGAAAATGATACATGGTTTTCAAATCTTTTTACAAATAAAAAACTGAAAAGTGTGGCGTGCAAAAGTATTCAGCCCCCTTTACTCTGATACCCCTAAATAAAATCCAGTGCAACCAATTGCCTTCAGAAGTCACCTAATTAGTAAATAGAGTCCACTTGTGTGTAATCTAATCTCAGTATAAATAGCTGTTCTGTGAAGGCCTCAGAGGTTTGTTAAAGAACATTAGTGAACAAACAGCATCATGAAGTCCAAGGAACACACCAGACAGGTCAGGGATAAAGTTGTGGAGAAGTTTAAAGCAGGATTAGGTTATGAAAAAATATCCCAAGCTTTGAATATCTCACAGAGCACTGTTCAATCCATCATCCGAAAATGGAAAGAGTATGGCACAACTGCAAACCTACCAAGACATGGCTGTCCACCTAAACTGACAGGCTGGGCAAGGAGAGCATTGATCAGAGAAGCAGCCAAGAGACCCATGGTAACTCTGGAGGAGCTGCAGAGATCCACAGCTCAGGTGGGCAAATCTATCCACAGGACAACTATTAGTCGTGCACTCCACAAATCGGACCTTTATGGAAGAGTGGCAAGAAGAAAGCCATTGTTGAAACAAAGCCATAAGAAGTCCCATTTGCAGTTTGCCACAAACCATGTGGGGGACACAGCAAACATGTGGAGGAAGGTGCTCTGGTCTGATGAGACCAAAATTGAGGTTTTTGGAATAAATGCAAAACGTTATGTGTGGCGGAAAACTAACACTGCACATCACCCTGAACACACCATCCCCATTGTGAAACATGCTGTGGGGATGCTTTTCTTCAGCATGGACAGGGAAGCTGGTCAGAGTTGATGGGAAGATGGACGGAGCCAAATACAGGGCAATCTTGGAAGAAAACCTGTTAGAGTCTGCAAAAGACTTGAGACTGGGGCGGAGGTTCACCTTCCAGCAGGACGACGACCCTAAACATACAGCCAGAGCTACAATGGAATGCTTTAGATCAAAGCATATTAATGTGTTAGAAAGGCCCAGTCAAAGTCCAGACCTAAATCCAATTGAGAATCTCTGGCAAGACTTGAAAATTGCTGTTCACAGATGCTCTCCATCCAATCTGACTGAGCTTGAGCTATTTTGCAAAGAAGAATGGGCAGAATTTTCAGTCTCTAGATGTGCTAAGCTGGTAGAGACATACTCCAAAATATTTGCTGCTGTAATTGCAGCGAAAGGTGGTTCTACAAAATATTGACTCAGGGGGGCTGAATACTTTTGCACGCCACACTTTTCAGTTTTTTATTTGTAATAAAATTTGGAAACCATGTATCATTTTCCTTCCACTTCACAAATTATGCACCACTTTGTGTTGGTCTATCACATAAAATCCCAATAAAATACATTTACGTTTGTGGTTGTAACGTGACAAAATGTGGAAAAGTTCAAGGGGTATGAATACTTTTGCAAGCCACTGTAAGCTCTGAACTACAATAGACTTATTATTGTGAACAGCAATTTTCAAGTCTTGCCAGAGATTCTCAATTGGATTTAGGTCTGGACTTTGACTGGGCCTTTCTAACACATTAATATGCTTTGATCTAAAGCATTCCATTGTAGCTCTGGCTGTATGTTTAGGGTCGTCGTCCTGCTGGAAGGTGAACCTCCGCCCCAGTCTCAAGTCTTTTGCAGACTCTAACAGGTTTTCTTCCAAGATTGCCCTGTATTTGGCTCCGTCCATCTTCCCATCAACTCTGACCAGCTTCCCTGTCCATGCTGAAGAAAAGCATCCCCACAGCATGTTTCACAATGGGGATGGTGTGTTCAGGGTGATGTGCAGTGTTAGTTTATATATACTGACTATATTTTCTCCCATTACGTACTTTGTTTACATATTTTGTTGTGCTGCAGCAAGTAAGAATTTCATTGTTCTATTTCTGGGACATATGACAATAAAACACTCTTAACGACTTGACTTGATAAAACATGATGAAATATGGTAGGGGGAGAAGGCTTTACAACAATAAATACATGCTATGTAACTGCTGGACAGAATGGCATATTTTTGTGGTAGAAATATCATGAGAAATATGATATCAAAAATAACTTTTAATGTTTGTAATCTTAAATAAAACTGCAAATGCTGGAATCTGATGCACAGCCTCATTTCCGAAACGTCACCAATTTCTTACCCCGCTCCCCCACCCAACCGATGCTGGTCAACACAGCAAGCTTCTCAAGTTGTCCGTTTTAGGTGCAAGGACTGAGTCAGTCAAGCAGCTTTTGTGGAAAGAAAAACCCATTTGTTTCAGCTCAAAATCCTTCAACAAAAGAGTGTTGACAATAGTGAAATGATGAAAAGCCATTGAATAGATTGTTAAATGGAGACAAAAGAAACTGCAGATGCTGGAATCTTGAGCAAAATGTGAAATTCTGGAGTTAGCAGATCAGAGAGCATTCTTAGAGGAAATGGATCCTTCTTCAGACTTGAAGGATCCCAAACCGCCATTTCTGTTACAGATGCTGTCTAACGTGCTGAGTCAATCTAGCACTATGTTTTGGAATGGATAGTTAAATTCCTTTGTTTTTTTTAACGTGTTCCTCATGTCATGATGCATTGTCTGGCCTAATGGGGTGTACAATAGTTTATTTTAATGGTACAATGGCTGTGCTGAGCAGGGCAAAATATACCTAGAACAAAAATGTTCCACTTGATTCGACATGATTCCACCATCTTCCCTTCTTCCCAACTTGTTTATTTACCACTGACCACTCACTTCACGGCTCACTGGTCCACTCTTCCATCCCTACTCTTGTTTCCTATCCAACTGAAGGAGATGCCAGACCTGTCCATTCACCTCTTCCTTTCCCACCATTCAAGGAACCATATTCCAAATGAAGCAGCAGTTAGTTCACATTTATTTCAATCTTGTCAGCTGTATTCAGTGTTCATAATATGGTTTCCTCTAGATTGGTGAAACCAAAAATAGATTTGGTGATCATTATATAGAGCACCTGAGCCCAGTCTGCAGAAATGATTCTTAAGTTCTGAAAATCTGTTGTCTATTATTACAATTCAGCATCTAATTCTGACTTGTCTGTGGCTTCCACCTCTGTTACAACAGGGCCAAATGTAAACAAACACCTCAATTTTTATCTTTATCCTGCAGGACACCATGTTGAATTTTTCGACTTCTGATAACTTGCTCTTTGTTCGTATCAGGACTTTTACATGCCATTTGTCTCTATGCCTAGGGGTGGATTTTTCATTTGTATATTCAGGCCTGCTCAGCATTGCCTAGTAGACCAGAAGATGCAACATCACAACATTAACAGCATATTGCAAAAACAAGAGCTAAATGCCCATCATTTCACTCCATTACTAACTTTTCCATTGTTCCTTCCAATGCCCTCCCCTTCTCCTCTACTTGTACTTGCTTGCTCTTTCAATTCTGATGAAGGGTCTTTAACCTGTAAAGTTAAATGGTTAAATCATTTCACAGCCAATGCTCGACTGTTCTTTAACATTTCTGTTTTGGTTTGGTATCTTACCTGTTTCTCCAAGACCGGGCTGATAGTAACTCCTAATTGCAAGAAAAGCTAAATGACTGTTAATTCTGATGGAATTGAAAATTGGTGTCCACTCAGGCAGCTTGATTCGATCACCGTTAATATCCAGGACACCGCTATATAAGTTTGCCTTCACTGATTTTAACGGAACCAGGTCATGGAGAGCACACAAATGTTCATAATGTGATTCAAAATTCAAAGACCCTCGCTGGCGCAAATGAGTTGATTCAATCATTTAATGCAAGAGCCTGTGGGAGCGAATGGCATGTTGGCCTTTATAACAAGTGGAATCGAATATAGGAGCAAAGAGGTCCAATCTGCAGCTGTACAGAGCCCTAGTGAGACCACACCAGGAGTATTATGTGCAGTATTGGTCACCTAATTTGAGGAAGAACATTCTTGCTATTGAGGGAGTGCAGCGTAGGTTTACAAGGTTAATTCCCGGGATGGCGGGACTGTCATATGCTGAGAGAATGGAGCAGCTGGGCTTGTACACTCTGGAGTTTAGAAGGATGAGAGGAGATCTCATTGAAACATATAAGATTGTTAAGGGTTTGGACATGACAGGAAACATGTTCCCGATGTTGGGGGAGTCCAGAACCAGGGGCCACAGTTTAAGAATAAGGAGTAAGCCATTTAGAATGGAGACGAGGAAACACTTTTTCTCACAGAGTATGGTGAGTCTGTGGAATTCTCTGCCTCAGAGGGCAGCGGAGGCAGGTTCTCTGGATGCTTTCGAGAGAGAGCTGGATAGGGCTCTTAAAAATAGCAGTGTCGGGGGATATGGGGGATGTGATTGTACTTGTGGATAGTATGACTTGGCTGGGTAACATAGTGTTTCCACTGTATCTTTGAACACATGACAATCAAAGCAATACCAACGGTGTAACATGCTGACCAAGTGTGAGTCGGGACTCACTCTGACAATAGAGGAGACCGAGGACAGAGAGGTCTGTGTAGGAATGGGAAGGTGAATTAGTGTCCAACAACCGGGAGAATATGGCATGATTGTTTTCATTGGATGCGGTACAGTGTATAAAATTTCCAATCATGAAACTCAATGCCCTCTTCTACCCCCTGTCCACTTGTTACAGGTCAAGCAGTAGTTAGCGATCATCTGCCCTTAACAAATCCATGCTGACTATCTATGTTGACTACCCCTGAATAATTGAATACTTTCTAAAATATGGTGTTCTGCCCCATAGAATGGATTCCAGTAATTTTCCTTCCACAAAAGTTAAACCAACTGGCTTGTAACTACTTAGTTTAGCATCACCTTTCTTTTTAAAAAAACAGCAGTTTTTCAATCCTGTTGCACCACTTGTTGAGCCAAGGAGGATAACAATTGTTAGGACTCCTACAATTTCCATATTGCTTTTTTCAACAACCACGACATAATTGATTTAACTTTAACCATTCACCTGTTTTAAATCCTTTAATAATACATCAATTATTGCATTTATCCCATCCAATATTCCTTTATTTTAATCCAACACTAGCATATTTGTGAAGATGGCTGCAAAGTATTCATTAAGAATTAAACAAACTCACACATGCACAAACATTTTGCTTCCTAATCATATCATATCCTTTTATTATAACTATAAAACTCTGATCTTGGATGTGGATGTGTGTGTGTGATCACATCTATTCGAAGAAACGACGTGCTAACGGGAACATTTTTACATATTCCGGTAGAGATTTATCCCCTTGAGTCAAAAATCGGATTACCTGAAATTGTTGTGCTTTATTTCTTGAGTTATTAATAAAAATGTTCACAAATCCGATCCAACTTTGAATTCAAAACGCCTGTTTTTTTTCGCTGATGACGTGACAATGGATCTGCCTGCCATCTGCTCGTACTGCGACTGATGTCACCTCCCAACCTTCCCTCCTCCACTGTTGTTCAAAAGTTGCCCTGTCGACTGAAGACATTCGCCTGTTTGCGCCTCGGCTCGGCTTGGGCCCTGTACCCGAGAGCTCCCGAGAGCTTTGGTCGACGCACGCTCCCGCCTCGGCTCGGGTTTCGTCTCTACCCCCCCTCCACTCTCCCCACCTCCTCTCTCCCTCCTCTCTCTCCACCTCCTCTCTCCCCCCATCCTCTCCCCCCCTTCCTCTCACCCCCCTCCTCTCTCTTCCCCTCCTCTCTCCCCCCTCCTCCCCCACTCTCCACCCATCTCTCCCCCCCTTTCCCCTCCCCATCCATTTCCTCTCTGTAGATTAGTGGCTTATGTTATGAATCATGCTTTTGTAGTTACACCCACTAGCTTATTAGCATCGCGGTCTACCACACTCGGCAGTCTGAAGTAAACTCTCAAGTGAGAACCTGTTGTTGTTTATTCTAAATAAACAGTGTATAACCTGACATGGCATGAGGTCTTTAATATTACAAGGACTCTAATTCAAAGTTTTCGATCTCACCCTCCTATTGATTATATTGTTTTTATCTTCGTTCATCTTTTTAACTACGATTATGGCTGCTGCTCTCAGAAAGCCGGATATCTTGGTGTTTGATGCTGATCTTGGAGAGCGATGGTGTGTGTTCAAGGAAGATTTTTAAATCTACATTGATGCTGCTTATCCAGCTGCAGCACCTGCTCTTTGTGCCTCGATTCTCCTTAACTTAGCTGGCACTGAAGCTGCTCGACGTGCCTGAAGAATTCACTATGCACCGGCTGGTGTGGATGATAATGGCATACAAATTCCAGCAGAGTCCATCCATGATCCTGAGTGCCTCCTACGTAAATTCCGACAACTATGTGAGTTACAAATTAATGTGAGCATTGAACAATTTTTCTCAATGTGTCAAAATCAAGGAGAACCGGTCGAGCTTTATGTCAGTGCACTGAAGCATGTTGCTAGTCAATGCGATTTTAGAGATATCGAAGCTAGCCTGATAAGAGATTGCTTGATACATGGCATATTGAATGATAAACTATGCGATGAATTGTTGCATGAAGTGGGCCTGACCTTAGAAGCTGTCTAAAACTGCTGTCGCATAGCTGAATTAACCAATGCCCACATTAAAACGCTAACAGCTCCTGCTGCTCGTGAAGTCAATGCAATCCTTTAATGGTGCAGCACTGCGCCCTATCGGCCAAGTGAAGTTATCTCACCATTGGTATCTCAACGTGCGTGACCACATCCTGCATTTCTACATGGTACGCGAGAAGGTACCATCCATACTGGGTGCCACGGCATGCCATGACATGGGTTTGATTTCCTTCAGCCCTTCAGTCTGTCCACTGACTGATTTTACACGTCACATTTTAACACAATACTAGGAGCTGGGCAGGTTACCTGCTAGATGCATGATTACTATTGACCCTGAGGCAATCCCAGTTGTTCGTCCGGCTCACAGGATTCCCCATGCTATGCAGGATCGTGTGCAAAGTGACTCTTGGTGTGATTACTCCCGTAACTGAACCTTCAGACTGGGTCTCCTCAATGGTTGCCACTACTAAGACGAATAAAGATGAGATACGGATTTGTAAAAAACCCCGAGGATTTAAAAACAGCAATTAAGAGACCACGTTATCCAATGCGTTCAGTGGATGAGATTGGGGCACAGATGGCCGATGCAACTGTATTCACAGTGCTAGATGCCAAGAATTCATTCTGGCAGATTCCACTGGATCATAAATCCTCCAAGCTGACAACTTTCAGTATACCGTTCGGACGATATAAATTTTTGAGAATGCCCTTTGGTATAAGTCTGCTAGTGAAGTGTTTCAACAATCCATGGAGCAATTGTTTTCTGGATACCCTTGCTCCATCGTAGTGGACGATATCCTCATTGCTGGGAAAACGATTGAGGAACATGATGCTAATCTGACAAAAGTATTGAAGCGTGCCGAGGCCATCCATCTCAAGCTCAACCCCAAAAAATGCAAATTCAGAGTGAATGAGGTAAAATACCTAGGCCATATATTTATCAAGGATGGCCTGAAAACTGATCCAGCGAAAACCAGTGCTATTAATGAACTCCAAGCACCCACTGACGTGCCCAGCTTGAAGAGGTTCCTTGGCATGGCAAACCATTTAAGCAAATTAATTCCTGATTTCAGCAAGGCGTCAGCCCCATTACGCCTTCTCACATACAAAGACAATGCTTGGACCTGGCATGAACAACAACAGACAGCATTTGACACTCTTAAACGGCAGATGTCGGCCACTCCTACTCTAGCGTACTTTGATCATAGACTGCCTGTTACACTTACATGTGACACCTCACAACATGGCCTGGGCGCTCCATGCCTTCAGAATGATAGCCATGGCAATAAGCCTGTCGCCTATGCCTCACGCACCATGTCTGACACAGAACAACGATACGCCCCAAATTAAAAAGGAATTACTAGCGGTTGGTTTTGCCTGCAAAAAGTTCAACGATTTCATCTTTGGTCGCACAGTTACAGTTGAAACTGACCACAAACCTCTTATCAGCACTTTCAATAAACCTATAACTCTCCAGCGGGCCTACAACTTCAAAAATATGACATCGTCCTCACCTACAAACGTGGAAAGGATATGCACCTGGCAGACACTCTGTCCCGTGCACCTTGGAAGACCTGCGAGGATCTGCCCTCGCCGGAAGATGACTATCGTGATGTCCGTATCCTTCATCCCTTCATCATGGATGGAGGACGTAGTTGCCCACACTGCCACTGACAAGACCCTACGGTCCCTAACCTCTGTCATTAAACGTGGCTGGCCAGCAAGCACTACAACGTTCCTTTGCCGGTCTGACCTTTCTTCCCCGTTCGGGCCGAATTAGTGCTACAAGACGGGATTGTTTTAAAAGGACACAAGGCCGTGGTTTCTTCTTTGTTGCATCACCGGTATTTTGACACTGTTCATGCAGGACACCTAGGCGCTGAAGCCACTCTTTCACGGGCGTAAATCATGTTTTACTGGCCTGGCATGGCCGAATACATCAACGACAATGTGGTAGCTTGTGCTGTATGCAATGGCATGGCACCTCATCAACAAAAGCAACCACTTCTGCCACATCCTGTACCTGCGCTCCCATGGTCTACAGTGGCAGCTGATTTATTTGAGTGGCACGGCAAGCAGTACCCTGTGCTTGTGGATTCGTATTCAGGGTGGTCCGACATTGATTTTTTCAGCAGCCCCACTTCCAGTGGCGTGATTTCGAAATTATCTCGTCATTTTTCAATCCATGGATCTCCAGGCAAGCTGCTGACTGACAATGGCAGCCAGTTCACCAGCCAACAATTCAGAGAGTTTGCCAGACGCTGGAATTTTCACCACATCACCAGCAGCCCTGAGTTTCCACAGTCTAATGGGCTGGCTGAACGGGCTGTCCGAAGTGGGAAACAACTCATGGGGCACTCCCACAGGGTCAAATCTGACATATTCCTGGATTTGCTCAACTTACACAACATTTCCCGTCACCCTGCCTTGGGTTTCCCTGCTCAACGATTGTTGTCAAGGCAGACCGGTACCCCGTTGCCCCGTCGCAGAACAAACTTTAATCCAAAATGCCTTTCCACCTGAGGATATTCAAACCAGGTTATGACAGAAGCGTGACATTCAAAAAAGTGGTTCGACAAGACGAGTAGGCCTCTGCCGCTATTGACCAAAGGACAGGTGGTCCACTTACAGACTCACAAAGGCCATGACCGTATTGGAGTGATCTCTGGTCTAGCTTTGGAGCTACGCTTGTATATTGTTAGAGCCGATGGCGGCACCTACCGACGAAACAGACAACATCTTCTGCCTGTGAAGGAGCCAATCCCTCCTCCTTAATATCCGGATCGTACAAGTTCACTTCAATCTGCATCTGGTGACCCTTGCATGCTCTTGCCAGTACAACAATCCATGCCTGCGACAGTTCCTCTGTCTGTTCCATCTTCGCCTACGCCACAATCTCCTGCTTTGACCCCAGAGGCGTTGGTCCACTCCCCCAGGGTGGTGAAATCACCAACTCTGTCCCCAGAGAAGAGGAATGGAGATGGCGTCTATCGTACACGTGCCGGTTGTGTTAGCAGGCTGGTCGTGAAGTAACCGGACTATGTTTGACTTTACATACGTCTGTCATCGGTTGTGATTTTTGCTTTGCTTAGTTATGGGTATACAGTCTTATTGATTCTTTTAGAGGGGGGATGTAGATTAGTGGCTCATGTTATGAGTCATGCTTTTGTAGTTACACCCACTAGCTTATTAGCATCGCGGTCTACCGCACTCTGCAGTCCGAAGTGAACTCTCAAGTGAGAACTTGTAGTTGTTTATTCTAAATAAACAGTGTATAACCTGACATGGCATGAGGTCTTTATATTACAAGGTCTCTAAATCAACCCCTCTTCCCCCTCTTCCCCCCCCTCTTCCCCCCCTCTTTCCCCCCCCCTCTTTCCCCCCCCCTATCCCCCCCCTTCCCCCCCTCTTCCCCCCCCCTCTTTCCCCCCCCCTCTTTTACCCCCCCCCTCTTTCCCCCCCCCCTCTTTCCCCCCCCCTCTTTCCCCCCCCCCTCTTCCCCCCCCCCCCCCCATTGAGAAGACAGACACCCCTGGCAGCAATCGATCCCAAGCTTGAGGCGTTAGATAAACAATTGAAAACAGACTTGGAAAAGTTTGATCTACAGACGAAGATTGCAGCAGCCTATGCAAGGATCAACGAACTCACGGACAAGAGATCAAGGTGGTCACACATTGGAGCGGTGTCCACAGATCAAGGCCAAGAAGAAAGAAGTTTTTATGATTTATATGATATGAATGGAACGACGATTAAGAACAGAAAGTTATGAGTTAATTGATTGTTTTTTATTGAAGTAATACAAACAAGTAATCAAGACTGGAAGAGTATTCTTACTATCGCCGGAGCTCGTGGAGTGCGTGAGACTACTTTTCAAATAATTCTCGACAAATTAGTGGCTGTCAAAATTGAATTTTGAGAATGTTGTAAAAACTGCCGCTACATTAAGTAAAAAGCTGTTTCAACGCATGGCCTCTACCTCAAACTGAAAATAATCATCCGAGCATCTGCGCCAGAATCCTCTAGCCAAAAACACGTCTCAGACTACGTATAAAATCCCACCCACATTAACACAGGCAGATAATAATTAAAGGTAACTAGACATGACTATAATAAACTTAATTAAGCTTAATGGCTCCAACAATGGGCATAAGTAATTTCTATATGTAACATTTTGGCATTTACTCCTGTAAAAAAAAAGCACGTTTGGCAGGAATCAACTTACCTTTCAATACTTCTATCCAGGTATCCACCCAAGTGTCTTTTAAATATTGTTATAGTATCTGTCTCAATTATCTCCCCTGGCAACTCATTCTATATATACAATTAACGCAAATTGGATTTCTGTTCTGAAAATGGTGTAGCTTCCAGTTTTAAGAAAAATATGGCACTTTTGGCATTAAGCATTCTTTAAGAAAGAAATTTAGTTGTCAGTTTTGGCTTCAGGTCTCTCGTAGGACTAGCAGATAACATTTTTGAAATCCTGACTGTTAATAAAACTAATACAGATTAAAAATTGAATGCAATCTTTCCTGATATCAAATAGTATGTACTGGGAAATGAGGTAAAATCAGACAGCAAAGCTCATCACCCTTGCTGCATGGAGCTTGTGAGTTTGTTTAGTTCTTAATTAATAATTTCAAGAGAGCGTTAGATTTAGCTCTTGGGGCTAAAGGAATCAAGGGATATGGGGAATAAGCAGGGGCAGGGTATTGATTTTAGATGATCAGCATGATCATATTGAATGGTGGTGCTGGCTCAAAGGGCCGAATGGCCTACTGATGGAAACATAGAAAATAGGTGCAGGAGGAAGCCATTCGGCCCTTCGAGCCAGCACCGCCATTCATTGTGATCATGGCTGATCGTCCTCAATCAATAACCCGTGCCCGCCTTCTCCCCATATCCCTTGATTCCACTACTACCTAGAGCTCTAGCTAATGCCCCTGTCCCACTTAGGAAACCTGAACGGAAACCTCTAGAGGCTTTGCGCCCCACCTAAGGTTTCCGTGCGATTCCCGGAAGTTCCCGGAGGTTTTTGTCCTCCGGCAACCACCTTCAACTAGCATTGCAACCAGCTTTGAATAAAAAATTACCGATTTTTAAAACGGAAACCACTTTCGACCAATAGGGAGACTGACAAAAACCTCCGGAAACTGCACGGAAACCTTGGGTGGGGCGCAAAGTCTCCAGAGGTTTCCGTTCAGGTTTCCTAAGTGGGACAGGGGTATAACTCTTTCTTAAATCCATCCAGTGATTTGGCCTCCACTGCCCTCTGTGGCAGGGAATTCCACAAATTCACAACTCTCTGGGTGAAAAAGTTTTTTCTCACCTCAGTCTTAAATTTCCTTCCCTTTAAGCTAAGACTGTGGCCCCTGGTTCTGGACTCGCCCAACATTGGGAACATTTTTCCTGCATCTAGCTTGTCCAGTACTTTTATAATTTTATATGTTTCTATAAGATATCTCCTTATCCTTTTAAACTCCAGTGAATACAAGCCTAGACTTTTCAATCTTTCCTCATATGACAGTCCCGTCATCCCATGGATCAATCTTGTGAACCTACGTTGCACTGCCTCAATCACAAGGGTGTCCTTCCTCAAATTAGGAGATCAAAACTGTACACAATACTCCAGATGTGGTCTTACCAGAGCCCTGTACAACTGCAGAAGAACCTCTTTACTCCTATACTGAAATCCTCTTGTTATGAAGGCCAAAATTCCATTAGATTTCTTCACTGCCTGCTATACCTGCACACCACCTTTCAGTGACTGGAGTACAAGGACACCCAGATCTTGCTGTACCTCCCCCTTAGCTAACCTAACCCCATTGAGATAATAATCTGCCCCCTTGTTTTTGCCGCCAAAGTGGATAACCTCACATTTATCTATATTATACTGCATCTGCCATGCATCTGCCCACTCACTCAACCTGTCCAGGTCACCCTGTAACCTCCTAACATCCTCTTCACAGTTCACACTGCCACCCAGCTTTGTGTCATCTGCAAACTTGCTAATGTTGCTCCTAATTCCCTCTGCCAAATCATTAATATATATGGTAAACAGTTGCGGCCCCAACACCGAGCCTTGCGGCACTCCACACGCCACTGCCTACCATTCTGAAAAGGACCCGTTCACTCCTACTCTTTGCTTCCTGTCTGCCAACCAATTTTCTATCCACATCAACACCCTACCCCCAGTACTATGTGCTCTAATTTTAGTCACCAGTTTCCCTTATCAAAGGCTTTCTGAAAGTCTAGATACACTACATCCACTGGCTCCCCTTCATCCATTTTACTTGTCACATCCTCAAAAAATACCAGAAGGTTAGTCAAGCATGATTTTCCTTTCATAAAACCATGCTGACGGACTAATCCTTTTATTGCTAACCAAATGCCCCATTATTACCTCTTTCTTGAAAAGTGGGGTAATATTAGCTATCCTCTAGTCCACAGGAACTGTTCCTGAATCTATTGAACATTGGAAAATGATCACCAATGTGTCCACTATTTCTAGAGCCATCTCCCTGAGGACCCTGGGATGTAGACCATCAGGCCCAGGGGATTTATCACCCTTCAGTCTCATTAGCCTACCCAATACTATTTCTCGCCTAATGAAAATTTATTTCACTTCCTCTACCCCCTTAGATCCTCTGTCCTCCAGTACACCTGGGAGATTGTTTGTGTCTTCCTTAGTGAAGACAGATCCAAAGTACCTATTCAACTCTTCTGCCATTTCCTTGTTCCCCATAATTATTTCACCTGTGTCTGCCTTCAAGGGACCCACATTTGACTTTGCTATTCTTTTTCCCTTAACATATCTAAAGAAGCTTTTACGGTCCTTCTTTATATTCCTGGCCAGCTTCCCCTCGTACTTCATCTTTTCAGCCCGTATTGTCCGTTTTGTTTCCTACTGTTGTACTATGAAAGTTTCCCAATCCTCTGGCTTCCGGCTACTCTTTGCTGTGTTATACATCTTTTCTTTTAGTTTTATTCTATCCCTAACTTCTCTTGTCAGCCACAGTTGCCTCCTACTCCCCTTAGAATCTTTCTTCCTTTTTGGAATGAAATGATCCTGCATCTTCCGGATTATGCCCAGAAATTCCTGCCATTGCTGTTCCACCGTCATTCCTGCTAGGATCCCTTTCCAGTCTACTTTGGCCAGCTCCTCCCTCATGCCTTCATAGTCCCCTTTGTTCAACTGCATCACTGGCACTTCCGATTTAACCCTCTCCTTCACAAATTGCAGATTAAAACTAATCATATTATGATCACTACCTCCAAGTAGTTCCTTTACCTCTAGTTCCCTTATCAAATCTGGTTCATTGCATAACACTAAATCTAGAATTGCCTTTTCTCTGGTCGGCTCCATTAAAAGCTGCTTTAAGAATCCATCTCGGAGGCACTCTACAAACTCTCTTTCTAGGGGTCCTGAACCAACCTGATTTTCCCAGTCTACCTGCTTTTTGAAATCCCTCATCACCACAGTGGCATTATCTTTGTTACATGCCAGTTTTAACTCCTGCTGCAACTTACACCCTACATCCGGGCTACTATTTGGGGGTCTGTAGATAACACCAATTAGTGTCTTCTTGCCTTTGCAATTCCACAACTCGATCCACACTGACTCTATCTCGTCAGTCCCTATGTCTTCCCTCGCAAGGGTCTCAATTCCATCCTTCACCAGCAGAGCTACCCCCCCCCCCCTCCTCTGCCCACCTGCCTGTCTTTCTATAGGATATATAACCCTGAATATTAAGTTCCCATGCCTGATCCTCCTGCAGCCACGTCTCAGTAATCCCCACAATGTCATATCTACCAACCTCTAACTGAGCCTCAAGCTCATCTACTTTACTTCTTATACTTTACTCATTCATATACAATATTTTTAATTCCTTACAATATCACGTTTCACATCAATCCCTATTACACTTGGCCATACTCTCCTATCCCTTTGTGAGCTTTCTTTCCTGTTAATTCTGGGGTCATTAACTATCCTTTAACTCCCTTTCCCTTTAATTCTGTCCTTGACTATCCCATTTGACACCCCCCTCCCCTTATTTAGTTTAAAACCACCTGTGTAGCAGTGGCAAAACTGCCTGCCAGAATGCCATTCCCCCACCTGTTAAGGTGCAATCCGTCCCTTTTGTACAGTTCCCCCTTAAAGATCCCAGTGGTCTAAGAATCTGAATCCCTGCCTCCTGCACCAGTTCCTCAGCCACAACCCTGCACCTATTTTTCCATGTTCTATGTTTTCTATGTTTTCTATCAAGATTGGAATACAAAAACAGAGATGTAATGCTGAGACTCTATAAAATGCTGGTTAGGCTGCATTTGAAGTACTGTGAGCAAATCTGGGCCCCGTATCTGAGGAAGGATATGCTGGCTCTGCAGAGGGTCCAAGGAGGTTTACAAGAATGATTCCAGGAATGAGTAGGTTAGCAGATGATGAGCGTTTGACAGCACTGGGCCTCTACTTGCTGGAGTTTTGAAGGTTGAGGGGAGACCTCATTGGAACTTACAGAATAATGAAAGGCATAAATAGAGTGGATGTGAAAAGGATGTTTCCACTGGTGGGAGAGTCTAGGACCAGAGGTCATAGCCTTAGAATTAAAGGGCGCTCTTTTAGAAAGGAGGTGAGGAGGAACTTCTTTAGTCAGAGGGTAGTTATTCTGTGGAACTCAGACACAGAGGGCCATGGAGGTGAAGTCAGTGGATATTTTTAAGGCAGAGTTAGACAAATTCTTGATTAGAATGGGTGTCAAGGGTTATGGGGAGAAGGCAAGAAAATGGGATTAGCAGGCAGAGATCAGACATAATTGAATAACGAAGTCGGCCATTGAATGGCAAATGGCCTAATTCTACTCCTAGAACTTGTGAGTTTAAAATCCAGATCATTGTGTCTGCTTGGATCACAGCTGTTTCCCAAACTTCAGATATTGTGAACGGGTTGGAGGGCCAGACCTGGATTTTTCCCTTCTTCTGAAAATACTACCAGACCTCAGAACCACAAGGAAAATTATGTTGCGTTCCCTGGAGTACGCCATAAATTGTTTGAATGGATGGAAAAGCTCCAATGCAACATATTCAGCTGAATTCTGCTCACAGACTTTTATATTGCTTTACATATTCTTCTGTTTCTGTGCGGAGATGGTCACATTGTCAGGATTTCCTTATTTGGTACAAATAGTTTCCTTACTATCAAGTAATCAAATAATTTCTCACAGTCTCAGATCACATAAAGACATTCAGCCAAATGTACCCATGCCAACTCCTGAAAGTCTCTGCAGTTACTTCTATTTATTTGCCATTTTCTTAGCTTTCTTTTTCAAGTATGTGTCCAAATTCCCTTTTCAATTTGAATTGAGCCATTCCTTTTTTTTTAATGAGTTTTGCCATAATTCTGTCAAATACAGATGAGATCTTATTGGTTTAAAGTTGGTTTCTACTTCAGCTTTTATCATTTAAAATGCAAGATTTTTGGTGCCAGGAGTCCTGCTAGCCACCCATCTTGCATGTTAAATAAACCCCTGCTCATGAAAATGTTTTGTGATCATTCTGGGATTGAAGGGATGGGTAAATATCCTGTCTGCTCTTCCCTAGCAGAAGGAGATGAATCCAAACATATAGTCTCGGAAATAATATTACTTTGCTCTTGCTAACATTAGCTCAATTTGTTACTAAATTGTTCGTCTTCCAGAACTCTAAATGCTGCCATTGTAGAACCCTTTAAATCTTCAATTTCAGCAAAGGAGGCTTTGAAGGTCGCCAGCACCTCAAAGTTTTCAATTTACTAAGAAATTGGAAGGTTTGATTTATATAACTTCTTTGTGCGATTGTGGAGGTTGGAATGGAAAAGATTTGCTTTAAATTAATACTGTTGAACCTTGCCTGAGTTTTCAATTTTCTGATGTTTGTGTGACAATTTCAGTTGTGTTTCATGAAACTCAACTACTCTAGTGATTTGATCAAAGTGTCTCACTGCTGGCAAATTAATAGTGCTGCAATAAAAGTGTACGCCATTCAGATTGTAATTTTATTATATCTCATCTATCTTTACATTCCAATTTTTCAGATGTTATCTCCTCTCGGGGTCCTTGCTCCATGAACCCACAGCATTATCTGATTCTGTACCAGTGTGACTATTATTCAATTACAATGCACCATTGAGACTCCACCTTTCCTCCATCTACTGCTCCAACTCTCAGAACTTCACATAAAACACTTTGAATTGAATAAGACATAATAGTAAATTAACATTTTCTTTTAAGTGAACAGGTAAACGAAAAATGTATCTGGAACCATTGCACAATATGAAATCACGTTTGGAACAATTAGTGAAGAGGTTGGGATAAAGCTTTATGCTCAGGTCTTTTGAATTTCACATTGACATAGGTGGAAAGAGGTCCTTCTGCAGTTGTATAGGGCCCTATTGAGACCACACCTGGAGTATTGTGTGCAGTTTTGGTGCCCTAATTTGAGGAAGGACATTCTTGCTATTGAGGGAGTGCAGCGTAGGTTTACAAGGTTCATTCCCGGGATGGTGGGACTGTCATATGCTGAGAGAATGGAGCGGCTGGGCTTGTATACTCTGGAGTTTAGAAGGATGAGAGGGCATCTTATTGAAACATATAAGAGTATTAAGGATTTGGACACGCTAGAGGCAGGAAACATGTTCCCGATGTTGGGGGAGTCCAGAACCAGGGGCCACAGTTTAAAAATAAGGGGTAAGCCATTTAGAACGGAGACGATGAAAAACTTTTCACGGAGAGTTGTGAGTCTGTGGAATTCTCTGCCTCAGAGGGCGGTGGAGGCCGGTTCTCTGGATACTTTCAAGAGAGAGCTAGATAGGGCTCTTAAAGATAGTGGAGTCAGGGGATATGGGGAGAAGACAGGGAGATTGTGGATGATCAGCCATGATCACATTGAATGGCGGTGCTGGCACAAAGGGCCGAATGGCCTACTGCTGCACCTATTGTCTATTGACATATTTCACCAAGCTTAACAAAATAAATGGGTCACTAGCACTTTCTCAGTGGTGGCTGAGCCTTGTGGTGTACTAATGAAGAGGGCAGAAAGAGATTTAGAAAACATATATAATCAAGGCCATTTATGATAAAACTCCTTTGTAATCAAGGGGTATGAAAAATGTAATTGTAGCCAAGTTCAATTAAGTATAAAAATCAATGGAATAAACCAAAATAGTGCAATGTAAACTGAAGCTACCGAGTGTACTGTACACTGTTGAAGACTTCAACTTAGTAATACTGAAGAGTTTTCCCTTTCGTTCCTTATCACTGCATTAACTGAGATCTAATTGTGACTTCTATATGTTGGCAGATGCGACTGCTGCAGAACAACAGTCCAGGCAGAGTTCCTTGATTAATGCCTCCAGCTGTCATATGTCCCATTATTTGTACATTTGCATAACTTAATGCTTTAGGACACGGCAGAATGGATACTTAATTTAATGTTTAGCAGACTCCTGATAGGCGAATAATTCAAAACTGTCATGTGAGGTCAGTAATGCAATAATATGGCAATGCATTTATGATTCTGCATATCATTAAAGTTCTAACATAGAATAAATAAAGAAAATGCTAAATGCAGTTAGATACTGAAGCTATAATGTCCAATAAAAATAGGGTTGATATGTATTTTTTTAAGCCCAACATGGAAGATTTTGGTAAACTCTAAAATGCTGTAATGCTCTCAGGTTGATTAAAAACTGAAAAAGAACAGGATCTCATTTTAGGTAGGACCCTTCATCCGAGTCCCGTGAAGACAATTTTGTAACTTGTTATAGAGTCATAGAGTGATACAGTGGAAACAGGCCTTTCGGCCCAACTCGCCCACACCTGCCAACAATGTCCCAGCTGTTATGATATGTATAATGTGCCTTTAACGACTTAATAAAGTCCATGAATGCGTGGGGGTTCCAGGCATGCGGGGGAGTTTTACTTACTGGAAAAGCTTGTCCTTGAACATGGTGGCAGCGGTGGTGCCTTAAAGAATAATTTTTCTGCCACAACCTGAAGCTCCAGGCGGGAACAGTTAGCAGCTAAGGACTAGTGAACTGTCAAGCGCAGTAGGATTGGTGAGTGAGCAGCATTTAAGGCACTGATATTATTAAAACTGCCAGAAAACGACATGGCTACCCGAAGGGTGGGGCAGGCGGCCGCTCAGCAGCAAGTGAGTCGAGTGTGGACCAGGAGACGGGCGACCAGCGGCCTACACAGACGGCCACCAATAACACTCCACAGCACGCTGCTGGTGTGTATCCGTGAGCGGTATACGACCACCATTAACCGTCAACCGTGGAGTGATTGAGGGTTGGAAAACATGGCATCGGATGTGGGCAAAATACTTAGGTGGTCTCACAGCTCGACCTGAGTGAGTTCTCACTATTTTGTTTATGTCAATGTCCTTGTTTTTGTCAGTTCGCTCAGTAACTGTTTTCTGTTCAGTAGAAACAATCTACTAGTCTACTACAATCCCAGGGAGGAGCTGATGATTCAGTGTGACGCGAGCAACAAGGAACTGGGGGCAGCCTTGCTCCAAAAGGGACGTCCCATCGCAAACGCGAGCAGAGCAATAACTAACACCGATTCTCGATTGAGAATGAGATGCTCGCCGTGGTATTTGCAATGGAGCGTTTCCATCAGTTTACATTTGGTCGTTTCACCAGCGTTATCAGCAATCTCAAGCCGCTGGAAATGATAGCAAAGAAGCCGCTAGTGAAGCTGATAGGAAAGAAGCCGCTAGCGAAGATTCTTCAAGGAATGCTACTCCGCCTACAGAGCTATGATTTCAACATCAGCTACTGACAGGGGAAGCTCATGTTACTAGCGGATACACAGTCGCGTGCAGTTGGCAGTACTCCGAGCAGAGAGCAAGCATTCGAGGAGATAAAATATGGTATCACACTTGCCATTCGAGATGAGTGTCTCGAACAAATTTGCGATGAAACAGCGAAAGAAGACGCACTACAGATGCTGAAACGTGTCATCATCAGTGGTTGGCCTAGTGATAGAGGTAGGCTACCAGAGCAGCTCACGCCTTATTACAGCTATAGGGATGAGCTCGCAGTCCAAGATGGTTTGATCTTCAAGGGCGAGTGCATGGTCATACCAATAAGCTTAAGAAGAGGCATGAAAGAAAAGATACACATCTAGGCATCGAAGGCTGCCTGCGCCGAGCACGTGAATGCCTATTCTGGCCTGGCATGAGTAGCGACATCAAACAGTATATTGCTACGAGTGATGTGTGCCGCACCTATGAGGTGAGCCAGCAAAAAGAGACACTCATGAGTCATGTGCTACCGACAAGGCCATGGGTGAAAGTCGGCACAGATGGGACGGGAAAGATTATCTCATCAGCGTAGACTACCATAGCAACTTTGTCGAAGTAGACCGGCTGAGAGGCACGAGCAGTCCAACCATGATTTGCAAGTAGAAAGCTGATTTTGCGAGATACGGCAGCCCGACACAAGTTGTGAGCAATAACGGGCCGCAGTACACATTGGTCGCATTCCGCCAGTTCGCGAGGGAATGGGATTTCGAGCACCTGTGCATCAGTCCCGGTAATAGCAAAGCGAACAGAAAGACAAAATCAGCCATCAAAACAGCGAAGAGAATCATGACAAAGAGCAGCAAATCATGATCCGACCCCTACCTAGCGATGTTGGATCATAATACGCCTTCATAAGGGCTGAGCACAAGTCCCGCTCAGCGCCTCATGAATCGTCGCACGTGTACACTTCTGCCGACGACAGCGAGACTACTTGAACCCGGAGTTGTGTACGAGCATGAACGCATGAAGCAGCGCATTCAGCAACAAGCTGACAATTACAATGTCAGCTAAAGACCTTTCCAGACTTCATGAGGGCGACACAGTGTGAATGCAAGCTCTCGTACAAGGAAAGAAGAGTCGGGAGAAAGCCATAATTTCTTGCCAGCTTGACGAGCGTTCATATGTTGTTCACAGCCCATCTGGCATATACCAGTCCAATTGCGTACATCTCCGCAAAACATGCGAAAATCCACCAGGCGAGCTAGTGATACGTCAACAAGCGAAGCACGGCCAGACCATCAAAGACCAGGGCGAATCTACTACACCGACCACAACTAACGCGACACAGGCGTTGAAACAGCTGCCAGCGCCTACTGAAAAGAAAACAGCTACTGAGAGAACTGACAAAAACAAGGACATTGACATAAATGAAACGGTGAGAACTTGCTCAGGTCGAGCTGTGAGACCACCTAATTATTTTGGAAATTATGTAACCCATTGATTTAGTTTTTATCAATGATAATGTCTGTATGGGGTTGCAAGTAAGATAAAACAAATGTATGTAAATAAGATAGTGAGAAGGAGAGGAACTTTTACTTTAAAACAAAGTGTTCTTTTCTCGCTTGGACAGATATATGCCAAGTGAGCATACATTGTACATCTGTACGTTTTACTCTTTTGGAAAAAGGGGGGATGTTATGATATGTGTAATGTGCCTTTAACGACTTAATAAAGTCCACGCATGCGCAGGGGTTCCAGGCATGTGTAGGAGTTTTACTTACCAGAAAAGCTTGTCCTTGAACACCAGCTACACTAATCCCACTTGCCTGCGCTTGGTCCATATACCTCCAAACCTGTCCTATCCATGTACCTGTCTAACTGTTTCTTAAACGATGGGATGGTCCCGGCCTCAACTACCTCCTCTGGCATCTTGTTCCATACACCCACCACCCAAGTTAGTTAAGTTAGTTATTTTCTAATAGAACACAGTGCAGCAGAGAAACTGTCTCGGTGTCAACTAATCCCTCTGCTGATCATTGATTTTTTTTTCCTCCATAATTGAGGCAAAGAAAGGTTAATTGCAAGGCACATGGCTACTTTGACCTTAATCACTATGTACCAGCGAAAGTTACTTCCTCGTCTATAGGTGACCTTCCTGGTTTATACGGCTCCGATGCTCCCTGGCTAGATTAATTAAAAACATTGTCCAATTAATCTATGGCTACATGGTACCAAAACCTGTTCAGGTCCTAGGGGTGGCTGAGTGAGGGGAAAGCATCAATGTTAGGCTTGCTAAATTGAGGGTAAATTGGTGACCTCGCACCAACTCAGCAAGTCCACCCATGAGTGAGTCAGGGTGAGATCAGTGCATGATGGGGTGACCACTGGGCCATAGGAGATTGGTGAGTCTCTGGGAAGTCATCGATTTGGAATGAGCTCAGTGAGTCGGGGAAGGTCACTGAGTTAATTTGACTTGTGTGGATAGTGAATCAGGGGAGGTTGGTGAGTGAGGGAAAGTCAATGAATCCGGGAAGTCACTCAGTGAGGGCCAATTTGGCAAAACTGGGGAGATCAGTGAGTCTGACGACATAATGAATTTGGGGAGGTCAGTGAGCTAGAGGAGGTTGTGAGTTGCTGGGAGGTCAGCAAATTGGAGAGGTTGGTAAATAAGTGAGAACTTAGTACGTAGGGAGAGGTCAGTGACACAAGAGACTGCAGATCTTGGAAACATGCAGATTAAGCAAACTGGTGGACCAACTCAATGGGTCAGGCAACATCTGTGGAAGTGGCTTCCCCCTCATTCACTGAACTGAAAACTTAAACTAATGAATGGACGATATAAGAAAATATTTCCTTCCATCAGTCCAGTGGATGTACTGATTATGGACAAGGCAGTTGATGGATGACCCAACAAAAATGCACTTCAGATTACTTGCTAGGACAAATGAACGGGAGTTGGTAGCTATGGCACTTTGCCAATCTTCCGTCTTGGTAAATACACCAGGATTTGCGTTAATGCATCATAAGAGCTGCGTTAAGATTGGGAGTAGTGTAAAGTTACTGCCGTGTAAAACTGAAACCCGTTTGTCTCCATCCAATAGAAAGCTTAGTAGCATCAGAGAATAGTTATAGACAGAAAATATTGGCACAACTCAGCATGTAAAGCAGCATCAATACAGAGAAACTGTTCATGAGAATTAGAAAAAGGAAAGAAAAGAACAAAAGGAAAAATCTGCAAAGGATAGTTTGCATGACAGGTTAAATGATAAAAATAAAAGCAGTGCAAGAAGATGGAAAGGCAATGGGACAAATAAAGGGAAACAAAGCTTAGACTCAAGTTCATAATGAGAAAAGAAAATGTATATCTTAAAACATGAAAAGGAATTTGAGTGCTTTATATTTGTTTATAATGCTATAAATTGTGATTCTAAAATTTACAGGGACTTTATTGGGTTGTTAAAGTGATGGGATCAAGTAAGAGAAACCTGAAATGTAGGACACAGATTTTTTCCAATATTGCAAAACTTAAACTAAGTTGAGACTTCTCAAATAAAACATAATTTTGGAGAATTGTGTTAGGTTATAGGATACAGACCCCCCAAAACACTGGTTCTCAGATTATTGCTTTTTTTTTCATTTTAAAATTGGCACTCAAACTTTGGTGCCTTTTACAAAATATTAAAAAAATCATTGTATTGTGCGTAATACAGAATGTTACATGATTAGCCTACTTTCCCTCAAATCAATTGCAGCCAAGACACTTTGCATTAAAGATTATAACCTAATCACTCTATACAGTCAGGCATTTTACTTCAGCTTAGTCCTTATGTTTTTAATTATTTTGCGATTCTTGGTTCAGTTTATTAAATAATACCTATTGTGAATTCGGCATCAGCCAGATAATCCTTTATATATTAAAAAATATATATTTGAAAGAAACACAAATAGAATTGCATTCCATTCACTGCTATAGCTGCAAACCCAACAATTGGGTTCACACAAGTAAGAATTCTTAAGTGTAACGGCATGGATATTTTAAAGATAAAATAATAAGTAAGAAAATATTTAAATGACCTCTCTGCAAATTGTTGAAATTTACAATGTTACATAAATTGAACCCGCATTTGATAACATTAATTTAACATTTATGATAACCCTGTCGCTAAGAAAGAATGCAAATGTTTGTCTTCCATCTTATTCTTAGAATACACAGAATAATTAGTAGAAGCTAAATGCATATTGGCTGCGGCTGAGCTGTTTGTTTAGGCATGTTACCCTGCATTGACCCAAACCTGCTAAACTAATTATTTTTGAAGTTTATGGTTTTAAATAATCCCACTGTATAAAACTCTTCCCTCTTCAACAGAGGCCTGACGGCTCTAAATCCTTTTTTTAATACCTTGTTGGTTTTTGCAGCAAGGGCTTCTTTAAGCAGCCATAATCCCTCCAGTGTTGAAAACTTGAAAGACCTTGAACAAATCAAGCTTTCTCCATGGAGAATTTTGCTAATCCTGTGCTTAGCTTCGAACAAGGAAATACACTTCTTCACCAAGCACCCATTACTATAACTAATTCCTGACTTGAATTACAAGCAAATTACTCCTCATTAATTGCAGCACACTATCTCACACAAAGCTGCTGAGAGGAAAATAACAGACTTCTTCCATATAGGGACACCACACTTCTTATACGGAAAAGCAACTGAGGTCAAGGGGTCAATTTGATTATATACCAACAATATGTAGTAGTGCTGTTGAGAAATGGTTATTGTGGATGCCATTTAACATAGAGTGCACATATTCATTAGCAACTCTAAACAGTCCATTGTTCCCAAAGCAACACTGCTTTAGTAAATACCCATTCAATCAAGACTGAACATTAACAATTTCAATAAATTTGAAAAGTGTGTGGCTGTGAAACTGGACTGTTTAGTAATGTTTATTTCAGCGCCATAGGAATTGAATTGCTTTCAGTTTTGATCATGAATTGCAAGTGCACAATTTTAACAGGGCTTGTTCTTCGTGGCACATTATCTAACACTGTCAAGCATGCACGGTTGAAGTATGCAGAACAGGCAGCGGATAACATCACTTCTTGCTCGGCACTAATTTAATGCCAGCCCTTCTACAATAACCCTGCTAATTCTATATGATAATCACTCACCAGAAGCATAGTGTTTGGCAGCAGCAAGATCGTCTAATCCTGAACTATTTAAAGGGATCCTTAATGATTGGTGGATTTATTGTTGTGTGAGTTGGATTTGACTTTGTGAGACAGATCTGCGATCATTCCCTAAAAGGCACTACATCAGAACAATGTACCATGTTGGAATTACAAAAACCAATTCAATCAGCACTGGACATTAACAATCTCGATAAATGCTTGTGAGTGCTAGAGAGTCGAGGAACATGATGATTGGACAGATTAATGCGTGGCTGAGGAGCTTGTCCAGGGTGGCAGGGATTCAGATTTTTGGAGCATTGGGAATCTCTTCTGGGGCAGAGATTTCCTGTACTAAAGTGATGGGTTGCACCTGAACTGGAGGGGAATCAATTTCCTGGCAGGTAGATTTGCTGGTGCCACACAGGTGGGTTTAAACTAGATTGGCGGGTTCCAATGCAGGACTGTGGCAGGTGAGAGGCTGGTAGGCAGTATGGAAGATGATGAAAAAAACGTTCAGTGTACAGATAAGGCAGGAGCATGGTGGGGAGCGAGGAAGAATGTTGGATTGAATTGCATTTATTTAAATGTGAGAGGCATAATGAGTAAAGGGCCTGTCCCCCTTTACGAGGTAATTCAAGAGCTCTCCCGAGTTTAAAAAAAAATCAAACTCGTCGTAAGCACGTAGAATGCACGTAGCGGGTATGTCGGAGCTCGGGACGTCTCTTCGCGGCTCTTAACGCTAACGGCAGGTACTCGTGAAATGCGGTAAACTCGTGAAGACTCGTGAAGATTTTTCAACATGTTGAAAAATGTCCACGAGATCCCCGAGTACCTATGAACTCTTGAATTAGCTCGTACACTTGGACAGTTCCTTAAGGTGAATGAACTCGGGGCAATAGGTACGTGCAACTGGGATTAGGTAGTGGTTATGGAAACCTGGCTAAGTGTGGGACAGGACTGGCAGCTTAATATTGCCAGTGCTACAGGTGTACTGGTGCTACAGCAGAGATGGAAGTGTGGGGAAAAAAGAAGAGGGGTGCTGCTTTATTGATTAAGGACAATGTCACGCCGGTAGTTTGAGGTGAGATTACTGTCCCCAATTCACAGGCTCCTAATTCCACTGAGGGCTCCATAATCAGGAGCAGGATGCTCTTAATATTTAATAAAAATACAACCACTTGCAAAACAATCAAGCAGATCATTGCTTTGGTGATGCACTGGTCTTGCTTCCTCGACCACTGTGGGGATGCTGTTCTTTACACTCCAAAGACCACTTTAAGATTCATGTTGACTTTCTGCACCTTCCAAAATATAGTTGTCATAAGAACATAGGCCTTCAATTTATTTACACTTGGCCACTTGTAAATGCACCAGGCAGGTAACAAATCTGTTGTTTGCAACTTGCATGTACATCAGAATGAGAGGCCACTCAAGTCTGTCAGTCCGGCTAACCTACAGACACAAGAGCTCATCGCCTGAACTCAGCCCTGAATAGACTTGATTATTCATGACTTGGAGATGATTCAATTTCATTAATGTTCAGCAGATCTGAAACCATGGTAGAAACATTGTCCAGCAGTGTGCAACGTATCTCAGAAACCTGCCCGACCCATTCACTCTGTGACACTCCATTCTCCACAAAAATATATTCAGTCTTCCATGCAATAAAAAAGTGAAACTGTAGCATTATGAACCCCATTGTCCAAACAATGAAGCTCCAGAGCACTACTACCACTGCCATGTCTCCACCAGAATTGTTGTTTAGCAAGCAAAGTGAATTCTAAAATATTGTTGAGATGTTTGACTCTGTAAGGACTCCTGAAGCAAGGAAGTCACAATGAACCTTTCTAAAACATTGGTTCTGTCACAACGGTAGTGTGGTGCTTAATTATGAAGAAATTTTTCTTCAGTGATTTTTCTACAATGATTCCAGGGATGACAGATTTCAGTTATTTGGATATTTACTTGAGGAAGAGGGCAGTGTGATGAGATCTGATGGAGATATTTAAAATTTGAAGAGTAGAGTGAAAGGAGACAGGGAGAAACTATTGACGGTAACATAGAATGAAAGTGTTTGGCAAAAGAACCTCAAATGACGTAAGGACATTATTTATGCAATGTGAGTGGTTCAGGTCTGCAATAATCAGCCTGGGGCAGTCCATAAGATTCATGTATATCTAAGACCCATGTATATTTTGGCCATTTCCCACTGTCCAGTGCCAATCCATGACCTCCCATTGCACAAGGGTTAAAAGGCCATTTGCCATTCAACATATCTATCATGCAACTTCATGTGGAACTGTTGTCAAACTTCCTAAAATGCCCCTCACTCATTTCTTGGGACTGTCTTTTTGCAGCATTTTGACCATTCTAGATTGCCCAGTCAGGGGAAATATCCCCACTGCATTTACCCAATGAATTTCCCTGAATAGCAAGAAGACCAATTAAATCCTTTTAAACTTCGGGGAAGGTGAGTCCATTTTATTTTACTTTAATACTTTAAGTGTTGTTTTGATAAATCCACGTTCCACTCCAATATATTAATCCTAGTAGAAAACAAAACATGTTGGAGGTCTGTGGGAAGGGATGCCGAGCAGGAATGGAATCGGAATATCTAAGTATTTCAGCATTTTCTGTTTTTATTTCAGATTTCTAGCAACTGCTGGTTTTGATAATCATCCTCACATCAGAACAGCTTAAAGTAGTCAAATCAGTGTTTTATTGTGCATGACAATAGCTTTTACCCTCTTGTGTCCTGGTCCTATTCATTTCATGGCTATTATTCGATGTCTTTCAGGTTAGTTTCTATATTTATCCACAAAATAATACATTCTAATCATGCACTGAAATGAAAAATTGTGAAGAACGTTTGATTTAAGAGAAGCATTTTCAGGAGGATTATCAGCGTGAAATGCTAACTCTGGTTCTCTGACCACAGATGCCTAACCTGCACTGTATTTCTAACACTTTCTGATTTTATGTTTTTAAAAGTATTAACACTAATTGCTGAGGGAAAGAGTTTCAATTATAAAATTCAGTTTTCAGGGTTAGAGGCTGTTTAGAGGTAAATTTAGTTTACTATGCCATGAATATTTATTCACTCCTAAATGTGCCTACACTAACATTTTCTTGTGCCTTTCAATGGATTTCTTTCAAGCTATCATGTGACAAAGAACTGTTAGTCTAGTGACAATAATTTTCTTTATGATTCACACTTGAGTGGTTTTTATAATAACAAGCTTTATTACATTGACTGGTAATGATCTTCCATTTATATTAGCTGACAAGATGACATTCAAATAATGAAACCTTGTCCCCAACCTCCTACAACTCAGAAAATGTGCTCCTATTGAAGAAAGCAATACAATTCATTCTTAAGCCTTGTAGCAATCAACCCTCCAAGCTCACCACATCGTTGCACTTGCAGAAGATGCAGATTCTGATCATACACAAGCCAAAACACTTGTGATGAGCTTACGACTGGGCCTGCCCCACTTAGGTGACTTTTCAGGCGACTGTCAAGCTCGGCGAACATTTAACATTACCAGTTGGTTATCCTTGGCTCTGAAAACTACTGCTTAAGTTTTTTTCCCCCAATGAGCCAATGAAATTCACCGGTCAGCACCAGATACAACCTATGAGAACCTATGAGATACTTTGACCTCCTGGCAACCCAGTAGGACCACCTGGCGAATCACCTACGGCACGAGAATTCTCGCTACTCTCCATGGCGGCTTCATTTTGGTCTCCGCTAATTTTTTCAACATGTTGAAAAATTTGCGGCGGCCATAATGAGGCCGCGACTAGTTCCCAGAATGCGGGAACTCCTCACGACCATGAAGGCGACTCTATGGCAACAACTCGTGAGCATGTGGCGACCATGTGGTGACTGCATAGTCTCCTGCAGTCGCCTAAAAAGTCCCCTAAGTGGGACAGGCCCATTAATATGTTTTTCAAGCTCCCGGGGGCATATTTTTTGATGCTTACCCACCTAATCTGCTCAACTTTGCCTGTGTGTTACAAGTTTACTTTATAGAATGGAAGGTGAGGTGAGGCACCATTTAGCATATTGTATTCAGTTTTGGTCACCCAGCTAAAGAGAATGTCATTAAGATGGGGAAAAGTGCAGAGAAGATTAACAAGGAAGTTGCCAGTTGAGAGCCTGAGTTATAGGGAAAGGTTAGCCAAGCTAGGAGTTTATTACTTGGAGCACAGGAGGCTAAGAGGCGATCTTATAGAGGTGTATAAAATCATGAGAGGAATTAATAGGATAAAAGCACAGTCTTTTACCTATTATGGGGAATCTTACCTTTTATAGGGAAATCAGGAACCAGAGGACATAGATTTAAGAATCTATTTAAGAAAGAATTAAAGGCAATCTGATGAGCAAATTCTTCACTCCAATGGTGGTGGATGGAATGAGCTGCCAGAGGAGGTATTTAAGACAGGTGCTATAACAACATTTAAAAGACATTTTGATAGGTACGTGGATAGGAACTGTTGAGGGATATGGACCAAATGCGGGCAAATGGGATTATCTTAGATGGAGCATCTTGGTCGTCATGGATGAATTTAGCTGAAGGGCCTGTTTCGGTGCTGTATGACTCCATACTATGGTAGGTGCTGACTTGTCAAATGGTGTGTTATCTGGGTATGACTCCTTGGTTTGGTCGCGACCTCTCCATTCACTGCCATTACATTTCCAGGTCAAATGTTGTTCATATGTAAAATATGCTTACACATTTTCCTTTCTCCTATTTGCTCTATCACTGGAGTTACTGAAAGAAATGAATACGGAGATAACTTGAATATTAACAACATCCCCTCAGTATTCTAATAGCATCGACAAAAGGAAACTAGAGGGAAAGAGGAAACAATTATATCCAATCTATTCCATTAGAAAGGAACACGAATTCCAGGCCAGAATTAAGAAAGAATTAGGAAAGAATTATGAACTTTTGTGGAATATATGTTCATTTACTTCTGGTTGACTTTCGAGCTTATTTTTTCTCTGATGCAAGATCCATTGATTGATTGAAAGATACAGCATGAAAACATGCCCTTGGGCCAACCAAATCCATGCTGACCATTGGTCATTTGTTCAAAAGTTATATGGTCATACGTTCTAGGAGCAGAATTAGGCCATTCTGCCCATCAAGTCTACTCTGCCATTCAGTCATGGCTGGTCCATCTTTCCCTCTCAACCCCATTCTCCTACCTTCACCCCATAACCCTTGACACCCTTACTAATCAAGAATCTGTCAATAACCACCTTAAAAATATCCGTTGACTTGGCCTCCACAACTGTCTGTGGCAATGAATTTCACAGATTCACCAGTAGTTCAAATTTAATATGGTTTTGTGCACTTTCTAAAGGAAAGATGAAAGATGACATTTATATTAGACCACCGTAAATTGGAGGAACAGCACCTCATATTTTGCTCGGGAAGTTTGCACCCCAGCGGTATGAACATTGACTTCTCTAATTTCAAATAGTCCCTACTTTCTCCTCTCCTTCTCCACTCTCCCTCAGCCCACTGGCTCTTCCTCTTCCTCTCTTCTTCCTGCCCCCCCCCCCACCGTCACATCAGCCTGAAGAAGGGTTTCGACCCAAAACATTGCTTATTTCCTTCGCTCCATAGATGCTGCCTCACCCGCTGAGTTTCTCCAGCATTTTTGTCATCTTTATATTAGAAAGTCAAAGTTTCACTTCAATTTGAAATCAGTAAATTATTATTATCAGTCTGAAAAAGGTCTTGACCTGAAGCCCTATCTGTCCACTCCCTCCACCGATGCTGCCTGACCCACTGAGTTCCTCCAGCACTTTGTGTTTTATGCAATAATGTGGTCACCCAGGATTCGCTTGATCCAGCGATAAGATGCTTTTTATGAAGGGAACCAAGGTCAAATTGATGAATGGTTTGTGTTTTCTTGTGCTGTGAGCCAGCTGAACGTCCACACCACACTTGAAATTCGAATACATTTTAATTATGTAACGGGAGCTTGTGTATTTTATGGCTTTAATTTCCTTTGAAAGAGAAATGAAACATTCATGAATGAAGAAATTAACTAGAACAACACCCTTTGTGGTGAAATTTTCAATCTGGTAAACTCCTGCAACCCATGATTATGCTCAGTTAAAGATAAGGAAGGCATTTAAAAAGGGAGAAAGAAGACAACAACTGGAGAGTAGTCCTGAGCCACCGTCTAACTCACCGGAGACACTCGGGTTATGTTTAATTGGACTTTACTGGACTTAATCTTGCACTAAACGTTATTCCCTTAATCCTGTATTTGTACACTGTGGACTGCTTGATTGTAATCATGTAGTCTTTTATTTCGAAGTCACGTGAGTGACTACGTAAAGAGCCCACCAGCCCGCATGCGCGTCAATACGTCTAACACATAAAGCGCTAGTCGGAGCAGTTTCGAACTGCTCTGACAAGTAAGTCAATTTTATTTCAGCGGGCCACTCCGATAGCGGGCCCAGAGTAGCTATGGAGTCGGCCGGGGTTTTGGCCACCGTGGAAGCTCCATAGGAGCTAGAGAGAGAAAACATTTTTTGTGCCGCCGTTCTAGCTCTGCACAGGAGCAGGCGGCCGAAATTAGAGACTGCCGTGGTTTCCATAGGAGCTGGGATTGCGGCTGCCGCCGTTCTAGCTCTGCACGGGAGCAGGCAGCCGAAATTGGAGACCGCCGTGGGGCTCTATAGGAGTGCAGCTACTGGCATCAGAGCTTCATACGGGAGCAGGCAGCCAGATTTGGAGGCAGCCGTGGGGCTCCCTAAGGAGCTAGGATTCATAAATTGCGGATGCTGGCAGCCAGGTCTACTATTGCTGCAGGAGGTGTCCAGCAGCCGGTGAGTTTAAAAATAGCCGTGGCCAGAAGCTACCGCTTAGGTAAGCTCAGCTGCCGTAGCACCAAACAATTTTAAACATAGTTACTGCTACATCCATGCTGCAGCAGCATATAGTGTTTGCTTTATTTTTGGGTGGCTATAAATAGAGTTGGCATTAATAGCAGTTGCCTCTCGGTCACGTTTGTGACTATCATAGTCAATAGCATTCTAAAGTCATGTTTAATTATTTGGCAATATAACGATATATCTTATCATGCCAATAAAGTTTATGTTAAAAATGATAATTACAAAGGACATTTATTATCACACACCAATGGTGTAGTTCAATTGGACTTGCCATTGCAGTCCAGAGCTCCTGGCTTAGGAAGCCTTTTTTGAGCTGTGCCTATCAGACACCTGTGGGAGCTACGCCTGGTGGCATCATGATAATTTCCACTCACTAGAGGGGACTGTTGAAGATTATTTTACAAGAGACTCCAACTATGTGCATATCGATAAAGCAGTCGAATCTCTGATTTAATGGGGATAGGCTTCTTTTAATCATATGAACGTAATTGCCTATGACAACACCTGGCAGGGTTGCAATATTTCTCCCACTCTGTCCAGCGTATGGTGGCCAGAGGCGCTCCAGTCCTTCCCTGTAATACTCAATTGGGGCTCCAAAAGGGAGCAAGGACTCGGAGTCACTACAGGTGCATCCTGTTTGGTAAGTATAATTATAATACCAACAGAGCACCGATCTGCACAGCTAGTCCCGGTCAGCTGCTGAAGGGAGCAGCCTGACAACCCCTTGGGGGCAAAGTCATAGCCAAGTCTGTGGGACATCTATGGCAGATGTGATTGGCCATTTGTCTTAATTAGAACATCTGATGAATCAGATGGTGGCGCAAGAGATGCTCCGTGTTACGAAGGCATGTCAGGCAGCAGCTCCTGGATCAGGGTTGCAATATTCCTCCCACTCGGATGAACGGAGTGATGGAGATGGTGCCAAAGTATATGTACACATGCCTGAGGCAGCTCCTGGATTCAGGGTTGCATAAATCCTCCCACTCGGATGTATGAAGTGATGGAGATGGTGCCATATATTATGCTCCGTATTACGGAAGCATGTTCAGTCATATGCCTGTAGCTGCTCTGGTTTCAGGGTTGGAATATTTCTCCCACCCGAAAGACTATCGGTGATGGTGTCACAAAATATGCTCTGTGTTATGGAAGCATGCACAGGCAGTCCGAGGCATACGCATAAAGCAACGCCTGGTTCAGGGTGCAATATTTCTCCCACTCTAAGAGAGTGTCAGAGATCAGTATGGACCAACTCTGAATATGACCCCGAACATAACTATGTGCCTGGATCCCATGCTTTAATGCATGATGTGCGACAATCGCATAAGGAAGTGCTGCCTGCTCTTGCCTCTAAATTTGCTGTTCCCTCGGGGACGGACAAGCCACTACAAGAGGAGTTGGCCAGTGGCATCAGCTATCTAACAGAAATGACAAGCATGACAGACAGGGTCTGCAAATGGAACTTTGCTGAAGCTCCAACAAAGAAAATCGCCCCAGGGTTAGAGACGCTGGTAAGTAAGGTCTCATTATTAACCTCCGTAAACTCCGAAATGGAGCAGTCTGTCGGCCCAGGTTGGGATTACTGCCAGCATGGGCTGTCTAGTCATTTTCACTGTCTCTGGGATAGATCAGGTTGATGTAGAGACATTGGCAAGGTGCCTTGCATAGTAGCCTCTGTAAGTTCCAAGTAGGAACAGTTTGGTTACCCTGGTTCAGGGTAGACCATCATGGAACTGGCTGGCCATAGGGGTCACAGTGACCAGGGAAGCACTGCCTCATCATCTGTGATTGAGGTTATCAGACTGCTCAAAAGAATGAAGTAGTTGAAGTCTTTCTCAACATATGGTTTATTTCTCCTCAGTTAGTAGAATTGCTGGTTCATTGGAATCATCATTGCCATCCTCTCTGGAACAGGTAATTTCCAGCAGGAAGCTCGTCTGGCATATAATATAATTTTATCTGACCTCCAGGCTCATGTTGTGAATCAACAATGTATTTATAATAATCCATAGGCTCTCAATACCAGTATTCCTGATTGAGTGGCGGGTCGAAGAGATTGTGTTGTGCACTCTGGCGACTTAGACATGTGGTTTCAGTCAAAGGACTGTGAGGTAATTCCTGATTTCAGCCTTGCATTATACTAATTGCCACTCTGAAGGAAAACACTGAGTATTGGTAGTGACTCTTAGTCAAGAGTTGACAGGGAACTCGTATTCCCACATCTAAGGGAGACTGTGGTTTCAGGTCTAGTCATTAGCTGCTGTTTATATGTTATCAGCAAAATGTATGAATAACTAGATTATGTACCTTCCATGGGTAGGAAAGCCAAAAAAAATTCTGTCCGTAGGATCAATAGAGGAACAGGGGTTCTGAGTGCAATCAGTGACAGCTCATCCGAGGATGAGTGATCTGGCCAAGGACTAGAGGGGTATATTTCTGATACTTCTCTAGATTACAGAAATATGGTGCAGGCCGAATCGGGTTAGCCTTTGGCTAATCGGATTATGAGTTTACTTACCCCGTTTAAGATGGATGATTGGGTTTCTGCAATTTAACTGATTCAGAGAATCGATCTTGTAGTTACATACTCTGTCATAGCTATACACATAAGGCACAGATTCTGCTGTTTTGAAAACAAAGCTAGTGGTGAAAGCCTATGCTGCCCTACTCAGATTAAAGGACATTGTGTCATCGACTTATGGGTTGTCGGTAGATATCTTTTGCGATATTACAAAGGAGGCAACATGAAATTTAACAGTACCAATTTGCCTATTCACTCACGCCATGGTAGGTGGGTGAAGCAACTCTTATTTACTCAGTCACGAGTGACGGCTGGGACAGCCTGTCTTCTCAGGCAGCTAGCTCTGCACGATTGTATGAGAAGCTTGTGAACAACATATGTGAGTCAATTTTAAACGGAAGTATCAGAGGTTTGTGTGGCTTCCAGTTTGAGCCTTGAGAAGCTTTTATGTGAGAGCACAATTGACATTGATTGTGCTGCTTTATCATTTTCTGTAGTACCATAAGTGGGACAATACATGATTGGTTATTCACCCACTATTCTCTACCATGATGCAGGGTGTCTTTTATTTAATCACTCTAATAGCCTACAGTCATTGTAGTGTGCGATGTATATCAGTAAATTGTTATGCAAATATTTTTTCCTAATGGGACCAGTATCTTAAGATGATTATGCTTTCAGCAACTGATCTCAGCATAAAGAACACAGCCTTTACTCAATATCTGGCTTAGTCTCTACGTCATAACTGACATTAGGGTAGCTTGTTATATAAATAATCTCATAAGCAAATGAGCAAGATTGCGTACATTTGAGGTTGACAGCATACCCACCAGAGCAGAGATCTGGGGTGTCATTAGGTATACAAGTGCACTCAGTTGCTAGTACCTATGAGATGGAAGTTAATTCTTTTGTTATTCAATAGTCTCAAGATATTGCTGATGGCTCATTAGCAGCCAATAGAATGGATTTTCCCTTTCATCATACTGCATGAGGTTTACATAGTGCAGGTTAATAAATTATAAAATTTGGTGGAATAAGGCTGGATATTTGCAGATAGAATTCTGCACAGTGTTGCATGAGTTATTGTCTAACTCAACAGTTTATTGGGACTACGGTCCAGTTAAGAACAATGGCCATGTATACAAGTTAGCATCATGATATTGATAACTCATGTTTTTCCTACCATTAATGGTTTATCTGTTTAAGTGTTTCACACACAGATTGTGTCACTGCATGAAACCACAGAGCTTTGATGTCTTCACGTAGTCACTCACGTGACTTCGAAATAAAATAGAAAGATTAAACGAGAAGTTACCGTTTGAAGTTTGATCTTTATTTTATGAGAAGTTGAAGTGAGGGATTATGTGCCCTCCACTCCCAACCCCATTCTCATAAAGATAATTCGGTAGTTCTAGCTCGTTAATCTTCCTATAGCTTAGGTACAGCTACTTTGAAGATTGACGCGCATGCAGGCTGGCGGGCTTTTCACGTAATCTCTCACTTCAACTTCTCATAAAATAAAGATCAAACTTCAAACGGTAACTTCCCGTTTAATCTTTCTATTTTTGCTGACTGGCTAGCATGCAACAAAAGTTTTTCACTGTACCTCAGTACAGGTGACAATAAACTAAACTAAAGTAAAGTTATAAACAATTGTTTCTCTGTAGACATGAAGAATTGCAGATGCTGGTTTACAAAAAAGATACAAAGTGCTGGTGTAATGCAGTAGGTCAGACAAGATACCTGGAAAACATGGATAGGTGATGTTTTGGGCTGGAACCCTTCTTCCAACTGATATTCAAGAAAATATTCAAGGGATTTAATACTAATTGCAATACTGAAGAAGTGTGAAAATACGTAGAAAGCTGGTTTTGTGCACTTTCTAAAGGATTATCCCACTATTGCATCCACTCCCTGCACGCTAGGGGTAATTAACACAAACCTGCATGTCTTTGGGATATGGGAAGAGACCAGAACACCTAGAAAAAACCCATGCGGCCACAGGGAGAATATCCCACACAGACAGCATCTTAGGTCAAGATCAAATCCAGGCCTCTGGTGCTGTGAGTCAGAGGCTCCACCAACTGCATCACCGTGCCGCCCAAAATAAGCCCTGGATCAGTAAATTAACACTTGCAAAATGTAACAGATATCCAGCTATCTCCAGCCTTTCTTATTTTGAAACTTGTTGACCATCATGCCATTTGTTGTAGGCTGTAATGGAGAAGGAACTGGTTAGTAAAGTAATTTGCAGTTTATTCCATATAGGTGATTCAAGACACAAAGGCAAACTATGATATTGAAGATAGACCCAAAATGCTGAAATATTTCAGTGGGATAGGCAGCACCTCTGGATGGAAGGAATGGGTGACGTTTTGGGTTGAGACCCTTCAGACCTGAAGAAGAGTCTCGACCCAAAATGCCATACATTCCTTCTATCCAGAGATGCTGCCTGTCCTGCAGAGTTACTCCACGTTTTGTGTTCGATGTAAACCAGCATCAGCAGTTCCTTCTTATACAAACTGATATTCCTGTACATATCAGAATTAGCGTAGCAGATCTGAGATAACATAGAATAGCATTGAAATTTAGTTTAATACTTTGATCTAGCTGTGACATGTTACTTATATTAAGTGTAACGCTTGGGTTTGATGTTTGGTTTATTTACAGAGCATTTTTTTGTTCAGCAAAACTAGATATTTTAAGGTTTTAAAAAAAAAAGTATAATATATCATCCTTTGGTTTCTATTTTAAACCATGATGAAATGATTAAGCTGTAAAGGATAATTGGGAAATCATCAACTGCCACGCATGTCATCACTAAGAAGGGTTTTTATTCCCGATTTACTAAACAACATCACTGACAAAAAATTTCCATTACAGATCCACAAACAAAGGCAATTGACTAGTATCTATGCACAATAGTTGCATTGAAAACATAACATTCTCAAAGCTAAATGCATGAGCAGCATTACAAAATATAGATAACACGGTCTTATTGGCATGAAAACATTAAAAATCAAATTAATTTTCATAAGCATTTCTTCTGTTATTAATTGGTAAAAACTGAAAAATATACAAGCCTAATTATAAGCTATGGCCAGTCACTAATCAGCCATAATTCAGAAAGGTAGACCAAGTTGGCAGATCTCTGATCTTTACCATCACTGTTCCTTCTTATCGCAAGCTTCATAGTAGATGGTTGAGGAGTATTCATAACATCCTTGATGTCTACGTAACACCAACATTTTAGTTGTCACATAAGGAAATATTACCCGTCATACATGCTCTGCAATGGTAGAAACATGGAGATACTGTTTAAAGTCACTATATGCTCACTTTAAATATATATGTTTAATACCAGGTAAGTAAGAAAGACTGCAAAGAATAAAAAAATGAACACCATGTTGCTTATTGAGAAAAATGATCACCACAGAGAGAGCAGAATAATGTCCAATGCACAGCCAAGTAGAGATACATATTCCTATCTTGTGCCATTACGTGAGGCCAACTCATCATTATCCGAAAATAGAGAAGGAATATACCAGGCTGGAGAATAATTAACTGTTTCAGGTCTAATGATTAAAGTGCCAGCAGGCTAGATTAATTGGCATTTAATTGACATTGCAAGGTGCAAGTTATGGGAAAATCTACTTTGCTATCAACCTCTACATTTTAGAATAATTTCCTAAATCAAAACAAGAGAAAATAATGAAAAGTTGACCCCCATCACAAGCCAAAATATTTTATAACCATTGAGACATTTGTGAAAACAACAGTATTTACACGGTGAAACATTAGGCTTGTTCACCAAAAACAGATCATTGGACTAACTCCAATAGTTAATTAAGAGATAATAAAAGCTGGCAGTGTGTAAATGATTACCTAATAACGTATTGCATGATTAATTTTATTAAAGGATAAATTACCTACTGCCTGTCTCTAAATTAATTCTATAAAATTAAAAAAAGTTTCTTCATGTTTTTTACTTAACATCCATTGTAACTTAAGGTGTCTTGTGGACTTTCCAGTCAGCCTTGTGTGCTCTGGAAACTGTGATTTTAATTTGCAAAATCAATGACATCCTGGAAAATAGCCGAAATGTGAATAATTTGTTTTGGTTTGATAGGTCATAGAAACATAAAAGCATAGAAAATAGGTGCAGGAGGAGGCCATTTGGCCCTTCGAGCCAGCACTGCCATTCATCGTGATCATGGCTGATCATCCCCTATCAATAACCTGTGCCTGCCTTCTCCCCATATCCCTTGACTTGGCCTCCATTGCCTTCTGTTGCAGGGAATTCCATAAATTCACAACTCTCTGGGTGAAAAAGCTTTTTCTCACCTCAGTCTTAAATGACCTCCCCTTCATTCTAAGACTGTGGCCCCTGGTTCTGGACTCGCCCAACATTGGGAAAATGTTTCCTGCATCTAGGTTGTCCAGTCCTTTTATAATTTTATATGTTTCTATAAGAATCCCCCTCATCCTTCTAAACTCCAGTGAATACAAGCCTAGTCTTTTCAATCTTTCCTCATATGACAGTCCCGCCATCCTAGGGATCAATCTCGTGAACGTACGCTGCACTGCCTCAATCACAAGGATGTCCTTCCTCAAATTAGGAGACCAAAACTGTACACAATACTCCAGATGTGGTCTCACCAGAGCCCTATACAACTGCAGAAGAACCTCTTTTCTCCTATACTGAAATCCTCTTGTTATGAAGGCCAACATTCCATTAGCTTTCTTCACTGCCTGCTGTACTTGTAAGCCAACTTTCAGTGACCGGTGTACAAGGATGCCCAGGTCTCGCTGCACATCCCCCTTACCTAACCTAACCCCATTGAGATAATAATCTGCCTCCTTGTTTTTGCCGCCAAAGTGGATAACCTCACATTTATCTATATTATACTGCATCTGCCACGCATCTGCCCACTCACTCAACCTGTCCAGGTCACCCTGCAACCTCCTAACATCCTCTTCACAGTTCACACTGGCACCCAGCTTTGCGCCATCCACAAACTTGCTAGTGTTGCTCCTAATTCCCTCTTCCAAATCATTAATATATATGGTAAACACTCCACTCGCCACTGCCTACCATTCTGAAAAGGACCCGTTCACTCCTACTCTTTGCTTCCGGTCTGCCAACCAATTTTCTATCCATGTCAACACCCTACCCCCAATACCATGTGCTCTAATTTTAGTCACCAGTCTTCTGTGTGGGACCTTATCAAAGGCTTTCTGAAAGTCTAGATACACTACATTCACTGACACCCCTTGTCACATCCTCAAAAAATTCCAGAAGATTAGTCAAGCAGTAGGGATTAATATGAGGACATGAATAATGGTGAGATTAAGGAGGAGGTATTGGGCATCTTGAAAAACATGTAGTGCAGTTATAATTGAGTTCAAATTTGTGAAGAGTAGAAAATGAGGGGTCCAGGTCGAGTAGCATTGGAATAATTGTTCGTAGAGGTAAATGTGACATGGCCGTGAGTTTCGTCAACACTTGGTCAGTCATGGTGGCACAGCGGTAGAGTTGCTGCCTTACAGCGAATGCAGCACCGGAGACCCGAGTTCGATCCCGACTATGGGTGCTGACTGTACGCAGTTTGAACGTTCTCCCGTGACCTGCGTGGGTTTTCTCCGAGATCTTCGGTTTCCTTCCACACTCCAAAGCCGTATAGGTTTGTAGGTTCATTGGCTAGGTAAATGCAAACATTGTCTCTGGTGGGTGTAGGATAGTGTTAATATGCGGGGATCGCTGGTCGGCGCGGACCCGGTGGGCTGAAGGGCCTATTTCCGTGCTGTATCTCTAAACTAAACTAAACTAAATTTGGATTGGGCCAGACTCTCGCTGGAGAAAAATGTATTTCATTCAGGACTAATGCCCAACAAATACAGAATGCCTGGCTATATGGTGACATTCGTTAGCAGGTTGTGTGCTGGAGCTGAGACATCTATGTCGTTTTGAAACTTTGGATATTGTGCTGGTGGAAAATAGCAACACCCCCACAGTTCATCCTTGGGATCATCAGAAGTACAGGGGAAGAAGCCCATTGCAAGAAGGGTAACGTCAGATTATGACATGATATATAGTTGTGATGGTGAACAGGCTCTGTACAGTAGCTGAACCCTGCAGACGAAAAGCAGTGAAAAGCTTTTTAAAGTCTCTCCGAACAATGGTAAAGTCAGAATTACAAAACAATGAGTAGTTTTGAAATATTACACTAGATGGTGCTATCGATCTTCCAAAACGCACAACTTTTTGTTCTTCCCCCAGTTACATTCAGAGATCAGTGCTTCAGTTGAGCTGTCCGTTGTTATTTGATTAAAAACAAATGATTCCCACCCAATTGAGCTATGCAAGTTTGTAATATTCCTTTTACTACTTACCCTACACCAGCACCACTTTCTCACCAAAGAACACATGGTTTGTTGTTATCAGCAGAAATAATCAGACATGTAAATCTTTCTTCATCCACTGTAAATTGTGGATTGTGAGTGGTTGCATAAGTATACCAAATAGATAATGCTCTCTCAACATGGATGGACCACATGCACAAGGCAGGCACCCTGATAACTTGGAAAATATCACTTTGCAGGTCGATTACTGTACCAGAGGTCTTGGAGTAGAACAATGGGAATTTTTGGTGCTTCCTGTAGGCTGCACATATATCCATTACTAAACACACTCACATGTTGTTGGAGCTTGGAGGAAGGCTGTGTTAAAAATGACTTTGTTTAAGAGGCATTTAGACAGACACATCAACAGGCAAGGATTTGAGGGATATAAATTATAGTGCAAGTAGATGTGCAGTTTAAATTGACATCATGTTGAGCACAGGCATCATGGGTTGAAAGGTCTGTTCCTGTGCTGTACTGTTCTATGTTCTACAGTATATTCTATACATTTCCACTTTTAAGCCTTTCTCTTTGACCTGTTTGTTTTCAGTCAAATTGCACCCACCAAATTCCTGCAAAATATATGACCAGATAATCAATTATTCAATAACAAAGATGAAAGAAATAAGGTTTGGCGTGGACATTGGCCTCCCTGTTCTTTGAAATTGTGAATAGTGTCATGAAATCTGTTTGTCCTCTATGGAGAACAGCTAGACCATGGGTTCACGTTTGATCTGGAAGATAGAACCTCTGTCAATCCAATACTGTGTGGAAGCATCAACTTATACCTTTGTGCTCAGACCTACGGAATTGAATTTAAGCTTTCTGATTGAAAGGAAAATAAGCCGGTAAAATGATAAGCATTTTATGCTTTTGAAAGCAATATATTTATGCAGTAACCTTGCAATATTAGTGGCATGAATAGCAGTATTGATCTTTTGGAAAATGCAATTTATTTAAGGGCAGAAGAACTGAAAGAGACATTGCATGTGCAATTAATAAAGGAAGTAGAAACTGTTTAGCTCAAGTGCTCTTCATGGAGCAACTGTCAAAGAGATTTGCCTCCAGGCAAGTGTTGATGTTTTTCTGATTCTTCATCGTGCATGTCATCTGTGTCATCCATTTAAAATGTTGTTAATGCAAAATAGTGAAGCAAATAGCAATTAAGTTTGAAATGTAACATTCTGACATAGCTGTGGTGTGCAGCACCAGTCCCGGACACCCCATAAAGTGAGGTGTCAGCCCACTAATTCTGCCATCGTAGAATGCCTTGAATGTTGAAGACCAACACCACAAGGATTAGTATGGAATACAGTGCCTCACAATCATGGGCATAAAACTGTTCTCTCCCCCTCTCCCTCTCTCCCTCTCTCTGAATGTATTCAGCAAAAACGCATAATACATCACATCAAAAACACATTCCGAGGTTACAATACATCAAGTAATCATTATAGTACAATGAGTCATTATGTACAATGCTCTCAACACCATGCGGTGACCAGCGCCCAGAAAAGGCCTCCAGAGTCCCCGTGGACACCGTGTGTTCCCTCTCAAGGGACACGCGAGCATGGACATAGGGCCGGAAGAGGGGCAGGCAGCCGACTCTGCCATGACCATCGACTGCCCGCTGACTGGACCCTCGAATGGCCATCTTGGCCAGGCCCAGGAGCAAACCGACAGGGGGGTCCCACCCCCCGATTGGCACTCCCCACTCCCTGCCTTGTGTCCAAACACTAGAATCATGGGACTAAAATGCAACCAAAACTTGAGGAACAACCCCTTCAGATATTGGTACAGGGGCAGTAACCTCTCACACTCCATATACGCGTGGAACACGGTCTCTTCCTCACCGCAGAGAATACAGGCGGCCGGCGAGCCTGTGAACCGACTCAAAAGTTTATTACACTCCTCCGCTCTGTGCAACACTCTCCACCCCAGGTCCCCAATGTAAAGGGGGACGACTCCCTTGTAGAGAGACCTCCACTATGGACCGCCCTTGCCTTCAGGTGGTAACACCATCCGCCATGGTGTGTCGGGACGGAAGACAAAGGCAAGGAGGTGCAGAATGTGCAGGAACATTCTGTACAGTGTGCATCTCTTCGCATCACGAAAGGGCATGCTGGGCATATCAGAAAGGCGGCTCAAGTTGTGTGGAGCCGGTGCCCGAGAAATATCCCGGAGCCTGGGCCCGATGAGCAAATCCGATGGAGCGGGGGTAAGCTCAGTCAGAACCACTCTAAGCACACGCCTCTCCTTGACACCCGCAATGACAGGATGAGGACCGGCCAACCCCGCAGCCACAACACCCCCCTCCCCCTGTGGAGCAACACGCTGGCTCTAAACAACCATTCCTCACTCTTAGCACATTACGATAGAAACTAGGCAAACCCTGTAAGGCGGGACGACTAATGCCCGCCACCGGGAGCCGCGAAACCCCCCTTAGGCAACGACCCCGCCATCTGGGGGGGTTCTCCGCATACATATACCTCAGCAGAGTCCTGAAATGGAGAGCCATCACCTGGGTACGCACGCATACCAAAGACTGGTCACCCTCCTCTAATGGGAGACTTAAGACAGCTGCGGAAATCCAGTGCTTCCTATCTCTCCAAAAGAAATTTACCAGCTTCTTCTGTAATGCGGTTGCAAAGATAGAGGGTGGGACAAGAGTAGCCAGCCGGTACCATAACATGGAGGCCGCCAGCTGGTTTATGACCAGCACCGTCCCCTGGAAAGAAAGAACTCTAAGCAAGCCTGACCAGCGCCCCAGCCGGGCAACCACTTTCGTCTCCTGCTCCAGCCAGTTTGCTGGCCAAGCATCCTCAGTGGGACTCAGGTAAACCCCCAGATAGAGGAGGTGCATGGTACTCCACGCATACAATGTAATCTCCTCCGGCAGGGAGTCTATCTGCCACTGACCCACTAAAAGTCCAGAACACTTACTCCAGTTAATCCTGGCAGATGATGCAGCCGAGAAAACCTTCAGACAATCACGCATCCTCCGCAGGTCACCAGGGTCAGTGAACGTAAGGAGTACATCATCAGCATAAGCCGAAAGAACCACCTCCACCCCCGGACCTGGTAGAGGCAGGCCTGTCAACCGCCTCCGAAGGAGACACAGGAACGGCTCCACACAGACCAAGTACAGCTGACCAGACATGGGGCAACCCTGACGAACCCCCCTCCCAAAATGAATGGGAGCCAACAGAACACCATTATCCTTCACGAGACACTCCACTGCAATGTACAAAAGCCAGACCTGGGCTACAAAATGCGGTCCAAATCCAAACGCTTGCAATGTCCCTACCCTGTCAAAAGCCTTCTCCTGATCAAGATAGAAAAGCAGCTGACTGCCTAGTACCCTGAGATAGATGGATCAGGTCCCTAACCAGGTGGATGTTATCCTGAATGGACCGGCCAGGGACTGTATAGGACTGGTCAGGGTGTATCAGTTGGGACAGCATGGAGCCCAGGCGATTTGCCATCGCCCCTGCAAAAACTTTCTACTCTGTACAGAGGAGCGAGACCGGGCGCCAGTTCTTCAACAGGCGGAGTTCGCTCTTCATGGGCAGCAGGACAACGACTGCCCTACGCTACGAGAGGGGAATCTCCCCGGTCGCCAGGCTCTCCCCCAGGACCTTCATGTAATCACCCCCCAGGATGTCCCAGAAGGCTCTAACAAATTCTACCGTCAATCCATCCAGCCCAGGGGACTTGCCCCCTCCTAAGCTGGTGCAGGGCATGATTTAACTCCTCCAGTGATAAGGGGTCATCAAGAAGATCGGACACCTCCCTATCTACAGTTGGTAAACCCTCCCACAGGGCCCGCTGAGCCTCCCCGCTGAATCCATAAAAGGACCGGACTAAAGCACTAATCCTCTCTGGATCTGTGCCAGAGGAGCCATCATCCGCGAGCAGCTCGATGAGCTGTTTACGGGCTCCCCGCCCTTTCTCCAGAGGGAAAATAAAGGTGACGCACGGTCCAGATCGTGAAGCATCTGGACCCGCGACCTCACGTAAGCGCCTCAGGACCACTCAAACAGCAGGTTCCTCAGCGCTTCCTTCTTCTCCTGATACTCTCCCCACTCACAGGAGTCCTCCCCAATCTGACCCAGGCGAGACTCTGCGTCGAGTAACTCCCTCTCGAGCCTCTCGACTGCCGAGTCCCGCCTTCCGGTCGACCCCCACGTGTATTCCTTACAAAAGAGACGGATGTGAGCTTTCCCCACATCCCACCACTGCCTAAGGGAAGAGAAGCTCCTCTGCCTCTCTCTCCACTTCACACAAAACCGACTGAATGACTCCCGGAACCACCAATCCATCAGCAGCCGGTATTTAAAAATGCCAGTATGCGGACCCAGCCCATGTGCGTGCTGGATTAAAGTCCACAAACACCAGACAGTGGTCCGCGAACGGCACCAGCCGCATTGACGCTGCCGGGACACGGGAGACATACGCACCGGAGATGTACATGCGATCGATGCGGGAACCACCCCCCTCAGATCTCCGCGAAAAAACATTGGAATCAGGGTGGAGGTTCCGCCATGCATCAACCAACTCAAATGAGCCAATCAAACCTCTCCACTTCTTTGCTACAGCAGGGGCACACTGAGTACCAGATCCTCAAGTGTGCAACTGAAATCCCCCCCAAGGAAGACGCACTCTCCGCTATCAATAGTGCTCAACAGAGCAGTCACCTCCTGAAGTAGGCAGGCCTGCATCGTGCTGGGGACGTACACGTTAATGAAATGCCATCCAGGCTCACGGCCAGATATAGCAAACGACCTGGCACAACTTCCTACACCTTCAGGATCTCTGGCTGAAAGGTCGGGGCCAACAGTAAAACCACCCCACTCGAATTTGTGCTGAAATGGCTCATGCAGACCCCTCCTTCCCACTCCAGTTGCCAGGTGGGTTCATCACTGACAACAGTATGAGTCTCTTGCAAAAAAGTCACTGCATATTTCCCCTCTCTGAGGACTGATAGATGATCAAATCTACGTAAGCCCCCTCTACTACCATTTAAATTTAAAGTGGCAACTATGGATGTGCAAGCACACTAGAATTTGTTCCTCACACTCCTCATGGACTCAAATACTCTCTCTCTAAGGAACTTCAAAAAGTCCCCAAACTGACGCTTCTGAGACTCAGGAAGACCACTGGCTTTGCTGCCAAGGATAATATCAAGAGTCTTAATAAATCCCGACAGATCTGTCCACCGCCTCCGCGCTGCTTCAATTTTAGTCTTGGAACTCGAGACACAGCACTGGAGTCCGGGCAATCCGACAACCCACTCACACCTGGAGCACCATCCTCCGCTGTACTGCATTCAAGGTCATTGTAAGAGTTCGAAGAACTACAGCTAGCTGTCAACTCACTCACCCCACTGCACAAGCTGGCTTCATCAGTCTCCCCCTCCTCCTGCATGACACCACCCCCAGGGTCAATGCCAAGGGAGGGTCCCGATACCCCTGACAGCAATGAGCTGTCCGCTGAAAGGCCAGGCTCCTGCACTCTCCCACCACACCCCACGTCTGGGCCTGGAGAAGAAAAAACAAGAGGCACCCCCAGGGTCCGCATGCACCCCCGGAATCCGAAAGAGGGTCACAACCCGAAACAGCCCCGACCCCCACAGCACCCAGACTACCCGCTCCACTGACAACACCCAGAGAGTTTCCTCCCTCCACCACCAGGGGAGCAACCTCACCCACTGAAAGAGCTGGTGTTTTTGGAATCTTCCCTACTACCTCAGCCGGTGAGGCAGAACACCCCATAGCACCTCCACTGGCTCTAATAAGGAACACACTGGAAAATTGGTACTCCCGAGCCTCCCGCTTCAGGCCGACTCTGCTCATCCCCCATCCCAGGGGATACATTCCCAGGGGAGCTTACCCTAACAACTGGTGTGCCAACACCCTCAGAGGGCCTCTGAAACAAGGGAACCTCCTCCGACACAGAGGACATGCTCTCAGGGGAGCCAACCTCAACAACCTGTGAGAAAAATCCCTCGGAAGGCCCCTGAGACGAGGGGACAACCACCGGCCTAGAGGACACAATTCCAGTGGAGTCAACCCCAATAACTGGTTTGGTAACACCCGCAGAAGGTCCCTGAAACAAAGGCCCACCCTCCGGCCCAGAAGACACCAGTATGTGGCCACCATCCTCATCAGGGGTGGAAGGTCTCAAAGTAGGCTTCCCCCTTACTTTGGGTCCACGCCTTCTTTTAGTCCCACTGACATACAGCGGTGCAGTGACCTCCATAAAGGAAGGGTCCTCCGCCTCCACACTACCCGCTGCCTCTTTTCCGCCCCCATGTTTTACCTCCCCTGACCCTTCTGAACCACTTCAGCTCCTTCCAGATCCACACCAAGTGCGTCTTGGACCTCACTGGGGCCAATAGGCACCCCTTGGGTGGGCTCAGGTCTGGGCAAGGGCCCATCCACCTGCGATTGACTCACTTGGAGGAGCTTATTCTTCTTCTTAGACCTTTTCTTCCTCTGCACCACCCAATCCCCCTCCCCCCCTTCGCCCTTCCCCTGCACTTCGCCTGGGCTGTTGCGTTAGAATTTCTAGCAACGGCCCGGCGATTGGGACAATCCCTGTCCAAACTCTCTGCCCGCATGACACCGTGCGTATCTCCAACTCCAATACATGCGGTGGGGGGCACCACGATGCTCCACAACGAAGCTCCCCTCAGCGCCCAACCCCTTTTCCACCTTCATGAGAACCCGCCTCTTGAAACTCAAGACCCCTTTTTCATATGGCTTATTCCCGGGGTGCATAAGCCTAATAAGCTTAGACCGCACCTCCCCAATCTTTTCCAAGCGTGGGAGAATTCTCTCTCTCTCTCTTTTTTTTAGTTTGCTTTCCTAGACCATACTCCCGCTTTCCTTACTTTTCTGATTCCAGCGCAATAAACAACCTGCTGCAGAATCTTCATCCACCCTCCCTTCACCTCCCTCCAATTGTTTTCTGCTTCCAACCATCACCCTTCTCCCTCTCCCAGTTCCATCTGCCAATCATTCTCATCCCTTTCAGGTCCACGAATTACCCACCAGACCCTGTTTTATTGCTCTCCCTCTCCTCTTTGTACTGGCTATCTTCCTTTTCTAATCTCAGTCCTTTTTTGATACAAATATTGACAATTATTTCGCCTCCCTCAGATGCCAGCTTCTTAGTTACTGTGAAACGCAAACAATTCGAAGGTCAGATGTATGAAGCTTCACAAAATGAAGAAGCATGTCAGCCACCAATGTCTATTGCATCCTAGTAGGAATCTAATGCCCCTGTCCCACTTAGGAAACCTGTACGGAAACTTCTGGAGACTTTGCGCCCCACCCAAGGTTTCCGTGTGGTTGCTGGAGGTACCTGGAGGTTTTTGTCCTCTGACAACCACCTTCAACTAGCATCGCAACCGGCTTCGACTAAAAAATTACCAATTTTTAAAACAGAACCACTTTCGACCATTAGGGAGACTGACAAAAACCTCCGGGAACCGCACGGAAACCTTGGGTGGGGCGCAAAGTCTCCAGAGGATTCCCTAAGTGGGACAGGGGCATAAAGCTGTGCAACGTTGATTGTAAAAGTAATTCTGTGTAGAGGGTGGCAGTGGAATCCCCCTTCTGATTTCCTGACTAAACATCTTTGGCTCACCACTTCATTTCAAAAACTGCAGATGAAGGAAATTGGAACCAAAAGCCAAAATGTAAGGGTGTCAGAGATTATGGGGAGAAGGCAGGAGAATGGGGTTAGGAGGGAGAGATGGATCAGCCATGATTGAATGGCGGAGCAGACTTGATGGGCCGAATGGTCTAATTCTGCTCCTGTCACGTGACCTTATGACAACCATTCAGCAGTTCAGGCAGCATCTGTGCAGAAAGAAAGAGTTTACATTTCAGGTTCATATTTTTCAACATTGTAGACCAAGCATAGACAAGGTGTACATCTTGCCACAATCTTGCACTCCCCTTGTGGAGACATGCCGAATTTCCTCCGTTTCTCCCAGGAAGTAGAGGCGTGGTGTGCCTTGTTGGCTATTGCATCGTTGTGGTTGCATAAACATTAATTTTTCAAATTTTAGATAAATCATGCCCACTCTACCTTTCATCAGTTTGTTACCCCACCCCCCCCCCCCCCCCCCCCCCATCCTCCTTGGGCACACCTTCCTTTCAATTCTCCATACCCTTGTCACCCACTTTCCTTCCCTCCTCCAACTCCTCTGTCTGCTCATCACCCACCCCTGTGTACTCCTGATCTCCTAGTGACGTTACGGGTCTCGACCCAAAAAGTAACCCTTTCCTTCTCACCAGAGACTGACCTGCTGAGTTACTCAGCATTTTCTGTCTATCCCAATTTTCTTTCCCCTCTCTCACCCCATTACCTTCCATCCACCATTCCACTTGTTCTACATTTCACACCTCACGTTACTTTCTAATCAGATTCCACTCGTTTGTCTTCTCCACCAATCATCTCCTGCCTCGGTTACTACTTTCACCATTTTTCCCCCCACCGGCCTCTCTGCCAAAGAATTCCTCCGTAGCTGGATCCATCTATCACTTGCCAGTTCTTGCCCCACCCATTTCCCCCACCTCTTTCTACCAGCTATCTCCTCTCTATTCCTTTATTCTGTAGAAAGGTCCTGACCCAAAACGTTACCTGACCATTTCCCTCTGCAGATGCTGTCTTACCTGCCTAGTTCCTCTAACACTTTGTTGTTTGTTTAATATTTCAGGTGTCCTCTTATCAGAACAATTTCTGACTTTTATGTCATGATTTCTCTTTCTTCTTATAAACTGCAGCCTACAACTTTACATTACTTTTTCCTCTTTCATAAGATCATATGATCATATCGTGTGATAGGAGCAGAATTAGGCCATCGGGTCTACGCCACCATTGAATCATGGCTGATCTATGTTTCCCTGCTAAACCCATAACTTCTGACACCCGTACTAATCAAGAATCTGTCTATCGCTGCCTTAAATATATCCACTGACCTTGCCTCCACAATCTTCAGTGGCAAAGGGTTCCACAGATTCACCTCCCTCTGACTGAAGAAATTCCTCCTCATCTCCTTGATTTTTCTGCCCCTTTCTGCAAAAATATTTTTCAGGTTCTTTTTCGAAAATCACCTCATGTAAGTATTTAATAAATGAAATCATTGCATCTGAACCCTGACTGCAAATAACTTTACTTCATAAACACTACAGACATTCTTTCATCTACAAGTCTCAAGTATTCAAATCTATCTAATCTTAAATCCTGGCAAATCTTTTTGTGCAATGTACCAAAGTTAAATCTAACAACACAGGACAAAGTTGAAAAAACTCAGGAAGCAAACCTTGCTGTTTTTTTGTTTTTTTAAATTATTAAGTAAAGTAGTTCAAGAACATCTGTTTGTGTTGCATTTTGTGGATTCCTTGGTTTGTCCCTGTCAAACAGATAATATTGGTCTCGTACACGAAGCTGCAGCATAAGACTGTAATAATGAAAAATGTTGGCAAACATATCAATTGTTATTCAACAGTCCCATCAAAGATTACTTTTTTGTCAGCTGCTTTCAGGAAATGTATTTTCCATCAGATATGATTGCATTCCTCTTTGAAGTGCTCCATTCTCCTGGTAGATTTAATGTGACTTTCAGGCACTTTTCAGTCCCTTGGCCTCAGAGGGAGTTCAGAGAGGCACAACAAGCCCTTAGAGATTTAATCTCAAAGGGCACCACTGTCTGCCTGATTTATTGTAACTTTAGGAGACAGCTCGAGTAAAGCATGTGTTTTTTATCCTTCATTCTCACTGCATTTTGCAATTCATCAGTATGCAACCAGTCCAACCTTCAGCCAGAAGCTTTATGCCCACTCACAGGAAATGCAATAATTTGTGCCCACATGCAACATTTCAATGGAAGAAACATGTAATTGTTGCGTTTTAAGAACAATATTTATTGCCCATCAGCTTGCGATTTTTCTGTCTGTTGAAATAAATAGAGGTTAGGGGAAGAAATATGAGAGCTTTTTATTTTAGTTTTAGTTTAGAGATACAGCGTGGAAACCGGCCCTTCGGCCCACTGAGTCCGAACCGACCAGCGATCCCCGCACACTAAGGGGGGGGAGAAAGGGGGGGGGGGAGGAGAAAGGGGGGGGAGGAGAAAGGGGGGGGGGAGGAGAAGGGGGGGGAGGAGAAGGGGGGGGAGGAGAAGGGGGGGGGAGGAGAAGGGGGGGGGAGGAGAAAGGGGGGGGGGGAGGAGAAAGGGGGGGGAGAGAAGGGGGGGGGGGAGAAGGGGGGGGGAGGAGAAAGGGGGGGGAGGAGAAGGGGGGGGGAGGAGAAAGGGGGGGGAGGAGAAAGGGGGGGGAGGAGAAAGGGGGGGGAGAGAGGGGGGGGAGAAAGAGGGGGGGGAGAAAGAGGGGGGGGAGAAAGAGGGGGGGGGAGAAAGAGGGGGGGGGAGAAAGAGGGGGGGAGAAAGGGGGGGGAGAAAGGGGGGGGGAGAAAGGGGGGGGGAGAAAGGGGGGGGAGGTGAAAGGGGGGGGAGGTGAAAGGGGGGGGAGGTGAAAGGGGGGGGAGGTGAAAGGGGGGGGAGGTGAAAGGGGGGGGAGGTGAAAGGGGGGGAGGTGAAAGGGGGGGAGGTGAAAGGGGGGGAGGTGAAAGGGGGGGGAGTGAAAGGGGGGGAGGTGAAAGGGGGGGAGGTGAAAGGGGGGGAGGTGAAAGGGGGGGGAGGTGAAAGGGGGGGGAGGTGAAAGGGGGGGGGAGGTGAAAGGGGGGGGGAGGTGAAAGGGGGGGGAGGTGAAAGGGGGGGGAGGAGAAGGGGGGGGAGGAGAAGGGGGGGGAGGAGAAAGGGGGGGAGGAGAAAGGGGGGGGAGGAGAAAGGGGGGGGAGGAGAAAGGGGGGGGGAGGAGAAAGGGGGGGGGAGGAGAAAGGGGGGGGAGGAGAAAGGGGGGGGAGGAGAAAGGGGGGGGGAGGAGAAAGGGGGGGGGGAGGAGAAAGGGGGGGAGGAGAAAGGGGGGAGGAGAAAGGGGGGGAGGAGAAAGGGGGGGAGGAGAAAGGGGGGGAGGAGAAAGGGGGGGAGGAGAAAGGGGGGGAGGAGAAAGGGGGGGAGGAGAAAGGGGGGAGGAGAAAGGGGGGAGGAGAAAGGGGGGAGGAGAAAGGGGGAGGAGAAAGGGGGGGAGGAGAAAGGGGGGGAGGAGAAAGGGGGGGAGGAGAAATGGGGGGAGGAGAAATGGGGGGAGGAGAAAGGGGGGGAGGAGAAAGGGGGGGAGGAGAAAGGGGGGGAGGAGAAAGGGGGGGAGGAGAAGGGGGGGAGGAGAAGGGGGGGAGGAGAAGGGGGGGAGGAGAAGGGGGGGGAGGGGAAAGGGGGGAGGGGAAGGGGGGGGAGGAGGAAAGGGGGGGAGGAGGAAAGGGGGGGAGGAGGAAAGGGGGGGAGGAGGAAAGGGGGGGAGGAGGAAAGGGGGGGAGGAGGAAAGGGGGGGAGGAGGAAAGGGGGGGGGAGGAGGAAAGGGGGGGAGGAAGAAGGGGGGGAGGAAGAAAGGGGGGGGAGGAAGAAAGGGGGGGGGAGGAAGAAAGGGGGGGGAGGAAGAAAGGGGGGGAGGAAGAAAGGGGGGAGGAAGAAAGGGGGGGGAGGAAGAAAGGGGGGGAGGAAGAAAGGGGGGGGAGGAAGAAAGGGGGGGGGAGAAAGAAAGGGGGGGAGGAAGAAAGGGGGGGGGGAGAAAGAAAGGGGGGGGGGAGAAAGGGGGGGAGAAGTAATGGAGACACTTTTAAGAACCATAATAACGTTTAGCGGGCATTTTACCTACTGGTCGGTTTTCCCTGGTCCTGAAAACTCCAATGAGCCAATCAAAATGCCCGGTCAGCGAAGGAGATTGCCTATGGCTGCCCTTGACTGCCTGTAACTAAATAGCGATCCCACTCCACTGCATTATGAGTTAAAAAGAACCATGCCAACCAAATTTTACTTGCGGAAAAAGTTTCAACATGCTGAAAAAATTTCAGCGACCCAGCTGAGGCCGCGAGTACTCGGGAACTTCCCTCGAGCATGAGCGAGAGTTCCAGTGACCTCGAAGGACCTCCTAGGACCACGTGTTGACCATGCTGCGAGTTTGCTTCGAGGGCAAACTCGTCTAAACTCGCAGATTAGGTCGCTGCAGTGGGACAGCCCCTTAACACTATCCTACACACATTAGGTACAATTTACATTTATACCAAGCCAATTAGCCTACAAACCTGTATGTCTTTGGAGTGTGGGAGGAAACCAAAGATCTTGGAGAAAACCCACGCGGTCACGGGGAGGATGTACAAACTTCGTACAGACAGCACTCGTAGTCGGGATTCAGTACCACGCTTTACCAGCTTCAAATTCCTGGGTTGCATAATTAGTTAGCTGGTTAATGAATGTGAACAGCTAGAGCAATTATCACAGATCAATTGCAAAAACACTTCAAAAACTAAGTGTTAAGGTTTAACAGTATTGTTAGGATTTTATAGGTTTAATTTTAGATCATAATGTTAGTCATTACCTAATTAATAGAACTTCATGACATAAAATTCTCATGGTCCAGTTTATGAATCTTGCCAGTAGATTCAAAATTTGGTAAATTACTACCAACCATATTCATGGATAAAGTAGACTGCCTAATGTTTCTCAGAAGAATGTTAGAAACACATTTGCCATCAAAATGTTTCATGTTCATTTATATGTAAATTGTTGGCACATGTTTTCTTCAAATATGTATCAAACAAAAGAAAAATACCTATAGCACAATAATTATAAATCCAATGCCCTTTAGCCTGTCTATATCACAGTTCTGATCGTTACCATGGAGTAGTAGTAAGGCGACTTTGGAGAAAAACAAATTTTGGAGAAATGCCATGGCATTTGTGCATGGGAAGGGGCTGAAAGCTGTTTCAGTCTCTCTTTGCCAATTTCCTGTGACCGACTACCCCTTCCCAATGGCTGTACTCTTCAGTCATTGCCACGATTATATACCCATTTATAAATTTTATACCCATTTATACCCATTTATAACCATTAATAACTCATTTCTCACTAACTTCTTCCTGTTAACATTTTTGGTTGATGATGAGTTATTACGTTCAATGTTCCTATGTGTAATGTATTCATACATATCCATGTGTATGTTAATGAGTTGGTGTTCATTGTGAGCAGGAAATGCTGGGTAATAAACCACTCTCTTGATTCAGGCAACCTAGTCTAGTAAGTCTAGTTTTTCATTCTGCCGTCCGGAATATAACAAAATTGGCGACGAGAACGTGATAGAGTTTGTGAACTCATCCTTTAAATACAGTGTAGGACTGTTTTGCAACATGCAGTATTGTTTAACATTTTAATCAGCAAACACGGAGCTGTGTCGCAGTTGTTTGCGAACTGGACACGATAGGCCGCAGATCCTTCTATGCAGTTACTGTAGTTTAAAATAGCAGCTGTACAAATCATCGAGGGTTTGTCAGGCTATTTCTATGTTGTGTCTACATGGCAAGATGGCGTCCTTCGGATTGTATAGGATTGTAGACTGAGTTTTTTTCTGTCGAGTTCCTCAAGCTGTATAGGCTTTGTACAGCTAAGTTTTAGGTGAATTGCTACACCAGAACAAACAGGAAATCAGGATTTTTGAACGGACTTAAAAAAAAAGAGAACGACACGATGGCACCGTCCACGGGCTACATCGGAAACCTTGGCACTTTCAACAAGAGTAGAGAGCCGTTCAGCTCCTATATGGAGAGAGTGAACATGTTTTTCATGGCAAACAACACAATGGAGATTAGCCATGAAGGAGAGGTAGTGACTGAAACAATTAAGGCCGTTTGTGATCGCATTAAAGCGATTCTGCTCATGGTGGTCGGTCCTGAAGTGTACGGCACACTCGTGAATCTCCTTCCGCCCATCAAGGCAAAAGACGTGCCTTCCAATGACATTATGAAGAAGTTGGAGCACTTCAACCCAAAGCCTCTGGAAATTGCAGAAAGCTATATATTTGGCACTAAAAACCAGAAGCAGAATGAGACAATCAATGAGTACATTGTTGCCTTCAAAAGCATAACTTTGCATTCTAACTCTGGAACCTTTCTCACATGCGCACTACGAGACAGATTTGTTTGTGGTCTAGTGGATGAACAAATTCAGTCCATGAACACTCCAGATCTTACAATCGAGAAAGCATGCAAGATTGCTACCACAATGGAGATGGCATCAAAGAATGTTCGCGAGTTTCGTCCACCACGGACTGCAGTGGCCGTTTACAGTCACAAGGCAGTGCCTATGGCCAAACCAAGAGGCACTAAATCAAAACCAAAGCATGACGGGGAGCCGTGTTCAGCCAGTTGTTATCATGGCAATGGTAATCACTCATCCCAATTTTGTCAGTTCAAAATGGCCAAGTGCTATAACTGCCAGAAGAAAGGCCATATCGCCTCAGCATGTCGGGCCAAGCTTAAAGCAGGAAACCAACAATCTGCGGGAAACAAGCGACAATACCAGAAAGGAGTTAACAACTTGGAAATGAACTTGGGTTGTACACCATTTATGCAACCAACATCGATACGCCCTCAACCAGCCAAGGCAAGGACTTAAGAACTAAACTATTGATAAATGAACAGTTAATCGATATGTGTATTGACATGGCAGCAGATTGTTCGATCATGAGCAAAGACCTGTATGAAACAACGTTTCCACAGACACCATTGTTTGAGGGTAATGTCAAGCTGAGAACCTACTCGGGCGAAGTTTTGGAGACATGCGGACAAATGAACTATAAAGTTCAGTATAATGGTCAGTCAGTAACACTGCCCATCATAGATGCCAGCTATAATTTCCAAATACACAGGACAAGATGTTAAAAATCCAAAGTGCCAAATGTAAACATGCTCCCGATGGTGATGGAAGCCTTATGCACTCACCTATGCTCCTCCGATGTTGAGAAAGGCTAGGCAGACACGTCATTGGGGTTGTCAAGTGGGCACCTACTTTCATCGACGTTTCGCTGATTGGACCCACAACGTCTCCAGTAGGCTCAGCGGTGCATTCTGGCATCCCAGAACCATCCCCTTCTCATGTGTCTAGTCAGTTATTTGGGAGTCCAAATGGGCTCTTCAGCCAGAGCCACTGGCTACTCCGCTTTGCCACCTGTGATGTTTCTTTGATATCCTGGCATAGGGCTTGGCTGCTGATCCCCAGGTCCTTCATCAGTCCTACGGTTGATGTTGCCACGAATCCTCGACATCCAACTTCTACCGGGCAGATCTTAGCACTCCAGCCCCGCTGTTCTGCCTCCGCTGCAAGCTCTGTATATCGCAGTTTCTTTCTTCCAAAGGCTTCCTGCACAGCATCCTCCCAAGGGACTGTGAGCTCCACAAGATACACCATGCGCTGAGAGTTCAACCAGAGGACAAGATCGGGCCTCAAGTTGGTGATGACTGTTGCTGATGGAACTATAAGTCGTTGGACAACATCCACCAGCAACTACCAATCCCGGGCTGCCTCCAGCTGTCCAAGCCTGGTCCTTGGTGGAATTTTCCATTGCCTTTGTTCTCCCTCCCGTACAAAGGCAATTGGCTTAACTGGGTTGGTTGTTCTGGTCGACAGGGCATTATTGGTTGGTCTCCTGCTTTCCAGAGTTGCTGCCAGGCATTTGAGCACTTAATTATATCTCCAGGTGTACCGTCCTTGGGAGAGGCTTACTTTACACCCAGTGATGATGTGCTTAAATGTGGCTGGTGTTGAACACATGGGGCATGATAGATCTTTGCCCAGCCATTGGTTGAGGTTTTTTTGGGCTAGGAAGGGCATCATAAGTTGCCGGAATGAGGAAACTTATCCTGCTCGCTTCCATCTCCCACATGTCCTTCCAGCTGATCTTCCTCTTTTCCACACTCTCCCATCTCATCCACTGGCCCAGTTTAGCTTGTGACACAGCCTTGGCACACCTACTCGACTCCTCCTGTCAGCAGGCTTCAGCCGCGACCAACTTCTGGCGCTCCAGTGATGATACCTTGTTCCAGCAAGGTCACTTTCCGCCAAGCCCCAAGCCACGTATTCCATGTTGGATTTGCCTTATCATGTCGCTGTGATGGAGAGCAGATTTTGCCTGCTGTGTCACATTCTTAGCCGTCCACTTCTTTCCTGTTGCCAGGGTTGGAGCAGCAGCTCGGATGACAGTGTCCCTTGATTCTTCCAGGGTCATCTCTAATCTGACTTTAGTGCACTTGAACTCATCTGTGAGGCTAGAGAGAGGCAGCTGGAGTACCCCCTGACTGTACAGGCCTACGCTGCTCAGGCACCGAGGAACACCTAACCACTTTCTCACGAAAGAGCTGATTGTTCTTTCTATCCTCTCGACTCTTGGGAGGGTGATGTCATACATGGTTAGTGGCCACATAAGGCGAAGTAGTAACCCAAACTGCTGGCACCAGATTTTCAGCTTTCCAGGCCGCATGGATCGGGCAAGGTTCGCCAGACCTTTGATGACTTCTTGCCTAAATGCGTTAGCCTGATCAGTGTCCTTCAGTTTAGAGTTATATCATCTTCCCAGACTTTTGATTGGCTTCTCTGACACAGTTGGGATAGGTTCTTGATCAATGAAGAACCTGGGTCGGAAGAATGCAACCTTCACGTGGTCCGCCCTGTTTCGACTAATGCAATCAACCCGACATGCACAAACGGAAGATCAAATAGAACAAGTTGTCCTACAACTTTAGGCTGTGCATGCCACACGAAAGAAGAAGAATGAAGAACCTTTGATCTGTCAGCTTGTCTTTGATTATAGAAATGCTTCTTGATTTGGATGGCTTGAATTTCATTCTGACCCCAGTAATGTTCTCTTGAAGCTTCCCTAAAAGGCGCCTAGCCACTCCCATTAGCCTCCACAGGAAGCGAAGAACATCAGGAGCACCCTTATAGAGTCTATACGTGACCCCATTTGGCCCTGGGGCCCTGGGGCTGAAGATGCTCTTGCCCGCTTTACTGTCTGTTCCACCTCCCTCCACTTTGGAAGACAAATGTCCATCTGGTGCTCTGGTTGTTCAATTGGTGGAGTGTCCAATGGAACAACTGTCTTCTGAACCAGAATAAACCAACCCTCCTTGGAAAGGATTTGCTGAGTAGGACAGAGTTAGATTGGAACATTTTCAGAGTTGTTTAGTCCTAATCACGTTTTGAAAACGTCCTAAGCAAACATGCAGAAATATTTGCCAACAGTTACACGGGAACAACAGGGTACTCTGCACACATTCGACTTAAGCAAGATGTGAAACCTGTGTATTGTCGACCAAGACCTGTGCCATATGCACTAAAGTAACAAGTAGAGGAAGAATTTGACAGGTTAGAGCAGAATGGAAGACAGACCAGAGTAACTGGACAACGGCAATTGTGGCCGTACCCAAGGCCAACAAAACTGTTCGACTATGTGGTGACTACAAAGTCACAATCGACCAAGCCGTTGACGGCAAACAATATCCGTTACCAACCTCACAAGGTCTGTTTGCAGAATTTAGCGGAGCAAGAGTCTTCACTAAACTGGATTTGTCTCACGTTTACGCCCAACTCAATGTCGACAAGGAAAGTCAGCAGTACTTGACTATCAACACACATAAGGGCTTGTCTTCATGTACAAATCTGCCCTATGGTGTGAAATCCTCCCTGAAAATCTTCCAGTCTGTCATGGACAAAATGCTACAAGGCATTCCGCACTGTAGATGCAACCAGGATGACCTACTGATAGTCACAGAGGGCATGTTAGAACATCTGGAAATCCTCGAGCAAGTTCTCACATGACTGAACTGCCACAATGTCAAAAAGCGACAAAGTAAATGTGCATTTGCGCAGTCAGAGCGGGTCTACCTTGGCCTCAAAGTAGACGCCAACGGACTTCGCCCTCTGAAGGCGAAAGTGGAAGCAATAGTGAATGCTCCAAAACCCAACAATGTGTCAGAGCTACGATCATTCCTTGGGATGATGCAGTTCTATGCACGATTCCTTCCAGATTTAACAACTGTGCTAAAACCACTAGGTCATCTGCTACAAAAAGATGTGAAATGGACGTGGGGAAAGGAACAGCAAAGTGCATATGACATCTGCAAGGAAAACTTGAGAAGTTACAAACTCCTTGTTCACCACGACACGCAAGATGAAATTAGCTTGTGAAGCTTCAAGTTATGGTGGAGGTGCAGTGATCTGCCACATAATGAATGACGGACAGGAAAAGCCTATTGCTTTTGCATCCCGCACCCTATCACCGAGTGAGTGCAATTATGCACAGATAGAAAAGGAAGCACTCAGCATCGTGTTCGGAATCAAGAAATTCCATTAGTATCTTCTCGGCAAACCATTCACCACAGTGGCTTATCACAAGCCATTACTAGTGCTACTTGGTCCCAAGTCAGCTATACCTTCCATGGCGGCATCAAGGATGCAGTGCTGGGCAATTCTGCTGTCCCAGTATGACTATAAGGTTGAGTACAGAAGCTCCAAGTGCAACGCAGTTGCAGATGCATTGTCCCGGTTGCCCCATGAGAACTCTGACGTGGGAAGTGAGAACTCAATCTACATACTGCAAGTTGTAGATGAAGACTTTTCAGTGACTGCAACAGAAATTACAGCATTGACACTATGCTGAAGAGTGTCTATGAACAGACATTGAACGGTTGGACTGAAATCGATAGTGGATTGAACTCACTTCTGAAATCAGAGCTGAAGCCTTTCCATAATCGATGGCATGAATTATCATGTGCGCTGGGATGCATTAAGTTGGGTTACAGACTGGTGGTACCAGAGTCTTTTAGAAACAAAATTATGGATGAACTTCATGCCAAATATCCTGGCATAGTAAGCATGAAGTCAATTGCCAGAGTTTCATGTATTGGCCTGGTATTGACAGTGAAATCGAGTCACTGGTGAGCAAATGTAGTGTCTGCCAAAATTGCCGGAATAAACCACCAATAACACCATTACAACCCTGGTCATGGTCAAGTAGACCTTTTCAGAGAGTTCATGTAGATGTTTGTGAAAAGGGTAATGATCACTCTCTGGTACTAGTAGATAGTCATTCCAAATGGATTGAGGTTAAGCATATGGGGTCAAGCACTACTACTGAGTGTACCATAGATGAGTTGAGATCAATTTTTGCATGCCATGGTTTACCGGAAGTACTTGTTTTTGATAATGGGCCTCAGTTTCGTTCAGAACGGTTCAAAGAGTTCATGCAGCGGAATGGTGTAGAACACACACTTGTTCCCCCATACCATCCAGCCTCCAATGAGGAGGTGGAAAGGTCTGTTAGAGTTGTCATAGATGCTCTCAAGAAACAGGTTTTGCAGGGTAGTTCAAAGCTCGGGATGAAACATCGTTTGACTAGTTTCTTGCTGAAGTACAGAACCACACAACACACAATAAAGGTTTACTCACCTGCAGAACTGTTGATGAAGAGAAGGCTAAGAATAAGCCTAAGTCTAGTTCAACCAAATTTGGCCTTGAGAGTTGAGCAAAAACAGTTAAGTCTAAAACACCATTTTGACTGCCCCAAAAAGGAGAGGTACTTCAAGCTAGATGAGCAAGTTTGTGTTCTCAGTCCTCCCACAGCAAGCCCAGTTGTGTCATATAGGATGTTTCGAAAATAGTAGAAGTGTGTGGAACAAAAAGATACTTAGTTGAAGTTGGAGATAGGATCAAAAGTGTTCATGTTGATCAAATGATTCCAGCCAAAGATGAAACAAAAACTGAGCATGAAGTCCTAATCCGTGAGTTTGTATCTGAAAGTGAGTTGGAAGAGACCACTGTGATTGAAACACAAAGTCCAGTTACTACAGCCAAAGAAACAGGTTCCTCTGGTCAAAGTCAGGGTACGAAGACGCAATGAGCTGTTTGGCCTGCCCTGTGCTATGAAACTGCAATGGAAATGGATATGAAATGAAAACGCAATCAACTGTTGGCCTACCCTGTGCTTTGAAACTGCAATTGCAATGGAAATGAAATAAAAATGCCATGAGCTGTTTGGCCAGCCCTGTGCTTTGACACTGCAATGGCAATGGAAGTGAAATGAAAATGCGATGAGCTGTTCGGCCTGCCCTGTGCTTGAAACTGCAATGGCAATGGAAGTGAAATTAAAATGCAAGGAGCTGTTCGGCCAGCCCTGTGCTTGAAACTGCAATGGCAATGGAAGTGAAATTAAAATGCAATGAGCTGTTTGGCTTGCCCTGTGCGTGAAATTGAAATGGAAATGAAATGAGTTGTTTGGCCTGCCTGAAACCACTGATTTTGGCCCCAAAGTCCCCTATTAGCGGAGAAACCAGTCCCTTTTGCCCGCAATACCCGTATTTGCCCAGGAGGAGCATTTTGGCCCAAAAAGGCCCATGCCAGGCCAGGAAAAGTCCAGAAAAAGCGCCTTTCATTGTGGTCTCACTCAGATTGTTTTAAAGAGCCCATTCAGCCCATCAGGCCTGTACTAGCCCAGGAGATGTCCCTGCAAGTATTAAACCTCACCCCAGTATTTTTCTCCCTCCGTTTGTTGGCTCCCATGTGAGATCCAGGCTAGGATAGACTTTCCTCCTTCATTGCTGTGATCTGCAGAAAAAGATGAAAACTGTCTAAAATTGATTCTCCACCCTCTCCCCCTTCTATCTCACACTCTCACCTGTTTTGGGCAGAATTTCTGGCAGTTTGCGAGCTGCCAGCCCACCAGGCCTGAGTGACTGGGTTGCCAGCCCACCAGACCTGAGTGACTGAGCTGCCAGCATAAGAATCCATTCGGCCCACAATGCCCATAGTAGCCCTCTGGAAACCAGTCCCTTTAGCCCTCAACACCCATACTAGCGCTCCAGAATGCCCCCCCCCCCCCCCCCACTGGCCACCAATATTGGAATTGGTGGAATATTGCATCAGGGAACCAGCCCTCCCGTGTGAACATGGGACCCAACGGGTCCCACTTAGTCTTATTACTTCCTAAATGGTGCTAACTATAGAATATTTATTGTATACAGTACATTCTCTAAATATATATTATAGCCTGTAACATGTCACCCAATGAGTTCCTGATTTTGTTCATATCTATTCTTTTCTCACAAACCATTCATAAATTATCTTTCAATTGCTGATATTTTCAATGTCTAAAATAAGGAAATATAAAAGTAAATTATATCACCATGATATAATTATATTTATTACTTGAATTGTATTTTATATCTTCTAATTTGTTTGCTACAGTTCATTCATCCTCAAGAGTTTGAGTTAATACTTGATCATTTCTATCCAGTGCTTTCAGGCCCCTGACCACGTAGAATTTGGATTGTGAATTGCAACCAATTTTCAAGGATGTATTAGCAGTGTTCAGTCGACTGCAATGATAGAATTTTTGGTTTACATTCTCTTAGTTGATGCTCTGTTTTTAACAATTAATTGAGGAAAAACTAGGGAACAAATTTCAAAAAGCTTATTTAAGTGCGGTGGCCTAGAAATTCAATCACATAATGCGTTATATTCTTAAACACAATGTAATTCATGTACAGCTCAATCAGATCTCCTCTCAACCTTCTTTGCTCCAAGGAGAGCAAATCCAGCCTTTACAGCCTAACCATTTAATAAATGTCCTATTTTGAAGAATGTTTTCAAGGACTTTCACATAGTTTTTAATTGTTGGTGTGGTCCCCGCATTTGAACTCTATACCTCAGTTTATGAACCCCAGGGCCCCTCATTTTTTTTTTATCAGCCTCTCGAGACAATCTTGAACTTTCAAAGATTTAACATGCGTGATTTTTTTCTGCCCCAAAGTCATAAAGTCATCGTGTCAAATAGCACAGAAATAGACCCTTCAGCCCAATTTGGCCATGCCTACCAAGATACCCCATTTAAGGTAGTCCCATTTGCCCCTGCCAGGCCCATATTACTCAAATTTAGATTAGTTTAGAGATATAGAGTGGAAACAGGCCCTGCGGCCCACCAAGTCTGTACCGACCAGCAATCCCCGCACACTAACACTATCCTATACACTAGGCACAATTTTACACATACACCAAGCCAATTAACCTACATACCTGTACGTCTTTGGAGTGTGGGAAGAAACCGAAGATCTCGGAGAAACCCCACGTGGTCATGGGGAAAACAATAGACAATAGGTGCAGGAGTAGGCCATTCGGCCCTTCGAGCCAGCACCGCCATTCAATGTGATCATGGCTGATCATCCACAATCAGTACCCCATTCCTGCCGTCTCCACATATCCCCTAACTCCGCTATCTTTAAGAGCCCTATCTACCTCTCTCTTGAAAGTATCCAGAGAACCGGCCTCCACCGCCCTCTGAGGCAGAGAATTCCACAGACTCACAACTCTCTGTGAGAAAAATTGTTTCATTGTCTCTGTTCTAAATGGCTTACCCCTTTTCCTAAACTGTGGCCCCTGGTTCTCGACTCCCCCAACATCGGGAACATGTTTCCTGCCTCTAGCGTGTCCAAACCCTTAACAATCTTATATGTTTCAATAAGATACCATCTCATCCTTCTAAACTCCAGAGTGTACAAGCCCAGCTGCTCCATTCTCTCAGCATATGACAGTCCTGCCATCCCGGGAATTAACCTTGTAAACCTACGCTGCACTCCCTCAATAGCAAAAATGTCCTTCCTCAAATTAGGGGATCAAACTGCACACAATACTCCAGGTGTGGACTCAGTAGGGTTCTGTACCACTGCAGAAGGACCTCTTTGCTCCAATACTCGACTCCTCTTGTTATAAAGGCCAACATGCCATTCGTTTTCTTCATTGCCCGCTGTACCTGCATGCTTACTTTCACAGACTGACGAACAAGGACTCCCAGTACTTCCCTTTTTTCAAACTTGACTTCATTTAGATAGTAATCTGCCTTCCAGTTTTTGATTCAAAAGTGGATAACATCACATTTATCCACATTAAACCTCATCTGCCATGCATCTGCTCACTCCCCCATCCTGTCCAAGTCACCCTGCATTCTCATAGCATCCTCCTCACAGTTCACACTGCCACCCAGCTTTGTGTCATCTGCAAATTTCCTAAAGTTACTTTGAATCCCTTCATTGATGTATATTGTAAATAGCTGCGGTCCCAGCACCGAGTCTTGCGGTACCCCACTAGTCACTGCCTGCCATTCTGAAAGGGACCCATTAATCCCTACTCTTTGTTTCCTACCTGCCAACCATGTCAGCACTCTACCCCTAATACCATGTGCCCTAATTTTGCCCACTAATCGCCTATATGGGACCTTATCAAATGTTTTTTGAAAGTCCAGGAACTCTACATCCACTAACTCTCCCTTGTCCATTTTCCTAATTACATCCTAAAAAAATGCCAAATTCCCAGATTAGTCAAGCATGATTTCCCTTCCGTAAATCCATGCTGACTCGGACCGATCCTGTTACTGCTAATCAAATGTGCGGCTATTTCATATTTTATAATTGACTCCAGCATCTTCCCCACCACCGATGTCAGGCTAACTATAATTCTCTGTTTTTTCTCTCCCGCCTTTCTTAAAAAGTGGGATAACATTAGCTACACTACAATTCACAGGAACTGATCCTGAGTCTATAGAACATTGGAAAATTATCACCAATAAATCCACTATTTCTAGAGCCACTTCCTTAAGTACCCTGGGATGCAGACCATCAGGCCCTGCGGATTTATCAGCCTTCAGTCCCATCAGTCTACCCAACACTAATTCCTGCCTAATGTGGATTTCCTTCAGTTCCTCCGTCACCCCAGATCCTCTGGCCACTATTATATCAGGAAGATTGTTTGTGTCCTCCTAAGTGAAGACAGATCCAAAGTACCTGTTCAAGTCATCTGCCAGTTCCTTGTTCCCCATAATAAATTCACCTTTTTCGGTCTTCAAGAGTCCAAATTTGGTCTTCGCTAACTTTTTCCTCTTCACATACCTAAAGAAGCTTTTACTATCCTCCTTTATACTCTTGGCTAGCTTACCTTCGTACCTCATCTTTTCTCGCCGTATTGTCTTTTTAGTTATCTTCTGTTGCTCTGTAAACATTACCCAATCCTCTTGCTTCCCGCTCATCTTTGCTATGTTGTACTTATCTTTTATTTATATACTGTCGCTGACGTCCCTTGTTAGCCACAGTCGCCCCTTACACCTCTTGGAATCTTTCTTCCTCCTCGGAATGAACTGATCCTGCACCTTCTGTATTATTCCTGGAAATACCTGCCATTGTTGTTCCACTGTCATCCCTGCAAGGGTATCTTTCCAGTCAACTTTGACCAGCTCCTCCCTCATGGCCCCATAGTCCCCTTTATTCAACTGTAACACTGACACCTCCGATTTACCCATCTCCCTCTCCAATTGTAGATTAAACCTGACCATATTATTATGGTCACTACCTCCTAATTAATGGCTCATTAACCTCAAGTTCCCTTATCAAATCCAGTAGATTACATAATACTAAATCCAGAATTACCTTCTCCCTGGTAAGCTCCAATACAAGCTGCTGTAAGAATCCATCATGAAGACACTCTACAAAGTCCCTTTCTTGGGGTCCAGTACTAACCTGATTTTCCCAGACTACCTGCATGTTGAAATCCCCCATAACAACCACAGCATTACCTTAGCTACATGCCAATTTTAACGCCTGATTCAACTTGCACCCTATGTCCAGGCTACTGTTTGGGGGCCTGTAGATAAGTCTCACTAGGGTCTTTTTACCCTTACAATTCCTTAGTTCTATCCATACAAAACTTACAAACTCCCTACAGACAGCACCCGTAGTCAGGATCGGACCCGGGTCTCCGACGCTGCAAGCGCTGTTAGGCACCAACTCTACCGCCACGCCACCGTGCCACCCTAGATCTGCCCTATCCATGTACCTGTCCTAATATCATTTAAATGTTGTTCATGTTCCGTCGTTAGATTTGTACAGACTTTAACCAGCAGATTTATGACTTCAGGCTTTCCACTGGAAACTCAAATGTGCTGCTGGTTATGCCGAGAAACATCAGTATTTCTGCATGGAATTGTCAGCAGTTCTCAACGGGTTCTAGCCTAGTATTGTTGGAAATAATTGTATGAGCCTGAATATTTAAGTATAGGCTGGTGTTCTGAAAATTGTGGGAAGAAAGTTTAGGAATTTACTGCCATGCGTTGACAACAGGAAAAGTTGCATGTTGTTAAAGTGAGCTCAGATAATCACGCACATGGAATTACCTAATGTTGTATTTGTGAAACTGCTCCTGTGTAGCCCTGCCTGCAGTTATGACCTTGACTAAAAGTCACAAGCGTTATAATATAAACCACATTCCCTGCTTCTTTCTATCCCCCAGTTGTACAAATCCGAGGTATTCCATCACTTTCTGAATGTCTACAGCTGTGAATGTCAGTAATGCTGTCTGGGTGAGTCAATGGGAGGCATTTGGTTTGAATTGAGTGGATACATCCGATTAGCTACTGTATAACTAATTTGATTTTATCTCTTTTAGTTATCAATCTTAAAATAATAATAGTTGAAACAAGTCAACTGGACACAAGTCCATGGTGACATAAGTAGAAATATCTCCCTTGACTTTTCCCCTCTCAGTCACATATAAGAAACACATTTGACAGTTTCAACAAATTACTATTTGCTCAAACAACTATTTCCACAGAGATCTTCAAGGGCTGAATCTGGAGTTCATATTACAGTGAATACAAAATCCCTTTCTGAAAAATTATTCTTCATATCTACAATTCATACCAGACCATCTCATAATCCAATGCTTGGTACACAATATTACTTACTGATGGCCCCATGGGGAAAATAAGCTTAGGATTTTCATGGAACATGAATAAAAATAAGAGAATTCCTTACGGCTGCAGCAGTTCACTCACTTTGCATTAGAAAATATTTAATATTTTAAAATAGCACAAAATGACTTTTAATGAACTTAATCATGATACTAAAAATAAAATTGATTATATTTTAGTTTTATGGGCATATCTGGGTACAGCGAGATGGAGTGTACAGTAGCTGATATAACATTTTATCACATTGTCGTAGGTTGAAGATGATATAGAAACATCAGGAGGAGGCCATTCGGCCCTTTGTGCCAGCACCGCCATTCATTGCGATCATGGCCGATCGTCCCCTATCAATAACCCGTGCCTGCCTTCTCCCCATATCCCTTGACTCCACTAGCCCCTAGAGTATCTAACTCTTAAATCCATCCACTGCCCTCTGTGGCAGGGAATTCCATAAATTCACAACTCTCTGGGTGAAAACATTTTTTCTCACCTCAAGTCTTAAATGACCTCCCCTTTATTCTAAGACTGTGGCCCCTGGTTCTGGACTCGCCCAACATTGGGAACATTTTTCCTGCATCTAGCTTGTCCAGTCCTTTTATAATTTTATATGTTTCTATAAGATTCCCGCTCATCCTTTTAACTCCAGTGAATACAAGCCTAGTCTTTTCAATCTTTCCTCATATGACAGTCCCGCCATCCCAGGGATCAATCTTGTGAACCTATGCTGCACTGCCTCAATCACAAGGATGTCCTACCTCAGATTAGGAGACCAAAACTGTACACAATACTCCAGATGTGATCTCACCAGAACCCTATACAACTGCAGAAGAACCTCTTTACTCCTATACTGAAATCCTTTTGTTATGAAGGCCAACATTCCATTAGCTTTCTTCATTGCCTGCTGTACCTGTAAGCCAACTTTCAGTGACCGGTGTACAAGGACACCCAGATCTTGCTGTACATCCCCCTTACCTAACCTAACCCCATCGAGATAATAATCTGCTCCCTTATTTTTGCCGCCGAAGTGGATAACCTCACATTTATCTATATTTTATTGCATCTGCCACGCATCTGCCCACTCACTCAACTTGTCCAGGTCACCCTGCAACCTCCTAACATCCTCTTCACAGTTCACACTGCAACCCAGCTTTGTGTCATCCGCAAACTTGCTAGTGTCACTCCTAATTCCCTCTTCCAAATCATTAATATATATGGTTAAGAGTTGCGGCCCCAACACCGAGCCTTGCGGCACTCCACTCGCCAATGCCTGCCATTCTGAAAAGGACCCGTTCACTCCTCCTCTTTGCTTCTGGTCTGCCAACCAATTTTCTATCCATGTCAATATAGATGGTCACAGCAAATCAATGGTGTTTGGGGTGGGATGGGGTGGGGAGGGCAACATGGGGCCAGGGGGGGGGACTCTATTTTATAGAGTCATAGAGTCAATGCGTGGAGACAGGCCCTTTAGCCCACTTGGCCACACATACGATATGATACAATATAACTTTATTTATCCCAGGAGGGAAATTGTTCTCCTAACAGTCATAAAACACACAATACATGAAATTAAAGTGTTGAGTGGTAAGGGTTGGGGATGTGCAAACATTGGGGAATGGGGCGGGGGGGGCAGGGCATCAGTCTTGGACACATCGCCCAACATACCCCATCTACACTAGTCCCACCTGCCTGTGTTTGGCCCATATCCCTCTAAATCTATCCTATCCATGTACCAGTCCAATTGTGTAGGAAGGAACTGCAGATGCTGGTTTAAATCAAAGATGGACACAAAAAGCTGGTGTAACTCAGTGGGACGGGCAGCATCTCTGGAGAGAAGGAATGGGTGACATTTCAGGTCTGAAGAAGGGTCTCGACCAGAAATGTCACCCATTCCTTCTCTCCAATTGTTTATATTTTGATATTATCTGACTAAACTATCCCCTCTGGCAACCTGTTCCATATACCTACCACACTCTGGGTAAAAATGTTGCCCCTCAGGTTCCTATTAAATCTTCCACCTCTCAAAGATCACCCCTCATCCTCCTGCACTCCAAGAATAAAGTCCCAGCCTGCTCAACCTCTCCCTATAGTTCAGGCCCTTTAGTCCTGGCAACATTCGTGTAAATATTTCCTGGTATCCTTTCCAGTTTAACATCTTTCCTCTAACAGAGTGACAAAAACGGAACACAATACTCTAAATATAGCTTCACCAATGTCTTGTACAACTGTAACATGACCTCCCAACTTCTATACTCAATACTCTGACTGATGAAGGGAAATGTGATGAAAGATTACTTAACCCACTCTATTTACCTGTGATGCCACTTTCAAGGAAATGTGTGCATGCATTTACACTCTGCTCTACACTCCCTAGTATGCACTATTGGTTGTAAAAACATATTTTTCTTTAAAGTTGTTATTTCCTGTGATTAAATGCTCTGTTTACACAATGTCAGGTAGCCAGTGTGTGTGGTACCCTTATGCAAAGAGGATATAGCTTGATTTGAGCTCCTTGTGTCTCATGCAATTATTTATACATCTACTAAAGGACTTCTTTTTGGAATGCATCAGATTACAAATCCCACATTGGTGATGAGGATGGAAAAGATACATGGCCGTCTAATGTTCCAAAATTTGGTGTTGGAACTCACTCTTGATAGTGGTGAATACAGATGTAGGCATAAGACAGGGCTTTAATAGTACTTTAATCAAGTGCTTCATGGAATCAATGGAAGGTCATAAAATGGATAACAGGTGATCTGCAATTGGAGGTTGGGGAGACAATCAGAGACTGTAGATTGTGAAAAGCCTTTCACTGCATTGTAACTTTGATAGGATTTGGACAGCACTCTGAGAGATTCACCCATACATTATAGATGAAACATGCACGGTCCAAGTTACAAAACATGCATGATCTAACATTTAATCAGGCATGTGAGGTAGCCACAACAACCATGGAAAAGGTCTGTAAAAATGTTAAAGAAATTCAGCCAGCACAGCATGTTAATGTAAAGGCAGTGCATGGACGATTGCAGGAAAATGGTTGAAGTTCAAACAGTGAGTCCGGCTCACATGAGCCCAAATGATGGGACACACTGCAATGGCAAAAAATATTTCTTTTTAAATACCATGTTTATACCTTAATTTATTTTTTTTGCTTTGGGTATATCAGAGATGTTGGCTAATAATTTGGATAAACACATATATTTTTACGCTATGTCTACAGAATTCAATTTCCTCCTCTACGCCATTTATCCCCCCTCCATAGCATTCTGGAGTCTCAGAGCAAAACAGGAACCCTGAGCATTGTCTGGGTTTTATTTACCTCCAAATCTCTACTCTTTCAACAGTCCAATATAATTGAAAGATTCCAACAGAGCTGGATCACCAAATAGTGGGGCTGCTCTCTGATACAAAGGCCATGGGTTTTGTGGACCAAACAGAGTGCTGAGGGACTGGTCTTGCTGAAGAGCGGGAAGTTCGAATGTGACCAGCTCTGTGATCGAGAAGCCAGTCTGCTGATCCAGACACACTCCTAATGGAAGGGAGGCTAAGCAACAGGTACTCCAGCTATCTGTATTTAGGTCAGGCAATAGACCCATTGAATCCTGGATTAGACAATACTTGAACAATATTTACTTAATTTAGGAGTTCAATGCAAGTGACAGCAGTACTGTGGAGATGACTGTGGAGCCGGTGTGGGGAAGTTGGGCCAAAGGGCCTGCTTCCACACTGTATCACTCTATTTTTGGGAGAAATTGTCTATTCCCCATCCTGTCTTTTGCTTTAACAAAAAGTGAGTTCAAATTTGTGTTGGTTTGAATACTTATCAGTGATGTTTTCTGTCGTTTTCATATGTGTTACCACCAGTACGAAATTACATGGAAGAATTTTTGCTTCAAAATCGTGGGCATGAAATAACACAAAATAGTAAGATTAAAATGAGAACTTACCAGTTTGAAGTTTGATCTTTATTTTATGAGGAATTACGATGAGGGACTGCGTGGAGAACTCCATCCAGCCGCACGTGCGTCAATCTTCAAAGCAGCGGTGTGAAATCACAGGTAATAGTGATTGAAGTATAATAGTAAGATAACAGAAGACTAGAACTACCAGATGATATTTATGAGGGTTGGGAGTGGAGGGCACATAGTCCCTCATCGTAATTCCTCACAAAATAAAGATCAAACTTCAAACTGGTAAGTTCTCATTTAATCTTACTATTTTACTTCGGAGTCACGTGAGTGACTACATGAAGATTTCAAAGCTCTGTGATTTCATGCTGCAGATTCAAATCAGGCCTCTCACTGCATTGATTGACTCAAATCGTTAAATAATCAATAATGCATCAATCATAACATTGTTTAAATGAATGAACGGTTTATTTACAAAGAAAAACAATAGTAACCCCTCTATCTCAGGGGGAAACTATATAATGGAACTTAAAACACTCAGCAAATACCCCCAGCCTTGCAATCGGCTTATGATAAAATTTTGGAAGGTCAGCTCACTGGACCACCCTGCGGCCGCGAGGATATGGTCTATAGGCACGTCCATCGCCCTGGCTGCGTAAGTTGATGCCGCCCTGGTGGAATGAGATTTAAATTTATCAGTATCAATCCCAGCACTTCCCAGAGCCTGCTTTAGCCACCTTGAAATTGTTTGCACCGACACCTTACTGTGTGGTTTTTTGTGGCTAATAAATAATGCTGATTCTGTTCCTCTTAGGACTCTGGTAGCCTCAATGTAATGAGACAAATATGAGACTACACACAGACGAGCATCTTTGGGTATGCTGAGAAAACAATCTTACATCCTGTCATGCCTATTCTATTCTGTTTGAGCAGATCATAAACATAAAAAATGATGGCATCTGCCGATAGCTGCATTCTGTCTAGCCGTAGCTTCTGCAATGTCTGCACAAGTTGGGCTGATACCAACGCCATAAGCATGACCACCTTCCTGGTTAGTTTGGCTAGAGATAGGACTGTAACAGGAGTCCACTGGCGAAGGAGCATAAGAACTTCACTTACATTCCAAATACCCGAATACCTGGGTTTAGGAGGATTAGAATTAAAAACTCCCTTCATAAATCTAGAGACTAACGGATGTGTCCCTATTGAATGCAACTCAGACACCATGGGCAAATAAGAAGACAGAACACTTCTGGCTGTATTAATCGAACTATAGCTTAATTTTTGATTGAAGTAAAGAGTGGACAAAAACTCCAGCGTGTCTGGGATGCCTGCAGTCTGATATGAGATATTCTGCTGTAAGCAGAATACCTCCCACTTCCTTATCGAGGTGATGTACTGCTTCTGGGTACTATCCCTGCAGGCCAACGCGAGAACATCCACAGTATGATCAGACAGTTCTCTCCCCAGGTATAGCGTTCTTCAAATCTGCAAATTAACAGATCAATATGATCATGTAAAGGATGTTGATCAGCAGTTACTGTGTTCACCAGTAGGTGTTTATGTTTGGGAATAATCATATGAGGCTGAATAGCCATCTGCAATACGAGAGGGAACCATGGCTGGGTAGGCCAATCTGGCAATACCAATACTCCTGAAGCGGAGTCCTGCTTGATTTTTTGCAGGCATCGACTGATGAGACAGAATGGGGGAAATGCATATACAAACATTCCATCTCAATGCAGCGAGAATGCATCCACCAGTGCTGCGCCAGGATCTGGTTCCCATGAAACATATCTGGGCAACTGATGGTTCAGTCTAGATGCAAACAAGTCAATATCTGGCATTCCATATTGAGCAACCACCTGATTAAATATGTCCTGATTTAACATCCATTCTATGTTGTCATTGAATTGGCATGACCTTGTGTCTGCCACTGTGTTGAATCTACCTGGTAAATAAATTGCTGAAAGCCAGATGTTTTTGTCAATGCACCAGCCCCAGATTCTGTATGATTGGCCAATCTGTCACAAGATTGTGACTTGACTCCACCCATGTGGTTGACATATGCCACTGCTGTAGTGTTGTCAATTTGAACCTGCACATGCAAGTGACTCCTGGCAGAGCAATAAGCTTTAAGCCCACAAAAGGTTCCCAAATGCTCTAAATAATTGATCCCTCTCAATTACAGAAGGGATATCTCATCACTATTCCATCTGCCTCCACAACTGGAAGGCATATCCGTAGCACCTCAACCCAGCGCACTAACATCTGTTTGTAAGATTATGGATGGTGGTTCAACCAAAACTTCCCTGGAACTTTGAGACATTCATGATCCACCATTGTATTTTTGAAATTGCTTCTGCTGACAATCCCATGGGCCTGTCAAAGTGACCCATATGTGTCTTCAGTGCCTGTTCTTTTGCTCGTTGAAAGTGTTGATAATGCAGAGGTCCAAACTGCACAGCTGGGAAAGCAGCAATCAATTTCCCAATTAAATTAGCTACCTGTCTAATTGAAGGCCGTTGCTCAGTAAGGAGGTTGATACAACCTTCAATTAACTGCTGTCTTTTATCCCTGGGTAGAGTCACTAACATGTGATTTGAATTAATGGTAAAGCCCAAGTAATCAATTATTTTAACTAGTGATAATTTGGATTTATCTGGATGAACCCCAAGTGCTCAAAAATGAGTTTAACAACTGAAACAGATGATTCAGCTGCATTCCGAGTCTTCCCGATAATTAAAATATCATCCAAATAGGCCATTACAACATGCCCCTGAGCTCGGAGTAGTCCTAGAACAGGTTTCAACAATTTGGTAAATAATCCAGGAGCTGAGGTTAATCCATTGGGCAATGCTTTGAATTTCCACAACTGACTCATCCAGGTAAACTTCAAATACCTCCTATCATCACAATGAACAGACACTGAGTAATATGCATCCTTCAGATCTATGACAGTTTTGCCACTTGTCTTGATGAGGCCTATGGTTTTTGTGTCCTCCCCAAACAAAAGGTTAGGTGGTTGTGCGCTGCTTGGCTTGCATAGTGCTGCAAGTTTTGGATTGATGATTGGGCATACAGCACTCCTTCTTATATTATATGTTTCAAAGAATGCACTGCACAGGAGTCCCAGCGATCCTGATGGGCTTCTGTCATGTGCCCCTTGTCTACTGTTGTTGCAAACGCAGTGAGCCCTGCTGAGAGCAATTTGAGCACTTTTTGAAATTTCAACTCATGCGCCCTTGCTGAAACCCCCAACTGTGTCCATATAAGATGGTTCACCATTGGCACTTTTAATTATCCACAATTAATTGGGGCTTCATATTTTTTGGCCACCTCATCCATTGCCAGCTCTTGGAGCTGATGGGAGAGCATGTATTGAATAGCTGCTGCCAATTCTTCCCTTAATGGCTCCCATGCTTCTCTGGGGACTGCGGATTTTTCAGCTATATTTGGTGTTAGCTCTTGTTCCACTCCCTTGTGGCTCTGCCCAGCCATTGATTCGGTATCAGTATATTGCTGAGCCGGTACACTCTCCTCTTCAAAGGATGGGTAGTCATGCAGCCCTATTTCAGGTGCTGCTGGCACGGGCTCTCCACTAGCCTGGCGTGGGCACCACTCCTCCTCCCGGAGTGCGTCCCTATCGAGCATCTTTTGCAGTAAGATCTCGATCTGGGAGAGCCGTGAGCAAATGGTCTCTCCTTGCGGAGGTAAAACCTCCAGGCTCTGGGTCAACGGCCCTATTAGATTTTGAAGTAACCTTGCGCCCTACCAGCGTGGCAACGCTGCTCAGAGGCAGCGGATCTGGTGTCGCTAGCTCCCTTGCTGGCGACGGACTTGGTGAACTAGGCGGGCATCCGCTACCCGCACTCTCGTGGTCCTCCAACCTTTTTCCCCCGGATCGCCTCGCCGTCACCTTTTTAACTTTCTGCATCATTTTCAACGGTATGAACGCTACCGCCAACGCAGAAAGTGAGCACAAGAAAAGTTTTAAACTTGCCTTGCATTTCAAACTTACAGCTTGGAGGAGCTTTGCTGCTCCAACTGGTTGACCTGCACCAATGCGTCTGACGTAATGACGCACGTGCGGCTAGACGAGGTTCTTTACGTAGTCACTCACGTGATTCCGAAGTAAAATACCTCAACAGGAGTGCATATTAAATTCTGGAAACGGACATGCTGGGAATAAACAGCTGGGTTGTCAGTCTCTATAAAGTATAATCATTACCAACTGTTTTAATTCCAACAAAGGGACTTTAGCATGTTTCAGTCCTTGAGTACCCTCTTTTGCTGTTCTGGCACTTTCTGCTTTTATTTCCAAAAGAATTAACCTGGACCTGTCAACAGCAACTAGCATTTAAGTGCTACTTTTTAATGTAGTTAGACACCTCAAAATTGTTCACAAACGGAGCAAATTACTGCAACTGTCACAAACAGCGGCAGGTTAGGGGGCATAATCAAGGACATTGTCAAAGAAGTTAGACTTGAGGAGGGAGTCAAAGCAGGAGATTAAATGAAGCATGGCTGATTAATTGTTGAAGAAGATTGCCGAGCATGGTTAAAGATAATGTGGCAGATCGAGCGAGGTGGAGCTGTATGGTTTGGAAGCACAATAGGTGTTTGCTGGCAATCTGTTCCAAAGAGGTTTGCATAAACTGAAAGAAATGGTACGAAAGGACAATTACAAAAGGATGAAATAGAGACTTTAAATTGGTTCCTGACAAACCTGATGACCATGATGTACAATTTGAATTCTGGTCATGGTTGTAAGGCAGGAAATGTGCCAACTACAATTTAAGTGCCGAAAGTAGAGAAAAACAACACAGCCGCCAGATGTTTTAAAGCACATAGAAAATGGAGCAGTCAATTGAAACACTTTTTTTCCACAGACAATAACATTTACAGTCGAAACAATAACCACCAGACTGATAATGGCCAAATAATCCACTTTAATACTTCAATGAGGGATAAACATTTGCTTGTATACCAAGAGAGCACATCAACTCTTGTTCAAATTAATGCCATAGGATTTCGATATTGAACTGAAAGTGCAAATGGTTCTTGGTTTAACATGACATTCAAAAGATGACACCAACAATACTGCAAGGCATCTTCTGTGCTACATTGAAGTGCTTATGTGTTCAAATTCTGCAGTGGGATTTGAACATCTTTGGATGCAAAGGTAAGAGTGAAACCACTGACTCATCATCATTGACTGAGATGGACTTCACAATTAATCTTTAGAAGAAGGGTTTAAGAAAAAAACTGCAGATGCTGGTAAAATCGTAGGTAGACACAAAATGCTGGAGAAACTCAGCGGGTGAGACAGAATCTATGGAGAGAAGGAATTGGCGACGTTTCGGGTCGAGACCCTTCTTCAGACTCTTCTGAAGAAGGGTCTCGACCCGAAAGTGGTTCAGTTGAGATCTGCAAAGCCGGTAATGGTGCGATGCAGTTACTTTATCTATTAAATGATATTGGAGACTATTTATAAATATGCCCTGTTTTGCAACACAAGTAATGTAGAAGTGATGAAGCAGGGAATCTTATTGACCTGCCAGTATCCATGTCCTCAGCCTGGCCAGTGACTAGTAGCAAATGTAAATTGATAACAGAGCTTGAGTGTAGTCAGTACTTCGGTTCTCAAGTTATTGATTCTGAATCTATTGTATTGATTTAAGGTTTAAATTTTGATTGCCTCATTTGATAAAAATCTTGTGTCTGGGCCCAAATCTGCATTATTCATGCCCCATAGTAGCATTAGAACATAGAACAGTACACAGCAATTATAGGCCCTTCAGCCCACAGTGTCTGTGCCAGACATGATGCCAAATTAAACTAATCTCCTCTGTCTGCATATGATCCATACCCCTCCATTCCCTGCATATCCATGTGCCTATCTAAATGCCTCTTAAATGCCAAAACCCTATCTGCCTTCCTCCGTCATCCCTGACAGTATGTTCCAGACAACCACCAAACTGTGTAAACAAAATAAAACCATATATATCTCCTTTAAACCTTCCTTCTCAGATCCTAAAGCTATGCCTTCTCATCTTTGGCATTTTTATCCTGCATAGGAAGTTCTACCCCATGTCACAGTCATACAATGTGGAAACAGGCCCTTTGGCCCAACTTGCCCATGCCAACCCACATGTCCCATCTACACTAGTCCCACCTACCTGTGTTTGGTCCATATCCCTCCAAACCTGTCATACCCATGTACCTGGCATGATTGCATTTATGGATAGTATTATTTGATCTCATTGAATAACCTGCCAAACAAAGAGAAGGGGGGGGGGGGGGGGGGAGAAGGGGGGGGAGAGAGAAGGGGGGGGAGAGAGAAGGGGGGGGAGAGAGAAGGGGGGGGAGAGAGAAGGGGGGGGAGAGAGAAGGGGGGGGAGAGAGAAGGGGGGGGAGAGAGAAGGGGGGGGAGAGAGAAGGGGGGGAGAGAGAAGGGGGGGAGAGAGAAGGGGGGGAGAGAGAAGGGGGGGAGAGAGAAGGGGGGGGAGAGAGAAGGGGGGGGAGAGAGAAGGGGGGGAGAGAGAAGGGGGGGAGGAAGGGGGAGGGTGAGGGGGGAGGCACTTTTAAGAAGCCAGACAACTTTTAGTATGTCAGAGATATACAACTGTGAAGTTCGGCGGGCATTTAACATTACCGGTCGGTTCTCCTTGGTTCTGAAAACAAGTGCTTACATTTTTTTTCCCCAATGAGCCAATGAAAGTGACCGGTCAGCAAAGGCGATGAGCTAAAACTACCTACGACTAACTCGATTACCTATAACTACATGGCGACCCCACTACAGCTGCACCTACGACTATAAAAATCTTTGGTCGCAGAAAAATTTTCAACATGTTGAAAAATGTGCGGTGACCATACTCCTCGCAACCATGAAGGAGACTCACCAGAGACCACCAGCGAACATGTGGTAACCATGTGGCGATCATGTGGCGAGTGCAGAGTCTCCTGCAGTCACCTAAAAAGTCACCTAAGTGGGACAGGCCCTTAATACTTTCCCTGTAATTAGACCACTTTCTGTCCTTACTCCATCATGCTGATGGTGGCTCCTCTCTCTCATGCTGTTGGATTATCCACCATTTCCATATCAAGACCTATGTCCCTCATCCCCTCTGTCAGACCCTGGGCTCCACCCCACCCTACCCCACCCTCCTTGCTCCCTTCCTCACTGAAGATCTTTCTGCTGCATTGATGTCGAGTGACAACAGATGAAGAAAATGGGAGAGGGAGGGAACTCCGACACCAGGATCAATGAAAACCTCCCTGTCTATCTGAACCCCAGTTATTTATATTTGAACTACTTGGCAGCCTTAGTTCTTATCCCTAAAATGGATTACAGTAAAAGAGGAATGATGTCTAAATTTGCAGATCATTGAAACTTTGAAGCACTTGGGCAGACTTATCACCTGAGCAAATGGCTAGACGTACAACAGATGAAATTTAACCCTGAGAAGTAAGGAGATAAATTTTGTATGATGAAAGAGAAGACGTCCTGTAAATTAATTGATATAATTTTAAAGGGGGTGCAGTGACTTTACCTGGGGGCTTTTGCATGTACATTTTAGAAGGTGAAAGGGTAAATTGAGTAGACTGTACTTGTTTAAAGAAAGTATGCATGTTATGTATCTTTATTTATTACAAAGAGTGCAAATACAAGGAAGGTATGCCAAACTTTTATTTTGAAATAACACTGGTTAGGAATTATCTGCGATAACCTTATTGAATTCTGGACACTGCAAGTTGAAAGGATGGCAAGTCCACAGAGAGATGCAGATGAGATTTACTGGACCTGCGCCAGCACCTGAGGGACTTTAGTTTTGAATGTAGAAATAAAGTTGTTCTCTTTAGAGCAGAAATTTTGAAAGTGTTGAAAATCGATTAAAGGTCTGACAGAGAAAATGAGGAATAACTGTTTGCTGTGACAGAAGGTAGACACAAAATGCTGGAGTAACTCATCGGCACCGGCAGCATCTCTGATGAGAAGGAATGGTTTGACGAAAGGTCGTGACCCAAAACATCACCTATTCCGTTTCTCCAGAGATGCTGCCAGTCCTGCTGAGTTACTCCAGCATCTTCAATGTAAACCAGCATCTTATACAGATGTTATAGTCCATTTTAAAATTCACAGCCTAAAACAAAATTTGCTGCCTAGTTTAGTTTAGTTTAGAGAAACAGTATGGAAACAGGCATTTCGGCCCATTGTGTCCACACTGAACATCGATCGCATGTTCACGTTAGTTCTGTTATCCAACTTTCTCATCCACTCCCTACACACTAGCATGAATTTACTAAAGTTAGTTAACCTACAAACCCGCTCATCTTTGGAATGTGGGAAGAAACTGCAAAGCAACTGGAAGAAAGCCATGTAGTCACAGGGAGAACATGAAAATTCTGCAGACAGCACACAAAGTCAGGATTAAGCCTCAATCTCTGGTGCTGTGAGGCAGCCCATGTACATAGTGACAGCAGAGGACTTCAGTTGTTCTGGATGCATGGTAGGTACACCACAATCAGGTCCCCTGTAAAATCCAAGCAATTTAAATTCATTTAATTAATTAAATCTAGATTTTTCTTTAATTGTAGTCATAGTAATGCCTAATAGGCCATGTAATTGCCTAATTGATTCTGTGGTTTTCATTTCCTTAAGTCCCAGAAATGGACAGACTTAGCTACATTTATAATAGAAATATTTAAAAACACATTCATCTTCATGGACACTTTATTAACATCAGCTAAACCAGAGTGGGAATAACTGCGGTGGAGATGCATCAAACAGTGAGCTTTTGACAGGAATTGGAAGAAGGTTTCCTGTCTTCATAAAGAATTGCTGTCACTTTGTGCTTCTGGCAACACTGTCCTTGAACAGAGCAAGCTGTGTACCAGAACTGTAAACTGAGTTAGTTACTTTAGTCTCCAGAGGGGTTGAACTCACCATGACAAGATTCTTATCTGTTTGCTCGGTGCATTGAGTGACAGCCAATGCAGACAGCAGCATGTGCCCTTGTTCCTTCCATCAGGATCCATAGCAGAGAAAAGCGATCATGCAGTCAGGATGAGTTAATTCAAGAGCCGGCTGTAATAATGGTGGGCCTCTGGAGATGGCGCTGTGACATGAGCACCAGGTGGGAGCCTGGGACTGATTGAAGGATTTATAAGAAAAGTTATTTTCTTTTTTAGTCTGTTTTTGTTGTTTTTGCTGACTGAAAATGTACTTTAGTGACCATAAATAACGTTTTTGGGGGCTTGTGTTGATTCTGCTTGCTAGAAGAAAGAGACTAAAGAAATAAAAATTGAACTGGAAATTCAGTCACCCCCATATTTTGTTTTATTATTCACTACACAGTTAAATTGTGGCACAATTCTTGAAGTGCAATCAGTCTTGTAATGTGCAGTAGTTACATTAATGATTGTACAATGCAAAGCTGATGGTTGTGCTGTGGAATTGTATGTGTGTCCAATTAGCACACCTAGGAAATGTATATTGACCCTCAATGATGGTGGAAGGTTGCTTCTCAGACTGGATGTCTGCGACTAGTGGTGTGCTTCAGGGTTCGGTGCTGGGCCCGTTATTGTTTGTCATCTACATCAATGATTTGGATGAGAACATAGGGCTAGATTAGCAAGTTTCACGATGATATAAAGTTAGTGGTTTTGCAGATAGTGAAGATGGTTGTGAACCATTGCAGCAGGATTTGGATCGATTGGCCAGGTGGGTGGAGGAATGGTTGATGGAATTTAATACAGAAAAGTGTGAGGTGTTGAATTTTGTGATGTCGATCAAGGGCAGAACCTAAACAATAAATGGTAGGCCTCTGGGTAGTGTTGTAGAGCAGAGGGATCAAGGAGATTGGTGCATGGTTCCTTGAAGGTCGAGTCACGTAAATAAGGTGGTTAAAAAGGCTTTTGGCACTTTGGCCTTCGTCAGTCAGCGTATTGAGTATAGAAGTTGGGAGGTCATGTTGTAGTTGTATAAGACGTTGTTGAGACTGCATTTAGAATATTGTGTTCAGTTCTGGGCACCATATTATAGGAAAGATATTGTCAAGCTTGAAAGGGTGCAGAAAAGATTTATGTGGATGTTGCCAGGACTGGAGGGTGTGAGTTACAGGGAGAGGTTGAGGAGGCTGGGTCTCTATTCCATGGAGCGCAGGAAGATGAGGGGAGATCTTATAGAGGTACACAAAGTAATGAGAGGAATAAATTGGGTAGATGCACAGTCTTTTGCCCAGCGTAGGAATCAAGGACCGGAGGACATAGGTTCAAGGTGAAGGGGAAAATATTTAATAGGAATCCGAGTGGTAACTTTTTCACACAAAGGATGGTGGATGTATGGAACAAGCTGCCAGAGGAGGTAGTTGAGGCTGGGACTACCCCATCGTTTAAGAAACAGTTAGACAGGTACATGGATAGGACGGGTTTGGAGGGATATGGACCAAGCGTAGGCAAGTGGGACTGGTGTAGCTGGGGCATTGTTGGCCGGTGTAGGCAAGTTGGGCCAAAGGGACTGTTTCCACACAGTATCACTCGAGGACTCTATGACTTGCAATTTGTTGAGTTGAGATTGTTGTGCATGAATTGCTGAGATTCTTAGCGCGCTTGTTTTAAATCATGAAATGAAAGCTGCCTTTAATAAGTCAGTATATAAGCCTGTTTGGACTCCAATTTGACCAGGTAGCAAAGAATAGGAGCCAAAAACAAGATCATCTTGGAGCGACAGTCGAAGGAGTTGACTACATCCTGCTATGCCAGGCTGACCCCTACATACCTGATCCAGTACTGCCAGGATACTGGGCCTTATAGTAAGACATTACATATCACCTTTGGCCAAGATTGGCCAGTACGTGGTGATTCTCTGTGTGCTGTTCCCAGAAGATGATCTATTGTACTCGTGTATAGTATGATTTAACTGGATAGCACACAAAACCAGAATTTCACTGCATTGCAATACATTGACAATAATAAACTCAACTAAAGTAAAGGATGCTGAGGGATGAAGAAAAGATGGGCACTAGCCAATACATTGTTTCCTCTGTGCATTCCCATAAAGTTATTTGTTTACAGCAATAATCAGTAATATTTATTTCAAATACTAAAGTCAGCAAGTTATCCAAAAGTAAATCTAAATGGCATTATAAAATGCAGATGGGTGATTTTTTTTTATTGGGCAGTAATTAACTTCTCTACATCGGTGAGACCAAACGCAGGCTTGGCGATCGTTTCGCCCAACACTTCCGCTCAGTTCGCAATAACCAACCTGATCACCCGGTGGCTCAGCACTTCAACTCCCCCTCCCATTCCGAACTGACCTTTCTGTCCTGGGCCTCCACCATTGCCAGAGGTCCAGCACAAATTGGAGGAACAGCATCTCATATTTCGCTTGGGTAGTTTACACCCCAATGGTATGAACATTGACTTCTCCAATTTCAGGTAGTCTTTGCTTTCTCCATCCTTCCCCTCCCGTTCCCAGCTCTCCCTCAAGCCTACCGTCTCCACCTCTTCCTTTCTTTTTCCCACCCCTGACATCAGTCTGAAGAAGGACTCGACGCAAAACATCGCCTATTCCTTCTCTTCATAGATGCTGCCTCACCCGCTGAATTTCTCCAGCATTTTTGTCTACCATAGATTATTAGACAAGTTCACTCACATAGCTGGCAAAGCTAAAACTTAATTTTCATCTATCTGATGCAATCTTTTGATAATTTTTACATTACTTTTATTTATTCTTCAGCCAGTACTTAGCACCTTCTTTATATTATTTCATATTTGAAAGCAAAGCTTTGGTAGCTAATAGATTTTCTTTTGTACTTTACATTGACACGTGTGATAACCACACAATGATCTCACCACAGAACACGATAATTTAAAGATTCATCCACATGTTATGAACATCATAGTTTAATGAATAAGAATGTGACAAATTAAGGACAATAGGCAGTCTGTTAAGTTTCAATACAAACAAACAGAATAATAGCTAAAAAGCAAAGAGATGACTCTTCAGCAATTTCTCCACAACTGAGATTTTGAAAAGTACTTTAGAATGCTTTTTTTTTACCATTGTCACTATATCTGTCATGTTCATTGTTCTACATAATATGAAGCAGTGTTTGAAGGCAGCTAAAAGGTATAATCTTCCCTGCATATTCACATTTTTCACAGAGCATTGACCCCATCCATTTGCTCTTCAAATGACAGAACAAAGAATTACAAATTCCTGGGATGCCAAGCCCAAGTAAATTCTGAGGTATACCACAGTCACCGCTGGAGTGGGAATATATAATGGCGCTGTTACTGGATTAATGTTTTAGCTGCATCAGTTCAAATCCCACTACAGCAGTTGGGGAATTGAAATTCGGAAAATTAAAACAAATCTGTACTAGAAGGTTAATATGAGTAATGGTTGCCATGAATCTACTTAATCTTATTTCTAAGTATGTTAACATCCAGTTGACTAATTTTCTTTAGGGAAGGAAACCTACTGTTATTGTGAAGACTGCCTGTATGTAATTGTAGATCTACATGAATGTAATTTATAATCTAACACTTTAAATGAGATTATAATCTACATTCTAGAAATGGCCTAGAAGCTACTTGCATGTATTAAATACAACAATGTGGGTTGAGTAGGCAGCTCACCAACACATTTTCAGAGGAATAAGGAGTTAGCAACAGATGTTAGCCTTACCAGTAATGCCCTTATCACTACCCATATCATGAACAATAAAAAAAAACCTTGACTCTATAAAACTCAGCTGAGAAGACGAGGCTGCTTTGCTCCAGGTTTTGACCTTTAAATATTGGTATGCAGTTGCTTCGTGGAACATTTTTGGGGTGGGGTAGCTCAATTTTTGTTTTTATTGGAGGGGTGAACCAGTCCCTAGTTGGAGAACCTGACACAAAGCGAATAGATTGCTGTTGATTAAAAGGCTTCCCTGGCAGTGACAAATTCCTGCAAGGTTTCCATGAAGTGTAATTGGGGGATTCATTGCATCCAACAATCACTATCCAGTCAGAGAGATGCATTGCACTGGCAATGCATTCAATTCATTGCACAAGTAATTCATTCAATTGATTGAAATGGGCAGGTTACCAGAACTATATTGTTGTGTATACTTGCTCATATCAATAACTCTAATTCTTATTTCTAATACATTACTTCCTCTGGTTGGAAAACCAAGTTCCATCTAGAGATAGACTGGTTACAAGGGCAAAAGAAGCAGAAAATCATTGAAATATTAAAAGCCTATACCATCAAGACAGATAGCAATGTATTTAAGTATTATGATTCCCCGTTTATTTTGATGATATTAAAATGTCTTGTTTTTTTTATGATAACACTAAAAAAGAATGTTCTTTTTATCTTTGCACATAAACCCATTGAAGTAATGACACAAATACATCTCCTTAATCAACAGAACAAAATTATGCAAATTCACATTTTTTATCCTGCGATTTACATTAATACAGTAGATGTGCTCTAATTCAGTTTTGTTTAGATCTGTATAAATAAGAAGGAAAAAATATTATACATTTATGATACATGGATTGTAATAATTATGTTGCTTATTACCTGCTGCTTTGTGTTCTATAACTTAATATAAACACATTATAATTCTCTGGAATTGCTGAATAGTTATATTTATGATAAGGTATAGCAACATTTTGCAACCCTGTTGATTTCTTGGCATAATAGTTAAATAATCATGAAATTAAATACATAAAACTGCTGAAAGGATTTACTGTGAAAAAAAAAACTAGGTCAAAAGCCTTTAATAGATTAACACAGAGTCGAATGGAGAATATTGCAAATGAAGTACTGCTGCTGAGGTGATTCCAAATTTGAAGAATTGAAAACCTGCGGATTATAGGAACAAAACAGGGTGAGAGGTTGGGTGTTGCACAATTTTGACACTGAAATTGCAATAAACTCCAAAAGGAAAGCGAAAAGCTAGGGCGTAAAATGTTGACAGTTGAAAGAAATGTTCAAGGTATATAAGGAAGTGTAAAGGGACATGGGAGATGAAAACAGAACATTAGAAGGCCAGAGAGGGAGTTATTGATTCTTCCAGAGCAATAGATTCAAAATGAGCTCGGCACCACGTCAAGCCTTAATGCATTTCTGTTTCAGTAGCACAGGCTGGTTTTGGGTAACACGGGCACCTAAGCTATTAGACGTTCTGTTGGTGTCTGCAGCCAGTGAGAACCCTGAAGAGCAACACCCACAGATCATAAAAGTAATGAACCTACATGAATTTGAAGGCCTGCTTTGTCTTCTTCTTTTGAGTCCATCTTGTTACAAATGGCGGTGTTGGCTCGAAGGGCCAAATGGCCTACTCCTGCACCTATTGTCTATTATCTAAAAGCCTCTTGAGCAACCCAACTACCTGTTACACCACTTTTAAAGAGCAGTGGACCTGCATGCATAGATCCCTCTGCTCTACCACACTGGCAAGGCCTTTGCCATTCACTGTGAAGGTCCTGCCCTGGTTTGACTCCCCAATTGCCCTGGTTTGACATCTCACTTATTTGCATTAAAGTCCATTAACCATTCCTCAGCCCACTTGCTCAACTGATCAAGATCCTGCTGTAATTTTGATAACCATCTTTGCTATCTACATTACCACCCACTTTTAGTGTCACCTGCAAACTTATTAACATTCCCATCCAAAGGTTTATCTATCTTTACATATCTTAGGACATCAAGTACCTCTTCGGCCATACTATACTGCAGATTGTCCTCAAGACATTAACTGCCCCAAGTTTTCATGTCTTTCTCCATGGTAAAAATACTCATTGAGGACCTTGCCCATCTCCCTTGGCTCCACACAAAGATGACCTATTTGGTTTATGATGGTTCCTATATAGGTTATATTGTTAACCTCTGATACAGATAGTCCAAAGACTACTTGGGTATTGATTCAATGAAACTACATATTAGATTTTTTTTCAGAAAATAATATATTTGAGTACAGAAGATGTACACTTTCAAACAGAAGTGTACAATGGAATTATTTAGTGATTATAGCATGCATGGGGAGAATGGGTAACTTTAGATCAGTGGTTCCAAAATCAAATAGCATTAAAGAATTTCTTGCATCCTTTCTGGGATTGTGATAACTAATGACATGTACTAATCACTATAATAAGTCAGCAACTCCATTATCAAGTAACCACCATGATGAAATAGAAAGGATTGGATGCGCTATGGTCTTCGTCTGGCAGTTCAAATGCTCCTACATCTTGAGATATACATTTAACATTGCTGCGTTTTAATACCTCAGGGACACTTTTAAATAAAATAAGGCTAAGTATTTGAACCTTGTGAAACTCTTTGATAGGCACATTGGAGTTCAATACGATTGTTAGATTATGTGCAACTTGTTTATTTTGTAATAACATTTTGATATTGATTTTCTGTTTGTATTGATTCTCTTGACTCAACAGCAGAAGCGTTGGTACAAAACAATAAGAGACAGTCTGAAAGCTAGTGGGAGACAGCTGGAAAGACACAACAAATGAATTCTAAAGTGGGCGTCTGCACAAAATGTTGGTTGTTTCGCTTTGGAGATACTGGCAGATCTGTTGTGTGTTTTCAGCCTCAAAGCTTTTCAGATTCCCTCCAACCTAGATTGACGTAAAAAAAAAAGATTTACACTGCAAAGGTGAGATATGTCAATGGAAGGGAAAGCAAATGGATTTGTTGGAAGAGTGAAGCTTAATGATGAACAAGGGAGCGAGAACATGGGTAGCAATGTTTTTAATTAATGTTCAGCCCAAACTTCAGAGTGTATCTGCAGAATGGAGAAGTTTTGAGGTTGGACTTTTGATTCATGTTATTTGCATTCACCTTGATCAGTTTCCCGATACTCTACCCAGCTTTAAAAAGAAGTATTTTGCAGCAAGATACAAAAGCATTGTCTCCTCATGGATTTTTGTAGTTGGAGGGATTATTTATTTATCCATACAAGGATTAGACTGGGTGCCAATAACAAAAGTATGAATAAGTTATCAGGCGGATGAAATGTTAACTGACTGCCTCAATCCTTAGAGATGATATTGAACTTGAAGTTCCAATGTAACTGAAGACTATTATTGCATTTATGTACCAGTTAAGATTAAGACTCAAGGAAGTCCTGAAGCAGAAAAGCATCTTCTATAAATCTTTCCAGATAAATATTTTCAACTTTGTTACATTTCCACGTCTTTAATGAACATAATTCATTTTTCATTTCACCATCTCCAGGGAAGATTAAAAACTGATACAAGGTGTCCTTTAATTTAAATGCCATTAGAAATGTGCTTTATCATTGCAGTGATTTGAAATGTACAGGCTTTCACACAAAATAATATCCATTAATTCTTGTTGTGGGTATTAGATGATAATAGATGTGATTGGCAAAGATGAAAAGCATTCCATACATTGAATATATTTATCATTGCAGAGACATGGCTGCTGGATAATTCAGATCATGACATGAATATTGAAAGTAGTGCAACATGGCATTTAGGAGAGACAAGAAAAGATGGAGGGATGGGCTATTAACTAATGCTGATCTTGGAACAAGAGAGAGGCATTGCCTATGCTCAGGAAACCATGCAAACAAATAAAACTGCAGAATCTGAAACAAATGCTGTCTAACCTACTGAGTTACTCCAGCACTTTGTGTCTTAAAAAAAAAAATGTTGATGTTGTGTTTCTAAAATTGCATCACGGAAAATGAAAATGGCAAATAAGGAAATGGCAGATGAATTAAGCAAATAATTCTGCATTGCTCTTCACTATAATAGGATATAAGTAACCTTAGAAATTCGGACATGAGAGGGATGGAAGAATTTGAATACGTTGCATCAAAGGAGAAATTGTCAGAGGTGTGGGCTGACAAGTACCTGGATCCTGAATCTAAAACCTGATGTGTAATGTTATAAAATGCCTCAAAATTCTGGAAAGGTTCCTTTCGAGTTTATGTAGGAAGGAACAGCAGATGCTGGTTAAACCGAAGATAGACACAAAATGCTGGAGTAACTCAGCGGGACAAGCAACATCTTCTTGACCTTCGGGAAAAGCAGCATCATGACCTTCTTCAGACTGTCATAGAAGAGGGATATATAGAGATATGGAAGGGTAAGGTGTGAAAATGAGAGATCAAAAGGGATGGAGGTCATGGAAAATGTTGAATGGATCATTGTTAGCTGAGGGGAAAGTGACAACGAGGCATACAATCAGTAAAATGTAATCAAGATAGTTAAATTAGTCAGAGTACTCAGATGGGGAAGGGATGGAGAGAGAGGGAAAGCAATGGTTATTTGAAGTTTGAGAAGTCAATGTTCATACCGCTGGGGTGTAAGCTGCCCAAGTGGAATATGAGGTTATGTTCCTCCAATTTGCACTGGGCCTCACTCTGACAATGGAGGAAGTCCTGAAACAGCGGGTACAATAGATGAGGTTGGAGGAGGTGCAAAGTGAACCTCTGCCGCACCAGAAAGGACTTTTGGGGTCCTTGGATGGAGTTGAAGGGGGAGGTATAGGTTGTAAGCTGCCCAAGCGAGATATGAGGTGCTGTTCCTCCAATTTGCGTTGGGCTTCACTCTGACAGTGGAGGCGGCCCATGATAGAAAAGCCAGTATGGGAATGCGAGGGGGAGTTAGGTGTTTAGCAACCGGGAGATCGTATAGCCCTAGGCGGACTGAGCGGATGGGTTCAGTGAAACTTTAGAGTTTAGTTGAGACTTTAGAGACACAGCTCAGAAACAGTCCCTTTGGCCCAACGAGTCCACGACGACCATCGATCACCTGTACACTAGTTCTATGTTATCCCACTTTTGCATCCTATGCACCAGGGGCAATTTACAGAAGCCAATTAACCTTCAAACCTGCACATCTTTGGAATATGGGAGGAAACCGGAGCATCTCACGCGGTCAAAAGGAGAACATACAAAACTCTGCACAGACATCACCCGTAGACAGGAGTGAACCTGGGTCTCTGGCCCTGTGAGGCAGCAGCTCTACTCTGTGCCACTGTGCCACCCAATGTTTAGAATCTAGAGAATGTAGCTTCTTTACACATAAAGATAGGAAGAACAAAATCAGGAAACCACAGGCCAATTAATTTAACATCTATCATGGCAAAACTCTTTAGCTATTATTAAGGATATTGTAGCAAGCCACTTAGCAAAATTTAGCTGAATCAGGCAAAGTCAACATAGTTTGTGAAAGGGAAATAATGCTTGATCAATTTATTGGAATTCTTTGAGGAAATGCTATTGATACTGTACATCAAGCCGAGTTTATTGTCATATGCACATATGGTGAGGTATAGGTACAATGAAAAACTTGCTTGCGGCAGCATTACAGGCATGTAGATTCAAGCAACACACATAAACATACATTATACATAGATTACACCAAAATATGACCATTTAAGGAACAGATTGCGAGAGTCAAGATGTTAACGCAAAACAAAACTAGAGAAACAAGCCATGGTAGAGCAAGTGGTTTGCTTTGCTCTGTGCCAAGGTAGGATTAGGGTTGTGCAAGTCAGTTCAAGAACCTAATGTCTGTAGGAAAGTAGCTTTTCCTGAACATGTCCGTGTGGGTTGTCATACTTCTGGCTTAACGGGAAATTGATGGTTGTACAGTACATTCGGATCGAAGTGTCGAATGGCCTACTCCTGCACCTATTTTCTATGCTTCTATGTTTACATGTATTTCCAGAGATATTTGATGAGTTATTAGCAATGTTACAAAATTTTGAGATTTTAAAAATCAAGTCTGCAATTTATCCCATCAGATAAAGCATAAAAAGAAGTTTAATTTGACACCTAATTCACTTTCATATCTTCAGTATTAAAAAAGTTATGGCCATTTTCATACTCGGAAATTAGCATCTTGTTCCCCATTGCCTTTCCATTGACTTAACTCAAAAGCTGTGATCGAGAAGAGTCAAAAGCCCATAGCTTTCTTAAAAATTAAGAGAACTCAATGAATTTTTCAGTTATTATAGATTGAAGCATTCTGAAACAAATATGAAACAATCTTACTTGGATGACCTGAAATTAAAGCATATAATTTGTTAGTTATCTAATGGTAGCTAATTACAAAATTCAATTACTAGATCTAAACGTCTATCCATTTCTTAAGAAAATATAAACTTTTTTTAAATTGCCTAAGTGTCCAAATAACATTCACACAATAATCCACAATATAACATGATTTTTTATTTCTCATTTTCATGAATTTATAGGCCAAGTGTTTAATGCCTGTAAATTAATGGCCATTTAAATCAACTAGCGAGTGGGTTTTAGTGGAATGCAGTAGATTGGAACGTTGTGGTTTGCGGTGAAGTCGGTATGAAAAATACAGCCGGTTCATACATTTTTTTGGGTCCATTTTTGCAACATGAAAATGTGATTAAAGCTTTCCTAAAAACCAAGTTTTAATGTAAAAATATACTGTGCACTTTATTTTCTCCCCTATGATAGGTCCGTTATGTTGTCAGCGTTCTTAGCTTTAGAGGAGGATTTTTAAACTACTCTAGTTAATAAATAATCTAGCGTAGTTTAACAATACCTTCATGAATGAAATGTCGGAGCGATTTCTCTTTAGCGACGAAATCGCCCGACATGGATCGATTTAGACTGTCTGGGGAAAAATGGCAAATTAAACCCGCCCCCCTCTGAAAGGCGCCAAAGTCACGCACACGGGGAGCAGGTAGAACTGCAGCGCTGCTAAAGGTAGATATTGTAACATACCTAGAGTTATTTCATCAAATCTAATTGTGCAAAACAAAAGCTCGTCATGTGGGAATTAACAAAATGGCAGGATGGGAGAATGGCTTGCAGTCAGAAGACATGGAATAGTATAAATTGATCTTTTCCTACGTTGGCAATTGAGTGGTGTGGTGATAAATTCTCAACTAGTCGCAGGAGTGATTTACATGAAGGTATTGAAGCTGTGGTTGTTAATTTTGCTGTCTGCACCAAGATACTTGGGAACGTAAGCTATAATGGGAATACTTAGTAGCGGCATAGGGATGTCGATAGTCTAAGCATATGGTTAAAGATATGACAAAATAGACACAAAGAGGAATTTGATGTCAAATTATTTTTGTGAGAAAAAAAAAGTACATTATCTAAATAGTAAGCGATTTCAGGGATCTGTAATGCAGAGGGATCTAGGTTAACTAGTACATGGTTTTCCACAAGCTAGGTACAAGAAACAATTAGGAAAGTCAATAGAATGTTATCTTCTATTGTGAGTGAAATAGTATAGGATACACAAATAAATGGCTTTGTTTCAGTTATACAGCATATTGATGAGATCACCTTGATTACTGTGTGAAATATTGATCTTTGTTTACAGAAAGAGGTCAAGGCATTGAAGCAGATAAGAGAAAGCTTACTAGACAAGTTGGACAGGCTGATCTTATATCTGCTGGAGTGTTTTGATGAATGAGATGCGACTTGATTGAAGCATGCAAGATTCTGAGGTTTGGCAGGATAAAAGTGGAGAAGATATTTTCTCCTTTGGGAGAATCGAGAACTATGGTTCAATGGCTCAATGGTTCTTTTATTGTCACGCGTACCAAAGGTACAATGAAACACATTTTTTTCATATAGATCAGTGCGATTATTATATACATAAAGACAATCCCTGATCATTCATAGAAACAGCCGATTGAGTCCATTTGCAACAGTCACCAGATTTTGGCACCATTTTACACAGTCACTCATTTAAGATTGAAATGATATTCTTTCTGGGAGTCACAGGCTTTGGAACTCTCTTCCTCAAAAATGAATGAACACAATGTATCTAAATTCTAATTAGATTAATAGTATTCATCTGTTCATGTTGCTCCTGACGCTTTGAGTTACTTTGTGTCCAGTCAGCAGTGGTGGTGATTACTGCTTCCACAGGAAGTGCATTTGCAGCATAACCTGCTGCCCAGATCAGACTGTTTGAACTGCAGCTGGACTCGGCAATCCCTCCACTGTAGCATGTAGCAACCAACATCAGTTAATGTCAGCCATTCAGTTATTACAATTCAAGCCATTATTTTGTGTTCATGCCATCTTGATTTTGGTGATGTGGCCTCACAATTTAGCAATGCCGACATTTGATTGTTCATCATCCCATTGATACTTAACCACAGCCATGGGTATTAACATATACTAGACCAGGTGCGGACCCCTTGGGCCCGTCCCCCAAAGCAATATTCCACCACTGACCGCTATAGTGCCCAACTGCGCAGGTGCGACTGATGGGTTCTCGTTGTGACGCCAGAGATCCCCGTTGTGACGCAAATCACAACAACCCTCCCCCAACTGCGCCGGAGCGGCCGGCAAGTGGGAGTGCGAGGGAGTGGGGGCAAGTGGGAGCATGAAAACGTTTTTAAAGTTCAAAATGGCAATAACCTGTAAAATATAAGATCAATGTGAATGGATCTCACTCTCCCTCTTCAGTCCCCTATTCCCCATCTCCATTATCCTTCCTCTCTCCACTCTCCACCAACCCTCCTCTGCTTCCTCCCCTCACCCCCTTCCTCCTCCTCTCCTCCTCCATCACCTATCCCTCCCTCTCCCTTCCCCTACCCTCAGACACTCCCTCCATAACCCCTCTCCCCTCCCTACCCCCTCCTCTCCCTCTATCCCCCTCCTCCCCCACTCCTCACCTCCCCCTTATCCCACCTCTCACTCTCCCTCCTCACCGCCCCCTTATCCCACCCCTCGCTCTCCCTCCTCACCTTCCCCACTTTCCCCTCCCTCCCCCTCCTCTCCCTCAATCTCCCCAGACTCCCTCCTCACCACCCCAGGATCTTGATGTAAACCACTGCCGGCCCCGTTTGCTCCACCACGTTGGCGATTAAGTTGTCGTTGTGGCGGGGGGGATGGACCGAGCAGCCTGCAGCCGCTGAAGGGGGAGGGAGAAGCCGAGGCTGGGGCCTAGTCTTTGCCCCGGGTCCGGCTCCTCTCCCTCCCTGCAGGCCCGGAGCAGCAACCCCCAGACCCCGCACTGGCTTGAACCCCAGTCCAGGTCCCGGAGCCGTGCTCAGGGCCCAGTCCGTGTCTGTGCCCAAATCCCGGGCCCGGTTTCGGGGCTCAGCCCACGCCAGGCCTCTTCACCTTCCATCTTTCCCCCCCCCTTCTCCTCCCCTTCCCCACTCCCTCCCTGACCTCTCCCTCCCTCTCCTTTCCCCTACCCTCAGTCACTCCCTCGTTCCATCACCCCTCTCCCGCCAGTCACGGCAACCCTCCATCAACTGTGCCTTGCTATCCCTCTTCAGTCCCCTATTCCTCTCCTCCATTGTCCTCCATCTCCCCACCCTCCAACAACCCTCCTCTGCTTCCTCTTCTCACCCCCTCCCTCCCCTCCTCCCTCTTCCCCCTCCCCTCCTCCATTACCTTGCCATCCCTCTTCCAACCCCTATCCTCCTCCATTCCCCCTCATCGCCCAGCACTCCCTCCCCTTCCTGTTCACCCTCCCTCTTCTTTCCCCTCTCCTCCTTCTCTCCCCCAATCATTCCCTTACCTCTCCCTCCATCTCCTTTCCCTTACCCTCAGCCACTCCCTCCCTCCATAAACCATCTTCCCTCCCTACCCACCTCCTTTCACTCTATCCCCCTGCTCCCCCACTCCTCACCTCCCCCTATCCCACCCCACTCTCCTTCCTCATTTACCCCACTGCCCTCCTCTCCCTCTATCCCCCACTCCCTACCTCTCCCACTCTCCCCTCCCTCTATCCCCCTCCTCTCCCAGTCTCCCTCCTCACCTCCCACTTCCCCTCCTTCTCCCTCCCTACCCCCCTCCTCTATCCCCCTGCTCCCCCACTCCTCACCTCCCCCTTTCCGCACCCCTCCCCCCACAATGAAATTTGCTTTTTTTAAAAAACAGGATTATTTTCCTGCCATCTGTTATGTAAATGAAATTCAGGATCCCATTGTGACGTCATTGTGACGTTGAACGTGGCTGATGAGTAGGGCAAGTGGAAAACTGTCTTTTTAAAATAGTTTTTTGTAAAGTTTAAAATGTAAATAACTTGTAAAATATACCATCAATCTGAAGGAAACTTGTTTCATTTACATCACAGGACAATGGTGAGTAAGGTGGGCCAACAATTGTAGCACTATTGTGTACTTTTTTTATAGGTACAAGTTACAAACCAACAAACATACAAACAAAATGAGAGTTTTAGTAATATATTAGACTAAGTAGGACCCGTTGGGTCCCATGTTCACACGGGAGGGCTGGCCCCTGATGCAATATTCCACCTCTCCACTAATTCCAATATTGGCGGCCAGTGGGGATGGGGGGCTTTCTGGAGCGCTGGTATGGGTGTTGTTGGCTGCAGGGACTAATGGTCTTCAGAGGGCTAGTATGAACATTATGGGCCAAATGGATCTTGGGGTGGCAGCTCAGTCCCTCAAGCCAGATGTGCTGACAGCTCACTCACGGCTGGTGGGCTGGCAGTTGACTCACGGCTATCCCTTGAAATTCCATTTCAAGCAGAGTGCAAGGCCACCAAATTCAAATTGATTTTCCTACCATTTCAAGCAGGGTGCAAGGCCATCAAATTCAAGTGCAGTTTCTTACCTCTTTGAGCAGGTTGCAAGGCCACAAATTTCAAGTGCAGTTTCCAACCACTTCAAGCAGGGTGCAAGGCCACCAAATTCAAATATAGTTTCATACCATTTCATGCAGGGTGCAATGACACCACATTCAAATGCAGTTTCATACCATTTCATGCAGGGTGCAAGGCCACCATGTTCAAATGCAGTTTCATACTATTTCAAGCAGGGTGAAACCACCATAAAAACCACCATAAAACCACACAAAACACCACACTCACAGTTTAGTAGACATTCAGTGTGTTCAGTTGATTCACAGCTCAGACAAAGTCGTGACCTCTCCCTTCCCCATCATGCAGAGACTGAGCCACACCCATACTTCCGGGTTTTATAATCCCTCCGCCTCCCACCAGAAAAGGTGTGACATTCATGGCATGATTGACAGGAGAAAGATTCTCAACATTTTTTAAACACTAATAACACTTGTTTTTCATTGATGGGAAGAATCCTCTGCACCTGATGAGTGGAGGGGGACTGAGTAAGATGGCCAAAAATCACAGCCGCAAGTGGTAGCGTTTTATCTAAAATCAATATACACAACATTCAAATGCAGTTTCATACCATTTCATGCAGGGTGCAAGGCCACCATGTTCAAATGCAGTTTCATACTATTTCATCCTATTCAGGAAGTTGTCAAGTTTAGACAAACAACCATTTGCAGTGCCTTTTCACTTAAACCCAACCCCCCCCCAAAACAACCATTTGCATGCAGTGCCTTTTTACTTCAACCCAAACCCCCCAAACAACCATTTGCATGCAGTGTATTTTTACTTCAACCCAAACCCCCCAAACAACCATTTGCATGCAGTGCCTTTTTACTTCAACCCAACCCCCCAAACAATCATTTGCATGCAGTGTCTCTTTACTTCAATCCAAACCCCCCAAACAACCATTTGCATGCAGTGCCTTTTTACTTCAACCCAATTCCCCCAAACAATCATTTGCATGCAGTGCCTCTTTACTTCAACCCAAACCCCCCAAATAACCATTTGCATGCAGTGCCGTTTTACTTCAACCCAAATCCCCAGAACAACCATTTACATGCAGTGCCTTTTTACTTCAACCCAACCATATTTTCATTTTCAAACCACATTAAGGGCACTCACAGTTGAGTAGACATGTGTTCAGTGTTACTCAGAGCTCAGAGAGATGTAACCCTCTGGATTCCTCCATCTTGCAGAGACTAAGTGAGGCACACTACTTCCGGATTTATAGTCCCCCCCCCTCCCACCAGCAGGGGCAGCAGAGAGAATGGCAATAAAAAAAAAACATTAATATCTCTCTGATTTTTCATCACTGGGAAAAGTCCTCTGGTTCAGTCTGGCGGAGGGGGGCTCTGAGCGAGGTGGCCAAAAATGACGGCCGTAAGTGGTGGCGTTCTCTCGGAAATCAAATCGCAGTGCGTCAAAAGATCTTACTTTTAGTAATATAGGTTAGATTAAGTGGTACCTGTGGGATCCTGTCACACTGGAGGCCTGGTCTCCCAATGCAACTCATTCCCCAATGCAATATTCCACCACTCACCCGTTCCCCCAATGCAACCCGTCCCCCAACGCAATATTGCACCACTCACGCATAGCCCCCAATTGTGTAGGCATGGCTCATTTCCCCTTATCCTCCAGCACTCCCTCCCCCTCCTCTTCACCCTCCCTCTTCTTTCCCCTCTCCTCCTCCCCTCCCCAATCCCTCCCTCACCTCCCTCCCTCCCTCTCCTTTCCCCTACCATCACTCCAAAACACCTCTCCCCTCCCTACCCCTCCTATCCCTCTATCCCCACTCCTCACCACCCCATCCCCCCACTGTCCCTCCTGACCTCCCCCACTTCCTTCCTCTCCCACTATTCCCCACCCTACCTCCCCCACTCCCCCCTCCTCTCCATCTATTCCCCCTCCTCCCCCACTGTCCTCACCTCCCCCACTTTCCCCCTCTCCCTCCCTACCCCTTCCTCTCCCTCAATCCCCCCACTCTCCCTCCTCACCTCCCCAGGATCTTTCCCCTCTCCTCCTCCCCTCCCCAATCCCTCCCTCTCCTTTCCCCTACCCTCAGTCACTCCCTCCCTCCCTCCCTTTTTCCCTCCCTCCCTCCCTCCAACCATAAAAAGCAGCATCTGCAGTTCCTTCCTCCATGGGTCATTCATTGTTAGCTGTGGTTTAGATCCCATTGACTTGACGATTGGACCAGTTTGCATCATGTGTGTGTGTGTATGAGTTACTCCGTGCAAACTGCTTGGCCACTCTGCAACCCGACTCTCCCTCCCTCCCTCCCTCTGCCCACTCTGGCTCAGCCGCCGCTCGGCCCGAGCCTGTGTTGTTGAGTTAACTGACGTATTGACAAAAATCCTCAATCAATCCCTGGCACAATGCACAGTCCCCACATGCCTAAAAGCATCGGAAGTAGTGTCAGTGCCGAAGCAGACAGCCATAACCTGCCTCAACGACTACAGGCCGGTTGCACTAACACCAATAATTATGAAGTGCCTGGAGAGATTAGTCCTTAAGCACATCAAGGCCCTCTCCCATCCACACCAATATGCATATAGAGCAAAGAGATCAACAGACGACGCCATTGCCACTGCCTTCCATACTGTATGCTCCCCCTAGAACAACGGGGAGCATATGCACGACTGCTATTTGTGGATTACATCTCTGCATTCAACACAATCATACCCAATAGACTGGTCTCCAAGCTGTCCGACCTAGGCTTCGAACACAACATCTGCCTATGGATTAAGGACTTCCTTACGGGCCGGCCGCAGACAGGATAGGATTCCACCACTCCTCCACTCTGACACTCAGCACAGGAGTCCCACAAGGCTGTGTGCAGAGCCACCTCCTCTACTCCCTCTATACCTATGGCTGCATGCCGACCCACAGCATGAACACCATCATTAAATTTGCAGACAACACGATAGAGGGCGATGAGTCAGCTTACAGGGAGGAGGTGCAGAGGTTAATAAGCTGCGGTTGACAAAAATGCTGGAGAAACTCTGCGGGTGAGGCAGTATCTATGGAGCAAAGGAAATAGGCAACGTTTCGGGTTGAGACCCTTCTTCAGACTTCAGAGATTAATAGGCTGATGCTCAGAGAACAATTTAGCACTCAATACAAAGAAAACAAAAGAGCTCATCATTGACTTCAGGAAGAAGCAGGGTGACTATCCCCCATTGCATATAAACAGAGAAAGAGTGGACAGTCTCCAGTTTCAGGTTCCTGGGCACCCACATCTCAGCAGATCTTAGGTGGTCAACTAACACGCACTCCCTGGTAAAGAAGGCACAACAATGGCTTTACTTCCTAAGATCACTCAGGAAAGTCACCTTGCCACAACAGCTGCTAGTGTCATTCTACTTTTGCTCCATAGAGAGTGTCCTGACACATGGCATCCTGGCATGGTATGGCAACGGTTCTGCGGCTGCCAAGAAGACTCTGCAGAGAGTCATTAACACAGCCCAGAAGAACACCGACACACCTGCCTGCCCTGGAAGAGATCTATAGCTCTCATTGCCTGTGGAAGGCATCACACATACTAAAGGACTTATCTCATCCCGCACATCACCTGTTTGCACCTCTACCCTCTGGAAAACGTTACAGGTCCATCATATCACACACCACAAGATTAACAAACAGTTTCTACCCCAAGGCCATCAACACTGCTCTGAGCACACAGCCCCCATAGCGAATATTTTGTACTGCCACAACACTATACTGTGGAATATTGTATATTCTGACGACGTTTTACTTGCCGTTTTAATTATTTCCATTGTCGTTATTATTTATCTGTTACTCCGCTCGGGCAGTGCACCTGAAACTTCGTTGTATGTATTTACAATGACAATAAAGTGTAGTATTATTATTAGATAGATAGATAGATAGATAGATAGATAGATAGATAGATAGTCGCAACATCTGAATGCCTTTCAATAGGTTCACAATGGGCCAGGATGAAGAGGCAGAATGAAGATCAATTAAGATGGAAATAAAAACAGTCAAAAGGCATAAGAAAGAAAAAAACAAAAGAAGTGTGAAGTGTAAACAGTTAAAAAACCTATGAAAATGCTAGAAAAAAAGGACATAAAGAGCTGGAGTAACTCACCGGGTCAAGCAACATGGCTGGAGAACCTGGATAGGTGACATTTTAGCATGTCTGGAGAACCTGGATAGGTGACATTTCAGCATGTCTGGAGAACCTGGATAGGTGACATCTCCAGACTGTTATTGTTTTGTAGCAGTTCAGGAAGATAGGTGCTGTATTACCACATCAGTTATGCTACTGCCTCACTGGGCTCTGGCAGTGAGGATGGAAATCCCCTCTGACTTTCTGCGTTGGTCCCATTCTGCCAAATGCCTTTGCTTAAATGAAAAAAATAAAGCATGTTAGATTTCTTTGCTCTTATTCCAGATTATCTACTCTGATAAATTGTTCTAACAATGAAAATCTGGAATTGGGATATTCAGTAATTTACAATGGCTTTTCATGATAAATCTACCACAAAAGGAGTAATTATTCTTACTTTTCTTTCTGTCCTGTATCTCTATTCCATCTACATTATTTCATTATCTACACTCTGATGCAAATGAAACTACAAAAAAAGATGGATGTCTTGCTTTGGAACTTTATATTGAAAGCAGAAGTTAATTTCTGACTCTTATTTATGCGATTTCACTGTTAAATTGGATTTTCTTGCTATCCTTTTAAAATTGCCTGCCCCAGCTTATCTCATCAGAAGCTTTGCACATTCAGAGTGCAATTTCCAAGTTACATCGGGTACATAAAAGAAAAGACACTCATTACAAATTGCAATATATTGTTCACTGGGCAAAATTAGCAGGGAGCGGAATAAATGTCACATTCATTTACTGCTAATGTTTACTTTTATGTTTTGAGATTTCTAGCATAAATAATTTTACATTAAGTAATTCTTCAAATATAGTGAAGGTGTGAAACAGGTATAGGCAATGCCAGCTTTTCATTTACTTCTTTTGAATAACTGTTAAACAAATTTGTCAATTATATTATAAAAGCAAGGATGTAATGCTGAGGCGGTTCATTAACAAGTGTGAATCATTTGTGTTTTCAATTAATCAACTAGCTTCTACGATCTTCTGTAAACCCGCAAGCAACAAATTTACTGAATTCAACTTCATAGTTTGGCTAATGAGATATGAAGTTGGATGTTAGTCCAGTAAAAAAAAAACATATATAAAGTTGCACTCTGAAAATTAAGAAAATATATTTGGAAGACAATCTGATGATCTTTGTGTTTTTTGCTCAAGATTCCAGCATCTGCAGCTTCTTGAGTCTACGGTTTTTATGTTCCTCACCATAAAAACTGACAAGTAAGAATTATCCATTTTTTCTGACAATTAATAAAAATCAAAAGCAAAAGTATTAATTGATTATCGGAGGAATTGAATAGGATATTGTATTGTTAGTCAGAATCAGCTTTAATTGTTCCATTATATGTTGTGAGTACAAAGATGTGTATCCCACTATGTTAGGAACGGAGACCTATACAGCGACATGGCTATCTATCAGGTATTTCTGGACTGCCCTAATTGTTCTTTAGATGGGGATAATAGAGACCATTACTGAAAAATAGCAGGGGAATTATCCTTTGTGTCAAGGTTGTTATTTATCCCTCAATCAAAATCACAAAAAGAACAGAGCATCTTGTCAAAAGCATATCATAGTTTGTCGGAGCTGATTGTGTGAAATTTGGGTGCTGCATTTTCAACTTTCCAAATCAGTACCTGCACTTTAAAAGTGCATTATTGCCTTTGAAGGGCTAAGGAAGAACCAATGTCTTAAAACTAATGTGATAATCTTTTATTTGATTTAGATTGCACCCCCTTGATTTTTGTGCCAGCTGCCGTTTTCCAAATCAAAACTGGAAAGGAATCAGCCAATGTTATAACTCATATCTCAACTACTGCAGAGCAACGACATTCTGGAAAATCGCCTCTGCACATGTACGCAGAGATACAAGTGAAAATCTTCAGCGGAAAATGCCTATGCCTTTGTTCATCTGGACTTTCAGAAGGCTTTCGACAAGGTCCCACATAAGAGATTAGTATGCAAACTTAAAGCACACGGTATTGGGGGTTCAGTATTGATGTGGATAGAGAACTGGCTGGCAGACAGGAAGCAAAGAGTAGGAGTAAATGGGTCCTTTTCAGAATGGCAGGCAGTGACTAGTGGGGTACCGCAAAGCTCAGTGCTGGGACCCCAGCTATTTACAATATATATTAATGATTTGGACGAGGGAATTGAATGCAACATCTCCAGGTTTACGGATGACACGAAGCTGGGGGGCAGTGTTAGCTGTGAGGCGGATGCTAGGAGGCTGCAAGGTGACTTGGATAGGTTGGGTGATGCATGGCAGATGCAGTATAATGTGGATAAATGTGAGGTTATCCACTTTGGTGGCAAAAACAGGAAAGTAGACTATTATTTGAATGGTGGCTGATTAGGAAAATCAGGTGTCATGGTACACCAGTTATTGAAAGTAGGCATGCAGATGCAGCAGGCAGTGAAAAAAGTGAATGGTATGTTAGCATTCATAGCAAAAGGATTTGAGTATAGGAGCAGGGTTCGAGGGGCTGGTCAGGGACCACATTACCTCTAGACTCCCCTCCACACTTGACCCATACCAGTTTGTTTACAGGCCAAACCGCTCCACAGAGGACCCTATATCCTCCATACTCCATCTGAGCCTGGAACATTTAGAGGAGAAAAACACCTATGTGCGAATGCTGTTCGTGGATTTCAGTTCAGCATTCAACGCCATTATCCCCCAGCACCTGATAAGCAAACTGGTTCCATTGGGCCTCGGCACCCCTATGTGTAACTGGCTACTGGACTTCCTCACTGACAGAGCCCAGTCTGTGAGGGTTGGAAATAACACCTCTTAAACCATCTCTCTGAGCACCAGCTCCCATCAGGGCTGTGTCCTGAGTCCATTGCTGTTTACCCTGATGACTCACGACTGTTGTGCCAGGTTTAGTACAAACCACATCATGAAGTACGCAGATGACACAACAGTGGTGGGCCTCATCAGGGACGACAATGAGCTGGCTTACAGGGAGGAGGTGAAACAACTGGTGGACTGGTGCAATACGAACAACCTGATCCTGAATGTCGAAAAAACAAAGGAGGTTATCGTCGACTTCAGGAAAACCCTGCACAGTCCCATACCACTTCACATCAATGACAGCGATGTGGAGGTGGTCAGTAGCACAAAGTTCCTGGGGATGCAGATCACTAACAGTCTGACCTGGTCGAATAACATCTCATCAACAGTTAAGAGAGCGCAGCAGCGGTTGCACTTTCTGCGCCGGATGAGAAGAGCTCACCTCCCCCATCCCATCCTCACTATTTCTACAGGGGCACCATAGAGAGTATTCTGACCAGCTGTATCTCTGTCTGGTTTGGGGACTGTAGAGCCTCCGACTGGAAGTCTGTGCAGAGAGTGGTGAGGACAGCAGAAAAAATCATCGGGACCTCTCTCCCCTCAATCGGGGATATTGCGATCAAACGTTGCGTGTCTAAGGCCAGCAGTATTATAAAAGACCCCACACATCTCCATCACGGACTGTTCACTCTGCTGCCCTCGGGAAAAAGATATCGCAGCATAAGGAGCAGAACATCAAGGTTCTGCAACAGCTTCTTCCCACGAGCCATCAGATTCCTGAATTCCATGTAATGGGCTGCCACCATTGTCTATTTATCCTTTTATCCTTTTTATCCATTTTATCCATGTCTATCCTTCTGTTAATTTATCGGGTTGCACAGGGAGCCAAATGCAACGTAATTTCATTTGGAACTGCATATATCAACGTATTTCTAAATGACAATAAATTTGTTTGACTTGATTTGACTTGACTTGAGGGAGGTTCAACTGCAGTTGCACAGGGTCTTGGTGAGACCACACCTGGAGTATTGCGTACAGTTTTGGTCTCCTAATCTGAAGAAATACATTCTTGCCATAGAGGGAGTACAGAAAAGGTTCACCAGACTGATTCATGGGATATCAGGACTTTCATATGAAGAAAGACTGGATAGACTCGGCATGTACTCGCTAGAATTTAGAAGATTGAAGGGGGATCTTATAGAAACTTACAAAATTCTTAAGGGGTTGGACAGGCTAGATGCAGGAAGATTGTTCCCGATGTTGGGGAAGTTCAGAACAAGGAGTTACAGTTTAAGGATAAAGGGGGAGGTCTTTTAGGACCGAGATGAGAAAAACATTTTTCGCACAGAGAGTGGTGAATCTCTGAAATTCTCTGCCACAGAAGGTAGTTGAGGCCAGTTCATTGGCTATATTTAAGAAGGAGTTAGATGTGGCCCTTGTTGTTAAGGGGATCAGGGGGTATGGAGAGAAGGCAGATACGGGATACTGAGTTGGATGATCAGCCATGATCATATTAAATGGCGGTGCAGGCTCGAAGGGCCGAATGGCCTACTCCTGCACCTATGTTCTATGTTTCTATGAGGGAGAGAGGGACCCCGTGAACTGAGAGGTTTCTTGCCAGTTTCTGAATAACTGCCACCGATGAGGCCGTGCGGAGCAAATCAATTTCAAACCAACCGGAGTAGGAGTCCACTAGAACCAGGTTGCCATTCCAATCAAAGATGTCAGTTGCCAGGGTTGTCCACAGTAGATCAGGAACCGGGTGATTCCGGGTCTTAGAATAAAGGGGAGGTCATTTAAGACTGAGGTGAGAAAAAACTTTTTCACCCAGAGAGTTGTGAATTTATCGAATTCCCTGTCACAGAGGGCAGTGGAGGCCAAATCACTGGATGGGTTTAAGAGAGAGTTGGATAGAGCTCTAGGGGCTAGTGGCGTCAAGGGATATGGGGAGAGGGCAGGCACGGGTTTTTCATAGCGGACGATCAGCCATGATCACAATGAATGGCGGTGCTGCTGGAAGGGCCGAATGGCCTCCTCCTGCATCTATTTTCTATGTTTCTGTGTTTCATTATAATAGCGTGCTTCTTTGACAAAATACTTTTAAATGCAATTTCGTTGTTTGATATTTTTTACAAAAAAGTTAAATATTTCTAAGGCTGGTTTTTGTTTCCTTAAATAATAATATAGATAATAACAGTATGCATTTTAACGGATAAATTAATTTGTAAATAAATGATAAATTTTATGTCTTTCCATATTTCTGCAGTTCCTTATTTCTACAGTTCCTGCATATAAGGAAATGCCCCCTCCTTCTCTCCCCCCCATCCTGTGGAGGAGCAGTTGTATCACTCCTAGATGGTGTTAATATTTATAACATACCTACTGTAAGTTAATGTATACCCTCAAAAATTGTTTATTTTCTATCCTGATTGTCTTTCTTTGTTTTTTTAATAATGAAAATTTATCACTATCTCCAGGGTTAGAAGGAAGTAATTTACATAATTGAAGCCTGGAGTTTCAAAGCAGTTTCTTAACTTGCCAGATTTTCTCCTTTTCTCCAGTAAATATGGTGAAAGAACTGAAAAAATGTATTACCTCAGTTCTCTATCCGTCTTAATTTCTCCTTTCAGCCTGGCTCCATATCAACAGCCTTTTGGCATTTTTTAGAAATTACTCCCTCATGAACCTTTGAATTATGTTAGATTTGGGGTATTGCTTTCTAACCAATATTTTTTCCCCAATCTTATTATTTTGATTTAAGCTTTAAAATGTCCCAAATTAATTGTTGGCTCTTTTTTTCTTGAAAAGCTTTTTAACCGTTGCACCCACAAGGTTTAGCTGCAGCACCAGTGCCCAGTTGTAATTAACTAAGCTTTTCTACGTCATCTACAGGGGAGATCAGGCATCAGCTATCTGTCTTCTGTTTCAGAGGCATAATGTGATAATGTTTAGTTTGGATTTGTGGTCTTCTATTACTATTGTAATGTGATCTGTCAATGTACTGAGAATGCAAGATCGACATGGACTTAATTCCTTGAATGGACTTGATAATGCAATGATGATTTTTTTATTGACTTTTTCTTTTTCTTGAAAAGAAATGTGGTTATAAAACTCTGAAGGAAATGTTATTTATTCTGTTGCACTAAATTGAAAACTAGTGATTTTAGAGACAATGCATAATGTCATTATAGAGAACAGACCAGTCAAGGAATTATGTTTGGGATTTTGTAATGATTGAACAATTGGTCCTAATATCACTTCAAGCGAGTATGAGAAAATGGGAAAAATGTGGGGGAAGGAAAAGTTACAAATCAATGGAAATTTGGAACTATGGATATATAAAAGGGTAGATGTGGAAAAAAACCCCAAAGAATTATGATCACTATCCCAAAAATGCTCCTCCTCTGATACTTCTGCCATTTGCCTGGCCCCATGTCCCAAAATTTGATCCAGTATAATCTTGTTTTTAGGAGGAGTCCTGTGGATTCCAGCTACGCCTAAAAGTTTTGGTGGAGGGAAAAGATATGTGTTGGGACTACCCAAAGGTAACTATGTTGGAACATATCATTATGGAGATACTAATATTTCACTCAATGCTGACATCAAGCCAGCCGATGTGGATCTATTATATTTCATTGGGTTATATCCAAGGAAGCCAAGGCACCACACATTTGTCAATTTTGAGACCTACGAAATGTCTCTCCTTAGTCTTTTGTGCTGCCTGCTGAACTGAGTGGGTGTAATGGCATGTGCTTTATCAAGGGCTTTATCAAGGGCTGTACAGTCTACCATCAGTGAAGGATGCGAAGTTGCATAATGTTGAGGTGTATTGAATGAGTAGATGGAGTTATGAGAAGTGAATTGAACCAGATGGTGCGGGGGGGGGGGGGGGGGGGGGGGGGGTAGTGGGGAGAGTGTGTTGCTCCTGAAAGACAAGTGGGTTAGTCGCATGATATGTTGGTATAGGTTTGACAAGGTAGAGTAAGGGGATGGGGAAATACACAAAGTGAGATCTAGATGATTGACCTAACTTTCCTGACCTAGTTGGGGCACTGAATACAGAAGTGTGGGACATTGCTTCTGTTAATAATTCATTGTGCCACAGACACCAACTCCCTTGTGGCCGCAATAGATCTTTTGTTGCTCTGAAGTAAAGGGTTATTTCTATTCCAACACTGCAGCCTTTGTGGAGGAGCTTTTGAAACATTGTGTAGGCTTTAACATTCTGAATCATATAACAAGCCTCTTCCTCCTTTGCTTCCAGTCCCCAAACTGAAACTCCAACATTGTATTATGTAACTGATAGCATTTTGTGTTCCTTAATGCCCATTTACATGTTGGATGCAAATGGGAACGCAATTCTGGTTCAAATATCAAAATTCATCAATCTTTGTATAATAATAGGAAAAATGTATCATTGACATTGAAACAAAAATGCAGAGTGATGCTGCATGCCAAATTAAAGAACAGCACCTTGCTTGGTTGGCTTACAATCCAACAGGACATTTAATTCTCCAATTTTAGGAAAAAAAATTGCCCCCTCCTTCCCTTCCCCCCCCCCCATCTTGTTCCCCCTCTCCCCTGTGCCTCACCTGGATGTGCACCCATTTCTCCATTTCTCCTCCATACCCCATCCCCTCCCACCTATATTCCTTCGTATGGCTTTACATTTCACGCTTAATCTCGGGCTTTTGTCCAACCACCTGCCAACCAACACCCCCCCCCCCCCCCAACATGTCCACCCATCACTTGCTCGGCTTTGTCCCACCCCAACCTCTCTTCCAGCTTCCTCCCTCCTACCACAATCAGTCTGAAGAAGGTTCCCAACCCAAAGCATCACTTATTCACATTCTCCAGAGATGCTGCCTGACCCACTGAGTTGCTCCAGGATTTTGTCTGTTTTGGTGAACAAGCATCTGCAGTTCCTTGTGTCTGCATAATGCCGAGCCTTGGGTCAATCCCAGTCGAAATGACTACACAAGCAATATAAGGCAAACCAGGTGCAATGGTGCCATTTTGCAGAACATCAAGTTAAGCCTTTAATGTGTATTTACAATTCCAGCCTTTGTATATTTCGTTGCACTTATGCAGAAGATACTTTCTTCAAGTTCCTTTGTTTCACCTCCCCGATTTAGGGATTCCCAGTTGCACAGAATGTTTTGGAGGAAGGAAAGTAATTAGTTGCATTAAGGAATAATGCATTGTGATATGAAATGGAATACCGGGACCCATCCAAAGTGAACTCTATTTTGGATGTTGACTCCTGTTTTGGCCAAATTTGTTTTCACAGTACAGGCATATTGAAATAAATTTATAGAATAGGAGATTGAAAATGAAACGCAAAATGCTGTGGAGCAGAAATGAAGTACACAGAAATATTGTCAGCAATCAATTCCAGTGGTTGAACAAGTGATGGACACTTGATACCGTTTATTTAATAAATAAACTGACCTGAATTTTGGGAAAGGTATTTAATAAATCCATTACTGGGCTGGATTCCAGACCTCTGACTCCATTTCAGTAACAATACTTGATTTCAAAAACAATGGTGCATGGTATTGACATCAACAGAGGTAATGAATGAAAATAAAATAATACAATAATAATATGCATTAATATACTTTAATCATTACATTGATTAAAAGCTACTTTGTTACTTGTTTCAATAAATATTACAATTCTTTTCAACAACTTTCACAAAGTGTTGTGCTTGGTGGTGGTTGGGAAATTAGCAGCTATAATGAAGAGTTTTACTGCATCTAATGGTTCAGTTAAGTGAAGTCTCATTATATTGTAATGGTGCCAAGCTAATTGATGTTATTATTAGTGCCAGCACAGAATCCTTGAAGCAGAGGTCGCTTAAATTTTCTGTAGTCTAGAAATGTCAGTTGTGATAGTGTAATTATACCTTGTAAATGGTGACTGTCATAAGACATCATGGTTAATTGAGGTTTACAGAGAACTGCTTTTTAATGCTCATTTGAGTGTCTTTTTTATCAGGTTTGTGACAGCAGTGCAGGACAGCAATGGGTAATTTATAAAAATAAAATTCTTGCAACAATATGTAATTATTAATAAAACTAGTTTGGAAGATTTCAAGTGTAAAAATGAATGGATGTCAAATTAAAATGAACAAAACATTTTAAAAAAACAAGTGCGAATTTAAATGTTTTGTCATTCTTGGTGCAAAATTAAAACAAGTAAAATATTAAAATCACATAACTGTTTCAATTTAGCACAAATTTCACCCTTTAAATAGAATAATTGTATTCTGTAGTGATTATACTATCTAATGTTGTTACTTATATTTTAATTATTACATAATTCAAATTTGTTCCTTTTCCAGAGCTTACAGAATGGGTTTTGGTGAACATTCATGATAGGTGCATAATAACCAGTGCCTCTCCTTAATGAGTGAACAAGTTATGCATGGAAAGATGATCAATGAATCCTTCCCTCCCTTTCTGGAGGATATTGCCCACAAACATCCACTGAAACTAGACCTTCTCAGATCTTGACAGGACCATGCATGATTGAATGCAACTTCCAACAATTTGTTCCATACTTCTTTGTAAGAACGTCAGAGCTTTATGGCCGTGTCCCACTGTACGAGTTCATTCAAGTGCTCTCTCTCGAGTTTAAAAAAACATCAAACTCATGGTAAGCACATAGAATGCACGTAGCGGGTATATCGGAGCTCGGGAACGTCTCTTAGCGGCTCATAACGCTTACATGCTTAACGCTAACATGTTGAAAAATGTCCACGATAGCCCCGAGTACTTATGAGCGGCCATTACCGTAAATCTCCGCGTTCGAATCAGGACAAACTCGGGGAGAACTCTTGAATGAACTTGTGCAGTGGGACAGGGCTTTAAAGCCACATTCCACTTGGAAACTAGATGCCAACAAGATATGGATGATGGCTGCAGTGGATGAGAGAATGTGAAAGAGCTCCATGGTTTACTGAAAGAGACTTGGCATTCCCATAATTATACAAATGCCAAGATAGATGGAGGTGAAGCTCCCAGCAGAGAAAATTACAGCCAAATCTAATACTTCAATTAGTTAACTGGACCCACTGACTGGAAGCCACATTGCAACTGCAACCCAGAGCAGGCAACGCAACTTAAAATGTGCCACCAGCATCCAAGTCCCTGCCTGAACATATTGTGGACATAGTCACACAAGATGGAGGTACTAAGTGGGTCAGGCAGCTGGGCAGGGAAGGGAAGGGAAGGTGACATTTTAGGTCAGGACCCTTCTTCAGATTCCTGCAGCTGCTGTTTCGTGTGCTTCAAGATCTCAGCAATCATTATTGGTGCTAAGGGAGTTTGAGGACTTCTTTGAGAAAGGGAATCACGAGATTAAGTGGTGGAGACGGCCAGTGCAAAGAAGCTGAGTGCCAAAAATAGTAGTCAGACATTGTGAGAGGAAATAGAATATCCTATATAATATGGAACACAGGATATTCGGGGTTTTAGTCTCTCCCTTCGGGGGGAATGCGACTTTTCTTGTCGTGTCCCCCGACACTGTCTCCGTCGGTGCTGAGGCCCTAAAGGCGGAGCTGGCGGCTTTCCAGCTTCCAACGACGGCGGCACGGCTTCGGAGCTTCAGCGGCGACCTGGCTTCGGAGCTGTGGTGCTCCAGCGACGGCCTGGCTTCGGGGATGCGGAGCTCCAGTGGCGTTCCGGCGGCGACCTGCCGTTCGGGGCTGCGGTGCTCCAGTGGCGGCCTGGCTTTCGGGGCTGCGGTGCTCCAGCGGCGACCTGGCTTTCGGGGCTGCGGTGCTCCAGCGACGTTCCGGCGGCGACCTGGCTTTCGGGGCTGTGGTATTCCAGCGTCGACCTGGCTTCGGGGATGCGGTGCTCCAGCGACGTTCCAGCAGCGGGCCCTGTGGCGGTGTTCCGGCGTTCTGGCGACGGCGGTGGTGGATGGCAGCATTGGAGGCCTGGATCTCCTCAGCGCAGAGGGAGAATAAGGAGGGAAGAAGACAGAGACTCTAAGACTTTTGCCTTCCACCACAGTGAGGAGGTGTTTGGTGAACTCACTGTGGTGGAGTAGACAAAGAAGAAGGGTCTCGACCCGAAACGTCGCCTATCTCCTTCGCTCCTTAGATGCTGCTGCACCCGCTGAGTTTCTCCAGCTTTTGTGTAACCCTCACTGTGGTGGATGTTAATTTTGTGTTTATTGTGTGGTTTTGTTATTTTTATATTTGTATGACTGCAGGCACGAAATTATGTTCAGACCGAAAGGTCTGAATGACAATAAAGGCTATTCAAGGTTATTCATTCATTCATTCATATTCATATTCCATATCAGATAGGATATTTTGTATCATATAGGATATTCTATATCCTCTCACAATGTCCAACTACTATTTTTGGCACTCAGCTTCTGTATATTCTTCTTTATCAGCTTCAATATAGAATATTGGTAGAACTTGAATTCAGCTTCAAGTTCTACCAAGAAGGAAATTAATGGTGGTTGTCCAATGGAGAATGTGACAGGTTCAGAGAAATGTGAGCATGGGAACGATCCATGTTGCATTATCTAAAGATTTATTATTCATCAACATTCTGCAATACATTAAATAAAACAAATGTGTACAAAAAAGGAATGAAAAAGTTGTAGTTGGTCATCTGCCCTGATTCCGTCCTACATTCACAGTCCCTACCAGCTAACCCCTATCTGGTTTGGTTGCAGATAGAGCCACACAGTATGGAAATAGACCCTTCAGCCCGACTCATCCATGCTGGCCAAAATTGCCCAATTTACCGTCCAATTTGACTATGTTTGGCCCATATCACTCCAAACCTTTCCTAATCATAGTTGTATCAAATCTACAGTATGCATATCTGGGATGTACTTCACTGGGATCAACTGAAGAGCACCAATTTGCAATTTTAATTACAAAGCAGTTGAATTGGTTGAATATATTTATGATTTCTCCTTCTGCTTCTTCCCTCTACCTCTTTCTATCAACAAATAAGGATCATGCTATTATTCTTTATTATGTCCAGATATGAAAAGGTGAATAACTGGAAGAACTTGGAATGTCAACAGGCAAAATATAACTTGAACAACAGAGGCCTTTGAAATAAGGGTAACAGCAGGAATTTGACAAAACCAATTACTGCTGTAATTACGTCAGCATTTCAGAACCCCAGCAGAATCTGCAGCCGCTGAATGCAGGAGAAACAACAACCTTCAACAATGTTTTCTCAGAAATATCAATGCAATTTTCTGAGATAAATGAATCATCAGTTCAACTCACTGAAGCAAGCTCATGGGGGTCAGTATTTATGTGAAGGGCTGTTTTTTGTTAGTTTGAAAAAAAAAAGTTTTGCTTTGATTCTATGATGGGTGAGGAAAGTGCTATTATTTGTGTCTTAAGTAATGAAGGGTCTTGTTGTAATGAGCATTATATAATCTTTAGAAAATTATCAAAATATTAAAGATTGAGATTAATAATCTTCTCACCATGCAACAATGAACCAACTTTTTGAAAAAGCTTTCATAAAAATTGCTGGTTCCTTTTGATTCTTGTGATCTTATAAGTGTTTGCCAAAATGTCAATTCTTTTTTTATATTGTCAACATAACTGTGTTTTTAGTGCAATACTTTGATTATGAAACCTAATATTTTTGCATGATTTAGCAGTGGTGGGACCACATGTCCAACTAAACAAGGGGTTGGCCATTGTGCAAAGCAGTAGCATTTATCACATAAATAAATCTTAATATACTGGCTAGAAATATGTTAGAATTCCAATGTAGAGTACTAAAGGCCACAAAATATTCCCATATTTTAGAGGAATAAATGTTGGTGTTCTCGCTATTAGTCATGATCCCCATTGAAATCCTCATTGATTGATTGATGTGTTTTCTTATGTTCTAGGGTAAAATGCAATAAGTATATCAAATAGCAAAAAACTGCCCATGCTGGAAATATGAAATAAAATAACAGAAAATGCCAGAGATACTCAGCTAATCTGGCAAAATCAATGGAGAGAAATACAATGATTGTTTCAGACTGATGAAAGATCATTGACCTGTTAACTCTGTTCTTTCTCCCCAGAAGCTACCTCATTTGCTGACTATTTTCAGCATTTTCAGTAATAACATAACCTGTGCGCTGGTAGATAAATAATCTGTTTTAAATCATACAAAATATTCATTTAAATTTATTTCATACATACGTATTTTCAAACATTCTTCCATTTTATATTGCTAATCGTTCATTGGTCCTTCGAATAGATAACTCAACATTTCTCCATATATTCAACCAAAACAAATGTAACAAAATGTTACAATAAATGTAACTTGAACTTGAATTTGAAATAAGTAATAATAAAAAATAGGGGGTACACAAAAGGCTGGAGAAACTCAGCGGGTGCAGCAGCATCTAAGGAGCGAAGGAGATAGGCAACATTTCAGGCTGAAACCCTTCTTCAGACTTAATAAAAAATAATTTGGACAACCATGGTATCCTCTTCAAATAGTCTGCACTTGCCACACCAGCACTTGCCACATCCAGATTCCCTCATGGTTGCACACACTATCTGCATTGCCCACATACACATTGCCTTAAGCATCCACAGAAACAGGATCTTTTTTTTTAATATGAACGTTAACGGCACCCACGTCCTCACTTTGATGTCTCCATTGCTTTGGTATTGGCAGATTATTTGTCTAGTAGTTTTGGATCTGTCAATGTTTCCTGCAAGTAAAAGGGGGAAAGGTCAACTGTGGAATTCTCTACCACACAAGGCAGTGGAGGCCAGTTCACTGGATGTATTCAAGAGAGAGTTAAGTATATAGCTTTTAGGGCTAAAAGACTCAAGGAATATGAGGAGAAAGCAGGAACAGGATAATAATTTTGGATGATCAGCTATGATCATATTGAATGGCGGTGCTGTGCTCATGGAGACATTGCCATTTTTGTATTTACATTCTTTCAAGTTCATGCCTATCAGTCTAATTCTAATGCATTTTTATTAGTCTGTATTAATATTTCCTACCTCACAATTATTAGGCCACACACCACAAAGAGCACACCATTCCCTTAACTCTGTCCAATTGTAAAATCACCTCCTCTATTCTCTGCACCCCAAAAGCAAATCTTTCCCATCATTTGGCCAGCATGTCTTTGTTTGCCCAAGATTAAGATAATTCCTGGTCAAAACCCCATCTCTTTGATGGTTTCCTTCTTTCACCAAACTTGTCATCATTCCTCCAAATACCTTCTTGATTGGATCAGTATTGTTTTTATTGATCAAGTGTCTGTTAATTGTTGAGAGTCATTTTACCATGTTGAAAGTTTTAAATACAGTAAATGCAAACCTTTCTTTGTGTTATTGGATTCACAATTCATAATCACATAACTTTTCTATGAGCAATGCATGCAAATTTCTAAGGCATTATAGCTGGTTGATTACACGAGGTAAAGGCATCATGATGACTACCTCTGTATTATCATAATGCCCAAGATAATTTATATCATGCAAGAGTGAAATGTTAAAATGAAAGCGAGGGATTATCAATGTTTTAAACATACTTAGTGTATTAATGACTTGTGACAAAGGACAAAGCCAAAGGACAAAGGACATTTATTGTCACCGCCATTCAATATGATCATAGCTGATCATCCAAAATCATTATCCTGTTCCTGCTGGTGTAGTGAAATTGGTGTAGTGAAATTTGACTTCCCATGCAGCACACAGATAAAGATAAGACACAACACTAAAGAATTAACAATGAACATAAAAACATCCCCCCACAATGGTTCCCACTGTGGGGGAAGCCACAAAGTCCAGTCCCATCCCCATGTCCACCCATAGTCAAGCCTATTGAGGCCTCCGCAGTCGGCACTATGGCGGCCCGATGTTTTAGGCCTTCTCACCGGGTGATGGTGCTCCGGCGTCGGGAGAGTCCTCACAGTGGCTTGGGACACCTGGAACGGCCACTTCCTTACCGGAGTCCGTGGTTTCCGAAGCCGACAAGGCCGCGCTGGATGGAGCTCCACAACTGGTGATCTCGCCGAGAGATCCCAGGCTCCCGATGTTAAAGTTCAGCACTGCCGCCCGCAGCCGGCCGCTCCACAGACCCGCAGCTCCGCGATGTTCACCTGCGGTCTCAGCATTCCGGAGCTCCAGCGCGGCGACCCAGGCAAGGTATCGCCCGCTCCACTCCACGATGCTGCACCAGCGCTGTACCACTGCCGAAGCCGAGGGTCTGGGCAGTCCCCTCAGGAAACGCCGCTCCAGGCCCGCTGGTAGGCCGCGAGGACGGGCCGAAGTTGCAGCCCGGAGAAAAGCTGCCCCGCCAACCAGGTAGGGACCCTGAAAGGTAGTTTCCCCCTTCCCCCCCCCCCCCACCCCCCACATAAAAAAGACTAGAAACTCCAAAACAAAACACAAAAATGCACAAAAAATAAGAGAAAGAAGTTAAAAAACAAACAGCTGCAGGCTGGGCAGCCATACCAACTGGACGGCGCCCCCCTTGTATGAGGGGATTCAAGGCTTCGTGGCCAAGTTTGCGAATGATACGAAAATAAGTGGATGGGGCAGGTAGTGTAGAGTAGGGCAGGTAGTCAGGGACTATGCAGAAGGATTTGGATAGGTTGGGAGAGTAGGCAGAGATGGCAGATGGGATATAGTGCAGCAAAGTATGGAGCCATGCATTTTGGTAGTAGAAATAAAGGTGTAGATTATTTTCTAAATGGGGAGACAATCCAGAAATCGGAGGTGCAAAGCGACTTGGGAGTGCTGGTGCAGGTTTCCCAAAACGTTAATCTGCAAGTCGAATTGGTAGGAAAGAAAGCAAATGCAATGCTAGGGCCCCAGGGTCACCTCCTGCAGCCTACCTAAAGACACTGGAGCTTTTATCCTCAGTTCACCCTCCTATCGGTTCTTGCCCCTCACGCCTGACTTCTCCAGCTCCCTCCTGGTTACACCGTCCGCCGAGCCTCTGGGCGGGTTCCCGCCAACCACTGAACCTTCGGGTGAGGTCCCAGTCAGTCCCTGGGGCGATATCCCTTCCCTCTTTTGAGCAGCGTCTCCACCTTACCTGTCCCCCAATGAGCAGCAGCGGAAGGACCGTGGTCCTACCCCACTTTCTCTTGGAATGCTACCCAACTGTGAAATGGACTGCGGATAGTATATTAGTGATCTCTTTTAAAGCTGTGGTGAACTGCTGCCTGCTTACTTCACAATCTCACTTGTGATTTTGCCTTTAAATCACATTACTCAAGAACATGACTTTTACTGTATGGCTCTTCAATGCAGCAATATACAAAACAGAATCCCTATAATTTCAGAGATTTGTTATTTTTTTCATGGGTATGCAGAATAATTTCTCAGTATTAATTGTCACCTTCTATTTATCTCTAATTTTCCCCTTGTTTTATGAGACAGATATTTGCAGTTTTAATTATTTTATTGCCCAATTACCACTAGTGAATAACTGGAATTTAAGTGATGAGAATACTTGGAGCAGTACTGGCATCAGTGTACTTATTCAAATTCTCTCACATGAAAATGATTGCCATTAGGGAACCAAACATGGTAATCTGGCTAATTATAGTTTGAGGGATCCAATTAACTTAATGAAGGAGGGAAGAAGGAATGAAACTTATTCCTGTATTTCAAAAACTCCAAGTCAATAGTGCTCTGAAACCAGATTTTATAAGCACTGATAGACTTGAGGCATTATTTTTAGTGACATCCTTTCTCATACCTGACAGAATTTTCAATTAAAAATAAACGTTTAAACTGCACTATAGCATGAAGCAATGCTAATAGGTTTTCTAGCACCACTACTTAATTCAATGTAGCAGGAAACCGATTTGAATAACATTGTACTATTGCAATGTTCTGAATAAACACCTAGGACGGAACTGGAATAGGAAGCATTGAAAAGGGACTTTTTTTATGACCACTTTAATGCTGTAGCATCAATTTCTGATAGAGATCCTGCCATTGGAAAATTGGACCAGGCACTATCAAGTGTAAGCAGCCCTAAAGCTTGTCATTGTACCTCAGTACATGTGACAATAAACTAAACTAAACGTGGCTACCATTTCCTAGTGTAATTTTGTGAATAATTGTTATATGAGTTTTGCATCAATGCTCACCTATTCCCTACCAACAAAAACAATCAAATAATGATGTGCAATTTACGTTTTGTTATAAAGGAGCAAATGCTGCTTTGATTGTGAACTGAAGGGTTCTAGTTGGAACATCGAGGTATTGACTACAGAGAATGCCACCATTTCATTGCTTCACTTTTGTTCAAAGGTGTCAAAGGTATCACTAACAGAAACTATGAAAAATTGATACAATTTTTCACTGCTAAATGTGACTTACAAGATTCCCATTGTTAATTGATTCTTGCTAATTGATTCAAGGCTGCTCTGGTGCAAATAATTCACTCTCATAATAATTCATAATTTTATCTAAACTCATCTTCAGACTGCTGGACCTAGAATTCAGCATCTCCTCTGCAACTGAATCCTTGACTTCCTGATCCATGGTCTGCAGTTAATAAGAACAGGCGATAAAACATCCTCCATGATAATTCTCAGCACCAGTGCCCTGCAAGACTGCATCCTCAACCCCTTACTATATGGCCTATATACTCACATCAGTATGGCCAAATTCTGCTTAACTCCATTTACAAGCTAGCCAATGACACCATCATAGTGGACTGGATATCAACAATGATAAGATGGAGTGCAGGAAGGAGATAGAAGTCTTTAGAAGCAAGGCGTTAAGGCAGCAAGCCCTCCTTGAACATCACCAAAATGAAGGAGCTGGTCATTGACTTCAGGGAGTAGAGTTGAGTACAAGCCCGTGTCTGTATCACTGGTACAGAAGTGAAGATGGTTGGGAGTTTCAAATTTACCTGGTGCAAATATAACCAACAATTTGTCCTCGTCCAACTGCATTGATAGTATGACCAGGAATACTTTATCTCTGTTTTTATAAGAATCTTGAATGAACTTCCTGTAGGCCAAGGGTGAATTCCTGATCTTCCAATCTATTTTGTTGCAGCCCTAGCACTTTTTTTATGTAGACTGTCACTGCAGTTGTAACAGTATATCTGGCTCTTTACTTCATTTTTTACACTACCTGATATACTCATGCACAGTATGATTTGCCTGCATAGCAAGCAAAACAAAGTTTTTTTTACTGTATCTTATTACACACAGCAATAATAAACCAACATCAATACCAATGATTGCCTCCTTGTGGGATATGGGGATTGGCACTGGCTTAGTCAGCTTTGACTGGGAGCTGGTCTTTGACAGAATATAATATACATGTTGTATGTACTCTACATACCTGACAGAGGGGATATTGGGAGGGAATCCACAGCTGGATCTACTGGATCTTGCTCCTTAAATGAAGACAAATATTGTGTTATATGCATGCAAATATTTTGAATAATACTTTTTGGAAAAAAATCTTGTATTTTGCCCCTAAGTGCAAGCTGATGTGAACACTGAATGTACTTTACGGATCTGACTTTGTTCCCAGTGGTCAACATGGACAAGACATGACAACTGAAAGTTCTGCCACTGGGAAATACAAAGCCGCTGTATAAATGGATAAATAAGGGTGAAAAGAAGACTCAACACCTTCCACCTTAGAAGCATCCGCCGTATATCCTGGCAAGACAGAGTGTCCAACGCCGAGATCCTGTCTCGCACTGGCCTTCCCAGTATGTACACTCTATTCAGGCAGCGCAGATTGTGGTGGCTGGGCCATGTCCACCGCATGGAGGATGGCCGTATTCCAAAAGGCATCCTCTATGTAGAGCTGACATCTGGGAGGAGAACCATCGGCTGCCCCCAGTTACGTTATAAGGATGTCTGCAAGAGAGATATGAAGGTGCTCAACATCGTTGTGGAGTCCTGGGAGAGCCTTGCAGCTGACCGCACGAGGTGGAGAGGTACCCTGAACCAACATTTCAAAACGGGGGAAGAGAAATTGTTGAACGCAGTGGCAGACAAGCGGGCACGCAGAAAGGAGCAGAGCAACTTCAACAAACCAGAGACCACACACAAATGTGACCTTTGCCATAGAGACTGTCACTCCTGCATTGGTCTTTTCAGCCACAAGCGAGGCTGCTCTAGCCAAGGTTTGGAGCAAGCAGCCTACAATTCGGATGCATCACTGTTACGACTCCCGAAGGCAGGTACCTCCGAATTGCGTAACATTATCAAAAAACAGGTTCAAGTTTAAGAAAATAGTCTTTAATTTAGTGAAAAGAAGACAAAATCCCAAACCTGATTTAAACAACACAATCAGGGACAAGAATCGACTAATAAACAAATATAACAGTGCTCCAGCCAGCCTCGCAATGGACCGTCGAACCGGAGTCTCTAATCCTGCCTAAATAGAGATAACCCTGCAACAAAATACATGAAAACCCTTAGGTCAGCCCTTATCCGTCCCAATAGAACATTAAATGACAAATATAGGTAAAATACACAAGGTTCTATGCCATGTGGCCAGGCCTCCTGCAGCTCAGACCGGCAGCCCATTCACTTGTCGGGGTCGGCGACGAAGAGAGAGAATTCTGGAAACTCCTGCTATTTAAACTTCCGATGAGTCACCGGTCACCTGACGCAGCTTGGCCAATCGGGTACAGGAGCTCTTAACCCCTTGATTCCTGACTCCCAGCCACAGGGCCTGCACTCAGGAGAGAAACAGAAAAGGTAAGTACATAGCATTCACCGGGGGGGGGGGGGGGAGGAAGCGCCTAACACCCCCACCCAAAGCTACTGAATAAGCTTCGGAAGAAACAAACTATTCAGTACTAAAACACTACTGGCGCGACAAGGCATCAGCCAAGATATTATCCTTGCCCCTTATGTGCCTGAACTCCAGGTTGTATTCTTGCAACTGCCAACTCCAGCTCATTAACCACCGGTACTTATTCCTCATGTTCTGCAAAAAAACCAAAGGGTTATGATCCGTGAATACGATGACAGGGACATTCGGGGAGAACCACATAAACCTTGAAATGACTCAGAGACATTAACACAGCAAGGGTTTCTTTCTCAATGGTGGAGTACCACCTCTGATGGGGATTAAACTTCTTCGAGAAGTATGAAACTGGATGCCTCACCCCATCTGAATCATCCTCTATAAGACCCTCATCAACCCCACAATCATTAGCATCCACTGCCAGCTTAAGTGGATGCTCAAAATCAGGTGCCGCAAGCACAGGTGCGCGCACCAGAAGACCTTTAGTATGATCAAAGGCTTGTTGACACTCAGCGGACCACACAAAAGCTACCTTCGGACTCAGCAAATCCGTCAAAGGAGCAGCCACTGCAGAGACGTTTGGACAGAACCCCCTATAGTACCCAACCATAGCCAGATACCTACGGAGTTCAGTCCTAGATGTTGGAACAGGAAATGCGACAATATGTCCCACCTTGTCCTCGAGAGCGCGAACCTGACCCTGGCCCACCATCTTACCCAGATATGTAACCATGGCCTGGCCAAACTCACACTTCCCTCAGATTGATCGTTAAGTTTGTCTCCGCTGGACGACAAAATACCTCCTTCAGATGACCGATGTGTTCGATCCAAGACCTGGAGCACACAACTAAATCATCAAGGTATGCTTCACAGAAGGCCAAAACAGACAATACCATGTTCACTAACTGTTGGAAGGTTGCCGGCGCATTGCGCATCCCAAATGCCATTACTGTGCACTGAAGAAAGTTATCAGGCGTAACGAACGCTGAGATCTCCCTCACCCGCCTTGTCAAAGAAACTTGCCAATACCCTTTTAGCAAGTCCAACTTAGACACAAAAGATGCACTTCCCACATGATCCACGCAATCCTCCATCCGTGGAAGAGGATAGCAATCCGGCTTAGTTACAGCATTCACCTTCCGAAAGTCCCTGCAAAAACTGTCCTCCCCATTAGCCTTCGTAGTCAGTAGACACGGAGAACTCCACGGACTACAAGTAGGTTCAGCAATTGCATGCTGCAGCATATAGTCAACCTGACCTCTTAGGCGCTGACGCTTGTCAGGATTGACCCGATACGGATGCTGTTTAATTGGCGCAGCACCGGCCACGTCAATGTCATGCTGCAGCACAGACGTCTGAGAAGGCACATCTGAGAACAGTGACCCATTTGACCCCACCAAAGCAAGCAGATCATCCCGCTGACTTCCAGACAGATGAGACAACCGCAAGGTAAGTGACTCCAAAGCTTCAGAGTTGCACAGCTTTCCCTGCGTCACTGCCACAGACAACCGTGCCTCACCCACATCACCACCCGTATCAGGGGGCAGCACTTCTATAGCCAAAACTGGCTTAGACAAAACCAAAGGACACAGCTCCTCCCCATCAACCTGTACATGAACCTGCTCATGGTACTGCTTCAGCATGTTGACATGAAGAGCTGAGTCTTACGTCTCCGATCAGGGGTACCAATAACGTAATCCCTTGCACCGACATTCTTAACCACCTGATAGGGACCACTATACCAAGCCTGCAGACTGGAACCAGGAATAGGCAACCAGACAGGCCCACAGGAGGTTCAAGAAGAGACCCACAGGAGCCGTTGGAAGAGAAGGAGGGGGAGGAGCGACACCCGACCGGTAAGCTTAAAAATCCAGCGCGGGGCTTGTTTTTTCCAGAGGCCCACAGGCGCCATTGGAAGAGAAGGAGGGGGAGGAGCGACACCCGGCCGGTAAGCTTAAAAATCCAGCGCGGGGCTTGTTTTTTCCAGAGGCCCACAGGCGCCATTGGAAGAGAAGGAGGGGGAGGAGCGACACCCGGCCGGTAAGCTTAAAAATCCAGCGCGGGGCTTGTTTACTGAAATCCATAACGTTCCATTCGGAGATGTGGTTTTTTTGAGGAAGCCACTGATTGGTGGTAAGTGGACTGGGGTAAGCAGCTGATTGGCAGTCAGATTTCAGCAGTTTGTAGTGTACTTTGTATTGTGTTGATATTGTATCCTGTGTAAGGGGGGATTATGAAGGCCAGGGCAGTGTACTGTTGTGGATGTCAGATGTGGGAGGTCAAGGAATCTAATAGCCACATCTGCGCCAGGTGTGTCGAGATGGGGCTCCTAAAGGACTGTGTTAGGAACCTGGATCAGCAGCTCGATGACCTCCGTCTGGTCAGGGAGAGTGAGGAGGTCATAGAGAGGAGCTACAGGGAGGTAGTCACTCCAAAACCACAGGAGGCAAACAAGTAGGTCACAGTTAGGAAGGGCAAGGGGCAGAGGCAGGGGCTAGAGAGTACCCCTGAGACTGTACACCTTGAAAATAGGTACTCCAGTTTGAGTGCTATTGGGGTGGACAGCCTGCCTGGGGGTAGCAACAGCGACCGGACCTCCGGTACAGAGACCGGCCCTGATGCTCAGAAGCATAAGGAAAAGAAGAGGAGGGCATTAGTACTAGGGGACTCCATAGTTAGGGGGTCAGATTGGTGATTCTGTGGTCGCAGTCCGGAGACCCGGTTGGTAGCTTGCCTCCCTGGTGCCAGGGTCCGGGATGTATCTGAACATGTCCAAGATATCCTCCCTCCCGAGAGGAGCCTAAGGTCGTGGTACATATTGGTACCAATGACATAGGTAAAAAAAGAGAAGAGGTCCTAAATGAAGAATTTAGGGAGTTAGGAAGAGAGCTATGGAAAAGAACCACAAAGATAACAATCTCAGGACTACTTCCTGTGCCACGCGACATTGAGAGTAGGAATGGAGCAAGGTGGAGGATAAACGCGTGGCTGAAGGACTGGTGTGGAGGACAGTGATTCAAGTTTCTGGATCATTGGAACCTCTTGCAGGGAAGGAGTGACCTGTATAAAAAGGACGGGTTGCACTTGAACCCAAGGGGGACCAGTATCTTGGCAGGGAAATTTGCAAAGGCTACTGGGGAGACTTTAAACTAGATAGGTTGGGGGGAGGGACTCAAATAGAGATAGCTAGGAGACGGTGTTTGAGGCAGGAGGCAGAGAAGGGAAGCACAGACCCAACATGTATGGGGGGGAAGGAGAAAAAATAAATAAACAGAGAATAAGAGGTGTTGGGCGTCTTAAAGGTGTGAGCAGAGAGAAAGAGGGGTATAAAATGACAATAGAAGCAAGTGGTAGCAAGGTGAAAATTAATAGTGGCTGGCAGACAATTCCAGGAAAAAAAAATCAAAAGTGGCAAAAAATAATTGTATAAAGGGTAAAAGTGTTGTAAAAACAAGTCTGAAGGCTTTGTGTCTCAATGCGAGGAGCATTCGTAATAAGGTGGATGAGTTGAAGGTGCAGATAGCTATTAATGACTATGCTATAGTTGGGATCATGGAGACATGGCTCTAGGGTGACCAAGGCTGGGAGCTGAACATCCAGGGATATACAATATTCAGGAGGGATAGACGGAAAGGAAAATGAGGTGGGGTAGCGTTGCTGGTGAGAGAGGAGATTAGTGCAATAGAAAGGAAGGTCATTAGCATGGAGGATGTGGAATTGATATGGGTAGAGCTGCAAAACTCTAAGGGGCAGAAAACGCTAGTGGGAGTTGTGTACAGGCCACCTAACAGTAGTATTGGAGTTGGGGATGGCATCTAACAGGAAATTAGAAGTGCATGCAACAAGGGTAATACAGTTATAATGGGTGACTTAAATCTGCATATAGATTGGGTGAATCAAATTGGCAGGGGTGCCGAGGAAGATGATTTCTTGGAATGTATGCGGGATAGTTTTCTAAACCAGCATGTAGAGGAACCAACGAGAGAGCAGGCTATTCTAGACTGGGTATTGAGTAATGAGGAAGGGTTAGTTAGCAGTCTTGTTGTGCATGGCCCATTGGGCAAGAGTGACCATAATATGATTGAGTTCTTCATTAGGATGGGGAGTGACATAATTAAGTCAGAAACAAAGGTTCTGAACTTAAACAAAGGTAACTTTGAAGGTATGAGCAATGAATTGGCCAAGATAGACTGGCAGGTGAGTCTTAAAGGGTTGACAGTGGATGTGCAATGGAAGGTATTTAAAGACTGCATGGATGAAGTACAAAAATTGTTCATCCCAGTTTGGCAAAAGAATAAATCAGAGAAGGTGGTGCATCCGTGGATAACAAAGGAAATCAGGGATAGTATAAAAACTAAAGATGAGGCATACAAATTGGCTAAAAAAAGCAGCCTACCAGAGGACTGGGAGAAATTCAGAATCCAGCAGAGGGGGACAAAGGGCTTAATTAGGAAAGGGAAAATAGATTACGAAAGGAAACTGGCAGGGAACATAAAAACTGACTGCAAAAGTTTTTATAGATATGTGACTACAAAGAGACTAGTTAGAACAAATGTTGGTCCCTTGCAGTCAGAAGCAGTGAATTAATCATGGGGAACAAGGACATGGCAGACCAATTGAATAACTACTTTGGTTCTGTCTTCACTAAGGAAGACATAAATAATCTGCCGGAAATAGCAGTGGAGCGGAGGTCAAATAAGATGGCGGAACTGAGTAAAATCCAGGTTAGCCGGGAAGTGGTGTTGGATAAATTGAACGGAGTAAAGGCCGATAAATCCCCAGGGCCAGATGGTCTGCATTCCAGAGTGCTCAAGGAGATAGCCACGGAAATAGTGGATGCATTAGTGATAATTTTTCAAAGCTCCTTAGATTCTGGAGTAGCTCCTGAGGATTGGAGGATAGCTAATGTAACCCCACTTCTTTTAAAAAGGAGGGAGAGGGAAAGCGGGGAATTACAGACCAGTTAGTCTAACATCGGTAGTGGGGAAACTGCTGGAGTCAGTTATTAAAGATGGGATAGCAGCGCATTTGGAAAGTGGTGAAATCATTGGACAAAGTCAGCATGGATTTACAAAAGGTAAATCATGTCTGACGAATCTTATAGAATTTTTCGAGGATGTAACTAGTAGAGTGGATAAGGGAGAACAGGTGGATGTGTTATATCTGGACTTTCAGAAGGCTTTCGACAAGGTCCCACATAAGAAATTAGTATTTAAACTTCTTGATGTGGATGGAGAAGTGGCTGGCAGATAGGAAGCAAAGGGTAGGAGTAAACGGGTCCTTTTCAGAATGGCAGGCAGTAAGTAGTGGGGTACCGCTAGGCTCAGTGCTGGGACCCCAGCTATTTACAATATACATTAATGATTTGGACAAGGGAATTGAATGCAACATCTCCAAATTTGCAGACGACACCAAGCTGGGGGGTATAGTTAGGTGTGAGGAGGATGCTAGGAGGCTGCAGGGTGATTTGGATAGGCTGAGTAAATGGGCAGATGCATGGCAGATGCAGTATAATGTGGATAAATGTGAGGTTATCCACTTTGGTGGCAAAAACATGAGGGTAGACTATTATCTGAATGGTGGCAGATTAGGAAAAGGGGAGATGCAACGAGACCTGGGTGTCATGGTACACCAGTCATTGAAAGTAGGCATGCAGGTGCAGCAGGCAGTGAAGAAAGCAAATAGTATGTTAGCATTCATAGCAAAAGGATTTGAGTGTAGGAGCAGGGAGGTTCTACTGCAGTTGCACAGGGTTTTGGTGAGACCACACCTGGAGTATTGCGTACAGTTTTGGTCTCCAAATCTGAGGAAAGACATTCTTGCCATAGAGGGGGTTCAGAGAAGGTTCACCAGACTGATTCCAGGGATGTCGGGACTTTCATATGAAGAAAGACTGGATCAACTCGGCTTGTACTCACTGGAATTCAGAAAATTGAGGGGGGATCTTATAGAAACTTACAAAATTCTTAAGGGGTTGGACAAGCTAGATGCAGGAAGATTGTTCCCGATGTTGGGGTAGTCCAGAACAAGGGACCACTGTCTAAGGATAAGTGGGAATTCATTTAGGACAGAGATTAGGAAAACATTCTTTACACAGAGAGTAGTGAGTCTCTGGAATTCTCTGCCACAGAAGGTCGTTGAGGCCAGTTCATTGGCTATATTCAAGAGGGAGTTGGATGTGGCTCTTGTTGCTAAAGGGATCAGAGGGTATGGAGAGAAGGCAGATATGGGATACTGAGTTGGATGATCAGCCATGATCATGTTGAATGGCAGTGCAGGCTCGAAGGGCCGAATGGCCTACTCCTGCACCTATTTTTCCATTTTTCCATGTTTCTAACACCAGGACCTTGTCACCTGGAGAAAAATTCCTACTAGAAGCCTTCCTGTCGAACCAGCCCTTCATCCTAGACTGAGCAGTAGCAAGATTACCCATTGCCAGTTCGCATGCCCTCCGTAGTCTAGACCTAAAAGTGCAGACGTGGTCTAAAATACTACGTTTTGAATTCTCCTGCAACCATTTCTCCTTCAGGGCCCTCAACGGACCACGAACAGTATGCGCGAACACCAGGTCAGCAGGACTGAACCCTAAAGACTTCTGCACGACCTCACGCACTGCAAACATAACTAGATTAACCCCCTTATCCCAGTCTTTTTCAAACCCCAGGCAGTAAGTCCTCAACATAGATTTCAAAGTCTGGTGAAACCGCTCGAGAGCTCCCTGGCTCTCAGGATGATACGCACTGGAGTAACAATGCTCAATATCCAACAACTTCATTACCTGACCAAAAACCTTTGACATGAAGTTGGAACCTTGGTCACTCTGCACAACCTTGGGCAAACCGAACAACGAAAAAAACTTAGTGAGAGACTTCTCAATGGCAGGGGCAGTAATGTTACGCAAAGGGACCACCTCCGGAAAGCAGGTAGATGCACACATAATTGTCAATAAAAACTTGTTGCCCACTCTTGTCCGAGGTAGAGGACCCACACAATCAACTAGAATCCGTTCAAACGGCTCCCCAACCACAGGGATTGGATATAAAGGTGCAGGAACAATCGATTGGTTCGGCTTTCCTGCCACCTGGCAAATGTGACAACACCTGCAGTGCTGCTTCACGTCCTTTTTCAACCCTGGCCAAAAGAAATTCCGTAAGATACGTTCATATGTCTTATTGACCCCCAAATGGCCACCTAGAGGTCCATCATGAGCCAAAATGAGTATCTCGTCCCTATACCGATGAGGTATCACAATCTGATCAACCACGCTCCAATCATCATACCGTGACATATCCAAGGGAGACCACTTTCGCATCAGTAAGCCATTCCTCAGAAAATACCCTTTTGCTGTGGAATCCATATCCCCCTCAGGCACCGCGCAGTCGAACAGATCCGATAAACCTGGATCACTCTTTTGCTCCTCAACCAGCCGGTCACGTGACAGCGACACCGGCACACTTTCAGACAAGACCCCATCTTGAGATGTAGAAACACCCTTCACAATGCAGGATCCATCATCCTGATCCCCAAAAATGCTCTCACTCAGGTCCACTACATCTTCAAACTTTGCCTGGCTCTTAGCCATAGCCCTCGTGACAGCACAAGCTGTGAAGACCGTCGGATGCTGCATAGCCAATCAGGACTCTGCTTTCAGGACCCAATCTATCAGGACTCAAACTCTCTTTCCCAGAAGAAACTCGGGAGGCATTCAATTCCTTCTCCCGCATCTCAAGGTGTTTCATCTCAAGCATGACCTCTTTCTCTCTTAAGGCCCTCTCCTCCTTTTTCATTTCAAGCTCTAACTCCCTCAATCGAATGAGGTCCCCCATTTCCTGACCAGGCTGTGTAGAAGCTAGAGGACTCTCTGCCTCAGCAGGCAATACCTCACTCCTCTTCAACGCAGACCATAACACCGACTTTATAGCCTCTTTCTTCAAATGCTTATCAATAGGCACCTTATAACTCTCTGCCAGCACTAACAACTGCTCCTTCGTACATTTGTCAAACAACTCCCGACTAGGACCCTTAAAAAAAACTTGTTTTTAAAACAAAAATATGGAAGGCTTCACGAATTTGAGTGTCATCCTTGCGCAGGGGCCATGCTAATCTTCTCTCTATCATTCCAATTTTAGTATATGTGCTGCCAAAGCGAGCACTAGCCTCAAAAAAGTCCTCCACTTTAAACTCCATATCAAATGTCAGGACCAAACCACCAGCCAAACCCTGGGCACAAATGTTACCACAAGCCGAAGAGAAAAACATTAAATGACAAATATAGGTAACAATACACAAAGTTCTATGCCATGCGGCCAGGCCTCCTGCAGCTCAGACCGGCAGCCTGTTCACTTGTCAGGGTTGGCAAAGAAAAGAAAGAATTCTGGGAACTCCTGCTATTTAAGCTTCCGATGAGTCACCATTCTCCTGACGCAGCTTGGCCAATCCGGTACAGGAGCTCTTAACCCCTTGATTCCTGACTCCCAGCCACGGGGCCTGCACTCAGGAGAGAAACAGAAAAGGTAAGTACATAGCATTCACCAGGGGGGAGCGCCTAACAATCACCCATGGTCAGGCATGACCGAGGTGGGCCTACTAAGGGTGAAAAGCACCAAATTATTTTTTTACTGGATTTTCACTTCTAGCACTCTAAGCAGTTCATATTTGTTGCACTAAAAAAAGATGAACTCCAAATTTTTTAGTGAAGAAAATAATTTATATATTTCAATTGGTTCAAGGCTAGCCATGCTTTACATACATATATAAATGTCAATAGTCATGTAAGATAAAGGAATCTCCCATGTGGCATTAACTGTGGAAGCAGCAAGCAGTAAGGCAACATCTTCTAGAGCTCATTTCTATATATTACATGAGAGTGATTCACTGGCATGAAGAAGACGGTGAATAAAGACAGAATAAAATGAATCGAATGACGCTAAAAATATCTCAAAGGGAAATGAAAATCTTTCTTTAATATAAAATATGCACAATTTATTTTATTACATTATGAAATGGAATTGTGTAAATATTAAACATTCAGAAAAATCAGATACTTTGTGATGTTCTGTTCTATACTTAAATAAAACTAATCAAAGAGGTAATATAGAAATACTGCTTAAAGATTGTGTGAAAAATTGTATGGAATTGTATTATTATATGAAAATAAGGTTCAAGCAGGTTATGTTGACCTGAATAATGCCATTTTCCTTTGGCATGGTGGCAGAAGGATAGAGTTGCTGCCTACAGCGCCAGAGACCCAGTTTCGATCCTGACTATGGGTGCTGTCTGTACGTAGTTTGTAAGTTCTACCCATGACCTTCGTGGGTTTTCTGCCATATTCCAAAGATGTACAGGTTTGTAGGCTAATTAGCTTTGGCAAAAAAATTGTAAATTGTCCCTTGTGTTTGTAGGATAGGATTAGTGTGTGGGGATCGTTGGTTGGCATGGATTCGGTTGGCTGAAGGGCCTGTTTCTGCACTATATCTCTAAACTAAACTAAACTAAACTTTGGCATCTTGAGGATCATTATCATTTTGCTTCCTTGTCCCATCTGTATTACTGTGTTACATCTGCTCACAGAGGCATTTTAGATGTTGAAACAGAGGTTTACCTGTGACGACCATAATAGAAATACAGGTACCACTTGCCATTTGAGAGGTACTGGCTATCTTTGAAACACTGCCAGTTTATAAAGTTTCTAGTACAGCAACAACAATTGGGTCAATCAATTTGGTGGGTGTTCTTAATACAAGTATGTAGAGGTGCAGCATATAAGTAATTAGAGCTTTCAACTCTACTTTAGTAATAAAGTATTTTAAAATTAAAGTTGCAGGAAGTCAGAGTAAAAATTGGCAATAAATATGTGGAGTGATGAAAGAGCAAAGTGGATACTTCATAGAATGGACTTTATGACAATAGACAATAGGTGCAGGAGTAGGCCATTCGGTCCTTTGAGTCAGCACCGCCATTCAATATGATCATGGCTGATCTTCCCCAATCAGTACCCAGTTCCTGATTCTCCCCCTATCCCCTGACTCCGCTATCTAGCTCTCTAGGGAAAGTATCCAGAGAACTGGTCTCCACTACCCTCTGAGGCAGAGAATTCAACAGACTCACAACTCTCTGTGTGAAAAAGTGTTTCCTCATCTCCGTTCAAAATGGCTTACCCCTTATTCTTAAACTGTGGCCCCTGGTTCTGGGCTCACTCTACATCGGGAACATGTTTCCTGCGTGTCCAAACCCTTAATAATCTTACGTGTTTCAATAAGATTCCCTCTCATCCTTCTAAATTCCAGAGTGTACAAGCCCAGCTGCTCCATTCTCTCAGCATATGATAGTCCTGCCATCCCGGGAATTAACCTTGTAAACCTATGCTGCACTCCCTCAATAGCAAGAATGTCCTTCTTCAAATTAGGGGACCAAAACTGCACACATTATTCCAGGTGTGGTTTCACTAGGGACCTGTACAACTGCAGAAGGACCTCTTTGCTCCTAAACTCAACTCCTCTTGCTATGAAGGCGAACATGGCATTCGCTTTCTTCACTGCCTGCTGTACCTACATGTTAAGTTAAGACTCTACATTTTTAAGAACTTTGAAAGTTGAAAAGTATAAATTGGCGCCTGAAATGTGGTGACTCTTGTGTAATGCCTCAGTGTAATCTATTATTCTCACACTCTTGCACTAAGTTATGACTGTGCTTGTGTATAGTAAGATTTTCCTAGATTGTATGCACAAAACGAATGTCACTGTAGCCAGGTACATGAGATAATAAAGTACCATTGAACCAGTAAATTCAGGTTTTATAGATGAATGTTGGTAAATCTTATTTACTCATTGTTATTTACTGCCATGGAAGTATTTTTACAAACTTTTAATCAATTCATGGAAAACAATCTATTTCCCTCATTTTTTGCAACAATGGTTGCAATGAGCAATTGGTCTTGTAATGGAATTGGATCTGTGCAGCTGAATTATGATATGCTGTAGATTGTGCAGCATGGAGAATGTGAGCTTTACCAAGAGCATTGCTAGAGGTGCCCAAGGGCATGGATGAGGGATGATCGTACAAAAAAAGGGCAATGGGCAGGTAAAATAAGAGATAAATAAGCAGGGAGTATGGGAAGGAAAAGATGGTCTTGAACCACATACTGTTGTGGTGCTTTGTACCCCTGTTTGAGGTCCTTTCTCCAACCCCCCACCCCCCCACCCCCACTCCATCATAATGTTAGAATTGCAGGTATTAAGATTGTGATTTGATATAGGTTTTTAACTTAATGGTGGTATTGTGGTATGGAACAATGTGGATAGAGACTCTACTGTGACATAATAATCGTAATTTATTAGTCAAGTATGTTTTGCAACATACGAGGAATTTGGTTTGCCATATGGTCATACCAAAAAAGCAACAAGACACACAACTACATAAAAATTTGACATAAACATCCACCGCAGCGGCTCCTCCACATTCCCCACTGTGATGGAAGGCAATAAAGTTTTATCTTCTTTCCTCCTTTTCTCCCACAGTCTGGGGAGTTGACCATCCGCAGTCAGAAGCTCCCGCAGCCGGAGATCGAAGCTCCCACGTTGGGGCAATCGAAGCTCCTGCAATCGGGGCGGTTGAAGCTCCCGCGGCTTGGAACTCCCGAAGTTGGTCGCTAACCAAGGAACGTGAGCACCACGTTGTTAAAGTCCACAGGCTCCCGCGGTTTGAGCTCCAAGGTCAATCCCTGGCAAAGGGATCGCAAGCTCCGAGATTTTAAGTCCGATCGCTCCCAAGGCACAGCCAGAGGCTGCCAGCTCCACGATGTTAGACAGAAGTGCAGACGGAGATACGACATGGAAAAGTCACATCTCTGTCAAGGAAAGAGATTTTAAAAAATTCCCTCACACCCCCCACATAACACAAAACTAAAGATAAACTAAGACACATTTTACAACAAACTAACAACAAAAAGAAGGAAAAAGACGAGACAGACCATTGGCGAGGCAGCCATCATACGGCACCCCCTGGTGGTCTAATTAAAAGATTATTTCAAAGACTTGGCACATTCCTAATCAGATGAGAGGCTTCATTCCCTGCAAGGATTGTATTGAGTAGCAATTGTAATTGTAACTGTAATTGAGTAGCAATGTCAATCAAGTATTTTTTGAAGAATGGGCACACAACTTCTACAAGGCTTTCTATGATGGATGTGACTTCCTCAAAATATAACTGAGTGTATTACTTCTATCTGGTTTAGTTTTACTTTAGAGATATAGCATGGAATCCGGTCATTTGGCCCAACGAGTCTGCACCGACCAGTGATGCCCGCACATTAATACAATCCTACACACACTAGGGGCAATTTACACTTACACCAAGCCAATTAACCTACAAACCTGTACGTCTTTGGAGTGTGGGAGGAAACTGAAGATCTCGGAGAAAACCCACATGGTCACGGGGAGAACATACAAACTCCGTACATACAGCACCGGTAGTCGGGTTTCTGGCGCTGCAAACGCTGTAAGGCAGCAACTCTACCTCTACGCAACCGTGCCGCCCACCATGCCATCTACTTCTTCCTCTCATTTGAACAAATTTGCTTTGACTTTCATGATCTTGTTGAGGATTATAGTCATAGAGTGATACAGTGTGGAAACAGGCCCTTCGGCCCAACTCACCCATACTGCCAACAATGTCCCAGTTACACTAGTCCCACTTGCTTGTGCTTAGTCCATGTCTCTCCAAACATGTCCTATCCATGTACGTGTCTCGTAAATCTTTTCTGAACCCTTTCAAGCTTGACAATATCTTTCCTATAACATGGTGCCCAGAACAATATTCTAAATGCGGTCTCACCAACATCTTGTATAACTGCAACATGACCTCCAACTTCTACAATCAATACTCTGAATGATGAAGGCCAAAGTGCCAAAAGCCTTTTTAACCACCTTATCTACGTGACTCGACCTTCAAGGGACCATGCACCTGTACTCCTAGATCCCGCTGCTCTATAACACTACCCAGAGGCCTGTGTAGGTCCTGCCCTTGTTCGACATCCCAAAATGCAACACTTCACACTTTTCTGTATTAAATTCCATCAACCATCCCACCGCCCACCTGGCCAATCGATCCAGATCCTGCAATCTTTCACAACCATCTTCACTATCTGCAAAACCTCTAACTTTTATATCAGCAGAAAACATGCTAATCTTGCCCTGTATGTTCTCATCCAAATCATTGATGTAGATGACAAACAGTAACGGGAACCAATACCAAACCCTGACGCACACCACTAGTCGCAGGCCACCAGTCTGAGAAGCAACCTTCCACCATCACCCTCTGCTTCCTTCCATGGAGCCAATTTGCTATCCATTCAGTTATTTCTCCTTGGATCCCATGCAATCTAACCTTTCAGAGCAGCCTACCATGCGGAACCTTGTCGAATGCCTTACTGAAGTCTATGTACACAACGTCTACAGCTCTGTCCTCATCAACCTTTGAAGTTTTTGAGAAACTTCCAGCCATAGTGAAATTTGTACATAAGCACACATCTATTTTTTATTTATTTCATGACTGAAATTAACCCTGATTTGTACCACTTGTATTATAGATGAATTGCAAGCTTATTATTGAAGCCCAAAGGAAAGCATTTATTTACCATCAACTTGATTCTTATTGCAAATGGCTAGATTGAATATTTTTTGATTTCTGCAATGAAGTAGTGTTATTGAAGCAGACCTTGTGATAATTGCTATCACTTTCACTTGCATCTAGCAGGAGCCCAAAATGAATATACAAATCCTGCAGCAGGACCTGTTCTCTGCAAACCAGTGAGCAAGGAAATAGGAGGATGGAACAAATTAATGTACGGCTGAAAAGATGGTACAGGGGAGAGTGCTTTAGATTCTTGGGGCATTAGGATGTTCGATAAGAGTTTGTACCTCTGCAGTTAGGATGGATTGTTCCACACCAGAGTTGGGACTAGTGACCTTACCTCCCGTAAGTTTGATGGTGCTGTGTGGAGAGGTTTAAATTAATGCAATATGGAAGTTGGCACAGGAGAAATAGAGAAAAAAGTAAAGGCACAAAAAGAATCAGGAACGATAGATGGCACCAGGATGAGTGTGTTTGGGCAGAACCAGACAGAGAGAGCACAGGAAGGTTTAAAAAAGAGCAGAAATGGATTATAAATATCAGGACACAAGAGTCTGCTGATGCTGGAATCTGGAGCAACAAACAATCTGCTGGAGGAACTGAACGGGTCAGGAAAGGAATTGTTGACATTTTAGATCGAAACCCTGCATCAGGATTGACCTTGGAGAGGAGAGATGGCCAGTATAAAGAGGAGAGGGAGCAAGAGATGATTGGCAGTCCAGGGAGTGGTGAATGTGTAGGAGGGTGGAGTTGGGAGACAGAGGCTGGTGGATGGAGACCTTTGAGAAAAGAGAAAAAGAGGTGGGTGGGGGGGGGGAGAGTAGAAAAAGGGAATCAGGTTGAGGGAGTAGAGGGTGAAGGTGGAGAGAGTAGCTGGAAGGTGAAAAGCAGAATTGCAAAGGTTGTAAATCTGGAATCTGATAAGTAGGGTAGATGATAATGGGAGCAATTTGCGGAAATGTGAAAGACACAGGGAAACAGAACAAGATGGACTGGGGGTGAAAAACCCTATATGTGATATGTATGTGAAGTAGATGTTTTGGAAAAAGAGGAGAGAGATTGAAAATAGGTGAGGGGGGGCCAAGGGGTGATGAGATGAAAAAATAGAAAGACCAGTGGACATCAGGCCTTATTGCACATTGCATCAAATACCTTTTTTGTCAGGCACATCAGGTTCCCCTTCTTCGCCCAGATCATTGTGTAGATCTGGAAGGTGAGGAGAGTCTCTAGCATTAAGATTAAGCTGGGGGCATAGTGTCATGTAAAGTGAGCGAGCCATCAAGTTCAGTGCACATGGAGGAAGAATGATTTGACCAAACACTGCTCTTTGACCTTGTGCACCAGTTTTGGTGGCATTACCTCTGCCAGTTCTGTTATTGTCAACTTCTCCCACTGACCCAAGCACTTGTGCTGATGTTAGACCTCTTACAGACTTGCTGTCTCCCTTTTGTTGAACTTAAATATGAATATTTTAGCTAACATCCACTTAAGTAATTTAACCTTCAGCCAGTGCTGAGCTGCAGACTTGGAACGTTCAGCATGAGAAGCTTGGCAGTCAATTTGTGTGACTTCCATCAGCAGACTGTTAAAGTGCTTCTATATGAGATAATTGATTATCTATCTGTGGATTTAGAAAATATGTTTCTTCTCTCAAAAAATATTTTCTCCTACCGCATGATATTTCTTATTTTTAATTCAACCGAAGCAAGTAATCATATTAAGCACATTTACCAATATTAGAAGATCAGAGGATTCCCTTGGGTCAGTGGGAAAAGTATATTATTTTCAAGTAGGCTTTGAGCACATTCTTGGAGGGTTTTTTTTGTCTAACTGTTAATCACTCTCTGTGAAGAAACTGGCTGTTTTGGTAGTCTGATGTCAGGCATACAAATGGTATGTTCTGCCGAACAAGGACAATTGAGTGAAATGGCCCCTCAATACAATGGATGTTGGTCTGGGAAAGGACACTGACATTGGTTCGCCTATCCTTCCAGTAGTTTTGGAAGCTTTATTTTGGTTTAGTTTAGCGATAGAGCGGAGACACAGGCCGTTCGGCCCACCGAGTCCATGCCGTCCAGCGATCCCCGCACATTAACACTATCTCACACACACTATGGACAATTTACAATTTATACCTAGGCAATTAACCTTCTTTGGAGCGTGGGACAAATTGAAGATCTCGGAGAAAACCCATATGGTCATGGGGAGAACGTACAAACTCCATAAGCACAGCACCCGTAGTCGGGATTGATCCCGGGTCTGTACAGTATGCGCTGTAAACCAGCAACTCTTCCGCTGCGCCACCATGTCGCCCTTTTTCGAGGCAGCAAAGTTTTGCCGAGGCACCAATGATAATATATCTTTCAAGTATGCTGCGTGTCTGCTGTAGGTAGTCCAGATCCTGAAGCATAAACGAGGGCAGGGATCACTGGAGCCTGATGCACCAGCCCTTTTGGGGCAGGCCTGAAATCTTTATCTTGTGTATAAAATTATGTGAGGCATAGAAGGGTAGATAGTTAGAATATATTTCCCAGGTTGGAAATGTCCATCACTAAAGGGCACAGCTGTATGGTGAGAAGTGGAAAAGATTAATGGAGATGTGCAGGGCAGGTTTTTTTGCACATTGGGTGGTGGGGGCCCCGAAAGCAACGCCAGGTGTAGTGGTGGAGGCATATACAACAGCGGCATTTAAGAGGCTTATATATAGGCACATGGAAGTGAGGGAATAGAGGAATATGGATCATTGGCAGGCAGATGAGATCAGTTCAGCTAGGCATCATGTTCGGCACAAACCTTGTGCGCCATATGGCTCTTATGTTCCATCTTCAATTAACATATTTTTCTTCAATTAACCAAGGTCTTTGCTGGCACATTGAATGATATTTAAACACTCTTGACCCTCTTGAGTCTTAATATTTGTATTGACCGAAATGTAGCTCCTGAAAGGTAGGATGTGGTCCACATTTTCCAGGGTTTTTCTGTAAGCCTTTATTATTGGAAAACGTTGTGGTGTAACAATGGCATATGGACTTCTGTCTTGCAGATTTTTAACATAAGCCAAGCCTTGTGTATGCTTCAATGAATGAATCAACAATTCACTCATTCATTGATAGTTTGACTAAATCCTGGGTATTTGGCTTGACTATTGGGATCAAGTGACTGGATCTGTGAGTGGAATGGTTTCCTATTAATTAAAAACTTTAGTTCCGTACTTCTGGGAAATGTATTGGAAGTGAAATTCAATGTTGTGGTGAGAAAGATAGAGAAATGTGTTGGGCTATCTTGACACCAGTCTTCACTGAGATTGACTCTGTTGGAAACTCATTGGTCAGTATCACAGTTTGCAAACCAAGAAACCAATATAAATGTGGTGATGAATTTCTATGGGCAGCTGAATGCAGTTTGGCTGTTGGAATACACTATCTGTCATGTTAGTTACTAGTGGAAAATTTAGAAATTAACTTGCATCTGGAGATCAATGACAACTTTGGAGTGGATAAAACTGTACACTTAAAAAGTGGTTTACACCATACAACTTTTCAGGAGGAACTGAGGTATCACATTTTTAATCTACTCGTTTAACCTTGTTTAATCTAATTGAGTTTCCGGCTTGTTGGATATAGATACATTGGTAAACGATATGTGGATGTATGAAAGAAATAAATCTGAATTTTTGAAATGTTCCTCTAAGGTTTTAATAATGTAAGAATTTGTAAGAGCATTTGTTGACATTTGACAGGAAAATGTTTGCATATTAAAAGACAGTTTAAAGAAATTATGGAAGGAAAATGAAAGTTATCTCTCTGAAAACCAAATCATTTAAACAGTTATGTTGATATAAATGTGATTGTTTTTCTGTACATAATGCGACATTTCAATAACTTGAAATTATGGAGCTTGTTAAATAGACAAAAATACTGTGAGTATATGGGTAACAAAACTGAAGTGATTACAAATATACAGCACACTCAAAAATTACAATGGTGAGAGAGGAGGCACTTGCCCTACAGCAAATATATTTGAAAATATTATCTTCAAAGTAATGATATGCCATCCCTCTCCGTTTTAACTTAAATGTGTTTGCTATATCAGAATAGGCAAAGCTGACACAGCAATGTTTAAATTGAAAATCTGAAATTATACATACAATTGGACGCAGTGTTAGAGTAATTTATAGGGAAAACACAAATTTGCCTGCTCTGCACTTCTTCTGAAATCATTTTATACAATCAGATATGAAACCGGTGCCTTTTCTAACGTGTGGTTTTACTGGCAAACTGCCAACATCTTGCTGAAGTCTGTAGAAATGAAAGGAGAGACTTGGGACTTGAATACATTTAGAGTGATTCTATGTAAACCATCAGAATATGAAATTCAATTTGATCATTACATCTTAATGAGATATCACAGTATAGTTATGCCCTTTTGCTTTGTCCTTAAAAATGTACCTTTTTGATGGTTTTAAGAAAAGGTTGTTGTTCAAGATATTAATAGCATTATCTGTTTGAGGCAGCTATTCCACATGTAAGTATCTGCAATATAATTTAGTTACAGTCTTATGGAGAATTCTGAAAGATATTTGCAATATTTGCACTGATGGTATTACTTGAAATATGTATCAACATACTCCATACTCTGCATCATTATTATTTGTCCAAATGGTGGTATTAATTATTTTCAATGCAGGATCATGTTCATTTTACAACATCCTCTATTTTAAATTCCCCCCCTTATTATATAAGACATAATGTTTGTGTGTAACATTAACAATATATTTAGCATACCCTCATATTTCATATATTCTGTCACATTTCTGGGACCATTTCTACTCACTGAATGTGATTTTATTGCTTGAGGATCACAAATGGTTAAAGTTGTCAGTCTATCTGTTGATAGTACAAATATGGTTGACTGCTAATAGTCCAACCTTCAGCCAACACTCTGCTTTCAGCAGTGAGTCTATGGCAACACAATGAAGGCCATATTTGATATGTTCTGTACCTAATCAGATACCAACGTTAAGAATAATTACAGACCACACCACCCTCTCTCAATGCATGACAAAACAGGTAAACAGTCAGACCTTGACATTATGTGGAAGAATGGAGAGGGGAAAAGTGGAAGAACAAATTTGACTTAATGCATTTGTGCAAGAGCTGTCAAAGTGCGATTTCTGCAGAATAAGAAAATGCATATATCAATACTGACAATTATTTACTTATGGTTACATTGATTTAGTGTGTCTGAATCAGACCTGTCAAGTTTCACTCACTTCAGTCGGGGTTCAGAAATATGTAATTTTTTGTTATGTGTCTATGAATAAATATGAAGAACACTTTGTATATTTAGGTTTTTTTTCATGTGTCTCTCACATTGTGTGCATGAAATCTCAGTCCTGGTAAGTTGATGATTGTTGGCAGCATTGAAGACTCACAGTATATAAAGCGATTCCCAATTATGTCAATCACAGGCCTTCTGTTTCCCTCATGCAGTATCTTTGATCCTCAACTCTTTTACCCAAATGACATTGTTCAAAACCTTATCACATAAGAGGCATGCTTGCACCCAAAGTGTCCCTTTCCCAACTTACCTTCAAATCATTAAGACTTTCTCTATATTTCAATGTGTTTTGTTTAGCACATTCACAATGGCAGGACATTTATGCATGATAAAAATGTAATTAAATAAACAATAGTCCAATTTTCAGGACATTTCCATAGTTTTGCATGACTGCTTCATTTTGACTCAGGAATCCATCTGGAACAGGGATGGAGTTATTTTGCAGCATACCATTCCTGGGGTGAATTTGCAACATCAGTTGTGCATGTTTCTGTTGCTGTTGAGTTCAACTTACATAATTTTACACTTTGGACTTGTTTATCTTTTACTCCAGATAGTTTTGGCTTCAGTGTTGTAGACTACTATTTTCTTCTTATGTTTACAGATCAGGTATTTTTTGATGGGCATGCCTGTAGATTGCTGGATGAAAAAAATCAACCAAAGCTTTTGGCATGTGATAGCTGGTGTAAATATTTATCTGAAAAAACCAGGTTGATTGGAATAGCATCCACTTCTGTCTGCTGCAATGATATAATTACAGGCAAGAGTCAGATAATTGTAGTAAAGTCCAAGGCTAAGGAGCAGAGTCTGAAGGTTTCAGGTGAGATAATTTCAATCTGTGCAATCATCACCACTCGCAATTGTTGTCAGTTTAGAACTAAAAAACGTTTCATTTGTCAAAAGGGAAAGTTAAATCCAATAACTTGCATATCTAACACAAAGACAAGAAACCGGGGCAATTACAGCTGCAATTTTAAACCACAGCAAGGAGGACTTAATTGATTGGAAGTTCATTCAGACAAAGAGGAACTGAAATCATATAGGATCTATTTCACAAGCTGTTATTGGCTGCAAACAGACTCTCAAGTAAAGGTGTTGATTAACAACCAGTACATTGACATGTGAACTGACATTGTTACCGACTGTTCAATAATGAGCTAAGGGTCTTTAACAAGTTTAATGGAAACACTGCTAAACTGGAAGCATATGCTGCTGAGAGTTTGCAGATATTGGGGCAAATGGAATGCATAGTGAAGTGCAATGTACAGTGAGCACAGCTACCCCTCATTATTGCAAACTGTGAAAATAGGCGATCTTAAATGATGAGGGACTAACTCTGACAACTTGAACTAAATTAGACATATGTTTTCAGCACTGATGCTACAAATTCATTCCTTAACAATTCTTGGAAAAGTATGCTAAGAGCACAGTCAATATTGTGAGGGTAGTCCAGTCCCACATGCTCTCAATAGTCAATTTGAGAGGAATCTGGATAGGCCAGTTTAAAATAGTGATTGTGTGAAAACTGACCAAAGTGGCACTTATCAAGAGTGGATGTGCAAACGGAGACAAAATGGTATGGTTGTGTGAAAATTAAAACAAAGGTGTAGGCAGAGAATGATATCCACAACCCCCATAGATTCAGAATCAAAAATGTCACAAAAGTTGATCTCTCTCATGCTCTCGCACAATTATATGAGGACAAGAATGGTCAGCAATATCAGAGCATTAACATTCAAATGTTATTTGAAAGCATCTATTCATCTATTCATACACATGCACCCTTAAGTCTTTGCTCAAGGTTTTCAGACCTCAATGGTTGAAATCCTGCAAGGAATGGAACATGGATTGTGCTGATTGCTTTGAGCACAGAGAAGTAAATCATCTATTTTTGGAAGAAGTGTTCGTGAAAGCCCAATTTAAAATTGAAGGGAAGCAAATGTGCCATTTCTATAACAAGAATTGAATTATCTTGGTTTGAAGAGTGACGCCAATGGCTTAGAACCTTTGAAGGAAAAAGTAGCAGCTAGCATTATTTCGTTAAAGCTTCAAAATGAAACAGGAACATCTAAAGATATTCTTAAAAAAGGATAGTTAATGAGGGTTAATTAGGCAGGAGAAATGACTGGGGAATAAGGAAAAGTTAAATAAATATTTCTTGTTTATCCTCACAGATAAACACACGGAAACCCTCCTGCAAATATTGGAGAACACAACAAAAATGAGGAGCTCAAGGAAACATTTTCAATAATCAAAATATTATACCAGAAAAATGAATAAGGTGATGAACAATATACATCCAGGATCTGATGTTCTTCATGCAGTTCAAGGGAGATGGCCATCAAGATAATAATGGCCACTCGCTGCACAAAAAAAACAAAGTGGTAGAGCAACTCAGCAGGTCAGGAGGCCTCTGTGAAGAGAAATCTGTGAAGGAAAATGTTCAGACAATGTTTCTGTTGGGGCTACAGTTTGTAGAAGGGTCCTGATGTAAATTTTGTACATTTCCTTCCACAGATTCTGCCTGACCTGTTGAATTTCTCAGGCACTTTGATTTTTGCACAAGTTTTCAGCATCAGCAGTCACTTGTGTCTCCATCATGCACCAGAGTTGCGACATCATGTTAGAGCTTTACAAGAAAATGGTGAGCCCCCATTTGGAATATTGTGTGCAGTTCTGGTCACCATGCTATAGGAAGAATGTGACTAAGCTGGAAAGCTTAGCTGGAAACCACAGGGGGAAATGGAGGAGGACTGGCCATTTTTTGTGCCTTCCACCACATTGATGAATGCTGTGGTGGATGTTTGTGTTAAATTTTTATTGTGTATTTTGTGTTCTTTATCATTGTACTACTGCTGCAAAATTCATTTCACTTACACTTTATATGCAATGTGACAAATAAAACCGTATTGTATTGTATTGTATTGAAAGGGTGCCAAAGAGATTCATACTGGTGTCCTGCAAGGATGTGTTCTCATATACTCCCTATACTGTCACGACTGTGCAATGAACTTCAGCTCTAACCCCATCTACAAGTTTTCAGGTGACAGCACTGCAGTGTGCTGGATCTTGAACAATGACAAGATGGAGTTCAGGAAAGAGAGAGAAATTTCAGTAACATGGTGTCAAGAGCACAACCTCTCCCTCAATGCCAGTAATACCGAAGAGCTAGTAACTGGCTTAGGTTTAGTTTTAGGTTTATTAAGAAAGGTGGAGAACATGGCCAATCAGCATCAATGGTGTTGTAATGGAGAAGGTCAAGTTATTACTAAAGTACAGTTGCAGAGTGGAAAACATGACAGCTAGATTTGACAACAGCTCACCCCAATACTGCAAGAAATCGCAGAGGGTTGTGAATGTAGACCAGCCCATCAAAAAACAGACTCTCCACTATCAAATCAATGTACACTTGCCTGGGGAAAACAGTCTTTATTCATGGACTTTTGCAGTCCCTGGTGGAATAGGTGAGACTGAGACAATAGACAATAGACAATAGGTGCAGGAGTAGGCCATTTGGCCCTTCGAGCCAGCAACGCCATTCAATGGGATCATGGCTGATCACCCGCAATCAGTACCCCGTTCCTGCCTTCTCCCCATATCCCCTGATTACGCTATTTTTAAGAGCCCTCTCTAGCTCTCTCTTGAAAGCATCCAGAGAACCTGCCATCTGAGGCAGATAATTCCACAGACTCACCACTCTCTGTGAGAAAAAGTGTTTCCTCATCTCCGTTGTAAATGGCTTACTCCTTATTCTTAAACTGTGGCCCCTGGTTCTGGACTTCCCCAACATCGGGAACATGTTTCCTGCCTCTAGCATGTCCAAGCCCTTAACAATCTTATATGTTTCAATGAGAACCCTCTTATCCATCTAAACTCTAGTGTACAAGCCCAGCTGCTCCATTTTCTCAGCATATGACAGTCCCGCCATCCCGAGAATTAACCTTGTTAACCTACGCTGCACTCCCTCAATAGCAAGAATGTCCTTCATCAAATTAGGGGACCAAAACTGCATACAATACTCCAGGTGTGGTCTCACTAGGGCTCTGTACAACTGCAGAAGGACCTCTTTGCTCCTATATTCGATTCCTCTTGTTATAAATGCCAACATGCCATTCGCTTTCTTCACTGCCTGCTGTACCTGCATGCGTACTTTCATAGACTGATGTACAAGGACCCCCAGATCCCGTTGTACTTCCCCTTTTCCCAACTTGACGCCATTTAGATAGTAGACAGAGGTTTACGGGCATCTCCTCTAACCTCATCCACGGCATTCGGTGCTCCTGATGTGGTCTCATTTATATTGGCAAGATCAAGTGCAGACTAGGCAACCATTTCGCTGAACAATTGTGTCGGTCCGCCTGAGCCTCCTGGATCTCCCAGTTGCTAACCATTTTAACTTCCCTTCACTTTCCCAGACTGACGTTTTGGCCTGGGCCTCCTCTGTTGCCACACTCAAACTGGATTAACAGCACTTTATATTTTGCTTCGGGAGCTTATAACCTAACTGAAGCTGTCCCCTTTGCCTCAATTTTACCCTATACTGCTTTGTGGGAAAATTGTGTGTGTGAGTCAGCCTCCTGGAGAGAGTAAATGTTTTGATTTGTTAATCAGGGGTGGTTTAGTTGTCCATGGGTTTCCCAGCATTAACAACTCTTCCCTTGATGTTCCAGTAAATTAACAGATGAAAGGAAACTTGAAAAGCAAAACTGAAAAAAAGTGAAAGCTCTCTGTGAAATAAAATCAGAACAAGTCCACTGTAATGAAATGCCCTCCCACGGTTCAACACAAATTAACACTAAATTGACAACCTTACTTGCAGCCTACAAAAATATCTGGAATTTGAAGTGGAAAATCAGCCATCTGCTAGTCTGTGAACTCACAAGATTATATTTCTTCCTTTTCAACCTTATTCAATTTTTAATCTACTGCTGTTCTTATAACTTTACAGTGGGTACTTGTGCTGCTGTTGTACAAAAAAATGTCACCAATTTAAAATAAGCTGGTGGGAGCTTTAGTCTCAAAACCAATAGAAAAAAGCTTAACCTGAGATAACTTTGCACCAGCTTGAAGTGCGACCAATAAACCCTCTGATTTATGCCAATGACTAACTGGAAGATAGACTTCCACATTTAGTTTCTCCCCTGGCAGATGATCAGTCTGAAGAAGGGTCTCAACCAAAATGTCACATATCCACATTCTCTAGAGATGCTGTCTGACCTGCTGAGTTACTCCAGCACTTTGGGTATTTTCCCATGTACCTGTTTAAATGTTGCTATTGTACCTGCCTCAATTACTTCCTCGGGTAGCTCTTTCCATATACCATCATTCTCTGTGTAGAAAACGCTGCCTCTCAGGCACTTTGTGTGTTTTTTTTGGAAACCAGCATCTGCAGTTCCTTGCTTAAATATTGTTTGGTGCAATTGGAAATAATTCAAACAATTTATCCTTTACTTAAAGTGCTAATAAATGGTCATTCCCTTTGAGCTGACCTCATGAGCAGTTAGCAGATAAACTATGGTGATTATCAATTCCATTCTTGCGTGTAAAAAAAACAGACATTGTTAGAGTTTGACAGTCAGTCTGTACAACCATTACAAATAACTTCCAGCAGTAGAAACCAGATAACAACCGTTTGACAGGGAGATTATTCATAATAGAAGCTATTTTAAAAATAATCATTATACATAATTGAACCTATTATAGACTGTTTCAGAAACGGCCAAAACTGCCTTTGCCGTGACAGTGACATGTAGAAGTGACAGTTTATACAAACCGCTACTTCACATTCAGCAATGGGAAATATTTCATGGTAGAAGAAATCTGTCTAAAATTGGCAGGAGCTGTCTTTATGTTTAGGAGATTCATAAAGGCATAGAGAGCCTGGTGTGCTAGCACATTCAATGATTTTCATCTGAAGGAACTCTATATGTTGCCTTGTTCAGAGTGCATTTCAAATATATAAAAAATTATCCTTTGGAAAATGTTCTTTCAAAAACAATATTCTTCTCATCAGTGCCTCATTTTCTGAAGGCATAAATTGAAGGAAAGCAAATGGTGGAACATCCATCTTTTTGCAATTGGGGCTTCTGTGTGCCTCACTCAGAAAGCAACAAGAAAAGAAGGCCCCTTTAGGCTCTTAGTTCTCAGCAGGCCTAAAGCTTCAGCGAGTTAATCTGCTCGCTAATAACTTGGGAAATTTGCATACATTTGTTTAATATTAACCTTCATACTGCTTTTCCTATTGGCAGTGCAGCAGACTGAAGGATCAGAAATTCTTGTCATTTATTAGGGGAAGATGAGAGTTGCAAACGCAATACAACTTTGTTCTCATTCTTGTTTTGGGTGGTACTCGGAAGTATCAGAGAAAGTAGAGATTGTATAAACTTCCTTGGGGTCTTGTTTGAAGGCAGTTTGAAGGAGAGATCAACACTTGTGAATCCACATTTGTCACTGCGAGATTCCATGTCTGCATAAGCAATCTCTGGAATTATACCAATTTATTTATTTTTAAATTCCTCACAAATGCTGTTGAATGCAATATAATTTTTGTCTCATTGCACCCTTTGTTCTTTTAGAATTTCTCGCAGTGAGTAGTCATAGTTAAAGGCAAAGATTTATGTTTGGAATAGTTCCTGGATACTGTCAGAAAATGTAGTAGCCAATTATTAACTTATTCTATTACTGATTATAGTATATTTATTTGTTATATTATTGCATTAATGGGGCTGTAAAGCTGCCACAAATGAGAACGTTATTGTTCTGCGGACAGGGCATATGACAATGAAACACTCTTGAATCTTGAATCTATTGACAGATGACAGATGTTATAAATTCCTTCTTTTCTTCTCCTTTTACTTAACATAAGCGAGTAGTTCCTGACATCCAGCTCAGCATCAAAAGTTGGTGAAGGCCTTTGCAAAGTCTAATATTCTAGATATTGAACCTTATCATATTCAGGAAAAAAAAATTATAACCTTTGAAGATGATGAAAGATTTTTGAAACGGACAAGCATGATCTCGCTCATTCACCAAAGCATAATAAGGCAATAAAAACAACAAAATAATCTTAGCTTTTTACAAAGGAACAATAAATACAACTATTTCACAGTCTGAAAGCAATATTTTCTTACCTAGAAGAATCAAAGCTGGAAAAAAACAGAAGAAATGAAAGTCCACTGCTTCACTGCTCCACTGCTTTCCAGGGCTGTTTATGCATAGTGACCTTTGACCTGGGCATGCGCATTTGGAATACCAAACTCGCTTATTGTCAAATGTATTTATATTGAGAAAATGAGAAAGAAATAGTTTCTTTCTTTCCTTATTTTGTTTCCTTTCCATTCTCTTAACAGAAGCAGTTATTATAGTGATGGTGGAAACTGAATATATATATATAACATAATGCCGTCACAGCCATTCCATTGTATTACTTTATTATAAGATACTATACATTAGTGTGTTCATCAGTGTGAAACCGTGCTCCATCACACCTGCTCCATCACTGAAATACACAGCACCCAGCCACCAATTTGTCATGTGCATCTTTGTGGCTCTGTCTCTGCTCCGATGGTGCAGGCCTGCATGCAGCAGAATGGTTAGACGTGAGCTTTCCTGACAGATACGGCAGCACTTGCTGAATTATTCATTAGCGTGTTAATGGCAGGTGATGAGATCTTTTCACGCTACATCCCACTCAGTAGGTGTTTATTACCCTGTTCAACAGCAGCCTGCTATTACTGTAGGGGAAAATAACTGTCTACACGAGCTTGACAGGTAATGGGAAACGTGCTCTACTCACTTTGCTCATAAGTGCAGCTGAAGGTTATTAAAGAAACTGTGTTGTTCTACGCACAAACAAGATGGTTGCTCTTCACTTTGGCTGAACAACTTAATCCTTAAAATCCGCAGATATGACATTTATCCTTCAATGATCCAGTTTTGACATTTTCAAATCATTTTAGCTATTATTATCTATAAAGGTTCATTGGATACAAGCAAAAATGTAATCTGCCCCTTTCTGTTTGACCTTAACTTTAAGGGACATGTTTGTTTGACGCATGCTTTGCTCTAATATTCTTTGATTTCTTATCAGCTTACTGTTCATGGATTGGCAAAAAGATTTTTGTAGATATGTTTGGATCTATACTGTGTTTTTCTAGTAAGAAGTTGTTCATTGCAGATCAGTAGTAGAATTGGGGACATTCCTATTGTGAAAGATTTACTTGGCATCCTATTCACTGAGTGTCAATTTATTACTACTCTGTGTTGTCTTGGTCATTCCTCTAAACTGTACCAGAAAAAAACATTGTAAATTCACACATAGAATTGTGTAAACAAGTTGTGAAAAAAGCCCAGCTGCAGATTGATCTTAGTTTTATTTTATAGCAACAGGTACTTTGTTAGAAGTGTGATTGAAAAATAGTTGCGTAAAATTTGTTACTGTATCAAGTTTCACATTGCAAATATTTTATATGGAACTAACAGACAAGAAGGTAACTGAAAGTGGAGTTGTTTATGTTTTCTTAAAACTAAATTCTTATGAATCTCTGAAAGTCTACTTTATGAAATATATTTAAAAAGCGCCACAATGTTTATAAAAAGTTAAAAAATAGGTTTAGTCAGAAGAGGAAGTGTGACAATTATCTGCTGTAATTGAAGCTGTTTCTGGATTGTGCTGATTAGGTAACAGTTTTGTTCCAAAATTAGGCATGTTGATAGCAACACTGATTAAATTAACTACATTGTTCTGATTGTTCAACTTGGAGCAGTGTTTAGCAATGAATTCCTGAGTGATCCATTAAGGAGATTCCCAAAGGTAAATAATATTGTGCCAGTGGATTGAATAGATTTTGCTGTGAAAAGGTGAGCAAATGGTCTTAATCTGGAAAGAGGACTTTCACCAAGACTTAAGGGCCTGTCCCACCAACATGCGATTGCATGCGTCTAGTGCGATCAAACATGGTCGCTTGAGGCGTACGGCCTCGCGGGGCTGGTCCCAATTCAAACCGCGGAGGCATATGGAGTTGTGCAGGGTTGGTCCCGACATCATACTCACCAATCAGCTGGGCAGGAGGCTGGCCGACTGAATTTGGTCGGGCGGTGACGTCATCACGCAACGGCACGCCAAGCGGTGATGTCATCGCGCAACGCCACACCCTAGGCGTACGGCGTCAAGACGCTGCGTACGCCCGTCGAGACGTTGCGTACGCCCTCAATGCACCTGCGGGCCAACATGCCGTTGGCGCACGGGATTTTCGGACAGTGCAAGATTTTTGGAGCCCCGCGCGATGTTGGGGCCAGCCCCGCACAACTCCATACGTCTCCGCCGATCGAAGTAGGACCGGCCCCGCGAGGTCGTACGCCTCAAGTGATCACGTTTGGTCGCGCCAGACGCATGCAATCGAATGCTGGTGGGACAGGCCCTTAAGCAGGCACAGAAGAGGAGGAATTAGAGCCTGGAGCATGGAAGCAAACAGGGTACCAAAACTGAATTGACAGTGGTCTAAAATATGTGTAGAACTTTGACTGAAAAACTGTGTTCGATAGGTAAAAAAAGGTTCTTGATCCAACAGGTAAGATGAAGGGTCTCGACTTCCTTATCTCCAGAAATGCTGCCTGACCTGCTGAGTTACTCCAGCGTTTTGTGTCTATCACCACTCAAGGTCCTTTCTACCAATTGAAACACTTTCTCTCTACCTATTCTGTTGATACCCTGCATAATTTTAAACACTTCTATCAGACCTTCTATACAGCTAAAGAAGCATCCTAACCCAAAATATCACCATTTTCTCCAGAGACTCTGGACTCGCTATGTTTCTCCAGCACCATGTGTCTTTTTTTTTGTAAACCAACATCTGCAGCTCCTTGTGTCCACTTCTATTAGATCTCCCGTTCCAAGCAGAGGAACCCCTGCCGTCTAGTCTACCATGTCACGAAAGTCTCAAGCCCAGCAGCGCCACCTGTGTGGTCAAGACTGGACTGTTGGGGAAGAAGCCCTAGGCAGACAGCGCCTCTACCTGAGCCTAAGACTGAGTGGCTGGGGCAAGCCTGAGATGCCAGAACCGCTTTGAGGGTCTGCGCACACACACACTGAGGCAAAGACTGGCCTCCAGGACAATCCAGAGAACACCAGGGTCGCCAATTCAAGCCTGAATTAAGCTGCCATGAAGAAAACTGTACCATCAGCATCTCCTCTGGGGCCAAGGGTGAACTGCCGGAAGGAACCTGAGTTTGCCACGCCTCCTCATTCGAAGACCAGGACTAAGTTGCTGGCACAAGCCTGGGATCGCCAGTATCTTGGCACATGCGCTCTAACTGTGAGGGACAGTGTATCCATGTGGTCCTGAACTTTCTTACCACTGCAAATAGAATAAGTCATGTGAGTTCACCCTCATACGGTGTGGTCACTGCAAAACCTAGCGTCATCACCAACGCCACACTTCATAAGTCTATGTGATAGAAGCAGAATTAGGCCATTCAGCCCATCGACTATTCAGCCATTCAATCATTGGTTATCTATCTCTCCCCCTCAACCTCATTCTCCTGCCTTCTCCCCATAACCCCTAACCCCTGCACTAATCAAGAATCTATCTATATCTGCCTTAAAAATATCAATTGACTTGGCCTCCACAGCCTTCTGTGGCAATGAATTCCACTTACAATACTCTGAATAAAGAAATTCCTCCTCATCTCCTTCCTAAAAGAATCTCCTTTTATTCTGAGGCTATGACCTCTGTTCGTAGACTCCCCCACTCGTGGTAACATCCTCTCCACATCCACTCTATCCAGGCCTTTCTCTATTTGGTAACTTTCAATATGGCTTCCCCTCAACCTTCTAAATTCCAGCGAATAGAGGCTCAGCACCGTCAAACGCTCATCAAATGTTAATTCACTTATTCCTGGAATCATTTTCGTCAACCTCCTCTGGACCCTCTCCAGAGTCAACACATCGTTCCTAAGATATGGGGCCCAAAATTGTTAACAATACTCCAAATGCAGTCTGACCAGCACCTTATAAAGCCTCAGCATTACATCCCTGTTTTGTATTCTAGTTCCCCCAAAGAGCCTTGATCCACTAAAATTTACCAACTGTTGCAAAACGTCCACTGCATAGACCATATCACTGGCACTGCACTCGTTCCTGGAACATTTTTGATAATATGCACATTTACGTTACACTGCTATTTAGTCACTATAGCCCCATCTTTAACACCACAATTCCAATTAAACATCTCACGACTACTGGAGCTAGGAAATCAATACCCCATTTGCAATTATTCCTTGCGTCTATAAGATTTGTGCAAATTAGTTTCCAAACATTATATGACCACAATGGAGTAATTAGTGGACGAGATTTTAAATGTTTTGTACCAGATTCAAGTTAGTTATCTCCAAAATGGAGTTCTATGTCACGGGGACGGGCCCTTTGGTCCAACTTGCCCACAACCACCACCCTTTGTGTGAAAAAGATTCCTATTGTATCTTTCCTCCCTCACTTTAAACCTATCTCCTCTAGTTCTCTATCCCCCGACTTTGGACAAAAGTATGATATAGATGAGAATGTACTCTATAATTAATGATTTGGATAAGAATGTACATGGCAAGTTTAGCAAGGGTGCTGGGTACGTGGAACGAGCTGTTGGAGGAGGTAGTTGAGGCAGAGACTATTGCAACATTTAAGAAGCAATTAGACGGGTACTTGGATAGGACAGGGATATGGGCCAAATACCGGTAAGTGGGTCTGGTGAGCAAGTTGGGCCATGAGGTCTGTTTCCACTCTGTCTGACTCTATAATTGTGTGTTTTCCCAACTTGCTCTCACAATTTTGTACACCTCTTTAAGATGAAGGGATGGAATCCGTGCCTGCTTAAGCTCTCCCTATAGATCAGGCACTCGAGTCCAGGCAGTACCTTTGTAAATCCTGTGTGCTGCATGATCCTTTGCAGCATGACAACATCCATCCTATCCAAGAATTGAACACAATACTCCAAATGCCGTATATAACTACAATATGACCTCCCAACTTCCTAATAGGGGGTTTGCACGTAAGGTCATCGGGTCAAAGGGCGTGATGCATGGAGCAGCTCAATCCATGTGGAGTACATGACAGCTTCCGGCATATACTGTTAATACATGAAACACGTACTTTCTTACCCGTTAAAAACCTCAGAAATTGTCATTTTTTGCGCTGTAAATAATTGTGGAAATCAGGGTAAGCGTGAGAGACATTTATCCTACTTCAGAATTCCAAAAGTGAGGAGAAATGATAGTAGAGAGAAGCGAGAGCTGAAGCGACAACAACAGCTAAAGTGGTTGACGAACATTGGCCGTGTAGATATGAAGATTGAAAATACTCTCAATTATCGCATTTGCTCACTACATTTCATCAACTGTAAGGCATTAATTGTGTTTTTTTCTTAATTCCTTTGGTATCTAAAAAGTTTCAGAAGTGATAAATCTGGCTGTGAAATTTTAAAATCGCCCATGGTTCTGAAGTGGGTTTTTACATGCAAAAAGAAAATGCTTCTGAAGCTAAATTTATCATTAAAAAAATCTACAGACTTGTGTGTGTGTGGAAAAGTAAGTTTTCTATCATTATGTATTGAGATGTATATTTTGGCAATTAATAAAATGTCCTGACAGCTTAAACACCCACTCCCTTTCAAAGATATTGTCAATTTGCTGAGGTTGATTATGTCCAATTAACAGCTAACAATTATGCCATTGCTTGGCTTGCATCTGAGTAAAATGTAATTCAAAAACTATGTATGGTTTGCGATTTTTTTAATGATAACGTTTGCATCAGAAGTGTTTTCTTTTTGCATGTAAAAACCCACTTCAGAACCATGGGCAATTTTAAAATTTTACAGCCAGATTTATCGCTTCTGAAAATGTTTAGATACCAAAGGAATCAAGAAAAAACACTATTGATGAAATGCAGTGAGCAAACCCGATAATTGCCAATATTTTCAATCTTGATATCTGCATGGCCAATGTTCGCCAACTACTTTAGCTGTTGTTGTCCCTTTAGCTCTTGCTTCTCTCTACCGTAATTTCTCCTCACTTTTGGAATTCTGAAGTAGGATAAATGTCTCTCACGATTACCCTGATTTTCATAATTATTTACAGCACAAAAATCGACCATTTCGGCGTTTTTTAACGGGCCCGCTACGCTGGAAACAATGGTAAGTGCTTAACTGCAGTTCATCGCATGTTGGTATATTTAAGAGGGAGTTAGATGTGGCCCTTGTGATTAAAGGGATGACGGGGTATGGAGAGAAGGCAGGTACAGGATACTGAGTTGAATGATCAGCCATGATCATATTGAATGTTGGTGCAGGCTCGAAGGCCCGAATGGCCTACTCCTGCACCTATTTTCTATGTTTCTATGTTTACTCCAGTTGGCGTTGTGTGGCAACAAAATGGATCATGGGTTGTGACCCATGCAACCGCCATGCAACCTCCCTATATACAATTTCTTACTGTTCAGACACAATAATTCACATATTCATCCTCACCAGGCTGCTTGGCCTCTTCCTCTTGCTATAACCAATTTGTGATTCTGTCATTGCATACTAAATTGAAGGCTGTCTACAGCTCTGTATATACAATGTAGATAATCTTATTAATTTACTCAAATCTTCTCACTGTATTAGATTTTCCCAAAGGCAAAGGCAACAGTTATTTTGCTGTGGATATGTTTTCCCAATTTTGGCTTGTATACAACTGCATCATACAGTATGTTCCAGACAAAGAAAATCTCCATCGGGTCTGCTGAACCTGAATTATATTCAGAAAAACACAGGACACAGCAAAAGCTGGAATCTTAAACAATAAACAACTGCTGGAGAAACTCAAGATAGACACAAAAAGCTGGAATAACAGCGGTTCAAACAGCATCTCTGGAGAAAAGAAATAGGTAACGTTTTGGGTCGATATCCCAGCCACTGATGCTGGAGAAACTCAGCAGGTTAGGAAGTATCTGGAGAAAGAACTGGGCAGGCAAGGTTTTGGGTCAAGACATTTCTTCAAAACTGAATTATATTCAGGTCCATTACCACTGGATCAATTCAAAGGTGTTCTGGAATAGTGCCATGTATCAAATTAGTATCTTGTTCAGGTTCTGCACTCCACCCCGAGAAGAAGATATTATAAGGGAATTTAGCCAATTACTTTCTTGTCAGTTTAATGTGCTCAAATGGACACTTTATCTTGCAAAATTAGAAAATTATTTCTTGAAGATAATCGATATTTGATGTATATACATTTTCACGACTAAGGTAAATAAAATTGGTTAGGTGAATGTATTCATGTAACCATTATCTTGGAGGATTAAAATGTAGGTAAAATGGATTAAAGATATGTTAATGGAATTGGTCAGTCATGATATAATTGAGTGGAAGAACTGACTTCAAGAATAAATGGCTACTGTACTTCACATGTACCTCTGCTAATAAAAAGCATGTTACAAGGGAGTGGCAATTACTCCCATTGCAAACTAATTATTGATAGCATGAGTCCGGTCGCTGGACTTCCTTTCAGCCACAAGTTTGGGAATGTGCCGTAACCTGAGCCACACTTAATTTTCTTACACCAGAGTTGCAAACATGTGGGATGCAATCATGAACACCATGTTTATTAAGCCTGGAGTTAATAGCGCTGGTCTGCAGCTACAGAATCCAGGAGGCCAATCATTTGGCGGAATGTGCTTCGTACCCGTTGAAAGGCAGTAAATGGAAGCCATTATTTTTTAATTTATGGCCTTTCCCAGCTCTGTTTTCAAAGCATGAAATGGGAGTGATGTTAATATAAAAGGTAGTCTGCGTGTGGCCAGATGTGTTTCCTAGGGCGCTGAAAGGTTGCAGAAATGATATACACTGTAGATATTTAAAATGTTAGTAATGCATGAAATTGCCTCATATGATCTGCAAATGTTTGCCTAGAAGCAATTAAACTTATGCTCACACTAATTAAGCACCAATTTTCTGGTATATTGCAATGAGGTTGTAAGTGGTGAACATAAATAATCCCTTTTTATGTTAATTACATATTTCCCTGCTGCATGTACAACACTTGATTGTACAAATAGTTTGCTGAAGCACATTGCAGTGCACTGTATAAAACAAAGACCAAGGGTCACCTCTTTCTGATAATATGTCACCAATTTAGGTCAAACGTGCACACTGCATTTAAACTCATACTAAATCAAAACCTTCCAGGGAAGCATCTACTGTTTTGCTGAATGTTTTAATGGGAAGCTTGTGTATGAAATATAGCTTTATCAGAATTCTATTGAAATTATGGTAATATGTCTGGATTGTTTTTAATAAAATTCTCCCACCGTAAGTGTAATTCTAACAATGAAACAATGAAACAATGGAAATTTGCAATCAGGAAGGTGTTCTTTGGCTCTTCCTCACTTTCTGGGACATGAATTGAAAACTTATTCCATTGTTCCTGTTTCTGGCGCTACATACAGAATGTCTTTTCTTTCAAGTCATTATTAGCTATTTCAGTATGGTGGCATTTGCGCCGAGGAAATTCATTCCACAACAGATCTCTGCTGTAAGACAGGACTCGTGGGTAAGAGTCCAGCAAAAGAACAAGGAAAAAAAAGTTGTTAAACATTGTAGGAACTCATCAGATTGTGTTTGAGTGAAGTGATTAGTATGGAGGTTTGGAACAAATGACAGGATAGGGGTGAATCAAGAAAACTGGAATGATTGGGATTTGTGGTGGAGCTGGAACTGTCAATTGCAGCAGGAAAATAAGTTGCAATTAACAGATGGTTTGCTTGAGAGACTTGTGAGAAGAGTTTTCCTTCTTGCTCATGAAATTGCAATTAAATTATCATACACTTTGAGACCAGATGCCCCTGCCTGAATTTCTGTAAGTGTTGAGTGATTAAATATATTCAGAACTTGGATGGATAGATTTTTGTATTATGGGGGCAATGAAGAGTAATGGTACTAGGCAGGAAGGTAAAACTGATGGACCATTATCTTGAAGAATGGCATAGAAGGTTCCAGATTTAAGGCTAAATCTGCTCCTATTTGGTGTTGGTATTGTTTATAATTGTCACGACTATAGAAATATGGTGAAAAGTTTTTGTTGTGTGCTATTCATTCAAAGCAAATCATACTCTACAGGAGTACAACCAAGCCACACACAAGTACTACAGAGGCACAAGAAAATGCAGATGCTTGATATTGAGCAAAACAAAAAGTGCTTGAGGTACTCAGACAGCATCTGTGGAATGAATAGACAGATGTTGTTTCAGATCAGGCTCATCCTTCAGACTGATTGGACTGGTGGGGGGGGGGGGGGGAAGAAAGCTGGAAAAGAGAGATGGGGACGTGACAAAGCCTGGCAAGCGATAAATGGATATAAATGAGGAGAGGGGTGACCTTCATACGGGTGGAATACATGACAAGGTAGAAAAGGGGACAAAAGGGTTGTCAGATATGAAGAAAAGAGGAGGAGAGAAATATAAGCTAGAGGGAGGGATATGAGCAGAAGATCAGAGATGAGTTTGGCAGGGAGGATAAACGAGCAAGGTGACTGTGGCAGTGGGAGATAGTGGGAGCAATAATGTATACAGAGTGGGGGGGGGGGCACTGGAAGGAGATGTAGCTGGTATATTTCTTGGTATTGGAGAGTTATTGTTCATACTGTTGGATTGTAAGCTGTCCAAGCAGAATATGAAGTACTGTGCCTTTAGTAAGCATGTGGCTTTACTTTGGCAATGGAGGAGGATATAAAGGTCTAATGCAGAGTGGGTAAAAAATATATACAAACTCGTCAGAAAGAAAAGCTAGTGAGATTTTCAATTAAAAAGTTGATTAAATCCAAAATATAAATCAATATGCTGGAAAAAGTACACTAGACCAGGCAGGCACTAGAGGCTGGTTAGCCACCCATGTGTGTAGCCAGCCGTGTGTGTAGTGTTCTGATTGCATTAGAAAAGTGTTCTATGTTTTTGGGCTGGGTTTTGTATGAGTGAATAAAAATAGATCACCGCTGTTTGACTTTATCATTGATTTGAAAGCTGAATCCAGAGAAGGGGACTCCATGCATAGCTGAGTTGGGATGCAACGTTAAGGAAGTAGAGGCAGGAAGGGGGCTCTGAGCTGGATAGGTAGATCTCAGGAGCAGCTCAGCGAGTCGCTGGAACATAGACCTGATGCAAAACAAACTCCACAAATTCCTTGGATGCAGATGCACTGTGGCTGAGTTTTAATTGTATAGATACGCAAACCTTTGTGAATCTATGTCACAAATAGGGGATGGGGAAACACAGAGCATAAAAGAGGGCATCCTGGATACGTTAATAGATGGAGGTAAATTAATGGATTAAATTAATTAAGGAGTGGGGGTGGAGAAACAATGGATGCAAGTGAATGGGTAGGTACGTTAATAAACGGTAAATTAATGGGTTAAATTATCTCAATCTGTATAATACTAAACATGACTGAAAATATCACTTGTATGTTAGTGAACAGACAGACAAGTAAAATTGATCTGAAAATATAACTGATGGGGATTTCTTGTGGAGGCATGGTAGTGTGATGATGGGAAAACCTCTGGTGATTTGCAGCTCAAGTCTCACCCATTGGATTTCAAACTAGTCTTGAGTTACTTGGGCATTCTACTGCTGAAATGTGGCAAAAACGTCATAAAACTATTGAAATCGTGATCCTGAACAGTGTGTAGTTACATCTGATTGAATTTTGGTTCTCTACTAAGCTGAATGCAGCAATGAATGAGCATGCCAGCAGAATAAAGGGACTGCAACAGGCTACTTAAACACTCAGAAAATAATAGTATTTTTCCAGTTTCCTCCCCCTTTTTATTTAAATAACGATGATCACATATAGGTTTAACAGGCAGGACTGCGCCATTTCCTGCATATCTCCAAATTATATAGTTATATTTTAATTTCAGTATCAGTATCAGTTTCAGATTATCGAACTGATGTATTGTTTGTATTGTCATCATGACGTGGCATTTGGATATGCTGACTCCCTTCTCCATCCCCATTCCGCTCTCCTGCCCCATTGTGAAAATAAGCTGTGAAATAACAGGTAGGATTCTGAGAAATGCAAAGCAACAAGGAAATCTTGGGAGATCACGCCCATTGACACCTGAAGGTATCAGAATGAAGTAGAGGAGACAGTTTATAAGAATATAATAATAGGAAAGCTACATTTGCATTGTATGAATACTTGTTAGGCTGCAGGCAGCTTACAGAGTACCGTTCTGACCCACACATTGCATGATTATGGATAGTGGAGTGGGAAGTAGAATTGGCCCATATAGTCCTTTTTGACCTGTATTAACTCAAATCATTGTAAAATAGATTTAAAACTAGGTCAAAAGTCTAGGTTAACAATTGAAGAATGGAGGGACTGTTGGATTGTTGGCAATGTTCTTTATAGATTAGATATTGAACCATGTTTGATAATTGAGATGTTGAGTATCCTTTCTCAAGTAAATTTGTAAGATGTCATGTGACTATACCAAGGAGGGGCAAGGGAAGTATCCTCATGGCCCAAGCTAATATTTATCAATCAATCACAGATTATCTCATCATTATTGTTTGTAGCTGCCTGGAGTGTGCAAATTGGCCATTGTTGTGTTTGCACTTCAGTAATAATTCACTGGTTCTGAGCACTTAAATTCGGTGAAAGGTGCAACAAAAATGTAATTCCCTCTTTCATTCTGAGTGAAATTCATTCCATGGAGAATTTTTCCCAGTCTGCTTAATCACATGATGAAATGAAACACCACAGGTGATATTCTATCACATCCTTCCAAGCTTCAGGTTGTCATTTCTTCATTACAATCCACATAATTGCTGTGGCTATTTATATTCTAAATATTCTTTCAGCATGTCAAAAGAACGAGATTTTAAATGTTTCATGAAAAGGGTGACCATATTTATGAATATTCATTTCTTTGGTTTCATCATTGATTTTGTTTTGGTACCATTTAAAATATATATTAATGCCACATTAAACACTATTGACACATTTCGATTCTACATAAACGTTTGCAAAAGAGATTGTGGACCATAAAGTTATAGCGATAGAAAGATAGGTTTTGCACTGATGTTAAAGCTTTTATTTTTATATATATATTAAAATCAGTACTGGGGTGAATTAAGATGGTATTTAGCAGGTAGAAAAATTCGCAATAATTCAAATCAGTTGAAATAACTCACAGGCATGCAGAATTTTAGGGAGAACCTAACTGATTAATTGTTCAATTAAGTTACTTGAATATATATGCTAAATATTTACATAATAATCATAGCTCTAAAAAATTTATAAAATTCAGCCAATATTTCACCTTCTTTCTCGCAAACTAGCAATGGGCAAATCCTTGGGTATAAAAAATAGAATTTAACTTTTACAAATTACGTAAAAATTAATATGAACAGATGTATTTTATCTTCTTAATCTTGAATTCATTTGTGAATATAAATGGGTGTGTTTTGAAACTTGCGTAATATGGCTCAGTATTGAAAGTATCAATATTTTAGTTCATCTGAAGTGTCAGATGAGAAATTTCCAACCTCATTGTAGCACATGCTGTTTTTTTAGCATTTGAAAGTAAAGTGGAGTAAATTGACATGAGACCTTTTGACTGGAATGATTAAGCAATTATTTCTGCTGTGGTAAGTACTATAGCAGGTAATTAATGTGTTGCTGTGAGATCGAGACTAACCAGCAGGTTTCCGGCTAGTTCATTGGGAAATGAAGAAGCAACATCCACTAATTTTCATAATTTTACACTTAGAGAGGCCTGTGCGGGTTTAGTGTTGTTGATAGGTGAGAGGAAGTGTGTGGGGTGCAGGGAGAGGTGGCATAGTGGGTAGGAGAAATGTGTGAGGATTCATAATTGTATGTTTCTATATTTGGTATGGTTGAAAAAAATTGTGAAAACGGCTATTAGAAGCTTGAGGGGAAAATATCTAATAGCACGCAAGGTTGTTACATTTGAACAAGTAAAGTGCAGCGATATTCCTGATAAGTCACATTGCTCGATCTAAGTGGAGCTTCATGTGTTGGGAGGAATCAGGACGTTTTGCAGATCTGCTCAAATATTGATTGCTCAATGTTCATATTTATTTATATTGAAATCTGAATTGGCAATGATATCGATCCAAAGCTGTTGGAGTTCAATGACCTGAAATTGTGGTCCATGGTACAATGGTCTACCCAACTGTGATGACAACTTTTCTTTTCTGTAACATCTACTACTATCTGGCTTTAGGCCAATCAATCCCTGGTGTTCAGCAACTGATTGAGTGCCTAATCACAGACCAACATAGGAGTGAGGAGCAGGTGTACACAGCTCGAACCTCTTCTACCATGTAGAAAGAGTACAGCTGAATTCTCATTAAAGTGATTTCTTTTTATGTTACAAGATGGCGCCAGAGAGACACAACATTTTGCAGGCAACATGCAGGAGAATAGTAAGATTGAACGAGAACTTACCAGTTCGAAGGTTGATCGTTATTTCATGAGGAGTCGCGGTGAGGGATTTCGTGAAGAGCCCGCCGGCGCGCATGCTCGACATTCTTCAAAGTAGCGGTGTGGAATCATAGAAACCAACAACAGAAACGACTTAGCGTAGTAAGATGAAAGAGACTCAAATTACCAGGTGAAGGCGATTGAGGGTTGGGTGTGGAGGGCACGAAATCCCTCACCGCGACTCCTCATGAAATAACGATCAACCTTCGAACTGGTAAGTTCTCGTTCAATCTTACTATTTCATTTCGGAGTCACGTGAGTGACTTCGTGAGGACTTCAAAGCTTCTGTGATTACACGCCCTGGACAACGTGTGCTGACACACCACTAGCAGGGATGGATGGGAGGAACAAACTTGCTCACATAGTTCATACTGCAAAACAAGAGCATAGTTATTAACAACAAATCAAAAAACCCCTCATGCGGGGACACCTCCACGTTCTCGACCTGCATTCAGCACGGCTTCCGCGAACTGTAGAGGAGCAGCAACAGGCTTGTTATAAAATCGCTGAAACACAGCTTCATTAGCCCATCCTGCTGTGGCGAGAATATGGTCCATGGGCACCTCCATGACCCTCGCCGCCGACGTCGATGCAGCCCTGGTGGAATGAGACGTGAACACATTAGTGTCGATACCTGACTTACCCAAGACGACACGGAGCCACCTGGATATCGTCTGGACTGTCACTCGATGATGAGGTCTTTTATGAGTGACAAGCAGGTATCTCTCCATTCCTCTGATGCCTGCCGTCACCTTGACGTAGTGACGGATATGGGAGGCTAAACACAGCCTAGCATCTGCGGGGTATGCCGGGAACTTCAGCTGCAGCCCTGTGCACCCAGGTCTATGCTGCTTTAGTAGCTCATCAACGAAGAAGACTACTTCTGTAGGGGTAGACATCATTCTGTCGACACATAGTTTATGGAGTGTCTGTACCCTCTGTGCTGAAGTCAGTGCTAGCAACATCACCAGCTTCATGGTGAGTTTGTCCAGCTGGAGCCCTTCCATGGGGGACCACGTCCTGAGCAGGGTTAAAACGTCCCTGACATCCCAGGTGATATTGTAGCGTGGTGTAGGCGGATTCATATTGAATATACCCCGCATGAGCCTGGACACTAGCCTGTTGGATCCCACCTCAATCCTGAGGTAGAATGACAGCGCGCTCCTGGCGCTGATGATGGCACTGTAACTTAAGTGTTCATCATGGTGCAACCCCGCGAGGAATTCCAGGACGTCGGTTATAGTCACGGCATCGTACGTGATGCGAGAGCGGCTGCAGAAGGCTTCCCACTTCTTGATATGTGAGCGGTATCTTCGCCTTGTTGACTCTCGACACGACGCCGCAATGGTATCCATGGTCCGAGTTGAGAGGCCGTATTGGGCTAACGGCCTGTTCAAAACCTGCAAGCCAACAAATGCAAATAGCCATGGCAGGGATGTGGCTCCCCTGAGACAGGGTGAGTAACTAATTCTGGGCAACCCTTTAAAAGGACCCAAGGCTCACTGAGCATGTCCAAGACCACCGGATACCACGGCTGTGTAGGCCAGTCGGGTATAATAAGGATGCCCTTAGCTGCATCCATCTGAATCTTTCGTAATACCCGACTGATGAGGCAAAACGGGGGGAATGAATAGAAAAACCAATTCCTCCAGTCCAGCGAGAATGCATCTAGCGCCATAGCCCCAGGATCTGGTTCCCACGAAACGTAGGTTGGTACCTGATGGTTCAACCGGGACGCAAAAAGGTCAATATCCGGTTTCCCAAATTTGGCTGTGATTTTGGTAAAAATTTCAGGATGCAACATCCATTCAATATTGTCATTGAACTTGCGTGACCTGGCGTCTGCCACAGTATTAAGCTCACCTGGCAAATAGGTAGCTGAAATCCAAATGTCTCTCTGAATACACCAGAGCCAAATTGAGTTAGCCAATTTATCACATGAAACTGACCTGGTACCGCCCATATGGTTTAAATATGCCACCGCTGTGGTGTTGTCTATTTGGAGACGGACATGTGCCCCAAAAACCTTGGAACAATAAGCACGAAGTCCGTGGAATGCTGCAAGTAGCTCCAAATAGTTGATCCCTTGTGACAACAACATAGTAGCCTCAAGGGTATCCCATCTGCCCCCGCAACTAGAGGAATGATCCGTAGCTCCCCAGCCATAAGAGCTCGCATCAGTTTGCAAGTATACCACCGGATTAGCCTCAATGATAGGCTTAAACAAGTTACTAATGTGGCGCACCCACCATCGTAACTCATCCGTCGCTTCAGGCGGCAGCTGCATTGGTCGATCATAATGACCAGCGTGCTGTCTTAACGCAGCGATCTTGGCCCTTTGCAAATTCTGATAATGCAAAGGCCCATATCGGGCTGCCGGAAACAATGCTACAAGTTTGCCAATTACTGTAGCTGTAGGACGAATCGATGGTATACCAGTGGTGATTAAACCTTGACACACCTGGGTGACCTCCTCAACCTTATTAGGTGGTATGGTGACCCTCATGCGAATAGAGTCCACCGTAAACCCCAGATAATCAATTACCTGGGAGGGGTAGAACTTTGATTTGGCTGGATGGACAATGAATCCCAGCTGCTGAAATAAATTGACTGCAGCTGCAACACCCTGTTGAGCCAATTCCAGGGTGTGGCCCACAATTAAGATATCATCTAAATAGGCCATTACTATATGATGTCGTTGTCATAAATAAGCCATAATTGGCTTCACCAATTTAGTGAATAATCGAGGGGCTGTGGCAAGCCCATTGGGCAAAGCCCTATATTGCCAGAGTTGACCCATCCAGATACATTTCAGAAACCTCCTATAATATTTTTGAATGGATACAGTATAGTACGCATTTTGTAAATCAATGCATGCCATAAAGCAACCATGTGAAATCAATGATTTGGCTGTTTCAAAAGTGTCCATTTTGAAATGAGTATATGTTACAAAAGTATTTAAACTAGTCAGATCAATAATGACCCAACAGCCACCATCCTTCTTAGGTCGAGTGAATATATTGGAAACAAATTCCACGGGCTCATGAACCGTTTTCTCTATCACTCCCTTCTGCTCTAGCCTCAAAATTTCCTTATAGCCTGCTGCCTGTTCTGCAGCAGACAATTTAAATGTACGACCAGGCCTGTGCTGGGATGGAGGAATGTCCCCATTAAGAAACTCAATGCTGTGACCCTGAACATTTCGTAACACATACTCATCACCAGTAATATCACCCCATGCACCCAAAAAGAACCGAAGGCGCCCACCAACATGTGAGGTTAAACAAAGAGAAAAAAGAGAACCAGACCGCCTCACCTCCGCGGTTACCGGCGGTCCTTGACAAGTGTGGGTGGACGTGGAGGTGCTGGGTTGGCTTGAGGGCGCGGCGTCCTCATCTTCCACCAGGGTTTCTGCCGACCTTGTCCTAAAAAAGCCCCCTGGTGCTGGGGCGGTTGGTAACGGGGTGGAGCTGGAGGGTAGGTCCTCGTAGAGGTGCTGGCAGACCCTCGTGGTCGAACAAGCGGAGCTTTCGAGCTCGACGGCGTGAGGGCGCATGAGTCCCACCGTTTTGGCTTGTTCGTCAAGCTCTTTGACCCTCTTAGAGAGATCCTCGCCAAAGAGCTGACGGGGCGGCGGCGGCGGTGGTTTGCACAACCCTGCAATCATGTTGAGTTGCGCACAATAGAGCCAGAGCATCCTCCTGGTCCAAATTTAAGTCATCCCCATCAACCGACCGCACAAAGGCGGTAATACCGGCCGTGAGGAGCTTCAGGATCCACTGAATATTCAGCTCCTGTTGACGGATAGCCGCATGTTGCCCCATATCGGCGTATTGACCACAGGCAAATTGAGGGAGTTGCAGTTGGATGGAGCCTTGTGACGGCTCATGGCCTGAATGAGAACCTCCTCCTGGAGCTGATGGTTGTTGAGGAAGTCCACTGTGGCTGCCAATTTCGAGAAGGCCCTCCGCTGGTAAATCTGACGGAGGTGGGATGGGATCGACCAAAACCTCCTCTTCCTGCTGCTCCAGGCTGATGGTGGAAGTTGGTGAAACAGCCCTGTGCCTGTCGCTGCTGGACGCTTGCTGCTGTTGACCGTGAAGCAGGAACTCCAGCAGCCGCTCCATCCGGTCAATACGCCCTTCACCCTGAACACTCAGGTGGTCGGAGTCCTCCGGCTCTGAAAAATGGCCGGGGCCCCTATCATCGGCCCGCACATCATCGAGGCCCACCCGGTGCCGGTAGTCGTCGCTAGCAGCCGCCGAAGCGAAACTGCGCGATTCCTGCGCGGGCGTGTTCAACCGCCTCCGTTTAGCGGGAGCGGACGCCGCTGCCACTAAGGACACTTGCGGCGTGATGTTGGCACCAGCCGCAGCCTGGATACCCGAAGCCCGCGCAGGCTTGCCGGCAGCCCACGTCGTGGACCTCGCTGACGCATGGTCTCGCCCACCCATCCATGGGGGGCTCGGCGACCGCGACGAGACCCGACTCAACCGACCCGTCCCGGCGTCGAGAGTTGGGGGGCGTGGACTGGACCTCACAGCCGCCCCGGGTCCCGCCCTGGAACCTGACCGCTCCTCGGCGGCAGGTAAAGCCTTAGCCCCAACAGGGTTAGACCTCCGGGCTCCTGCCCTTCCCCTCCGCGGAGGGCTGGATGAAAAGGGCCGTGCAGCCGCACACACCCTTCTGCTCGAGGCCGCCAGCAAGCCTGCTGACGACCTGACTGCCATGGCAGGATCCTCCTGCTCTGGCGGCACACCACACTCCTCCTCGTCGAACTTCTCCGAGCTGTGGTGTGCTGGCGGATCCGGATCTGTAAAACACAGGGCTCACCGACATTTCCGCCCCTGTCCCGGCCTGCGCTGCAGGTACCGCCGATATCACTGGCTCCGGGACTGTAGACCGGCGACCTCGTCCAGACGTTCTCCGGCTTTAACGCTCCCATCCATGTCCTTGCTGTGAAAACAAAACACAACAAGAACCACCAACTTAAGGTAGGATACTTACCTTAGTGGTTCCCTGATGAAGGGCTGGCGAGGAGCGCGCTCCACCGCCAGCCGTCGCAGCAACGCGTTACAACGATATGTCGAGCATGCGCGCCGGCGGGCTCTTCACGAAGTCACTCACGTGACACCGAAATGAAATACTAGTATGCTCACGGTTTGCCCTTTTAAGTTTGAAATCTGCAAGCAGAATGGTTGCAATAGGAATTTGACTTTTCATTTAGTTTAGTTTATTATTGTCATGTGTTCCGAGGTACAGTGAAAATGTTTTTCTTTCAGCTATCCAGCCAGAAAAAAAGATTATAAAGGTTATAAAAGATTATAAATCAAGCCGTCCATAGTGTATAGATAAATGATAAAATGTACAAAATTTAGTGCAAAGATATGACATCGAAGTCTGATGAAGTATGATTAGTTCAAAGGCCTCCAATGAGGTAGATGGGAGGTCAGGACTGCACTCTGGCTGATGAGAGGACTGTTCAAGTCCCCGAAAACAGTTGGGAAGAAACTGTTCTTGAATCTTGCCTGATGGGAGAGGGGATAGGAGGGAGTGACTGGAGTGAGACTAATCCTTGATTATGCTGGTAGCCTTGCCAAGGCAGCGTGAAGTGTAGACGGAGTCAATGGAAGGGAGGCTGGTTTGTGAGATGGTCTGGGCTATGTTCACAACTGCAATTTCTTGCTGTCTTGGATGGAGCTGTTCCCAAACTAGGGTGTGATGCATACCAATAAGATGCTCTGTACTGCAAGTCTGTAGACATTGGTGAGTCTATGTTGCCCTTGATACTGTTGCAAGCAAGATTTTCATTGTACCTCTACCTCACCGCACTCAACTTGACTTGTTTTTTGAACTTTGTAAAGATTATTCAAGTAGCTAAATGTAGATTTGCATGTAGACGTAATTAAAGTAGAACCTGAATCATGATTTTTGTTTTAAATAAGAAAATGGTTAAATGCCTTATATGTTGAAATAGTCATGTGAGAAAATCACAGTCCAATTCGACAAGGCAAAGTTTAGGGGCCAGTTGGTTTTCTCAGCAGTAATTAAGGCTTGGCATATCATGCAAACTTCATTTAAACCTCCCAAAACTAGTGGTAAAATTTGCAGTGCATAGGATTAGATAATTACTGGCCCAACTCTTAAAAATTTGAAATTTAAAGGAGGTGCATGGGAAAAATGTTTTACACAGAGGGTGAATGGGACCTGGAACGTTGCCATGGATGTTTGTTGGTGGTAGCATGTATGATAGTGGCTTTTGAGAGGCTTTTAGTTACGCGTACGCATATGCAAGACATAGAGGGAGGTGGATTATGCGGAGGCAGAAAAGATTACTTTAACCTGGCATCATGTTTGGCACAGACAATGTGGGCCAAAGGGCCTGCGCCTGTTCTGGGCTGTTCTATGTTCCATGTATGTCATTTCATGTGCAGATGCCTGACCTGCTGAGTTCTCCACACTTTGTTTGGAATTGGTTGAGGTTGATCAATGGAGAATGATGTGGACTGCCACACCATGTAATTCAAGAGTCAAGAGTGTTTAATTGCCATACGTACCGAAAACGGCACAATTAAATTCTTATTTGCATCAGAATAACAGGTATATAAACACAGTACTCAGACATAACAAGAAACAAAAGATAGCAAAATTAGCAAGAGTTCAATACATTTAAAAAAAACGAATACAAAGATGAAAGGCCAAAGGCTCCAGTGCAATCAAAATGGTAGTTTGTAGTTTATAGTCTTACAGCATGGAAACGGGACCTTAGGCCCAACTTGCCCACATCAGCCAACATGCCCCATCTACACAAGTCCCACCAACCTGCGTTTGGCCCACATCCCTTTAAACCTGTCCTATCAAGGTACCTGTCTAAACGTTTCTTAAATGTTGCTTGTAGTGTTCAAGAGACGGATGGTTGTTGGGAAGAAGCTGTTCCTGAACTTGGAGATCACAGTATTCAGACTCCTACACCATCTACATGATGACAGGAATGAAATGAGACTGTGGCCAGGGTGGTGTGGGTGTTTGATGGTGCTGCCTTTTGAGGCAGCACCTCCTATAAATTCTTTCGATTGCGGAGAGATCAGGGCCCACGATGGACCCGTTACTATCCGCCACTTTTTGCAATCTCCAACAAGGAATGGCACAACAGGGCAGCAGTAGAGTTGCTGCCTTACAGCACCAGAGACCTGGGTTCAATCCTGACTACATGTGCTGTCTGTACGGAGTTTGTATGTTCTCCCCGTGATCGCATAGGTTTTCTCCAGGTATCCAGTTTCCTCCCACATTCCAAAGACAAGTAGGTTTGTAGGGTATAACTAGTGTATGGGTGGTGGTTGGTCGGCATGGAGTGGGTGGGTCATAAGGGCTTTTTTCCACACTGTAGGTATAAACCTGACAAATGTTCTAAGGAAGTAGAGGCATTAATGAGCTTTCTTTATGTGCTGGGCCCAGGACAGATCTTCAGAAATATGCATGCCCAGAAACTTGAAATTGTGAACGTTCTCTACCATTAACCCATCGATGAAGATGGATTTATGGACCCTCACCTTTCCTCTTCTAAAGTCGACTTCTAAAACCAGTTGCCTGGTTCTACTGGTGTTGAGAGCAAGGTTATTGTTCTGGCACTATTCAATCAGACGGTCGATATGCCTCCTAAATTCTGAATCATCATTACTTGGAATTCGTCCAACAATGGTGGTGTCATCAATGAATTTAAAGATGAAGTTGGACCTTTGTCCAGCTACACATTCATGGGCATTCAGTAAGTAGAAATGAGCACAGATCCTTGAGATGCCCTGTGCTAATGGTTATCAAGGTAGGAGTTGATATGCGCCATAACCAACCCCTCAAAGCCCCATCACCATGGGCGTTAGTGCAACTGGTCAATAGTCATTGAGGCGATCATTCTTGTTTTGTTGATGGCCTTTTAAAGCAGATGTTAACCTCGGACCTCTGTAATGTGAGCTGGAAGATTTCCCCCAAAACTCCAGTCAGTTGGTCCGCGGAGATTTTGCAAATGTGACCAGGTACAATGGCAGGTCCAGATGACTGATTTACAATGTCTTTGGGGGCCATGGGGGCCCGAGAAGGCACATCAGTGTTCTCAATGCTGCTCTAATTGACTGCAATTCTAATTGTATAATTCTATATATCCATGTTTGACCCTGCCCAATCCTATTCATTTGTTCAAGGTGCTCTGTTATTTAAGTCTTCATTCCAAATTCCAGCATTTTTTTTATTATTAAGGTTAGATAGTTCCCAGTTTTTTTCTTTCCCTCCTTTCTTAAATAGTGCTACCCTCAAATCCACATGTGAATATCTAGCTCCCAGGAAGATGATAACTGGACCAGTTGCTATCTCCAAACCCAACTTCTTCAAACCTTTCAGATGTTGATCATCAGGCGCTTGGGACTTTTCAACTTTCAAGCTCAAGACTTTTCTACAACTATTTTCTGATGAAAAGTTTGTTTCTTCGGGTCCTCATTCTTGTATGTTGCCTTCTGTGAAGATAAATGCAAGATAATTGTTTAACTTCACTGCCATTTCCATGTTTCTCATTATAGATTTTCCTGTATTTCTGCAAGCTTATATTTGCCTTCTCTAGTTTTTATTTATTTTATGTATCTATAAAAGTCTTACACTCTGTTGTTATGTTTCTTGCCAATCTATTCTTGTACTCCATTTCACCTTTAAAAAATAATCAATTTGTTGGTTCTCGTTCTTAGTCCTACAGCTATTTCTGGCAACTCTATAAGCCTCTTCCTTGAATTTAACATGATCTTTAATTTCTCTTGCCAGCCATTCAGTTTTCCTCTTGTGGTTTCGTGCTGTAAGAAGATATTTTTCCTTTGTAACTGATGCATTATTTTATAAAATGCCAATCTTTGTATTTGCACCATATACCATTAATGTGGTCTTCCAATTAACCACAGCAAACTCTTTCATCTTCCTAATTCTGTTGTTTATATTTATGATAGGTTTTTCATTGATTTTTTCAAACTGGGGTAAAAATCCTGTCATCTTGCATTGTTTAAAGAGGATATGTATTATTTGTATAATGTTAGCAGGATTTCAGAAACAAAGAATGAAATCTAGCAAGCCCACCTTCAAATTACAATAGTATAAATGTACAAATGTTCTCAAACAAAAGTATCAGGGGATCAATTAGCACAATAAAGACTAGAACCAATACATTGCTTGTGTGATGCTGGAATTGTAGTGCCAACATTGATTTAGAGTTTAAATAATGGTCAGATTGAGTATGATGAATGGATAACCATTTAAAACATTACATTGCATTGACTGGGAAGGAAGACCATAGGGATCATAAAGGGTTTGCTAGGTGGCTGTTACAGCACATAACAAAGACCATTGTAGGCATGAAGCTGCTGGTGCCTCAAGGACATTCTCAAACATCCTCACTGATACCTGCGAATCTCTTGTCTGTCTGTCTGTCTGTCTGTCTGTCTGTCTGTCTGTCTGTCTGTCTGTCTGTCTGTCTGTCTGTCTGTCTGTCTGTCTGTCTGTCTGTCCTTCCGGTTTGCGGGGTCTTTCTATTTGCACAAAAACGGTACATGATAGTGCTACAATTTTTTGCCTGGTTACTCACCGTTCTCCTGTGCTGCGAGTGCAACAAGTTTTGTTCTGATCGGTGGTATATTGTAAAATATGTTGAGGTTTAAAAATCTTAATCCCCGCATGTGCACAGATTCCTTCAGTCAGCGCCACACAAATTGGTCTCTTCTCCTGTCAGTCAATGCCACGGCCGGGATGGCGACGCCCCTTTCTGCCCCATGGCAACGGCCTGTCCCTGTCTCACTCACAAACTCCTCACTCCCCTTCTCACAGTAACTTGTTTATCGTCTCCCCCACCCCCGGCGGCAGCCACAGTGGGGGTGGGTTCAGTGGAGGCCCAGTGGAGACCCTGGTCCCGTCTCTCTCTCTCCCTCATCACTCACCACTCTCCCCCGCCCGCCCTCTATGGCAACGGTGGTCCCGTCTACCCGTCCCCCCCCGGGTCCGTCCCTTCCACCACCGTTGTTGCGGTAACTCACCCTCACGGCCTTCTCGGAGAAGATCTTCTGTACCAGCTCATCGAAACTCGTGCACCCTGATGAACACTGTCTCCATCCCCCCCCCTCCCCACCAGCGAGCAGGTAGGTGGGTGGGGACAGGCCGAGTGTCCGTGGCGGGTGGTTGGACAGGACACGGATGGGCCGAACGGCAGCTGAACTGGAGTGGGCAGAGGGAGCGAGGGAGCGTCGGGTTGCAGGGTGGCCGAGCAGTTTGCGCGTACTTTGAGTAACACACACACACACATATGCGCAAACTGGTCCAATCGTCACGTGAACGGGATCTAAACTACAGCTAACAATGAATGACCTGTGGAGGAAGGAACTGCAGATGCTGCTTTTTATGGAGGGAGGGAGTGAGTGACTGTGGGCAGGGGAAGGAGAGGTGAGGGAGGGATTGGGTAGGAGGAGAGGGCAAAGATCCTGGGGAGGTGCGGGAGAGTGGGGGGATTGAGGAAGGAGAATGGAGGGAGAGGAGGGAAAGTGGGGGAGGTGATGAGAGTGTGGGAGGAGGGGGAATAGAGGGAGAGGGGGGAGGAGTTGCGGAGGTAAGGAGTGTGAAATAGAGGGAGAGGAGGGCAGTGGGGAAGGTCAGGAGGGATAGGGGAGGTGAGGAGTGGGGGATAGAGGGATAGGATGGGGGAAGGGAGGGGAGAGGAGATATGGAGGGAGGGAGTGACTGAGGGTAGGGGAAAGGAGAAGGAGGGAGAGGTGAGGGAAGGATTGGAGGAGAGGAGGAGGAGGAGAGGGGAAGGAAGAGGGAGGGCGAAGAGGAGGGGGAAGAAGTGCTAGGGGATGAGGGGAAATGAGCCGTGCCCGCGCAGTTGGGGGCTATGCGTGAGTGGTGCAATATTGCAGTGGGGGACTGGTTGTATTGGGGGAACGGGTGAGTGGTGGAATATTGCATTGCGGAACGGGCCTCCCATGGGACAGGGACCCAACGGGTCCCACTCAGTCTAGTAACTACTTAAAATGGAGCATGTGGAATAATGCTCAGCACCTTGAATCTCTGGTGGGTGTATGGAATGAGCTGCTAGAGGAGGGAATTGAGGCAGGGACTATTGTACCATTTCAGAAACAATTAGACAGATATATAGATAGAATATGTATATAAGGACATGCGCCAAATGCAGGCAGGTGGCACTGGTGTAGTTGGAGCATGCTGGTCGGTGTGGGCAAGTTGGATTTTTGATGGGATGTAGTGGCATTGATAATGTCAGTATTTACTGCCTGTTTATGACTGTCTTTGGTGAGTTGCCTTCCTGAAGTGTTGGGGAAGGTGCATTTAGAAGTGGGTTCCAGTATCCAATATCCAAGCAGTGCAACTTGGTGGAGTTCCCACATTCCCATTATCCTTCTCCTGTGTGGTAGATGCCAAAGGTGTAGGAAGTTCTTTAATTCTGCCTTGTGTATGATAGTCTCCACTGAATCGGGTGGTGATTTATTTGCTGCGGTATACATGGTCCCAGAGTTACTCATCTGGCCTTAGTATTTGTGTATATGTTCCTGTTCATTTTGTGGGAAATATTGACCTTTAGTATGTTGAATGAACCTAAAATTCTGGATTAAAAAAAAAGTAATCCAGTTGCAAAGGGGTACTTGATTCTCTAATGTCCTTCAGTGAAGAAAATCTCAGTTTCAGTTTAGTTGATGTACAGTGACAAGTTTTTTCAGAACTTTCTGAAAGCTTCATAAGCTCTTTGAGAAAATCTTCGATCCTTGCCTGGTCTGACATATATTTAAATCCAATGTGGGTGATACTTAAGTATAGCAATGGCCAATAAATACTGGCATTGATTGCATGCAATGTCTGCATCCCATGCAATGAATATGCAAAAAAGTAACTCGAATGATGGCCAATCTTCTTTTGTGCAAAGGACTATTTTATGTGACATTTAGGCCCAATATATATTAAACACGCTTGTTCATCTATTGTTTATGGCACCACCGATGGCTCAGGCCTTGCTTAAAATGCATATTATTTGGGTGGTTTTGCATTATACAATTCATGAGTCTGGAATAAATGTTCACCTCTAATACTCTCTAGCTGCGGATCTGTGCATTAAAGGAACAAAATCCGTATCCATTGCAAGTTAAACTTGCATGGATTAAGATTACTGATGCAGGAGGACAGTCAGTACAAGCATTACCATACATATAAAGATCATACCTGAAATAATTTAAGGGATAAGACTACAACATTATTAATCGAGTTTTGAGTTTTGCCCAGTAATTTAATTTTGAATATTGCAGATACTAGGAAAAAAGAGCATTTAGAGGTTATAATATGATTAGGATGGTGAACAGAGACTGTCTATTTTTGCTTGATTAGCATTTTTAAATGAGATATGTATATCATATTTAGATATAATTGACAGTGCAATTACTAATACTTCTATTTATTGCAATTTGCAAAATAATGTATGATGCATGGAATATATATCTTCAGATTAATACTCTACCATCAACATATAAATGTTAAACAAAATATGAAAAAATCCTATGACTCACATTTAATGCAACCTTTCCACCAGCTCGAATGTGGCATTAACTGCTCAAACATATTTATTTTGTCTATTTAAAGAGAGTGGAGAAGTGGGGATAAAATAGACGAACAGCCAAGAAGGAAAAAACAGTCTGATACAAATGGTAATTGTATATAGGAATTCTGGGATAGAAACCCGAGATGACAGGTTGCATCATTATCCCATGATCAAATGTATTACAGCGGGTGTTCCTGCTATCTGAAAGAATAGAACCAAAGAACTATAGAAAAAAAGCCCCAAAGAACTTTACAATCAAAGGATGTACCTTTAAAATGCAGCCAATCTTGAGTTAGATTAGAAGCTGTAGGAGGGAATTTTGTGCGATTTTGTGTGTTAAATTAGAAACAAATAGCAAAAAAAACTCCATATTTCATAAATTACAAAATAATGAGAATTTTAATTAGAAGGTGCCAAAAGCACAGTAGATTCCTCTGATCATTAAAGTGAGATTAATATTTCAGGTGCAAAACTTTGTTCATTCCTTTTTAACCGCCAGTCAATTAATTAAAATTCAAATGCATAGCTTATGATGAATTGCTGGGGTTAGTGTGATAAAATTACATTAGAAATTTTGCAATATATATGTTCACTCCCTCACCCAAATGCATGTCTTGCGCTTTCACTGTGATCAATGATGGTGACAACTGTGAATAAAGACTTGGACTCAAGTTCTATTTTGTTTATATATTGCATACTAGACTAACTGGGACCCAACGGGTCCCAGCTTCACACAGGAGGACTGGTCCCCCAACGCAATATTCCACCTTTCCACCAATTCCAATACACACACACACACACACACACACACACACACACACACACACACACACACACACACACACACACACACACACACACACACACACACACACACCCTCCACCTCACACTCACACACACCCTCCACCCCACACTCACACACACCCGCTACCTCACACACACTCACTTACATGCTCACTCACTCACTCACACACACACACAAACACACTCACACTCACACACAAACACACACACATACACACTCACACACACACACACACACACACACACACAGAAACTCACAAACACTCACACATACATACACTCACACACACACACACATACACTCATACACACACACTCACACACACTCACACACACATACACTCAAACACACATACACTCACACACCCATACATGCACACTCACACACACACATGCACTCACATACGCACACATACACACACATACACACACACTCTCTCACACACACACACATACACTCACATACACACACACACACTCTCTCACACACACACACATACACTCACACCCGTTGGGTCCCAGCTTTACACGGGAGGACTGGTCCCCCAAAGCAATATTCCACCTCTCCACCAATTCCAATGCACACACACACACAAACACACACACACACACATACACACACATACACTCACACACACACACCCACAGACTCACATACACATACACTCTCACACACACACACACACACACACACAGACTCACATACACATACACTCATACATACACACCCGCATACACTCACACACACATACACACGCATACACTCACACACGCACACATACACACACACACCCATACATACACACACATACACGCACACTCACACACACACACATACACATACACACACACATACACTCACATACACACATACACTCACACACACATAAACACACACACACACTCTCTCTCACACACACACACATACACTCACGCCCGTTGGGTCCCAGCTTCACACGGGAGGACTGGTCCCCCAACGCAATATTCCACCTCTCCACCAATTCCAATACACACACTCACACGCACCCTCCACCTCACACACACCCTTCACCTCACACTCACACACACACTCCACCTCACACTCACACACACCCTCCACCTCACACACACTCACTCACTCTCACACACACACACACACACACACTCACACACACAGACTCACATACACTCACACATACACACACACACACACACACACACACACACACTCACACACATACACATACACTCACACACACATACACTCACACACATACACATACACACACACACACATGCACATACATTCACACATGTACACATACTCACACACACTCACACACACACACACAGACTCATACACACACACACACACACACACGCACGCACACACACACACTCTCACACTCACTGACTCACACACTCACACGCACCCTCCACCTCACACACACCCTTCACCTCACACTCACACACACACTCCACCTCACACTCACACACACCCTCCACCTCACACACACTCACTCACTCACACACACACACACACACACACTCACACACACAGACTCACATACACTCACACATACACACACTCACACACACACACACACACACATACACTCACACACATACATATACACTCACACATACACTCACACACATACACATACACACACACACACATGCACATACATTCACACACGCACATATACTCACACACACTCACACAGACTCATACACACACACACACACACGCACGCACACACACACACTCTCACACTCACTGACTCACACACCATATATATGACAGTAAACTTTCTTGAATCTACTTACACGGCTGGGCACGGCCTCTCCACTGTAGGGCTTCTGCAGTCAGCGGCACTTCTGCTATCAGCGTGACCTCTGCACTTACCGGAAATTACGCAATCAGCGCAACGTCTGCACTCACTGGAATTTAAGCAATCAGCGCAACCTGTCCACTAAGCGGAAGTCATGAAATGAGCGGGACTTTTGGACTAAACACAGTTGGACCTAATAAAGCATTTATTCCTTCCAAACACAGTCGGACCTAATAAAGCATTATTCCTTCCAAACACAATCGGACCTAATAAAGCATTTGTTCCTTCCAAACACAGTCATGCTTAATAAAGCATTGCCATTTCAAGCACAGGCAGGGCAGCAGGCTAAACAACTCTTGGTATTGTCATTTAATTTAATTTCCAATTAAGCATTGCACGTTCAAGCACAGGCAGGGCAGCAGGCCAAACAACTCATGGCATTGTCATTAAGGGCTAACAAATAATTTATTGCAAGTACATTGCAGACTCGCAGTTCAGTTGATTCACAGCTTAGAATGACAGTTGTGGCCTCTCCCTTGCAATTTTGCAGACTGATGTCCAGGCATCCAGGGGTTTATAGTCCTGCCCCCCATCCCCCACCTCCCCACAAGGGGCGTTGCTTTCATCGCGGTGATTGACAGGCGAGAGGGCCAATCAGCTGATCTCAATGTTTTTTAAACATGCATAACTTTTTTATTTTTAATTGATGGGAAAAATCCTCAGGGCTGGCTCAGCGGAGGAGGACTGTGAGTAAGATGGCCAAAAAATCACAGCGATACATGGGAGCGTTTTTTCTAAAATCAATATAGAGCACAGAAAGGAAGTGGTCAAGATGAGACTTTTAATTATATAGATATTGGGAAAGACATTTTAATAGGGTGCTCCATTGCATTGATGAATCTTTAAAAGAATGCTTTTTCTTCTGCAGCGCTATAGTGAGGGGGGGTGGGGGTGCTGATTCTGGGGCAACAATAGTGTTTCCATATCAAATGCCATTGTATTCTATAATTTCTATCATGCTGATAATGATGTGAATAGATGGAAATAAAATGGATCTAGCATTATCAATGCAGAATATAGACGTCAGAAACTTGAAATAATAGCAGCGCAGTGGACACTTGAGTACTGAGGCAACCTGTACAATGTCAAAATTACTTTGTTTCCCTTTCTCCTCAAAGAAGGATGATTCAGGAGAGTTTCCTCATTGTCCAAGAGAATTGGCCATGATTTATTCTCTACCTTCTGCAATGCATCATATTTTCCTCAGCGGCTCCAAGTGCAGTGCACACTGACGTTGGTTTTCTGCCATATCCAATTGATTTGCATTTGTTGAGTTTACAAAAGGACCTTTTTTTTTAATATAACTCTCAGCATACCTGTTGGGGGAAACTCAAATTAGACTTGCTTTTGTGTGATAGCTAAACATTTTGTTGGTGGGCTTTGGTCTGTCCATACTCCAATCACTCATGCAGGGTTACTCCACAATGCAGACTGAATATCTGGACGTGTGAGTGTGTGTGTTTTTCCATGTGATATCCTTTCTAATTCTTTCAATAACTGCACAAATAGAAAGTTATGGCATTGGGGGAGTGAAATATTTACAGTTCCCAGCACCAAAGAATTACAAGCTGAAGGTACTTGAGTTAAATATAATATGTCCATAGGGGAGAAAAGGGCATTGATTGAACTGTTTCTTGCAATAAAGTTCCCATTCATTCTAAACATACTAATGTCCTGGCTGAAGATTACATGCAATAAAATCAAGATAGAAACATAGAACATAGAAACATAGAAACATAGAAATTAGGTGCAGGAGTAGGCCATTCAGCCCTTCGAGCCTGCACCGCCATTCAATATGATCATGGCTGATCATCCAACTCAGTATCCCGTACCTGCCTTCTCTCCATACCCTCTGATCCCCTTAGCCACAAGGGCCACATCTAACTCCCTCTTAAATATAGCCAATGAACTGGCCTCAACTACCCTCTGTGGCAGAGAGTTCCAGAGACTCACCACTCTCTGTGTGAAAAAAGTCTTTCTCATCTCGGTCTTAAAGGATTTCCCCCTTATCCTTAAGCTGTGACCCCTTGTCCTGGACTTCCCCAACATCGGGAACAATCTTCCTGCATCTAGCCTGTCCAACCCCTTAAGTATTTTGTAAGGTTCTATAAGATCCCCTCTCAATCTCCTAAATTCTAGAGAGTATAAACCGAGTCTATCCAGTCTTTGTTCATAAGACAGTCCTGACATCCCAGGAATCAGTCTGGTGAACCTTCTCTGCATTCCCTCTATGGCAATAATGTCCTTCCTCAGATTTGGAGACCAAAACTGTACGCAATACTCCAGGTGTGGTCTCACCAAGACCCTGTACAACTGAAGTAGAACCTCCCTGCTCCTATACTCAAATCCTTTTGCTATGAAAGCTAACATACCATTCGCATCTGGAGTAAAATCTGGAGTAAAAATAAAAAGGGACAGCGTTCCAATGTTAAAGAACAAATAAATAGGACATGACTTTAGAATTAAGGGACAGAGGTTTAGGGGTAACATGAGGGGGAACTTCTTTACTCAGAGAGTGGTAGCGGTGTGGAATGAGCTTCCAGTGGAAGTGGTGGCGGCAGGTTCGTTGGTATCATTTAAAAATAAATTGGATAGGCATATGGATGAGAAGGGTATGGAGGGTTATGGTATGAGTGCAGGCAGGTGGGACTAAGGGAAAAAAGTTGTTCGGCACGGACGTGAAGGGCCGAGATGGCCTGTTTCCGTGCTGTAATTGTTATATGGTTATATGGTTAAATACAGCAGATGGCCTCTGTAGCATTCTGTATTGAGGTTAAATGCATACTTTAGTGCGTGAGCACAATTGTGAGTATGTACATGATTGAGATGTGTGCTTATGATATGAGTATCTGGCTCTGTATATACAATTATGCTTGTGTTGACGAACTCTAGATGTTGCTCCTGCTTTGAAAATGAGCTAAAATAGTAAGATTAAACAAGAACTTACCAGTTTGAAGTTTGATCCATATTTTATGAGGAGTTACGATGAGGGATTACGTGGAGAAGCCCCGAAAGGCACATGTGCGTCATACTTCAAAGCAGCGGCGTGAAAACAAAGAAAACGAATGCCGAAGTAACATAGTAAGGCTTTAGAAGACTAGAACTACCAGATGATCTTTTCAATTATGAGGGCCGGGAGCGGAGGGCACGTAATCCCTCATCATAACGCCTCATAAAATAAGGATCAAACTTCAAACTGGTAAGTTCTCATTTAATCTTACTATTTTACTTCGGAGTCACGTGAGTGACTACGTGAAGATTTCAAAGCTCTGTGATTTCATGCCGTGGATCCACTCCATACGACACACTGCTTCAGTTGACACAGTAGTGAATAAATAATCTATTGAACGTTTCTTCAAATTATCCAATAATCATTTTTTTAAATAACAAAACAGTAATAACCCTCTATCCCAGGGGAAATTACAAATGAAATTTATAAAGACAAAGCAAATGAAATCAAACGGACCCAACACAGCATGCCCAAACCCTGGCACTGTCAGGACAGGTTTATCATAAATTTTAGAAATTTGATTTCTTAGACCATCCAGCGGCCTCACTGTGGATGTTGATGCCACCCTGGTGGAGTGAGATTCAAACACATGAGTGTCTACTCCAGCGGAATCCAAAACCTGGTTTACCATCTAGAAATAGTTTATACTGACACCTTTTATGAGGTTTTTTGTGACTGATGAGCGTTGCTGTCTCAGAGCCTCTGAGACTCTCAGTTACCTCGATATTGACTCAGGTGCTTAACTACACATAACGTTCGGTCAACAGGGTATGCTTTCAACTAACTTTGGTTCCGGCCATTCCTGGCCTGCTTTGTTTGATTAAGCATACACATAAAACGTAATGTCATCTGCAGAAGAATACATGCTATCTAGTCTTTTGCCATCTTTGCTCTGATACAAGCGCCATGAGCTTAACCACTTTAAGTGTTAACTTCTGAAAAGACAATGACGTAATTGGAGCCCATTGCCGAAGCAGTGTGAGAACTATACTGACATCCCAGATTTCTGTATATTTAGGTGTAGGAGGATTTTTGTTAAAAAATTCCTAACATGAATCGGGACTCTAATAGATGAGACCCGATAGGTTGTTGTTATGAAACTGCCCTAAATAGGAGGACAAACACGCCGAGCACTATTAATGGCACTATAACTCCAGTATTCTAGGAGGTTATCGTCGACTTCAGGAAAACCCGGCACAGTCCCATACCACTTCACATCAATGACAGCGATGTGGAGGTGGTCAGTAGCATATAGTTCCTGGGGATGCAGATCACTAACAGTCTGACCTGGTCGAATAACATCTCATCAACAGTTAAGAGAGCGCAGCAGCGGTTGCACTTTCTGCGCCGGATGAGAAGAGCTCACCTCCCCCATCCCATCCTCACTACTTTCTACAGGGGCACCATAGAGAGTATTCTGACCAGCTGTATCTCTGTCTGGTTTGGGGACTGTAGAGCCTCCGACTGGAAGTCTGTGCAGAGAGTGGTGAGGACAGCAGAAAAATCATCGGGACCTCTCTCCCCTCAATCGGGGATATTGCGACCAAATGTTGCGTGTCTAAGGCCAGCAGTATTATAAAAGACCCCACACATCTCCATCACGGACTGTTCACTCTGCTGCCCTCGGGAAAAGGATATCGCAGCATAAGGAGCAGAACATCAAGATTCTGCAACAGCTTCTTCCCACGAGCCATCAGACTCCTGAATGCCATGTAATGGGCTGCCACCATTGTCTATTTATCCTTTTATCCTTTTTATCCATTTTATCCATGTCTATCCTTCTGTTAATTTATCGTGTTGCACAGGGAGCCAAATGCAACGTAATTTTGTTTGGAACTGCATATATCAATGTATTTCTAAATGACAATAAAGTTTGTTTGACTTTGTTTGACTTTGACTATTCATCAAAAATGCAACATAGCAAGGAACTCCAATACATCCGGTATGCTTGCAGTATGATACAATATCTCAGAACATCTGTAAACATCTGTAAACAAAACATCTCCCATTTCTTAATATGAGACAGATATTGTTTCTTAGTGCTATCTCTCCAAGCTGCAGTTATCACATCCATGGTCCTATTTGCCAGTCCAAGGCCTTTGAACGGTCTGGGCAGAACCTGCGGATTAACAAATTAATATGATCATGTAATGGATGACTTTCTCCTGTTACTGGATGCACCAACAATGACTGCAGTTGGGAACAGTCATGAATGGCTGAGTCATCATTCTGAGCACCAATGGGAACCATGGCTGTGTAGGCCAGTCCAGAACCACCAAAACGCCTAAGGCGGAGACCTGCTCTATTTTGGTGAGACATAGCCTAATCAGGCAGAATGGGGAAACATAAAAGAATGTACGTCCCCAATGTAGCGAGAATGCATCCACCGCTACTGCTCCTGGATCTGTTCCCATGAAACGTATTTGGGCAACTGGTGATTTAGCCTGGATGCAAACAGATCAATATCTGTCAAACCATAGCAGCTGACAATCATTTTCAAAACATCAGGATTTAACATCCATACTTATGTTGTCATTAACTTTTCGTGACCTGTTGTCTGCCACCACATTATCTCTACCTGGTAGGTAGATATCTGTGACCTAGATGTTTATGGAAACACACCAGTGCCACATGAGGTTAGCCAGATTATCACATGATACTGACCTTATACCTCCCATGCGATTGATATATGGCACAGCCGTGGTATTATCAACCTGGAGTTGAACATGTAAATTATTCATTGTTGAACAATAAGTTTTTAATACATAGAATGCACCCAGCAATTCTAAGTAATTTATACCATGCCTGTGCAGGATTAAATCCTCTTGCACACTCCATCACCACCACAGATAGACTCGCTGTCCTTAGCTCGCCCTCCGGCAGCACTCACATCTGTCTGTAAAAGCACTGAAGGTTGCTGAACCAAAATGTTTTTGGTAGTTTGTACAATATTGATAATCCACCATTGTAATTGAGCTATGGCTCTGGTTGGTAACTGCATAGGTCTATCAAAAGACTATCTAGACTATTGTTTGAATGGTGACCGATTAGGAAAAGGGGAGATGCAGCGAGACCCGAGACATTTGAAAATGGTACACCAGTCATTGAAAGTAAGCATGCAGGTGCAGCAGGCTGTGAAGAAAGCGAATGGTATGTTGGCATTCATAGCAAAAGAATTTGAGTACAAGAGCAGGGAGGCTCTACTGGAGTATTGCGTACAGTTTTGGACTCTAATCTGAGGAATGACATTCTTGCCATAGAGGGAGTACAGAGGTTCACCAGACTGATTCCTGGGATGGCAGGACTTCCATATGAAGAAAGACTGGATAGACTCGGCTTGTACTCGCTGGAAATTAGAAGATTGAGGGGCGATCTCATAGAGACTTACAAAATTCTTAAGGGGTTGGACAGGCTAGATGCAGGAAGATTGTTCCCGATGTTGGGGAAGTCCAGGACAAGGGGTCACAGTTTAAGGATAAGGCGGAACTCTTTTAGGACCGAGATGAGAAAATCATTTTTCACACAGAGAGTGGTGAATCTGTGGAATTCTCTGCCACAGAAGGTAGTCGAGGCCAGTTCGTTGGCTGCATTTAAGAGGGAGTTAGATGTGGCCCTTGTGGCTAAAGGGATCAGGGGGTATGGAGAGAAGGCAGGTACAGGATACAGAGTTGGATGATCAGCCATGATCATATTGAATGGTGGTGCAGGCTCGAAGGGCCGAATGGCCTACTCCTGCACCTATTTTCTATGTTTCTATATTTCTATGTTTCTAAAATGACCTGCATGTTCTTTAAGTGCTAGTTCTCTAGCTTGTTGCAGACTTTGATAGTGCAGTGGTACAAACTGTACTGCAGGGAAAGCTGCCACCAATTTACCAATAAAACTGGCTACTTCCCAGATGGAGGGATATTGTTTTTTCAGCGAGACTAGTACAGACCTCTCTGATCTCCACAGCCTTGGCTATAGGCAAAGTCACTGACATATCAACTGAATCAATGCCAAATCCCAAATAATCAATTTTTTTTTTTGGATGGCTCTAACTTGGATTTGGTTGGATGGACCAGGAACCCTAACCGTTCAAACAGGTGTTTGGTTGCTGAAACCGATTCCTCAGCTGTCTCCTGAGTGTTGCTTATGATTAAAATACCATCTAGATAAGCCATTACCATGTGATTCTGGGCCCGAAGTAGCGCCAGCACTGGTTTCAACAATTTCTTGAACAGCCTAGGAGCTGAGGTTAACTCATTGGGCAATGCTTTAAATTGCCACAGCTGCCCCATCCAACTAAATTTCAAATATCTCCGATACTGATGATGAATTGGTACTGAATAATATGCATCTTTCAGATCTATAGTTGCCATATAACAGCCTTGTGATAACAGCTGTTTTGCAGTATTGAAGGTGTCCATTTTAAAATGCCTATACTGAACATAGGAATTTAACTGGTTTCGGTCCAGAATGACTCTTCATCCCTCATCTTTTCTTGTCTGAGGAATATATTGGACACAAATTGTTGAGGATGGTTTGTCGTCCTCTCAATTACCCCTTTTTCGGGACAAAACCATAATTTCTTCTTTTACCTGCTGAGTTTGTGGTGCAGAAAAAACCCCCCAATACTCTATTAGGCATATTGTGTACAGGCGGATCAATTCCTGACATAAACTCTATTCGAGCCTGACACAGTGTCTAGTATAAACTGATGAGATGTTATGCAGCACCATTCATCATACCAATTGCAACCTAGCCCCAACCGGAGGTTGTTCCCCAGAAATCTTATCCTGGACAGAATGAATCACCTGTACCTCTACAGTCGGCCTTGAGGCCCTCCTTCTTCCCATATTGGGGTTGTAGCTGGGATACACAGGTGAGTAATATCGTCGTCCCACTGGCCCCAATCTGTTTGGCCCTGCTCCTAGATCTGTCACCTTTCACGCTGAAAACGACCTGAGAGGTGGTATCCTGGCAGAAGGGACGTATGTCTTCATGAGACGGATTGTTTTGGCATCTTCCTCCAGGTCCTTCTTGTTTGATGAGGTCCACCCCAAATAAATAATCTGGCCTTGAATGTTTGTACACCTACATAGCGCTGCAAATTTTGTGTTCAACGTCGGTTTGATGGCTATCTTCCTGATGCAGTTAACCTCAAAGTAGGCGTTGCAGAACAGGGCCAGCATGTCTTGTTGGGTACCAGACATCGGTGCCCCCCCCGACCATTTTCCCGAATGCAGTGATGCCTGCTGCCACCAACTTGAGGACGCGTTGAAACCTCATTCCTTGGCCCCGCTTCGTTGCACTAATTTGTGCCCTTGCCGAGTTCATGGTGGGCACTTTGTGATGCACAGCTTACAGGTGTTTTGTAACGTGTATCAGTCTCCTCCATAATCGTATCCTGGAGCTGGTGAGAAGCCATGTAATTTACATTGGCGGCTAGAGTTTTCTCGATAGCCTCACCAGTCCCTTCCGGGTTTAGCGATGTTTAACGCTATGTCCGGGACACCTGGAGCATGGCTCGTGTGCTCTGGTGTGTGCACAAAAGCAGTGACACCAGCTTCAGGGTCAGATTCCTCCTGCCCTGCTTCTCCCTAGTCATGCTTCAGGGAGGTCTCTTCCAGCACTAAACAAGGTGCTGGAGAGGATGATATCTGTTATCTATAAGCGGTGTTTTCTTCTTCGCTGTATGGACCTCTGCGAGAGGCTGTGTGGGGAATCCTAGGGGCATTCGACCCCAATTAAAATTTTCCATGGCTCTTTAAATTTGGAGCATTTTCCCATTTGGTTGAGCCATCCCCATACCTTTAAATTAAAAGGAGGGAGTCTTCCACATCATCAGACTCATGAGACAAATGAGCCTGAGAGTACTTTATTTTGGTATTCCTGAGTGCCCTGAAGCACTGGAAATTGATGGAGGCAGTTGAGCTGCCAGTAGAACAGTAGCAGGTATTGGAGCCAGCATTAGCGCAGCCATTATCTCATAACCCGATCTAAATAGCGGTAATCGTGGAGCTGGCCTTAGAGCAGCCGTTATCTCCCGACCCAATCTTTAAGCGGTAACCGCGGTCCCCGCGTGTGCCACTCTATTACCGCAGTTTATATTTACAATATCTCCATATTACCAACTCTAGCTGGCTATGCGTGCCAGACTTACAGAGCTTTAAAAATACTCGCAGGAAAGATTTAACATTGATTTACCTGCGGGTTACTACTTACCGCTGGTGGAGCTGAGCTCTCCAGCCTGTCGGTGCGACATGCGTCGGACGTAATGATGCGCATGCGCCTGGCGGGGCTTCTTCACGTAGTGATTCACGTGACTCCGAAGTAAAACAGAATTTTTCTTAATGGCTGAGCTTTTCCAGAATTGTGCAGAGCTATCAGAGGGAATAATTAGTTCAGATGTGAAAGCTACTTTTCTTTGCTCACAATAATAAAATAAATAAAATTAAGGAGGTTAATATCTCAGAGCCTAGGCAGTAAAATCATAGACAATCCTGGAGAGACAATAAATAATAGACACTGGTTAACTCATCACTTCTCACCCAAACCACCCCCTCCCTAGGCACCTTTCCCTGCAACCGCGGAAGATGCAACACCTGTCCCTATACCTCCTCCCTCGACTCTGTCCAGGGACCACGACAGTCCTTTCAGGTTAGGAAGAGGTTCACTTGCACCTCCTCCAACCTCATCTACTGTATCCGTTGTTCAAGATGTGGATTCTTATACATCGGCGAGACCAAACGCAGACTGGGTGATCGTTTCGTGGAACACCTTCGCTCAGCCCACCTGAACCTACCTGATCACCCGGTTGCTGGACACTTTAATTCACATTCCCACTCCTACACAAACCTTTCTGTCCTAGATCTCCTCCATTGTCAGATTGAAGCTAAATGCAAATTGGAGGAATAGCATCTCATATTTTGCTTGGGCAGCTTACAGCCGAGTGTTATGAATGTTGGTTTCTCTCACTTCAGGTAGCCCCGACATTTCCTCTCTCTCTATCCCTCCCCCACCCAAACCGCACTAGTGTCTCGTTTTCTCACTACGTACACCGAACAATGGCCTGTTTCCCTTATCATCGTTACCTTTTTGCATATCTTTCTTTCATTGTTCTTTATCTCGCCACATCAGCGTCTATATCACTGGTTTCCCTTATCCCTAACCAGTCTGAAGAAGTGTCTCGACCGGAAACGTCACCCATTCTTTCTCTCCAGAAATGCTGCCTGTTCCGCTGAGTTACTACCGATTTTTGTGTCCATCTTCGGTTTAAACCAGCATCTGCAGTTCCTTCTTACATAAATCAGCCCACGTCTTTACAGAAAGCCCACTGTAATAGTTATTCAATTGTGTTCCCAGTGAAAATGTTTAGGAATGTTCTAGTAACTGAAATAATCTTTAAAAACACTCAGGAGCATTTTGTTCTACAGTATAATAATAATTAAAAAAATTACTGAAATATTATACAATATCAAAATTGTGACATAGACGATTGTGATGCTGTACTTGGAATATTGTGCACTGTTTTGGTTTTCTTAAAAAAAGAACAAACTTGTACTTGAGGGAGTTCAACAATGATTCACCAGATTGGGTTAAAGGACGACAGGTTTGATGAAATAGCGAGAGGGTTGAAAAAAAAGTTTGAAGGTATGTTGAGAATGGATGGTAAACCAAGGAGAAATAGATTACAAGTAGAGGCTAGACAAAAATGCTGGAGAAACTCAGCGGGTGAAGCAGCATCTATGGAGCGAAGGAATAGGTGACATTTCGGGTCAAGATCCTTCTTCAGACTGATCTACTGATTACAAGTAGAGGCCATAGGTATGAATAAACAAATACATTTATAAGTAACAAAGGGAGGCTCATAGGCCACGAGATTTAAGAAGGCGGCTCCAGGGTGAATCTGGGCAAAAGTGAGTGGAGAATGAAGTGAGAAGAGGATGTCATTTCTTCGTATTCTCTACCCTAGCCACTAAAAACAAGCCTTGAGTTAACATTGAGTTTACAGTGTCAGAAACCTCTTACCGATGTTGCCATCCCAGAAAACCCGTGATGGATGCATTTAGTCTTGTACCTACTTGTTAAACTGCTCAAAGGCCAAGAGAATAAATTCAACGGAATACCTATTGGAAATCCAGATGTTCCCAAAGATGTTCATGCTATGGCACTAGATTTAGGAGTCAATGTCAATCGTGTGTGTTAAAATTTCATTTGTGCTCTACAATGGGCAGCGGTAGAGTTGCTGTGTTACAGCGCTTACAGTGCCATGGACTCGGGTTCGAGCCCGACTATGGGTGCTGCCTGTATGGAGTTTGTACATTCTCCCCATGACCACGTGGGTTTTCGCTAAGATCCCACTTTTCAAGAAAGGAGCAAGAGAGAAAACGGGGAATTACAGACCAGTTAGCCTGACTTTGGTGGTGCGAAAGATACTGGAGTCAATTATTAAAGAAGTAATAATGGGGCATTTGGATAGCAGTAAAAGGATTAGTCCAAGTCAACATGGATTTATGAAAGGGAAAACATGCTTGACTAATCTTCTGGAATTTTTTGAGGATGTGACAAGTGAAATGGATGAAGGGGTGCCGTGGATGTAGTGTATCTAGACTTTCAGAAAGCCTTTGATAAGGTCCCGCACGGGAGACTGGTGAGTAAAATTAGAGCACATGGTATTGGGGGTAGGGTGTTGACATGGATAGAAAATTGGTTGGCAGACAGGAAGCAAAGAGTAGGAGTGAACGGGTCCTTTTCAGAATGGCAGGCAGTGGCGAGTGGAGTGCTGCAAGGCTTGGTGTTGAGGCCGCAAGTGTTTACCATATATATTAATGATTTGGAGGAGGGAATTAGAGCAACACTAGCAAGTTTGCGGATGACATAAAGCTGGGTGCAGTGTGAACTGTGAAGAGGATGTTAGGAGGTTGCAGGGTGACCTGGACACGTTGAGTGGGCAGATGCGTGGCAGATGCAGTATAATATAGATAAAAGTGAGGTTATCCATTTTGGCGGCAAAAACATGGGGGCAGATTATTATCTCAATGGGGTTAGGTTAGGTAAGGGGGAGGTGCAGCGAGACCTGGGCATCCTCGTACACCGGTCTCTGAAAGTTGGCGTGCAGGTACAGCAGGCAGTGAAGAAAGCTAATGGAATGTTGGCCTTCATAATAAGAGGATTTCACTACAGGAGTAAAGAGGTTCTTCTGCAGTTGTAAAGGGCTCAGGTGAGACCACATCTGGAGTATTGTGTACAGTTTTGGTCTCCTAATTTGAGGAAGGACATCCTTGTGATTGAGGCAGTGCAGCGTAGGTTCACGAGATTGATCCCTGGGATGGCGGGTCTGTCATATGAGGAAAGATTGAAAAGATAGGCTTGTATTCACTGGAGTTTAGAAAGATGAGAGGGGATCTTATAGAAACATATAAAATTATAAATGGACTGGACAAGCAAGGTGCAGGAAAAATTTTCCCAATGTTGGGTGAGTCCAGAACCAGGGGCTACAGTCTTAGAATAAAGGGGAGGTCATTTAAGGCTGAAGTGAGAGAAAACGTTTTCACCCAGAGAGTTGTGAATTTGTGGAACTCCCTGCCACAGAGGGCAGTGAAGGCCGTCACTGGATGGATTTAAGAGAGAGTTAGATAGAGCTCTAGGGGCTAGTGGAATAAGGGATATGGGGAGAAGGCAGGCACGGGTTATTGATTGGGGACGATCATCCATGATCACGAATGGCGGTGCTGGCTCGAAGGGCCGAATGACCTCATCCTGCACCTATTTTTTGTATATTTCTATGTATCTACGGTTTCCTCCCACACTTCGAAAACGTGCAGGCTTAGAGGTTAATTTTCTTGGTGTAAATGTAAAATGGTCCTTAATAGGGTAGCGTTAATGTGTGGGGATCGCTAGTTGGTGCGGACACAGTGGGCTGGAGGGCCTGTTGCCGAATTGTATCTCTAAACTAAACTAAACTAAAAACTAATGGCATCTTGGGCAACATGGATGGGTTGGGCCGAAACACCTGTTCGTACGTGGTCTGTGATTCTAACATATCATGATTTAAACACACCAAACTCTTTGATTTTGTGACTTTTATCAATATAAATAGCAATTTTCGAAATCATTGGCAGAGTTATACACAAGTTTCTTTAAAAAGTTCTATGCTTCTTACACACTACCTATCATCATATAAAGTAATAATATTTATTGCTTGTGTGAAGTTTTGTAACTGGTCCATAATATCTCTGAATTACCTGCACCACCTTGTCATGCAAGGGCATGGGAAATGTCACCACCTCCAAGTTCCCCTCCAAGTTGCACATCACCCCAACCTTGCAATATACATTCCAGTTCTTCAGCATCACTGAGCAACAATTCTATTTTTTTCTCGCCCTCCTCCCGACATCAGTCTGAAGAAGGGTATCGACCCGAAATGTCGCCTGCGCCTTTTCTCCATAGATGCTGCCTCACCCGCTGAGTTTCTCCAGCATTGTTTGTCTACATTCGATTTTTCCAGCATGTGCAGTTCCTTCTTAAACAATTCTGTTATTGATCGCATAAGAACATTACGGGAGTAACTTTACCAGCTGGACTACAGCAGTTCAAAAAAGCTGCTCGTCATCACCCCCAGAAAGGGAAATAGGGGTTTCCAATGAGTGGTAGAATTGCTGGCAATGACTGAATTTGAAAGAAAAACTGACATTTGAAATGTTTCATTTAAAATGACAACCAGCCAAAATTGCATTTTATTCATAAAAATATACGGTAAAAACAATAGCTAAGTTTTTAGTATTTAATCACACAGAAGATTATGATAAAACATGTTTGCATTCCAAAAATATGTAATATATTGGAGTTTGCTTGTGTTTAAAATACCTCCCCTCTTGATCTGCTTGTATTTGGTTTGTTGGGAGCAACAAGACTAATTGGAGTAGGTAAGGCGGAATGCTAATTTAACATTCATATACTGGGAAATTATATAGGGTGTGTTTATAAGTGTATCTGATATTTCACAATATATTCATACGAAGACACTGATTTTCATGGCATATGCTTCCAAATCCCAGGAGGCAGCAAGTTATTTTTTGATTATATTTTATTGGAAATTATCCCAGAATAATTCGTTATAAACAATGTGGTTGACACTGGTACAAACTAGTGAATGAATTTGTCAAGTAATTGCAAGAGTGCTTTTAATTTCCAGTATGATGTGGTTCCGATTGTGAAAATGAACATTGTCACTCAACTGATGAGAACATGCAAGGAATATAAGGATACTGCATTTCTTCCCTTGCAGAATGGGGCGTAGATGGAGGGGGTGATGGGGTTGAGAAATGCTGGAATTTCCTCGTCTGAATGCCAACATTTATCATGTTTGAGACTCATGCAGGAATGTGATGGGCATGAGCTTGCTGGTATTCTCTTATTGTGATGCTGGAGAAACTGTTGGAAGAGACTGTACCTGGTTAGATGTTCCACTGGATCTTTCAACCTGATTGAATTTGAATGGAGAGATTACGGCCACGAGGAAGAAAGGTAAGAATAAGAGGAAATACTGCTTTAATTATTTTTGAATACGATAAATAGACTTTTGGTGATACAGCATGGAAACAGGCCACCAAGTCCACCAAGTCTGTGCTGACCAGCGATCACCCCATACACTAGCTCTATGTTGCACACTAGGGAAAATTTACAATTTTACTTAAGGCAGTTAACCTACAAACCTGTACATCTGGGATGTGGTAAGCAACCGGAGCACCTAGAGAAAATCCTGTGGTCACAGGGAGAAGACACAAACTCTATACAGACAGCAGCCGTAGCTAGGATCAAATCTGGATCTCTGGCACTGTAAGGCAGCAACTCTACTGCTATGCCACTCTGCCACCCTAATTTTATGTTTTAAATTAGTCACAAGTATTTAGTTGGTTTTGTATGTGATTTTCCTTCTTTAATATCAGGTACAAAATATAAATGTTTCATTGTTTAACTTTTAATAGTCTTTGATGGCTTCAGAAGCACTGAAAAAAGACTTCTTTGTCAGTCAGTTGAGCTGAGGATGTGACATTGCCTCTGTCAAAGGTTTACTCTGTTGTTTTGTGGGCCCTCTTATTCTGCAGCACCAGCTAATGATGTACAATGTGCTGCCAACCACCCCCCCCCCCCCCCCCCCCCCCCCCACTCGCCCTCACCAAATGGGATATGAATGTTCTTGGCCAGTCAGCTCTTTCCTATGAAGATGGGAAAGATGGGAAAAATGCAGGATAATTGAGTATTCCCTATTGAGCACCTTAATGACCAATAGTCCTCCAAGTTTCTTTCTTGATTTCTCTCCTATATCCTCGATAAACTGAAAGGCCCTCTTCAAGACCAATCTCCCCTCCTAACATTTTCTTCTTTCCCTTAATTAAACCTCCAAGATCCTTTGTTACAGATACATACTGATTTTGAACTCTTACTGTCTTGCTTTTAAACCCCACCAACTTGTTTTCCCCTATAGCTGCTTGAAGTTGACTTTTACCAGGTCATATCTTACACTATTGAAAAATCCACCTCCCCTCAATTGTAGACCCCATCTTGAGGACCAAACTTATCGTTTTTCCATGACTACCTTGTAGTTTACTGAAGATGGTCATAGTTCCCAAAGAGTTTTTCATATACACTTCTATCACATGCCCATCCTCATTCCCAGAGATAAATATAGGTATAGCCGCCTTCTTCATAGGATTCTCTACTTACCACTTCAAAAAGCTTTCTTCAATGCACATCACAAATTGCACCCCATCTATGTCCCTTCCAATCCCAGTCAATATTTAGAAAATAAAAATTCCCTATGAAGGTGAGAAGCAGGATTTGCAAGTGGTGTGAAACAGGAGGGAGAAGGAAGTCAAAGGATGGGCTGGGTTTCATTACAATGGTGGTCAACCTTTGCCAATAAGGTGCCGTACTATTGGAGGTTGCAAAATGGCATAGTTCACTGTTTGTAGGCCTGGCGGCAGCAGGGCCGTGATCCTGAGAGTCCTGAAATCGACTAAAGCTGAATAATATCCTCTTGATCCCACCTGAAGAAAGATTCATGGGCCTTTATTTCTGCTAATGAGTAAGGCATGTACATGTCATAACCACATCAAGTGTAGCTGCTGTCATTACAACTGATCTCCTTTGCGCAGCTGACCCCAGCCTGTTTCTGGCTGACAGTTTGCATACTCCTCACATTACCAGCGCAAAACTTTCCTCAGGAAGACAATGGGTATCATTGAGACGAAAGATACTGCAGATGCCATGCCATGCCATGACAAGAGGACATGACTTTAGAATTAAGGGACAGAGGTTTAGGGGTAACATGAGGGGAAACTTCTTTACTCAGAGAGTGGTAGCAGTGTGGAATGAGCTTCATAGAAACGTAGAAACATAGAAATTAGGTGCAGGAGTAGGCCATTCGGCCCTTCGAGCCTGCACCGCCATTCAATATGATCATGGCTGATCATCCAACTCAGTATCCCGTACCTGCCTTCTCTCCATACTCTCTGATCCCCTTAGCCACAAGGGCCACATCTAACTCCCTCTTCCAGTGGAAGTGGTGGCGGCAGGTTCGTTGGTATCATTTAAAAATAAATTGGATAGGCATATGGATGAGAAGGGTATGGAGGGTTATGGTATGAGTGCAGGCAGGTGGGACTAAGGGAAAAAAGTTGTTCGGCACGGACTTGAAGGGCCGAGATGGCCTGTTTCCGTGCTGTAATTGTTATATGGTTATATGCTGGAATCTTGAACAAAACACAAAATCCTGGAGGAACACAGTGGTTCAGGTAGCATCTGGCTGTCCGTTCCCTCTCCAGATGCTGCCTTCCCTGTTGAGTTCTTCCATCACTTTATGTTTTGGGTATTATTGAGATAGGCAGGTGCCATCTTCAGATTTTCTATTGCTGTTTTCTATTTTTCATCATTGCAATGTCCTTGTGTCTGAGCTCTTTGATTCAGGCTCCTTACGGATATAACTAATGGCTTGTACAGTGGGTACATGTGAATGTAAATGTGTTCAATTAACTTACAATATGTCAGAACAATTTATTCACTTACATGATAAAAATGACCAAAATATAAAGGAACAGAAATTACGAGATCAAGATGTAAGCAAAGAAAGTGAAGGATCGGTGCACCAGGCTGGCACTATCCTGCATTTGTGTTTTGTCCCCATCCTCTTCTTTTGTGCATAGGTACACCGACTTCTCATCAAGATCAGGATAAATGAAGACATACCAAGAGACTTTAGAGACTCAACAATCGTTACCATCTACAAAAGGAAAGGCGATCGATCTGACTGCAGAAACTATCGTGGAATTTCCCTATTAGCAACAGCAGACAAAGTTCTCGCCCGCATCATGAATAACCGACTCAAGCCTTTAGCCGTGAAGATCCATCCGGAGACACAAGCCGGTTTTAGACCATCATGTGGAACAGCCGACATGATCTTCACAATGCGTCAACTACAAGAAAAATGTTGTGAACAACTTCAACCTTTGTACATGGCATTCATCGACCTCACTAAGGGAACTCTTATGGGACATCCTATCCACCTTTGGATGTCCTGAAAAGTACATTTGAATCCTGAGACTCCTCCACGTTGACATGCTTGCCACAGTCATCGCCAGCAACAGCAACTGTGAGCCATTTCAAGTCAGATCAGGAGTGAAACAGGGATGTGTGATTGCCCCAACACTGTTCACCATCTTAATTGTGACAACCATCCACATCATCCAGGACGACCTACCCCCAGGAATTGAAATAGTCTACAGAACAGATGGCAGACTTTTCAATCTTGCCCGTTTCAAGTCCAAAACTAAGACATCTATGAGCTCCTTCATCGAGTTCCAATACGCAGATGACAACAGTGTTGCAGCTCTCTCAGAAAATCATCTGCAACAGATCCTGCCTTTAACAGTACATACACGACTTACCGCCAACTCCAAGAAGGTTCAGGTTATCTGCCAATCGTCACCAACTGAGACAAATCGGAAAGAACCGTCAATTCAACTTGTCGAAACAATCCTGGAAATTGTGGATCACTTTCTGTACCTTGGAAGTCACCTCTCCTTCAATGTCGACCTTGATGACGAGATCCAACATGGTCTTAAGACTGCTGGACAGCTTTTGGACGTCTTCGAAGGACAGTCTTTCAAAATCGTGACATCCGAACAGACACCAAAATGTTAGTGAACAAGGCAGTGGTGATTCCAACGCTCCTGTATGCATCAGAAACCTGGACACCATACTGACGCCATCTGAAAACACTTGAAAAGTTCCATCAATTATGTCTTCGAAGCAGCTTAAATATCAGTTGGGAGGACAGAACAACAGCATGCTGAATGAAGTGAAAACATCTAGCATCGAAGCCTTTTTCATCAAGAACTAACTAAGATGGGTTGGTCATGTTGTTTGGATGGAAGACGAGCGTCTACCAAAGCAAACTTCCTACTCCCAGCTTAAAGTAGGCAAACGGAAAAGAGGCGGACAAAATAAAACATTCAAAGACGCCTTAAAAGCCAGCATGAAGGAATGTGCAATCGACATCGACAATTGGGAAACCAATGCCAAGGACAGGAAACTCTGGCGAACCATCATCCAAGAAGGAACAGTGACCTTCGAAGCCAAGAGATGTGCAGAATTAGAAGAAAAGAGAAGAAAACGGAAAGAGAGGCAGCAACAACCAAAGCCCGATCTGCCATCTGGAATTACCTGTCCTGAATGTCAAAAAGCTTTCAAAGCCAGGATTGGACTCATAAACCCCCTGAGAGTCCATAAAAACAACAGAAAGTAGACCATCATCCTCGACCTTGAGGGAAAGCCACGACGACGACACCGAAATTCACGCCTATCAATAGGACTAAATTTAGAATTAATTTTGGAAGCAGATTTCGAAAACAACTGTTTGACCATGTCATTTGGAGTTAGTCAATGTAGTCAAACAGAACTATCTGTCACAGGTGCTGGAAATCCATCACATGAGGACAGATTGTATTCCAGGTCCCTCTTTCTGAAGCACCACCACAGCACACATCTCAAGACACATCCCTGATCGGACTGATCCAGGATGGGGAAGAATCTGCCTACAGACAGGAAATGTCACAGCTGGCATCCTGGGGCCATCGCAACAACCTGGAGCTCAATGCTCTTAAGACAGTGGAATTGATTGTAGACTTTAGGAGAGCTCCCACTCACCATCAACAACACCACAGTCACACATATGGAGTATTTTAAGTTCCTGGGAACCATCATTTCCAAAGACCTTAAGTGGGGGGCTACCATCGACTCCACAGTCAAAAAGGCACAACAGAGAATGTACTTCCTGCGGCAGCTGAGGAAGCAAAATCAGCCACAGGCAATGATGGTCCATTTCTATATGGCCATCGTAGAGTTTGTCCTCACATTCTCCATCATGGTCTGGTTTGGCTCAGCCACCAAGCACAACACCCGGAGGCTGCAGCGAATCGTCCGATCAGCTGAGAAGGTTATTGGCTGCAATCTTCCCTCCATTGACGAACTGTACACTGCAAGGGCCAGGAAACGAGCGGGTAAGATCATCTCTGACCCCTCTCACCCTGGCCACAAACTATTTGAATCACTTCCCTCTGGAAGGCAACTCTGGACTGTCAAAGCTGCCACACCCAGACATAAAAACAGCTTTTTTTCCATGAGTAGTGGCTCTACTCAATAACCAAAAATCTGTAGCCTCCTTTTGTTCTGGTATTTTATTTAATTTACATGTTTAATCAATAATGTTTTATTATTAATGTTTAATGTTTTATGTATCTTTGTTTTAATGTTTTCTTAACTGTCACTATATGCCATGTTGTCACTTGTGGGCAGAGCACCAAGGCAAATTCCTTGTATGTGCATACTTGGCCAATAAACTCATTCATTCATTCAAGATGTAGTTTAAAGTCTCAAAGTCTCAACGCTACAGTTAATGAAATGAGGAGGTTGCAGCAGCTGATGTGGAAGATACTTGTGTAAAAGGGGAACAGGGCGTAATACATTTAAAGAGCAGGAACATACTGGTTTGATGAACACGTAGCTGCCTTCAGTGGTTCCTGACTGTCCTCCCCCGTGTTTTCAATATCTATCAGTGAGGTGGGACGAAGCAACCACTTGAGCTTTTGATGGTATTCTGGAAGAGAATGAGAGCAGATGAAGTGCTGACTGACCTCTCTGGTACACCCGATGCATCAATCAAACTTTGATAGGTGAATGGCTAATTTATTAACTAGATGTGTGTTTTAATTATTTTCAAATCAATGTACTATATTTGCAGTAATAGAAAATGGCCCTAAATGTCCCGTGCTCCTTGTATTAGAGTCATAGAGTCTTACGGCATAAAACAGGACTTTCCACCCAACACATTCACACTAACTAGTGGGTATCCATCTGTATTAATCTCACCTTCTAGCACATGGCCTATGATCTCCAATGACTGGGTGATTCAAGTACTCCTCTAGACTCTTAAATGCTATCAGTGACTCTGTGTTCATAACTCTCTCAGGCAGCTCTCTCTCACTCCAGGTATTCACACTCAGGGTGACAAAGGTCTCCCTCAGATTCCCTCTAAATCTCTTAACCTTTACTCCCGTTTTCCAGTTTCATCTACATTTGATATAAGGAAATATTTTAGTGCAGTCGAACCTATCAATACTTCTTATAACTTGATATACCTTAATCGTATCATTTTAAAACGATGCTGCTCCAGGGAAGGTAGACTAAGTTTCTTTAGTCTCTCCTTATATCTAAACATCGCAGACCCACCACATTGCTGGCGTCTGCACACCAAATTTCCAAATCCCCTTTAGATTCAGTCTACAATTGGATAACCGGCGGCACTGTGGCACAGCGGTAGAGTTGCTGCCTTACAGCGCAAAAGACCTGGGTTCAACCCTGACCTCGGGATGCGGTGTCTATGAAGTTTGTATGTTCTTCCTGTGACTGCGTGGGTTGTCTCCGGATGCTCAGGTTTCCTCCCACACCACAAAAACTTGCAGGTTTGTAGGTTTATTGGCTTCTGAAAACTGTAAATGGTCCCGAGTGTGTAGGATAGTGCTACTGTATGGGGTGATTGCTGGTCAGCGCGGACTCGATGCGCCGAAGGGCCTGTTTCCCCGCTCTATCTCTAAAGTCTAATATCGAAAGCAAAGTATCATTTCTGCTGAATGATGAATATCACCACTAGGATTCTATAGTTGTTTTGTCCTTCCAGATACATTTATTTAAAGCACCATTTTGTGTCAGATGAGGAGTTTATATATTTTTCACACTAATTGTCTCTTTGTGTTATGAAATTCTCATAGTAAAATAGTCGAAGGTATATGTTTTTCAGATCATGAAAAAAAGCTTCACATTTCCTATAAAAAAAGCCATGAACATTTATTTTGCAAGTTGTTGAACTTTCATAAAACTTTTGTTAGTGAACAATCACTGCAAAACAGTGAGCCACCTACCTTTGCTGCTTCCTTACTGGTTTGAGCAGATTGCCCAGAAAAGCCATTCTTATAAGTTGAGGACAGGCCGTGCACATTGCAGGATCCTTTAACTTAAATTCCAAAGAACACACACTGTTCACGAAAGAGCCGAGAAAACCTATAATTGCCAGCTATCTTGTTCCTCGCTTACTTGACTGTTAGATAATTAAAAGTCTCTGAATGTTAACAATTAAATGAGAATATAAAACAAATCTTAAAAGCATAAACACTGAAATATTCTTAAAACCAATTGCAAATAATGAACTACACAAAGTAAGTCAAATAATTAATGTTGTAATATCTTTGATTCCTTCATAGCAATTCTGTCATATTCTGTCATTAGCCCTGGATTAGATTCAGTAAACAGATTCTGCAGTGTAAGTGCTAAGGAAATCAGGGGTGGTTCATGCTCTCTGTCTAGACCATGCACTTGTTGGGAAATGCTGGCAGTTCTATATGGAACTATAGCCATTTCTTGGGTGCCACTGTTTTCATCTTTCAGCAGTTTCATAAAAATAATTAGGGATGTTTGCCGACATCTTCTCTCCCTGGGCTTATTCTTGTTGCAATAGCAGCAGCATCTTCAACACAGCCATAAAGGGACTGCAATTACTCTTATTTGTTATGAAAAGGAACAGCAGATGCTGGTTTATAACAGAGATAGATACAAAAATGCTGGAGTAACTCAGTGGACCAGTCAGCATCCCTGGAGAAAATGGATATAAGAATGGTCCCGACTTGAAACGTCACCTATCCATTTTCTCCAAAGATGTTACCTGACCTGTTGAGTTACTCCAGTACTTTATGCCTATCTTTACTCTTATTTGTTATTTATTGTAAAAATTCTGTACTAATAGCACTGAGCTTAATTCTGTTCCTGTACTCCCAAATTTGGGCGCGATTTGTATTGAATCTGCTCAAATTTTCTATTGTAAATACCACCTCAACTATCCTCCAAAATAGACCTTCAAAGACTACAGGTTGGCCAATTACTCAGAGGCACACTGACTTCATCCTATTTTGTTTCTCTTTGGTTTCAAACCCAAACCATCTTCAGGTTATTACCACCTCTCGGTCCTGGCAACAGGAAGCAATCCCTCAGGTGTATATCCCTTGGAGGGAACCGTTTTGAATGCTGTGACTGAGGATGGATGTTATTTTCCTTGCACACTCATCATTCAGGTACTCAGGAGATTTCGTCAGGACTTCTACTATTATTTTACTCAGCTGTTCGCAAAGTACAGCTTTGCACAGGGGATATGAATTTCTAAATTGAAATAGCTCTTCTGCTCTGTAGAACGCAGATATTGAAGCTCTTAGTTTGAGTGATCACACAAAGCTTTTCTTGAACTTGTATATGTGTACACTCACTGGGGACTGAGGTCCAGAAAGTTCTTAGACTTGTTAGGCTGGTCCCCTGAAAACTCTTCTTTTCCTAGTCTTTTGGGGAGATATGTCAGGATGCCTAAGTTACCTAAGTTTATCACCACTCCCTTGAATTTCTTGGGACTAATCCTTCCAGATAGCATCAGGTAATCTTTGCCAGATAAAGCCGGTGGCTGCTCATCACTTTATCATAAAGGTGACTGTTGTTTTGTTTGGAAGGAATACAGAATCCATAATGTTCCCAATGGAACCTAACAAACAACCAGGGTTGTCCCATGGTGCAAAGCACAACTATCAGAAAGTAGAGCTCTATTTTCTGATAAGGTTGTTCTCAGCTACAAGTCAATATTAATCACCTTACCTTGCACCACAATGGCATATACCTGTGACTCCTTTATTGTGTGAGAAATCATCATGACTTGGAGCCTTGTATTAAGATGTTTTTTTGTGGACACCAGTAAGCCCACAGAATTTTACTAAAACTCAAGTCAGGCAGCATTTCTGGAGGACATGGATAGATGACTTGTTGGATTGGGACCCTTTTCAGTCAGAATTTATATCACTAAGAAAACCAACCAATAAAAACATATAATTTTGTAAGAATTAAACACCTCCTTGATTTACTGATGGTTCAAGTTGAACTCTTGTTATCTATTATTAGGATGAACGATTGTGATGCAAACAAGGTCAATTAGCCTTGTGTTAAAAGTAGATTTATCTCTTTTTATTTATTTTTGCAATTTTCCTCAACTTGCAGTTTACATGTCTCATTTCTTCAGTTTAATAATTATATGTGATTAGGAACAACTGTGCACTATTAACAAATGTTGCAATCTGCTGGCTGGCGCCAACCTGAAAAACAAATGCATTTTGTTTGCCTCATCTAAAATTCTAACAGCTCAGCAAAAAACCCTTACTGACAGTGAAACTCTAGTAATGTACAGCTTTGTGATCTGAGAGTTACAAAGCTCCAGAGGAAGCAATCTTTCCTCATCTGCACGTTACTCAGGCTGCCAGTACATGCTGAGCCACACTCCCCTGATGCTTGAGGGGAATCTCTTTAGTATACTCCACTGCACCGTGGTTCTGGAAAGAAAAAATGTGCTTACATGCTGCTCATGTTAAAAAAATTGACACATGTCATCGCTGCACTTGAGATCTTGTAAAGTTTCTCTGACAACAGAAATTAACAAATTATCTGTCAGGTACTTGAATCTATTTTGATCGAATGGTGCATTGACATTCTGTTAACAAGAATGTACTGTTTTGATTGACCATTGTTTTTTTTTAATTTCATTGGGTTACTTTCTCTCACCAAATACTGAACTTGTCATAAAAGGGAATATCTGTGGAACAAGGGATATTGATGGTCATCATTTTTGTCTGCATGCCAAAGTATATAATGTAAACATTGCCAGCTCAGCAACTCTTGACTCCTATACCATTTTCATGAGTTATCAGGAATTTTAAAAGTCTTGTGTGCAAGTCTTAGATGGTCTGAGGTAATGTTACATTGCTGTGTTGGTTGTCTGGTGGAGTCTCCTACCTATGATAGGTTATTTGCATTTGTATTATGGAGGATCATATTGGTGATAACATTTTTACCCTAAAAGGTCTTTTTGTCAATGTTAATTTGAGAGAATCAGCTACAGAGTATACTATGTGGGGACCTACAGAAAATTCTGATATAATTTATTTTATCCAGTCCATAAAGTTACTTTTGGGACAGGGTGGAAATAGATTCCATAAGGTGTTGTGCAAATAAGTTATGTCTGTTTGAAAGCCTAATGCAATAGCAATTTAGTCTTAATTGATTACTATTATACTTTGAATACACCTGGGTTCTAAAACATCCAGTGGCAAACGTTGTAGTGGGTGGTACATGTTTTTGGTGCATACATTAGCGATGTTACAAAACTTAACTTCAGCATCCCTGCTGTTCTGCCACTGGCCGTGTGCGCGACTTTGGCGCCTTGGGGGGGGGCGGGGGGCGGGATTAAAATGTTGTTTTCTCCTGCCTGTCGGAGGCAAACTTCCTTGGGCTGCCAGCTGCTGCATGACAATCGACTGGACTTCCGTTGTCGGAAGTTTAAAAAAGAAATCGCGGGAGAATTTAATCGCTGGAGTAAAATAAAAAGCTACTTCGAATGCCCTCAATGTCTACAACGGGACGATCTCAAGTAGGGGACAAATCATAATGTAAGTCGTTTATTTTACATATAAACTTACCTTGTTATGATGACTTTAATCCAGATTTAATTGGCGAAAATGTGATTTTGGTCCCATATGAACCGGCAGTGTTTTTCCTGCCGATATAGGGTTCAAATTCACCGCAACCGCAACGTTCCAATCGATCGTGTTCCACAAAAACCCACTCGCAAGATGATTTAAATGCCCATTAATTTACGGGAATTAAACATTAAATTCTTTCCATTTGGCCTATAAATTCATCACAATGAGATTTAAAAATCATGTTATATTGTGAATTCTTGTGTGAATGTTATTTCGACACTTAGGCTATTTAAAAAATGTTAACCTTTTCTTAAGAAATGGATAGATGTTTAGATCTAGAAATTTAATTTTGTAATTAGCTACAATGAGGTAACTAACTAATTATATGCTTTAATTTCAGGTCATCAAGTAAGATTGTTTCATATTTGTTTCAGAATGCTCCAATCTATAATAACAGAACATTTCATTCACTTCTGTTAATTTTTAAGAAAGGTATGGGCTTTTGACTGTCCTCGATCACAGCTTTTGAGTTAAGTCAATGGAAAAGCAATAGGGAACAAGATGCTAATTTCCGAGTATGAAAATGGCCATAACGTTTTAAATACTGAAGATATGAAAATGAATTAGGTGTAAAATTAAACTTCTTTTTATGCTTTATCTGATGGGATAAATTGCAGACATGATTTTTTAAATCTCAAAATTTTGTTACATTGCTACATACATGGAACAGCATAGCACAGGCCCTTTGCCCACAATGTTTGTGTCGATATGATGCCAAAAACAGTTCTTATCTGCCTACACATAATCCATTTCGCTCCATTCCTTGCATATCCATGTGCTTATCCAAAATCATCTTAAATGCCACTATCGTATCTGTCTCCTCCACTGTCCCTGGCAGCGCATTCCAGGCACATACCACTGTCTGTGGAAAAAACCTGCCCTGCACATCTCCTTTAAATTAGCCCCTCTCATCTTAAAGCCATGTGCTCTGGACAACGGTATGCCTTTTTGTCTTTTTTGTTATTTTTAATGTGTTTTAAAAAGTATGTTTTAATGTTCTCTGGTTTATTTTATGTGGGGGTGGGGGTTCGGGGGAAACTTTTTTCAATCTCTTACCTTTCCAGAGATGTGATTGTTTTCCGGGTCGTATCTGCAGTTGCTCTGCGGCCTAGCATCATGGAGCTGGTCAAGACTGATTTTGAGCCCCACCGCAGGGCCATGGACTTACCATCGGAGACTGCGATTCCTTGCCTGGGATCGACGCTCCAACCGCAGCCTGCGGATTTCAACATCGAGGAGCTCGCAGTCTCGGGTAGAGGCTGATGTTGGGAAGCTCCAAGTCGCAGAAGGTTCGACTAGCCCCGACCTGGGGTCTGATCGCCCGGCGCGGGGGGGCTGAGATCCCCCCGATGTGGGAACTTGAACACCCCGACACAGAGTGGTTGACCACCGGCTACATGAGTAAGATCGTCCCGTCAACGGAAGGCTCGAGGCCCCCGACAGCGGGAGAACAAAGAAGGGAAGAAGATTTCACTTTTTTTGTCTTCCATCACAGTGAGGAATGTGGGGGAGTTGCTGCGATGGATGTTCATGTCAAAAATGTATTTGGGTGTCCTGTTGCTCTTTATTGGATGGCTGTATGGCAAATCAAATTCCTCCTATGTTGCAAAACATACTTGACTAATAAATTACTATTATGATTATGATTATTATGATTATGATTCCATCCTGGGGAAAAGAGTTCTGACTGTCTACTCTATCTATGCCTCTCATAATTTTGTATACTTCTATCAGGTCTCCCCGCAACCTCTGCCATTCTAGAAAAAAACAATCCAAGTCTGTACTACCTCTCCCTGTACCCCAATCCAGGCATCATTCTGGTAAACCACTTGTAAATTCTGCCCCATCTAAGCCTTTGGCACTGAGTAAGTCAATATTGGGGAAGTACAAGCCAAACACTAAGATAACCCTGTTGCTTTGTCATCTTTCAGTAATCTATCTACATATCTGTTCCGCTATCTCCTGCTTGTTACTGGGGGTCTATAGCACAATCCCAATAGAGAGCTTGCTCTGTTATTATTTTGAAGCTCAACCCACATCACCTCAGCAGGTGAACCTTCAGTATGTCCTTCCTGAGTGCCACCGTGACAGTCTCCCTGATTAGTATTCCCTTCCTCTCCATCATGCCTGAAGTATTAAAACCCTAGAATGTTGAGCTGCCAGTTGAGTCCCTCTTACAACCTTGTGAAGCCCATCAGTTTCACATTATACCTTCACCTCTCCCTGCCTGCCCTTGCTTTGTAACTTACTGGTCCTAACCTCTACCTTCCCATTGCTCCTTCCAATTTCTGACCCAACTCTGCCTCTCTTCTTTAATCCCCTCCCTAGTAGCACTGATGAAGCTTCCTGCAAGGATAGTGGCTCTCCTGCAGTTTAGACATAGCCCGTCCCACTTGTACGGGTCACCTCTGCCTCACATGAGATCCCTATAGTCTAAAAGTCTGAATCCATGCCCCCTGAACCAACTTCGGAGCCACACATTCATCTGTCCTATCTTTTTATTTTATACCCTCAAAAGCACGTGGCACACCCTTAGAGCTACAAAATAGTAAACGTGGGGTTTTAATCCCCATGTCTGCCAACCAATTTCCTATCCATGTCAGCACTCTACCCCCAATACCATGTGCCCTAATTTTGCCCACTGTTCTCCTCTGTGGGACCTTATCAAATGCTTTCTGAAAGTCCAGGTATACTACATCCACTGGCTCTCCCTTGTCCATTTTCTTAGTTACATCCTTAAGAAATCCCAGAAGATTAGTGAAGCATGATTTCCCCTTCGTAAATCCATGCTAACTTGGACCGATCCTGTTACTACTATCCTTAAGTGCCCTGGGATGCAGACCATCAGGCCCTGGGGATTTATCAGCCTTCAGTCCCATCAGTCTACCCAACACCATTTCCTATCTAATATGGATTTCCTTCAGTTCCTCTGTCACCCCAGATCATCTGGCCACTACTATATCAGGAAGATTGTTTGTGTCCTCTTTAGTGAAGATGGATCCAAAGTACCTGTTCAACTCATCTGCCATTTCCTTGTTCCCCATAATAAATTCACCTTTTTCGGTCTTCAAGGGTCCAACTTTCGTCTTAACTATTTTTTTCCTCTTCACATACCCAAAGAAGCTTTTACTGTCCTCCTTTATATTCTTGGCTAGCTTACCTTCGTACCTCATCTTTTCTCCCCATATTGTCTTTTTAGTTATCTTCTGTTGCTCTTTAAACATTACCCAATCCTCTTGCTTCCCGCCCATCTTTGCTCCATTGTACTTCTTCTCTTTTATTTTTCTACTGTCCCTGACGTCCCTTGTCAGCCACGGTCGCCCCTTACTCCCCTTGGAACCTTTCTTCCTCCTAGGAATGAACTGATCCTGCACCTTCTGAATTATTCCAAGAAATACCTGCCATTGTTGTTCCACTGCCATCCCTGCTAGGGTATCTTTCCAATCAACTTTGGCCAGCTCCTCCCTCATGCCCCTTAGTCCCCTTTATTCAACAGTAACACTGACACCTTTGATCTACCTTTCTCACTCTCCAATTGTACATTAAACCTGACCATATTATGGTCACTACCTCCTAATGGCTCATTAACCTCAAGTTCCTTTATCAAATCCGGTTAATTACATAACACTAAATCCAGAATTGCCTTCTCCCTGGTCGGCTCCAATACAACCTGCTCTATGAATCCATCACAAAGGCACTGTACAAAGTCCCTTTCTTGGGGTCCAGTATCAACCTGATTTTCCCAGTCTACCTGCATGTTGAAATCTCCCATAACAACCACAGCATTACCTTTGCTACGTGCCATTTTTAACTCCTGATTCAACCTGCACCCTATGTCCAGGCTACTGTTTGGGGGCCTGTAGATGTCCCATTAGGGTCTTTTTATGCTTACAATTCCTTCGTTTGATCCATACCGACTCCACATCTCCTGTTTCAATGTCACCCCTTGCAAGGGATTGAATTTCATTCCTCACCAACAGAGCTACCCCACCCCCTCTGGCCACCTGTCTGTCTTCGATAGGAGGTATACCCTAGGATATTCAGTTCCCAGCCCTGGTCCTCTTGCAGCCATGTCTCTGTAATTTCCACAACATCATACTTGCCAGTTTCTAACTGAGCCTCAAGCTTGTCCACTTTATTTCTTATACTTCGTGCATTCTAATACAACACTTTGTCCTCCGTATTCACGTCCCCCCTCGCACCGCTCGCAATTGGCCCTGACCTTACTCTTTAATCCCTTCTTGAACTTTCCGTCCCATTAATTCGAGAATCATTTGTAATTTTTCCTGTACTCACTTTCCCTTCAACTCCATCTTTATACTCCCAATTTGTCAATCCCTCCCCCCCACTATTTAGTTTAAACCCACACGTGTAGCCCTACCAAACCGGCCTGCCAGAATGTCGGTCCCCCTCCAGTTAAGGTGTAACCCGTCCCTTTTGTACAGGTCACACCTACCCCAGAAGAGATCCCAGTGGTCTATAAATCTAAATCCTTGCTCCCTGCACCAGCCCCTGCATCTTCCCATAAATGATTTGACAACTCAAATCTCAAGATAGATTGAATAATTTTATATGTGGTCTTAAATTTAGAACAGATCTGGATTATCATAACAAGAATCATGTAACAAAATCTGTCCTTGAGATATTATTTATTGAATTACTTAAGAACATTTTTTGTTGATGAATTGCATTGTATGATATTGTTGCTTATTCTTGGATTAATGATTGACATCCTAGTATTTATTAATATTTAATGTTTGAAAGGAAAATATTGACGATGCCAGAAATCTGAATTAAAGACAGAACATTTTGGAAATACTTTGCAGGTCAGTCAACATGTATAGGGAAAGAAATAGAGTTAATGTTAATACTTCAGTTCAATGATCTTTCAGCAGGAAAGGTAATTCATAAATTAAACTTTATTCATAATAAATATATACACAAGTAATATAAAAATAGTGAGTGTTTTTTTTACAATCAGTGTAATGACATATCTATACATTCCTAGTGTCATCAAATTGATTCATTCGATGTACAAAACACCAATGCTACTCATGTGGCCTCTTTGGAAAATGCACACCTCAAATATATGCGGGGCTGTTATGCTAGACCATATCCCTCAGTGTCCAGTGGCAGCAGAATATTAGACTTCAGTCCTTCTCCACAAAGCCTTTGCACTGGCTGCACCAAGATTCAGTATGTCCCTCAGCAAGTCATAAAGTCATAAGGTCATAAGATCATAAGTGATAGGAGCAGAATTAGGCCATTCGGCCCATCAAGTCTACTCTTCAATCATGACTGATCTATCTCTATCTCTGCTTTAAAAATATCTATTGACTTGGCTTCCACAGCTTTCTGTAGCAAAGAATTTCACAGATTCACCACCCTCTGATTAGAGTACTCCCAGAGACATTTTTCTGAAAGAGCTTTTCCACGAAGAACATGAAACGCAACAAGGTCCAGCTAAATGGAACATTGTGAACATTGTGTAACAATGAACCCAGGCCCATCCTTTGTATTGCACAGCAACAGGGCCAGACCCATTTTTCACTATGCCAGGTACAAACAGAAACCTAGAAAGATAGAAAATAGGTACAGGAGTAGGCCATTTGACCCTTCGAGCCAGCACCACCATTCAGTATGATCATGGCTGATCATACTAAATAAGTACCCCGTTCCTGCTTTTTCCCATATCCCTTGATTCCGTTAGTCCTAAGAGCTACAGTATACCCAACCCGACCTGAAAAACATACAGTGAATTGGCTGCCACTGCCTTCTGTGGCAGAGAATTCCACAGATTCACAGCTCTCTGGGTTGATAGAACTGAAGCATATAGTGGCGCATGAAGCATAAGCACAGCAAGAAATAAATAGTTAATGTTTCAAGTTAATGAATGACCTTTCAGCAGTAAAGGTAATTCCTGAATTAAACTTTATTCATAAAAAATATATACACAAGTAATACAAAAATAGTGACTGGCACCTTGAACCTGATTAGATTTGTGTCTGCCATTAAGAGGAATCGCAGCTCCTAAAGTTCACAATTTTTATTGGACCTGCCTGTCCACTTCAGCTTTTCTTTGCTGATAATTTCTATTTTGCCTCTTTTATACACTCTGTATTTCGCTAACTCACCACCTCTTTCCCCTAAACATGGCACGGTTCCCCTTGTCCTCACTTTTCAGTCTCGATGAAAATTAATCGACTTAAAACATTAACTATTTATTTCTCCACGGATGATGCCTGGATAACTTAAATAGAATATACAATACAGTTACTATTTTCATGGAAATATACTGCATGATATTAGCGTATGACCATTCAAGAGTACATGCCTTGAGCCTCAACAGGGAGCCTGGATTGAAGGGAGCAAGTGTTAGGAATCTGTGGTGCAGGCTGTGACCTGTGCTCCCTCAGATTACGGGATGTGTGCCGGTAGCACAGGATTACTATTTTGAGGGCATTTTTTTATCTTGCTAATGAATGCATTCTCTGAAGCAAAGGGTAAAATTGTGATGGCATTCATATGATCCCCTGCAAGTAAGTCCTTGGGTTTAGATGCAATTGGCCTCTCCAATCCTAAACCAGGAATGATGGGAGCCTCATTCATTTGAATGGTGATTCCCACCCACAATATTTTACTGCAATATTTTAAATTATTTTTGTAATGGTTTTAATGGGTTTTGAAGTGTCAGGTGGCACAGTGGCGCAGCTGTAATGCTGCTGCCTTACAGCGCCAGCAACCTGGGTTCAATCATGAGTATGATGAACAAGCAGGATTCCACATGGGAAGATCCTGCAGAGAACAGATCTTTGTGTTATGAAATGTGGTAGAACAATGCCTGGAATTTCAGAAGCCAACACTAATAGTAAGATTAAATAGGAACTTACCAGTTTGAAGTTTGATCTTTATTTTATGAGGAGTTGCGATGAGGGATTTCGTGAAGACCCCGCCAGGCACGCATGCGCGACATTCTTCAAAGCAGCGGTGTGGAATCACAGAACCAACAACAGAAATGACTTGTTATAGTAAGATTGAAGAGAATCTATATACCAGTTGACCTTATGGTAGAGGGTTGGGAGCGGAGGGCACGAAATCCCTCATCGCAACTCCTCATAAAATAAAGATCAAACTTCAAACTGGTAAGTTCTTGTTTAATCTTACTATTTAACTTCGGAGTCACGAGAGTGACCTCGTGAAGATTTCAAAGCTCTGTGATTACATGCCCTAGACCACGTCCATGCTCACACACTGCCGTAATACTGATGGAGGAAGTATGTTAACGTATTTCAGACTTGATCAAGCTGAAAAATAATAACATTATTGTTAATACAACAATAAACCCCTGAACTCGGGGACAAACGTTTAGGGACAGCACTTAAACGTGCGCAACGTTGCGGGAACGGCCACGGGTTAGTTATGAAACCGCTGAAATGTAGTTTCACTGGCCCAGCCCGCTATCGTGAGGACATGCTCCATGAACACCTCCATGGTCCTCATCGCTGATGTGGATGCAGCCTTGGTAGAATGACATTTCAACATGTTTAGTGTTTTACCTGCTGCACAGAATACCACCTTGAGCCATCTGGAGATAGTCTGCACCGTCACCCTGTGACGTGGGTTTTCATGGCTGACAACAGATCCGCCTCCATATTCCTGATGGCCATTTCCAGACCTGTAGTCGCAGGTCTGTATAGTTTAAGTAACTCTTTCATAAAGAAGTTACTTTATTATGGGTCGATCATTCTATCCAGGTTTAATTCCTGTAGAGTCTGGACCTGTTGTGCTGTATTCAGTGCTATTGCCATCACCACTTTAAAGGTGAGTAAGTCCAGTGGTAAATCCGTCATAAGCGACCAGCTCCTGAGTAGGGTCAACGCCAACCTTATCTCTCAGATATTATATCGTGGTTGGGGAGGGATGGATAGAACATATCCCTCGTAGTTTGGATACCAGCTGGTGAGATCCCACTCCAATGTTGAGCTAGGATGACAGTGCACTCCTGGCACTGTATACGGCACAGTAACTGAGGGACTCATCATAATGACAACCCGTGAGGATGCCAGCACATTGGAGATCGTAGCAGATATGTAGGTGGTCTTGGTCCGACTACAGAAAACCTCCCATATCCTATGAATGTGAGGTACTGCTTCCCAGTGGACTTTCTCTGCACGATCTGTATGATGTCGATGGTCCTATATGTTCCAGAAACTGGGTACGTTTTCTGCAACACCTGTCTGATGAGGCAGAATGGAGAAAGTATAGAAATCCATTTCCCCCAATGTAGCGAGAACTCGTCCATCACCACTCCCGCAGGATCTGGTTCTCAAGAGACACATATATGTATCTAATGGTTCACCTGGACGCAACGAGGTCGATATCTGGTGTTCCATATTGTGCTATAATTTTAGCAAATATTTGGAGGTTCACCATCCACTTGGTGTCCTTATTAGATACTTGTGACCTGGTATCCGCCACTGTATAGAGCTAACCAGAAGGTAAATAGCTGATATCCAAATATTTCTTTTAATGCACCAGAGCCACTAATTTTTCCAATTCATCACAAGATATTGACTTGATGCCACCCATAAGGTTTGAATATGCCACCTCAGTGGTATTCTATGGAGATGGACATACGTATGCTGCAGATTGGTGCATAAAGCCCGCAGCCCGTGACATGCTCCAAGCATATCTGAGCAGTCCCAGCCGTTGGTGCTTGCACCGGTTTGTAACATGGCTAATGGGTTTTATGTAAGGATGGGATTTAACAATCACAAACGTTGCTAATCCACCATTGTAATTCAATTTATGCCTAGATTGGCGGCTGCATAGGCCCGTAATGTCTAGCATTCGCTATTAATGCCACGATTTTGCTCTTTGCAAGCTTTAATAGTGTAACGGCCCAATTATGTAGCTACAGGTAACCAATGCCTTAGCAGCATGTCTAATAGTTGGTTTCCTGGTGCAAGCAAGGCTGTTATATGCTTCTATGATGTCTGTTCCCTGGGATGGTGACAATCAGACCCATTTATCCCATAATGTGTGTAATCTCTCTCTCCTAGTGAGGTTATATATATGCAGCACTCTCTGGAGAACCTGACCCCTTGCCTCCATGGTTACCGGCGGGTCTGACGTTCTGGATCCTGGTATTCCATTGGATTGTGGTGAGGTGCTGCTGACGTATAGGTCCTTACTGGTCTTCAGGTTGCCCCTGAGGTCTTGCATATGATGTTTGCCTGCACACTGCCGGCCTGCTGGAGGGAGGTGGGTTATCAACCCGACTGCCTCCGTCTCCTAATCCAGGTCCTTGACCTGTATGGGCAGGTCCTCACCGAACAGCTGTCTCGGTTGTGGCGCGCAGATGCCTTGTACAACCCCGCAAATATGGGGTTTAGGAGTCGGTTAAATGGCGATGTTCCGGGAAGCGTTAATTTCATGACTAATATCGCAAGAGCATCCTCCTGCTCTGCTGTCATTTCCGAACCGTCAACCGACCTGGCAAAGGCAGTAAACCTCAGCAATTTCAGGATCTTTGTAATCTCAGCTCCTGTGCCCTATCCCGGGACTGTTGTTGCCGTAGATGGGCGTCATTGACTGTACATATATTGATGTGCAGTTGTTTGGGCCTAGTATTTGTTGACCGTCTTGGTAAGGACCTGTTCCTGCAGCTGGTGTGTAGTGAGGTAGTCCGCTAGCCCCATAATTGGGCTGCAACAGGCTGACCTGTGCTTCGGCTGGGCGAACTTGGAGACCACATTCAGCAGTTCCTCCTGGGTTGTCTTTGGTACTATAGGTTCCATACTTACGTGTCAGCCAGCTGCTGATTCGTAGTTTCCCCACAAATGACGGGAACATGCTGGGTGGCCCAGCCTCATGTCTCCAGGACTGGAGGACATCTGGTCCAGCTGCAAATTGTGCTCTAGGATACGCTCCATCATGCGCTCCATCCAAGCCATGCGACTGCTGCCGCATTTACGAACGACTTCCTCAGGTTCTGGAGAATCTCCGAGGCTTCTGTCATCGCCCTGCACCTCGTTGAGGTGATAACAAGGGTGCCTAGACAGGATGTCGCTGCCTGCCGCTTCTGCATGGCTAAGCTACTCCCGCGCGAACCTGCCACTTGTCCGTCATTCTTCAGACAGAGGCGGCCAGCTAGCCCGATAAGACATAAGCTGTGATGAGTTGGTCCCGGCCGCCGAAGCGTGGTACCCCGACGTCCGCGCGGGCTTGCTACCTGTCCTTCTAAGAGACAAGGCGACGTTCGGTCACATCCTGCCATTACAAGGGGGGTGCGGTGACCGAGATGAGACTACACCGACCTGCAACCAGGCAGGCTCCCTTGGTGCTGATTCTGTGTCCTCCTTTGGGACAAAGGCGTCGTTCGGTCACGTTCTGCCGCTAAAGGGGGGTGTGGTGACCGACACGATCTGGCAGGCTCCCTCGGTGCTGAGTCTGTGCCGGCCGCACATGTGGTCCTACAGACCCAGGCCTCAATCCTTCACTGGTCCACGATCTGGTGGCCTGCTCCGGTGCAAAGTCGACCCCGGCTCCTATGGCGGGGTTCACCGACTGCTGTGCGATTCTTCCCCTGGTCCTCCCACTGGTGACCTGCATATTTGGGGAGAGAGAACGTGCCAAGAATATAACACGTTACGCACCTTTGCTCCACTGTCGCTATGCTTAAGTGACAGCGGTAGGGAGTCAGGGTCTTGCCTACCCTGCTCCTGCGCGGTGCTCCTACCACTTTACGGCACGATGGTCAGTCGTGGTGGAGAATCGGGTCCTGGCTGCGCAGGGCTCCCCTGGTTTCCGCGTTTTTATCCCAGCCCGCAGAGCGGGTGCTGCTGGCGTTGCGGGCAGCTCCAAGAATGGTGGGCGTTGACTCCCATCCGAAGTCCTATGGCCCTGGAAAGCATACTTCGATGCCTTCATTCTGGTCTCCCATCCATTGTTTCTGTAAGCAAAGTCTAATACAGAAGCTAAACAACTCAAGGTTAGTATCTTACCTGAGGGTCTTTATGATCTTCCGGTGGAGGAGTGCACTCTCTTCCCCTAGCTCCAATGGTGACTCATGCGGGGCGTAGACGGCCGCTAATGGTAAGGCCCCCGCCTATATGCGAGCCCCCGGCTCTACTACCTCTAAAGGGTAGCATGGCCATTCAGCCGCGGTATACCTGCGGCCTGTGGCGTTGAGTCGGAGCTCCTGCTCGCCTCTGCTGCCCGCGAAAGGCAGTCTCCGGGCCCGGATCCTGTCCACGGGCTAGTTCAATATGTAAAACCATTAGCCCACAGACCTTGCGGGCTGCGGTGCAGATTTGTGCTGTCGCTCTGCCGTCGCTGCGCGAACGGTGAGTGTGAGCCTGGACCCCACCGGGTCAACGAGCTGCCCCATTGTAAAATAAAGTCGGGCTTTTAACAACATGAATAAATTCCTGCAATTCCATTCCCTCTTAAATACAGTATCCTTGCGGGCTGCGGTGTAAGTCGGGCTGCTGCTCTGCTGTCGCTATTCGTGAACGGCGAGCCTGCAAACCCCCACTTCTATATTAATGCTGACAGCCCGCAGTATACTTGCGGGCTGCGGTGTAAAATCGGGCTGCTGCTCTGCCCTTGCTCACTTATAAATGCCGTCTGCCTCTGCCATCCTCTGCCGGCAAGTGTGAACCCGGACCCACCTGGGTCAACGGGCTCTTCCCGACCATGAATAAGAGCCGCCGCTGACTGCCCGCATTCTGCGGTCCGCAGTCAGTGCCGAAGCGGCCTGGAGCACTCTGAAACAGAGTCTCTGTAAAGAAAAAAGGGACGGCGGGTTAGTTTTTTCACTTATCTGCAGGTCCCAGCAGTGGAGGAGCAACGCTCCTCCCTGCCCGTCACTCGCACTTGCGTCGACAATATGTCGCGCATGCGTGCCTGGCGGGGTCTTCACGAAGTCACTCACGTGACTCCGAAATGAAATAAACCTTGTTGATTTCACAAAGGCATTCGATAGTGTACATAGAGACACATTGTGACAAATTCTTATAGTGTATGGCATCCCAGAGGCTTTTACGAGGGATCCAGTTGCTGCGTCAAGGTTGGTTCAGGAAACACAGAATTCTTTGACATTGCCACAGGGGTAACACAAGGTTGCCTTCCATCCTCCTCGATTATCATGATCGACTATGTCGTGCGGAATACAATGAACAAACCTGACTTTGGAATACAATAGAGAACAGGAAGACGCCTCACAGACCTAGATTTTGCTGATGACATTGCACTACTAGCAGAGTCGAGGCACACCCTTCAAGAGATGACAACCGCTCTGGAGGAGAATGCATCAAAGGTTTGATTAAAGATCAGCTGCCAGAAGACTAAGACCATGAAGAGTGGAGACCAGCAGCCAATAGACCAACTGATAATCAATGGGGAACCTGCCACAAGAAAATGCCACAAGATTTACCTATTTTGGCAGCATGTTCACAGTAGATGGAGATGTAGAGGTCGACATCAACTCCCGAATTGATAAAGCTGCATCAGTCTTCAGACAAATGCAGCCAATATGGTCTAATGGCGGAATATCCAAGATGCTATAAGTCAAGCTCTTCCAGTCTATAGTCCACCCTACAGCGCTCTATGTCAGTGAGACATGGAAAATCAAAGTGAAGATGAAAAATAAATTGAATGCATTCCAACAACGCTGCTTGAGGAAGATCCTGAAGACTAGCTACAGAGACCACATCACAAATGAGGAGATCTACCGTGAAACTGCAACAAAGCCTCTCAGCCAGGAGATAGAAGGACAGGATGAAATTTGCAGGACATGTACTCAGAATGTTACCAGAATGTGCACCTGAGATAGCAATGTCATGGCAACCTGACGGAAATAGGAAAAAACTCACATGGAGGCAAACATTCCAGGAGGATTTGGAAGCCCTGGATGCAAGCCTATCGAGGGTGGAAGACTTCGCACATAACCGAACAGAATGGTGAAAGCTTGCTGCCCAATGCACTCAACAGTGTGGGAGGAACTAGAAAAAATAAGGTAAAGGGTGCTATCTGTATGGAGTTTGTACATTCACCTTGTGACTGTGTGGGTTTTTTCTGTATACTCCAGTTTTCTCCCACGTTCCAAAGACATACAGCTTTTTTAGGTTAATTGGCTTCTGTAAATATTCTCTAGTGCGTAAGATAGCGCTGGTGTACGGGGCTGATTGCTAGTCAGCATGGACTGGAGTGCTGGAGGGCCTGTTTCTGCAATGGATCTATAAAGTCTAAATTAATTTCAGCCTTTTTGCTTGAAAGAGCTTTGAAGTGTCTATGAATAACATTTAATGTAGAGCAAAGTTCCAGTCCACGCTTTGCCTCCTTTGAAACTGCAAGGCTGTTCCAAGGCCTACGATGATCGGACTTTACTGGATTTTATCTTGCACTAAATGTTATTCAGGTTATTCCTTTTATCATGTATCTGTGCACTGTGGATGGCTCAATTGTTATCATGTATTGCCTTTCCATTGACCGGCATGCAACAAGAGCTTTTCACTATACTTCGGTACACGTGACAATGAACTAAACTCCACTCAAGGCTGTGGCCTCAACATTGCTATGCTTGATGCCTTGCAAAGCTTCACCATCCAACTACTTTGTGCAGAGATCCAGCTCAGTTAAGCCGGATATCTCAGTCAATACATAAAGGACTACTGTAAATAGTTTCATACAAACCTGCTGCAGAACCATTTCCGGCCAGATGATGCTTTGTACTTGTGCTTAAAGTATGGAGATTCTCCTGCTTGTAGACTGCTAATTATGTGACTTCCACTGAAACAGGGTTGTGAGCTATGAGATTTGTATCGTGTTGTGTTTTATGATCTGGGTTGTGAGCTATGAGATTTGTAACTCCCTTAGACAATAGGCAATAGACAATAGACAATACACAATAGGTGCAGGAGTAGGCCATTCGGCCCTTCGAGCCAGCACCGCCATTCAATGTGCTCATGGCTGATCATCCCCAATCAGTAGCCCATTCCTGCCTTCTCCCCATATCTCCTGACTCCGCTATTTTTAAGAGCCCTATCTAGCTCTTTCTTGAAAGCATTCAGGGAACCCGCCTCCACTGCCCTCTGAGGCATAGAATTCCACAGACTCACCACTCTCTGTGAGAAAAAGTGTTTTCTCGTCTCCATTCTAAATGGCCTACTCCTTATTCTTAAAATAAGGAAAGGAAAGGAAAAGAAAGGAAAAGAAAAAGAAAAGGAAAAGAAAAGAAAATCCTTGAAAGGAAAAGAAAATTATTCTCATGTTGAATCATCCACTATGATGGTACATGAAAGAATGACAAAATCAGAACGTAGCTGTGATAATTTAAAAATCACTCATAATTCAGAATCAAAGCATTCGACCTGCAAGCTGGCGTCCTGAGCACTTTGAATGTAATTCACTAGTATGTCATTGTAAGCCATTGATTTTGTTAGAAATTTGTTATAAATTATAGTTCTAATGCACCTGATGTAGCCAAATCTGGAGGCAAATTTAAACTTTTGTAGGTGAAGAGAAATGATGGATTGTCTACTTGTTGTACATCTTAATCAATTAAATCTTTAGCTGATCCAACTGTCTACTTTTCAATACTGCCAGAAGCTTAAATCAGCACATATTATTGGCTAGCATGCAAAATTGATATATATTATGAGGCAGAAATCAATCTGCGGTGTTACCCAGTTGTGATAGATGCTATATAGTTCAATTCCTGACCTCTGCACGGTTCATTTATTTGGTCAGATGTGCAGTAGAATTGTAACAATTAGCTTTACTATTTGGTCTACAAAATCCAGGTTATAAACTCTTATTCCATGACTTACAGTATGTGAGAAGAACATCAACATTAGCTGAGGACAAGAATTCAGACAGCTTCTACTTCCCAAAAAGAAAGTATCTGTCTTCTGCACATAATTCAACCTTAGGACATATGAATGAACTGCGGTCTGAGCTGTGGGGGGTTGCAAGTAATCTCTTACACACTACACCAGAAGTTACTGGCATTGTGTTATTATTGGTTTATTAATGTCACGTGTACTGGGATACAGTGAAAAACTGAAAATACCAGGATGACATAGTGGTGCAGCGATAAAGTTGGTGCCTTACAGTGCCAGAACCGGTTTTGATCCTGACTATGAGTGTTGTCTGTATATTTAGATTAGCTGAAGATTCCACTGAGCCCAAGCACTCACAAAAGCTCCCATTTGTTCCCTCAAGCAAGCACTGTACTGGATCCTCCCGCTTCAGTTTTTGATTGCAAGCGGGGAGTAGAAGAACAGTCAGGTGGTCTCAATTTCCAAAATGGGGCCAGGGGATGGAGCGGTAGGCAGGCTTGATGTTTGTTTAGCAGTGGTCACAGGTGTTTGGGTCTCTGTTAGGACAGGTGATGTGCAGGTGGTATTTTGGTAACTCACTCTTGAGGTTGGCTTGGTTGAAGTCCCCAGCTATTATGAACAAGGTCTCAGAGTACTTCCTTTCAAGGCTAATACTTTTCTTCATGTATCGTGTTGTGTTTTATGACTGTTGGCAGATCAATTTCCTTCCTGGAATAAATAAAGTTCTATTATATCATATCGTATTGGTAGTAGTATATAATTCATCCAGTGCAAGTTTAGCATCAGCATGGAATGGGAGGGTGGGATGTTGACTGAAGTCAGGACTGCCAAAGTGAATTTCTGCGGCAGTTACTTGGAATGGCAATTGACCATAAGGTTTTTCAGGTCCGGGGAGCAGAGGGAATTGATTAGGAAGCAGACCCATCTGCCCTTGACCTCTTCCATCGGCTAAGTGAGAAACCCTCTGGTTGTATGGTGTAGTGAGATGAAGCAGGGGTGAAGCGGAATCGCTGTACAAAGAGCGCACTGCAGTCTCTCAGTTTGCTTAGGTAAGTGAGTATACCTTTAAATTCATCCAGCTTATTTTCAATAGCTTGACTACAGATATTTAATATCTTTAGCGAAGCAGAGGATAAAATTAACAAAATCAGCAAAGCTGCAAAACAACACAGTGACATGCTAATGAAGACAAATTGAATGTTGTCAGAACATAAAGTTGCTACAATTCACTTTGTCGCATGCAGGTTTTATAGTATTGTACTTACTCTTGGGGAAATTGGGGGACAGAATGTATATAATTGCGTGATATTTCACTGCTGCCTTTCTGTTTAATGAAGTAACACTCTTACTGTGGTGGGGAATAATGGAATTCCACGTAAATGCATTAAATGTCTGCTTGCTCCACCACAAATAGTATAAAATAAATTACAAATCCAAGTAAAGTGTAGAAAACCTTGAATGGATATTGGGGGTTGGATACAGAAAAATTGAAGTATGGAAAAAAGGGCGGCACGGTGGCGCAGCAGTAGAGTTACTACCTTACAGCACTTGCGGCGCCAGAGACCCGGGTTTGATCCCGACTACAGGTGCTGTCTGTACGGAGTTTGTATGTTCTCCCCGTGACCGCGTGGGTTTTTTTGGGATCTTTTGTGTACTCCCACACTCCAAAGACGTACAGGTTTGTAGGTTTGTAGTTTAAATGGCTTGGTATGTGTAAATTGTCCCTAGTGTGTGTACGGTAGCGTTAATGTGCGGTGGTCGCTGGTCAGCGCCGACTCGGGAAGCCAAAGGGTCTGTTTCCACGCTGTATCCCTAAACTAAACTGAACTAAACTAAAAGTATACAACAGTTTAGGGAACCAATCATTGACGAGCAGACTCTGTTTGTTTCGTTCTCACCTTCTCCGAGCTAACAATGATCTACATATCTACACCTACCTTGATTTTCATCTCTTTTGACCTCGTTTTCACACACATTACCCTTCCTTATCACTGTGTCTCCCTCTCCCCTGACCGTCAGTCTGAAGAATGGATCTTGAACCGAAATGTCACCCCTATTCAGAGATTCTGCCTGTCCCGCTGAATTACTCCAGCATTTTGTGTCTATCATGAAGTAGGCTCGTCAAGAAAATAAAACGTCCAGGGAAGTACTTGAAAAGGAAATCAGGGAGGCCATGAAAAATTACTGGCAGATAGGATTAGGTAAATCTAAATGCATTCTATGAGTATATTGAGGACAATTAAAAAAAAACATGTACAAAGTAGGGCCCTTTAAGGCAATATGGGGGATCAGTGCATGGAACTTGAAGGTACAGTTGAAGTCCTTTCTTTTCCATCGGTATTCTCAAAGGAAACAGGTGTTGCGTTGGTGAATTCAGTGAAGTAGTTGGTGAAACAATGGGTGAAAATTGTCCACCCTGCCCTTTTGCCCTGAGGTTGGGCTTGGAAGACTAGGCACAGGAGTCTGACCAGGTCCTCGGCTGGACTAAGATGAAATGGGTTTTGATCAGGGAATTGTTGGCATCTTATAAAGTCACCCAGCGAGGGATAAGGTCTTTTGTGGAACTTCGGGGGGAGCGGATGGTTGGTACTGGTCTTGTTGGGGGATTGGCTGGGGTTGCAGGTTGGGGAGGTATTAGAGTCATATAGATTAGGGCTTAAGGGAGGACTCTGAGATTGTCAGGTATCAGTGGACACATTTAGGGAGTGGAGCCAGATGTAGACAAGTATCACACTTACCAGGTAAGTGATCTGGCCATAAAAGCTGGTTGTCCAAGCAGAGCACAAGGACAGGTTCCCTATGTGCAACTTGATCCAAGTGTCCTAGGCAATACACTTAATAGGAGAGTTACATGATAAATTACATCATTTTGAATAATCCTAATTGGGAAATTGTGTTGTTCAATAGGGTGACTCCCAGTAGAAAACACCTGTTGAACGCTGCAAAATGACATGAAAATAATTTCTATGGTCCTTCACTCATGGAAAAATCTTTGATTTCCATGTGTGTGTTATATTTCTGAATTCATATGAATAATTGACCTATTTTATTGCAATTAGTACCATCAGTAATAAGAGAAATATGTAGGAAAGTCACACACCATTTCCTCTATTATGAAAGGGAACGCTGACAGGGTTTTCACTCTTAATAAGTCACTGTCTTCTGGAAGCATAATTTGCTTGAATGTTAACACCATTTATTTCATTTGTGAGTAAATAGCTTACTGAAACCCACTTAAATGGCCTTTACATGGTCTGTGGGCGTTTGGGTGTGGTTCATGGGTCTTTATTGGTACCATGCATCGTGATAGTCATTGTAGAGCAGAAGGTGGGTGTATCCTTTTCTGATGCCTTTAGCGTAGCTTCTTTCTCCCTATCACACACTAAATTCCAGACCTGTGCCAATATTCTTTCCAATTCTTTATTTATTACATAAGTTCACTGTAAGTCGCCATGTTATTGCTTTGCAGAGCAGAGAGAGATAAAACATAAAAAGAAAGTAAATGTCGGCATTCCTCATTGCATAAATAAATCTGATAACAGTCATTCTTAATTTGAGTCCGTGAAAGAAACAATTTATTTTGTGTTGTTTTATGTCAATGTAAGTGTTAAATTGGCAGCATGATGCTCAAAGATTTGAACCACTGGGTGGTGCCAGCAATGGCTGCCTCGCCAACAGTCTGTCTGTCCCTTCCTCATTTGTTGTTTTAATAGTATGTGTTAAATGTATGTTTTTAATGTTCTTCAGCTTGTTTCATGTGAGGGGTGGTGCGGGGGGAGAGTTAGGGGAAACTTTTTTTAAATCTCTTGCCTCGACAGAGATGCCATTTATTTCTGTATCGTATCTCCATCTGCGCTGCGGCCTAACATCGATGAGTTGGCGGCCTCTTGCTGGAGATCAATTTGGGAGCTAAAACCGCGGGAGCCTGCGGACTTACCATCGTGGAGCTGGCGATTCCTTTGCCAGGGATTGACCTCAGAACTCCAACCGCGGGAGCCTGTGGACTTTAACATCTTGGAGCTCGCGGTCTCTGGTTAGAGACCGACTTCGGGAGCTTCAGGCTAATGCGAGAGCTTCGATCGCCCCGACGGATTGTTCGACTGTCCTGACCGCGGGAGAACAAAGAGGAAGAAGATTAGACTTTATTGCCTTCCATCACAGTGAGGAATGTGGAATCCGCTGTGGTGGATGTTTATGTTAACTTTTATGTAGTTGTGTCTTGTTGCTCTTTCTTTAGTATGGCTGTATGGTAATTCACATATCACTGTACCTTAATTGGTACACGTGACAATAAAAGACCTTTGAAACCTTTGAAGATTTTTTTTCTTCTTCATTTCTAAATTGCTAGTGCAATAGCAATAACCAATTATCAGCTTCATGTAGCTACTGGTTAGCCTTGGTGTTCACCAGTGCAGAAAGTTAAATTCATTTGAAGCCTCATCTTATATTTCACGTTGCCCTATAAACTATGATGTAAAGCCAAAGCACTTGCTGATTAATACCAGTGCCCTTTAAGCTTTCCGAGTGACTGCCGTAAAGATATACTCCCTGAAGTAACAGCACAGCATCTCTGCTTTATGGATAAAGGAAAGAAAAAGAGAAAGAGGCACATAATGCCTACACAACGACAGCACCTAAAAATTATAGCCCAATTATACTGAGCATTCTCTTATTAAACATTTTAACATTCTTTTTTATGTGCTTTGTACATCAGTCATGGATATACTACCCTTTGTATTTATTTATAACTAGCTGAGATTCAGAAAAATGAGTGTAATAAGATGGTCTGGAAAAGATTTCCACAAAAGTAAAACATTGCCATCCGTAGGTATCTATCTAGCTTAGATAGATTGCTTAGTGGAGATGTGCATGCAACCTTAACCTACAATGCACAAATAAATCATCTCTTATTACCCCCAATTCATTTAATCCTGAAATACTTGTCTGGAAGACCTTTCTACAGCCTAATAAACAGAGACAGTGTACTTTTTTTTCTTTCTCAGAATGTAATTTTTAACTTGGATTAATACTGTGAGAATTTATTGTACCACCATCCTACATTAAACAATATTTTTGATACCTAAATCTATAGTAAATGCCAGATACACTTCATATGACCCTCTCCATATCAATCAAAGCTTACATGACTAAGGCAAGTAACACTACCAAGGCAAATATTGTGCAATATTAAGGCAAGTAACACTACCAAGGCAAATATTCAGTGATCGAATAAGAGCAGCTATTGTTTTAAAAAATATGCCATGGCAGTTGTGCCTTTTTGACTGTGCAACATTTTCTAATCTCTTACCTCGACGGAGATGCAATTTTTTTCCGTATCGTATCTCCATCTGCACTGCGGCCTAACATCGAGTTGTTGGCAGCCTTTGCAGGAGACTGATTTTGAGAGCTCCACCATCGTGGAACTCGCGATCCCTTTGCCAGGGGTCGACCTCAGAGCTCGAACCATGGGTGCTTGCAGACTTAACATCACGGAGCCTGTGATCTCTGGTCAGAGACCGATTTCGGGATCTCCAAGCCGCGGGAGTTTCGGCCGCCCCGAAGTGGGAATGTCGATCACCCTTATGCGGAAGTTTCGACCGCCCCGATGTGAGGGCTTTGACCGCCGGCTGTGGAGGTTTTGATCGCCCCGACAGATGGTTCGACTGCCCCAACCGCGGGAGAATAAAGAAGAAGATTGGACTTTATTGCCTTCCATCCCAGTGAGGAATGTGGAATCCGCTGTGGTGGATGTTTATGTTAACTTTTATGTAGTTGTGTGTCGTTGCTTTTTTTTTCATATGGCTGTATGGTAATTCGCATATCACTGTACCTTAATTGGTACATGTGACAATAAAAGACCTTTGAAACATTTAAAACCTTTGAAACAGGTGGGTAACTCATGCTCCTTGGCATAGGGTGTCTGTAGAAGCTGTCAAATACTGTGAATAGCTTCAAATGTTTCTGGCATGAAAGAATATCAAAAACATTCCAAATCTTCTAAAGCAAGTATAATGTTAAAAAATTATTCAATTTTAGTTATAACTTTTATTAGCACATTATAAAAATAATTTTTCCACAAGAATTTAATCAAGTATTTGAAAATCAAGGAACTGCAAATGTGAGAAACCTGAAATTAAAAATAATGCTGGAACTCCTCAGCAAGTCAGGTGGCATCTGTGGGAAGAGAAACTAAAGGGCCTGTCATATTTGGCGACTTTTTCAGCGACTGCCAGCATCATTGACTGACGTATCAGGCAGGCACGTGCCGTGAGGGTAGGCAAGGTAGGCACTGCCTACCCTGACTAAAATTATGAAATGGCAATTATTAAATATAAATAGTAAAGGCATGGGAGGATTATGCCTATGTAAGAGACCGATCTCTTAGGTAGGCATAATTCTCCGTGCCTTTCATCCGCAGCGCTTGTAACACGGGAAGCTCTGTGCAGCCCACGTGCCGTCAGTGCTGCCTGGAGCGTCAGTTTAAATCGGGGCTGAAGGCAGCAGAAATTCTGCCTTTGCAGCACTGCGCACGCACAGCATCATACTGCGCATGCGCATCAGTCTACTGCGCATGCGCAGCGCAAGTTTCTTAGCGGGGATTTCAACCATGGTTTGTCATGTACCAATGATGTGGTAAGTACATTTTGTGATTTTTGTTTTAATACCGTATTTGCCGGGTTGGGGGGGGGGGGGGGGGGGGGGGGGGAGAGCTCCTTTCACAGTGTTTGGGGAGTCTGGCCCGGGGTAAAGTTGCGGGGAGGGCACGAATGTTATGAATGAGGGGTCGGGAGCATCCACTTGCGACGCTCCTTGCAAGGGGGCGTGGAATGACACCGCTCTGAGGCCGGGAGGGGGGGGGGGGGAGATAGAGAGAGAGAAGTAGCTCGGGTGGCTGAGCTGGGCTGGACAGCGGAACCTGCCACCACCTTAGCTCCTTCTGCCGCTCCCCGCCCACCTCTGGCAGCTCTCCGTCTAAAAAACTCTCTCCTGCCGCTCGCTGGCCTCACTCATGTCCTTAAATTCCGACAGCGCGATTGAGGTTACTCGGCTGTGGGAATTTAAGGATTTGCAGGAAGTCGCTGACATGAGCGAAGTCGGCGAACGGCAGGTGACAGGTGTTCAGACGGAGAGCACTGCCAAAGGTGAGCGGGCCGGCAGAAGGCGCTTAAGTGTGTTCCCAGTGAAGTGCGAAGTCCCCAGTTCAGCTGTCGGGTCCCGGTGGCCGCTCCCCGAGCTGCTTCTATCCCCAGCTACAGTGCGTGGCTTCGCGCCCGGAGAGCTGCGGCTACGGTGAGTGAGTGAAGATTCCAGTACTTTGATTTTCACCATTGCTCCTCACATGTCCAGCCTACAACCTCTATATATCGCTCAGACCCTCTAGTCCTGGCACCTTCCTCGTAAATGTTCTCTGTGCCCTTTCCAGCGCTGGCAGTATCCCCGACACCCTCCTTCTCAACACTCGTGCCCTCCCCACAACTTTACCCCTGGCACAGACTCTCCACACGCTGTGAAAGGAACTGTTCCCCCAATTGGTCTAGGACTAGGAAGCCTTGGGCAAATTGAAATGCCACTGTTTTTGTTTTATTTATTTATTTAGCGGGGAGAACAATCTGCGCATGCGCGGTTTAATTTCTTTTTTAAAGCGGACTGAGTGCCTACCCTGAGTAATTACTCACGGCACGTGCTGGTATCAGATCACTGAAAATTTTGCAGCGTGGCGTGATGTGGCGGTTTTTCAAGTGTCGCAACATTTTTTTTTGTCGCTGCTGGATTTTGAAATGATTCGGCAAGTGAGACAGGCCCATAGGTTTTACGGTTCAGTTTGAAGATGCTGCACCATAACCCAGGGCCCTAGTGAAGGTCAGATGCAGGTGTGTCTGAGTGCACGCTGCATCATTGTTGCGTCCAGCAGTGGAGAATGGCATCCCTCTTGGAAAATCATTCTTTGACCAGAAATGTTAGCTTGCTTCTCTTTCCACTGAAGGTCTTGTTCAGGGAGTGACAGCCATTGAGGTTTGCTGTCAATGTAAAATTTCTCATTTATGAATCCATTAATTGGCTTTGAAGTGCTGGAGTAACAGCAGGTCAGGCAGAATCTCTGGGGAAAAAGGATGGGTGATGTTTCTGGTCAGGACCCTTTGAAGCGTCTCTACCTGAAACATCTGGTTTCATTTGGAAAGTGGTGAAATCATTAGACAAAGTCAGCATGGATTTACGAAAGGTAAATCATGTCTGACGAATCTTATAGAATTTTTCCAGGATGTAACTAGCAGAGTTGATAATGGAGAACCAGTGGATGTGTTATATCTAGACTTTCAGAAGGCTTTTGACAAGGTCCCACATAAGAGATTAGTATACAAACTTAAAGCACACGGTATTGGGGGTTCAGTATTGATGTGGATAGAGAACTGGCTGGCAGACAGGAAGCAAAGGGTAGGAGTAAACGGGTCCTTTTCAGAATGGCAGGCAGTGACTAGTGGGGTATGCAAGGCTCAGTGCTGGGCCCCCAGCTATTTACAATATATATTAATGATTTGGACAAGGGAATTGAATAAAACATCTCCAAGTTTGCGGATGACACTAAGCTGGGGGGTAGTGTTAGGTGTGAGGAGGATGCTAGGAGGCTGCAAGGTGACTTGGATAGGCTGGGTGAGTGGGCAAATGCATGGCAGATGCAGTATAATGCGGATAAATGTGAGGTTATCCACTTTGGTGGCAAAAACAGGAGGGCAGATTATTATCTTAATGGTGGTAAATTAGGAAAAAGGGAGATGCAACGAGACCTTGGTGTCATGGTACACCAATCATTGAAAGTAGGCATGCAGGTGCAGCGGGCAGTGAAGAAAGCGAATGGTATGTTAGCATTCATAGCAAAAGGATTTGAGTATAGGAGCAGGGAGGTTCTACTGCAGTTGTACAGTGTTTTGGTGAGACCATACCTGAAGTATTGCGTACAGTTTTGGTCTCCAAATTAGAAAATACATTCTTGCCATAGAGGAGGTACAGAGAAGGTTCACCAGACTGATTCCTGGGATGTCAGCACTTTCATATGAGGAAAGACTGGATAGACTTGGCTTGTACTCGCCAGAATTTAGAAGACTGAGGGGGGATCGTATAGAAAATTACAAAATTCTTAAGGGGTTGGATAGGCTAGATGCAGGAAGATTGTTCCCGATGTTGGGGAGGTCCAGAACGAGGGGTCACAGTTTAAGGATAAGAGGGAATTCCTTTAGGACCGAGATGAGGAAAACATTTTTCACACAGAGAGTGGTGAGTCTCTGGAATTATCTGCCACAGAAGGTAGTTGAGGCCAGTTCATTGGCTATATTTAAGATGGCGTTAGATGTGGCCCTTGTGGCTAAAGGGATCAGGGGGTATGGAGAGAAGGCAGGTACAGGATACTGAGTTGGATGATCAGCCATGATCATATTGAATGGCGGTGCAGGCTCGAACGGCCGAATGGCCTACTCCTGCACCTATTTTCTATGTTTCTATTTTTCTATCACCCATCCTTTTTCTCTAGTGTGCTGTCTGACCCGCAGAGTTACTCCAGCACATTGTGTCTATCTTTAGTGTAAATGAGCACCTGCAGTTCTTTGTTTCTACATTAACGGGGCTTTATGGCCAAGATAAGACTTGAACATTTAAAAAACAAATTTTGACTTGAAGGATACAGGATGGTCTACTCAGTGTTACACTCTTATACTTAATATGATTGTGCCTAATGTATCGAAGGATTGTCATTGAATTGTATGCAAAAAATAATTTCACTGTACTTGGACAATAAAGTGACAAAAAAGTGACATAGAACCATTGAACCATTAGCTATTCTTGAAAACTCATGACAATGATTGTGTATTCTGTCTTTCAATTTTATGACAGGCTGTGCATACATTAATTAAACTTATTGCTGGACGCTCAGCATACTGGCCAGCGAATTGCAATTGCAATATGGGGGAAAAAGCTCTGCAAATATGGGTCAGCTGTTCCTTCTCTCCAGAGATGCTGCCTGACCCACTGAGTTACTCCAGAGTTTTGTGTCAATCTTCGGTGGAAATCAGCATCAGCAGTTCCTTCTGATACATTTTGTCTGCAAAAATATGGTCTCTTTTGTGATGTCCTCTAGCACTTTTCAACCATATAACACTTGAAGAATAATGAGTCAAATTATTTATGCAGCATCTTGCAGTCTGTTCTGTTTGAATGACTGACCAGCTATTCTAGTTTGGTGGTGTTGGCTGAAGGTTCTATAAAGGTTGGCCTGAGAGGTCCCTTTACAATTCCTGGAATGGTATTAGCGGTCCTTCCATATATTCCCTGATATATAAATGTGGTCTTGATATAACATCTTGAACAAATGACCGTGAGCATTGTTTTGAGCACTCTAGCTTTTGATGAGTCCAAACTAAGTTTTACAGTTTAGTTTGAAGATCATAACCCAGGGCGGGAGAGAAGGTCAGATGCTGGTGTGTCTGTGTATGCTGTATCATCGTTGTGTCCAGCAGCCCTTACAGATCAGAACAGCTTTCTCGAGCCTTGTATCATGTAATGGAATCACTTACCAAACTAACCCTTATTTTAAGATAAGTTTGTAAATATTATAGAAAGTTACATAATTTTGTAATTTTGAAAGTTTGTAATTGATTCCAAAATTTTCCAGATTTTTTATTGATTGAATTTTCTCACATGACACAACAATTAATTAATGATACCCATAGGTGTTCTTGTGAAGCCAATATAATGTCACAATGGTTAAGAAAGCAAATCCATGGGGCCACACTACATGTTCCAGTACTATAATAATAATAATAATAATAATATCTTTTATCGTCATTACACATAAGTGCAACGAGATTTGGTTTGCAACTCCATCCGATGTCATAACTTAAATGACTAATAAAATTTAGGTTTAGATACCCTGAGAACAAGGTTTGTGAAAAGAACATTAGAACAGTAAAACAGTCAAAACCAAAACAACTAAAGTGCGATGTGTTTGTGCAACGTGACCATCCGAGGGAGACAGTCCATGGGGGTGGGGGGGCACTCAGCAGTGCCAGTTCAGAGCCGCTATAGCTCTGGGAATGAAGCTGTTCCTGAGTCTGGTAGTGTGGGCGTAGAAGGCCTTGTAACGTCTGCCGGAAGGGAGTAGTTCGAACAGTCCATTACAAGGGTGAGAGGAGTCTTTATGGATGCTGACGGCCTTCCTAAGGCACTGTGTGTGGTAGATGCCCTCCAAGGCTGTTAGCGGTGTCCCAATAATCTCTTGCACTCTGTGGACGACGTGTTGAAGAGGTCTCCTCTCCGCCTCCATGCAGCTGAGATATCACACAGAGATGCCATACGTTAGTATGCTCTCTGTGGTGCAGTGGTGGAAGGTCGTCAGCAGTTGTTGGGGCAGACCAGTCCGTTTCAATGTTCTTAGGAAAAACAGTCGTTGCTGTGCCTTTTGGCCTAGCATAGCAGTGTTGGTGGACCATGTGAGGTCCTCTGAGATGTGAGTGCCCAGAAACTTAAAGCTGGGCACTCTCTCCACACTGTCCCCGTAGATGGACATTGGTGCATATTCCCCATTCTGTGACTTCCTGAAGTCGGTAATCAGCTCCTTGGTCTTGGAGGCATTTAGTGACAAGTTGTTCCGTGAGCACCAGTCCGCCAGGTTCTGCACCTCCGCTCTGTATTTTGTTTCATCTCCATTGGTGATCAGCCCGATCACCGTTGTGTCGTCTGCAACCTTGACAATGGTGTTGGTGTCGAATGCAGGAACACAGTCGTGATTGAAGAGGGAGTAGAGCATGGGGCTCAGTACACAGCCCTGTGGTGTGACGGTGCTCAGGGTGATAGTGGAGGACAGGTGCGGCCCCAGTCTCACTGCCTGTGGTCGTGCCGTCAGAAAATTCAGGATCCAATCGCATATCAGTGAGCTGAGGCCTAGCTGGTGGGGTTTGGTGGTGAGCTTGGTGGGGATGACCATATTGAAGGCAGAGCTATAATCAATGAAGGTGCCCTGTCTTTCCAGGTGGGTCAGGACAGTGTGAAGAGCCACAGAGATGGCATTCTCTGTGGATCTATTTGCCCTGTATGCAAATTGATGAGAGTCCAATGATGCAGGAATGCTGGATTTAATGTGGGATAGGACCAGCGGAGTTAGGTTGGTGACTTTAGACTTTTTTGGCACCAGCACTATGGTAGCTGTCTTCAGGCACTTGGGGACCGTTGCCACAGATAGAGGTAGGTTAAAGACCCTCGTAAATACCTCCGCCAACTGTACAGCACAGTCCTTTAGTACCCTACCCTGGACTCCATCTGGGCCTGCAGCCTTGCGTGGATTGATCCTACGCAGAGCGCACTGAACCTCCTGGGTGCTCAATGTTAAGGCCTGTCCCTCTGCCATGGCTGGGGTTATTCCTCTCCTGGTGGTGCTGCCAGTTTTGAAGCATGCGAAGACGGTGTTTAATTCATTGGCCTGTATGATATCTCTGTGGGGGCAGGTGGGGCTGCTCTTGTATCCAGTGATGTCCCTGCCACTCTGCCACATGCTTCTGGTGTCCGCGGTGTTGAAGTGGTCTTCTACCCTTTGTCTGTGGATGTCTTTGGCCTTTTTTGCGCCTTTGTTCAAGTTTGACCTGGCAGCACTGTAGGCAGAAGTGTCCCTGGATTTAAAGGCAATGTTGCGTACCCATAGCAGATTCTGAACCTCCTTGTTCATCCATGGTTTCCGGTTTGGGGACATCTTTATTTGCTTGTCCACTGTGACAGTCTCCACACAGCAGTTGATGTACGAGAGCACAGTGGATGTGTACTCCTCCAAGTCTACCTCTGTACCACTGGTAGCCTGTTGTGCAAACAGGTCCCAGTCGGTGCGATCAAAGCAGTCCTGGACTTGTAGGGTGGCGTCCTTGGGCCATATTCTGACCGTCTTTATTGCAGGTTTGGTCTATTTTATGGCAATATAATCTGCCTTAGAAATGGGTTCATGTTTTGAGTAGAACCTCTGATAATTTATTCTTAATCTATTTTTATCTTATTAAAAAAAAAGTTATCAATTCACACAGTATATTTGCAATTTGTTAAGTTTATTTCAAGCATCTGTTATTTATGCCAGAGTCTTTAATTCTAAATAAGGATTGGTTCTTTCAGATTCCCTGAAGCATTAAGGTCAAGTGTGGGTGGTTAAGGTCAGGAGGGTGGTGGGCTACCATGGGGTAGACGTGATGGCAGTGACAATGTATTTGACAGCTGTTCCCTGAAAAATATGCAACCTGAACAATGCTCTTGGTACCTAAGTACAAGTAAAATGCTGGTTGTATCAGGAACAAAAAGTTAAAGAATAGATCTCAGAGTGAGGTCGGGAAAAAATGGCTGTGTAAATGACATGAATCCTGATTGATGACCAAAGAATAATCACAGGCAGAATCTCACCCCAGGTGTGATTAGATACTGAAGATAATAAGAACATTCAAAATGGGGATTAATAGGCAAAAGGAATAAAATAGCACAATCAAAATGATTGTTACCATCTTTTGCTACAGTTTGAATGGGTAATAATTGCATTGCACAGATTCAGAAAGGCAAAAAGGCATTTAAAATAGACTGCAAAATCAAGGCTTATGCTATTGCAATGGGCCTGATCAAACACAGCCTGTCTAATTGAATAGCTCACATTACTGGACTGCTTTAAATCAGTGGACCAGTAATTCCATTGCAGAAAAAGTAGGACTTTTCAACAAAAAAAAATACTTTCATCATTTCAATATCAATATCAATCCACATGGAATAATTGTATATTGTTTTTAGAAGGGGAATTTATGATTCCATTTCTTTTTATAAATGTATAGTAGAAAATGATAAGCAGTAACATATCATAAATGTCTGGAACAACATATTTGGTTTACAGGAGTAGAATACTACATGTGGTGTAGTTTAAAATTAATTGTTCAACTGCAGTAGAAAATTAGAAAATTTCCACTTTGAGATAAGTTGTTTTTAGTCAGTATCTGATTAAAATCGTTGCTCAGGAGGTTTAAGGGGTATTTCATAATTTAATTATCTTGTTTCCTGAGCATAAAAGTATGGAGAAAAAGGTTTGCTTGCATCAATGTCAAGCACAATTGGGTATTCAATGACACAGAAGCAGAAATATATTTTGCAAATCAGATCACCATTTGACCATGGAGTACACTGCAGCAGAATATATGAAGAATCATTCACACTCTTTTGCTCCTCACTGGGTGCAATCTAACTCTCGCCTAATGTATATTTTATAAAAACAAGTCAATTGAAAAGTCTGCATACTTTTCAATCATTTTAAGTTTGAATGAGTTTGAGCATTTCTGCTGCACTTACTTCAGACAAAATGAATGGCCCAGAATTAGACTTTTCAATACAAATGCAAAAAATTAGTGATTCAAAGCTTTCTCTCATTTTTTTCAAATAATGAAAGGCATAGAGAGAGTGGATGTGGAAAGGATGTTACCACTGGTGGGAGAGTTTAGGACCAGAGGTCATAGCCACAGAATTAAAGGGCGTCTTTTTGAAAGGAGGTGAGGAGGAACTTCTTTGGTCAGAGGGTAGTTAATCTGTGGAACTCACTGCCACAGAGGGCTGTGGAGGCTATGTCAGTGGATAGTTTTAAGGCAGAGATAGACAAATTGTTAATTTGAATGGGTGTCAAGGGTTATGAAAGACCATATTTCTATCATTAACTGTATTGTCCTCACAGACTCTCTCTGGTCCTTCATTAAACATTCAGTCAAGTTAGCAGGTCATAGATTACATTTAACAGGCCATACTGACTTTCTCTAAACAATCTGTACATTTAAATGATTGGTGATTCGATGGATTATTGCTTCTAGAATATTTCACCATTCTGAAGTGAAACCAATTGGTCAGTAGTTACTGAATTAAACCCTACACCTTCTTGTGAACAAAAGTTCGACCACATGAAAACACAATAGGAACTGGATAAGTCATCTGGCTCCTCAAGTCTGCCCTTCATTTAATACGAATGTAGATGAGGACGAATTTCCTTCAACAAAATTCATTTCCACACGGCTATGTGGGGTCAAGTCATTGGGGTTTTTTTAAACTGAGATCGATAGGTTTTTGATTAGTAAGGGCATCCAAGGTTATGGGGCGAAATTTCAGAGGGAACAATAGATCAGCTATGATTGAATGGCAGAGCAGACTCGATGGGCCGAATGGCCTAATTCTGTCCCTAAGTTTTATGGTCCAATTTGATCATGGCTTCAATAACTCCACTATGTTAATTTCCATATCTCTATATTTCTTGATGTATCAAAAATGTATCCACTTCCACTTTGAACACTCCTGATGATCCAGCTTCCACTTCCCAACGGGGCAGAGAATTCTACTAATTCATCATCCTCTATGAGAAGACATTTCTTTGCACCTCACTTTTAAATGACCAGTCCTTACCTTGTGGTGATGTCTTTGTTCAAGATTCTCACATCTTAATATATACCCCTTGGTTCTTTTTGCTTGACTAAGGTCACCCATCATTCTTCTAAACTCTAGGGATTATGGGCCCAAACTGTAATGCACACATAGATTCATTCTGGCAGCTAAACTTGGCGTAAGCAAATAACAGTTAACAGGATTCAAATCTTGTGCAAGAGAAAGCAGTTTCTTACAGTTATAGGTCCTAGAGGAAATAAATGTTCTGTCTAAATTCAGTGTAAGAAAGTTTTTTCGATTCACAGTCTAATTCATCACTTCTGATACTGTCTGAAGTGCCCTCATTTTATAACAATACACCCTAAAGTAGAGTTGGGTTGTTCTGCAGAGGTCTCTGTTTTCCTCCATTATAGAACACATTGTGTTCATCTTCTATGTCAGGCTGCCATCTGTCTTTTTAGATGGATGACAACTGTGCCTCCACTCCTGTGGCGCACATCAAGCTTGGAGCTAAAAATTGTCATGTAGCTGTTGAATTTCACATGTTCAGTGACTTTATGGCAGAAAAATGTCACCAGTTTTATAAGCAATAAAGTCAATGTTATTTGTACCAACCTGCTTCACGCTTTCTCTCAAACCTCGTTGTTGTGGAAGGGCATGTCATCTCTTCTTCCAGTCAGGCCACCCGTGTTCATGAAATAGATGGTTTGTCCTTGCTGCAGAGGGAATATCGCATCTTTAGTGTTTTAGAATGGTGAAGTGATGCCTAATTAGTTCTGTAATAAAAGACGGGACAATGCAAGTCAGATTTAAGCAGAGTTATGCCCATATTTATTTTGAGACCTTCACTCCACATTTTCTTGTTGGGTTGCCAGTGAGCAACTCATGCAGTGTGGTAGCAGAAGGTACAACCCATTTCCCCATCCATCAAAAGTCCCTTCCCATCTCTTTGTTGCAGACGATCACAATGTTGACCATGCAGAAATAAAAGCTAAGGCATAATAAAAATGTGTTTCAAGATGAAAACACAGCTATTGCAAAAAATGTTAACCAATCGCCTCAGTGTACTCCCAGTGCCTGCCTTTTGCACAGCATTTCCTGTTCTAGCGTTACCACACAGCACTGAAAGATGGAAAGATGCTGATTAGCAAAGGAGACTACAGAAGGGTTTCAGGCCAGACCTGTTGGCATGGGCAGCAAAAATTGGGGGTTGCTTTCAGACAGGTAACGGGGGGGCATAGTTGGATATAGTGAGAGGAGCAAGGAGGTCCTACTGCAATTGAACAGGGTCCAGGTGAGACTACACCTGGAATATTGTGTGCAGTTTTGGTCTCCTAGTTTGAGGAAGGACTTTCATGCTATTGAGTGAGTGCAGCATAGGTTCACCAGGCTAATTCCCGGGATGGCGGGACTGACAAAAGATGAAAGAATGGATCAACTGGGCTTATATTCACTGGAATTTAGAAGGATGAGTGGGGATCTTATAGAACATTATTAAGTGATTGGACTGGGGATATGGGGAGAAAACAGAAATGGGCTACTGATTCTGGATGATCAGCCATGATCATATTGAATGGTGGTGCTGGCTCAAAGGGCCAAATGGCCTACTCCTGCACCTATTTTCCATGTTGCTATGTTTCTAGGTGTAAGTGGTGGGTATTCCAGAGAGGCATTGCAACAGTTATCCAAATAATCTGTTGGAGGACAGAATGAGGCTTATACTGATACCATGGAAACTCATTTTTTTAAACAGAGCACTTTGGGAGGTTGAATGTAAGGAGAAAGTATAAAACTGCTGGCAGGACCATTAACAGCATTGATGTGCAGAGGGATCATGGAGACCAAGTTCATAACTCACGAAAGGTGGCAACACAAATAGACATGGTGGTATATTTGCTCTGCTCCTTAATCAGCACATATAGGGAGAGTTACTAAAACTCTCATCTTGGTCATTTATTTGTTTGTATGTGTGTTCCTGAAACTCTGCAAAAATGGTACACAAGAGCACGAAAAGTTGAGACCCACCATACTCACCATTGTCATGTGATGACAAACTTTACTGTACCACAATACCGCCTACAATATTTAATATGTTCCATTCTGTTTGTAGCTTGTCGGTTGTTTGTTTGTTTGGTTTTTTTTGCACAAAAAGCACCGCCACTTTTCATTTCACTGCACATCCCGTATGTGTATGTGACGAATAAACATGTCTTGACTTGACTTGACTTGAATTAGCCAAGTTGCGTTCAAATTGATGTTATATTTTTCAAGTTATTGACATTTAAAACTTAAATTAACTTAAAACAGCGCCTTCACTTTCCGGCCGCGCCTGCGCAATTGGGGGAGGCCTGTCAGCCACGTCATAATTGAAAATGGTGCCGGTGACGTGGCAGTGACACAAAATGACGCCGTCTCCCCACGCATGCACAGTGGGCCCGATATCCGCGCGTGCGCAGTTTGGGCCTTTGCCGATTTTCAGATCGCAATTTTCTTTTCCGCCTGTCTTGCCTGGCCTCACAACGGGGACCCGACGGCTCCACGGGTAAGTTTTGTTCTATTTTACAAATGGCTCCATAGGTCCTCTATTCACTTTATTAACTTTAACTTAACTTCTGCCGTCAATGGCACAACTTTGAACGCGGCAGTTGCGCCTTCACAGTGCGGGCCCATCAGCCGCGCATGTGCAGTTTGGTGGAATAGTGCCTTGGGTGAACAGGACCCAATGGGTCCGCGCTTGGTCTAGTTGAATATTAGAGTCAGGAAGTCATGATGCATCTCTATTGGACTTTGTTTAGGCTGCATTTGGTGTATTGCTTGCCGTTCTGGTCACCCCATCACAGGAAAGATGTGGAGGCTTTGGAGAAAGTGCACAGGAGCTTCACCAGAATGCAGTCTGGATTAGAGGGTTTCAGCCATAGGGAGACGTTGGAAAGACTTGGAATTTTTCTCTGGGGCATCGGAGGTTGAGGGGAAACGATAGAAGTATATAAAATTATAAGAAGCACAAATAGGGTAGACAATCAGAGCCTGTACAGACAGGTGAGATCAGTTTAACTTGGCATCATGTTCAGCACAAACATAGTGGGCCAAAAGGCCCATTCCTCCACTGTACTGTTCTATGTTCTATATTCTAACTTATAATATCCATTTATATAACCAAAGTTCCTCATCTTAGAATTGTTTTCAGAAATGTCTTTTGGGCTCTGTTCAAAGCCTTCACATCTTTTCTAAAAAATGTGGTGCTCAGAGCTGCACACAATTATCCATTTTGACCAAACAAGATTCATCATGGCTTTCTAACTTGCTCTTGCACTCTGTTTATTATTAATTTTCTTCTGTTTATTATTCTGTTTATTCTCTGTTTATTATTCTTCTGAACGCAGATTCACACATACAGGGGGCGCCGTCTTGTATGGGTATGGCTGCCCAGCCTGCAGCTGTCTGTTTTTTCACTTCTTTTTTTTATTTTTAGTTAGTTGAGTTATTGTTTTTCAGAACTCTAGTCTTTTTTATGTGGGGGTGGGGAAGAGGGAAACTGCTTTTCAGGGTCCCTACCTGGTTGGAGAGACTGCTTTTCCCCAGGCAGCATCTTCGACCCGTCCTCGCGGCCTACCAGCGGGCCTGGAGCGGCGTTTCCTGAGGGGTCTGGCCAGAACCTCGGCTTCGGCGGTGGCACAGCGCTGAGTGCTATCGCGGAGCGGGCGATGCCTTCCCCGGGTCGCCGCGCTGGACTCCGGAATGCTGAGTCCGCCGATAAAAAAAAGATCGCGGAGCTGCGGGTATGTGGAGCGGCCAGCCATGGGCTGTGGCACTGAACTGTACATCAGGAGCCTGGGATCTCTTGCCGAGATCGCCAGTGGTGGAGCTCCATCCAGCGCGGCCTGTCGGCTTCGGAAGTCGCAGTCTCCGGTAAGGAAGCAGCCGTTCCAGGTTCCCATGCCGCTGAGAGGACGCCGGAGCACCATCATCCAACGAGAGCGGCCTGGAACATCGGGCCTCCGTAAAGGCGACTGCGGAGGCCAAAATAGGCTGATTATGGGTGGACATGGGGATGGGGATTGGATTTTGTGCCTTCCCTCATAATGGGAACCATTGTGGGGGATGTTTTTTATGTTTACATTTCTTTATTACTGTTATGTTGTTTTCTCTTTTTTTACGTGCTGCAATGGCAATACACATTTTACTACACAATTGGTGTATGTGACAAATAAAGAACCTTTGAACCTTTGAACGTCTGAGCCCTCTGAAGTGCGACTCCTGTATAACTTGCCCTCTGGAGAAATGGCACCTGAGCGACCTGTCCCTCTTGCCTTGAGTGCAGGATTGGATTGTCCGGTTTGGTTCAGTTCCGTTCGATTCAATAACATGGAGACGGGCTTCGGCCACCAAGTTCATGCCGACCATCAATCATCCGTTCCCACTAGTTCTATTTTACCCCACTTTCTCATCCACTCCATTCACATTAAGGGCAATTCATAGAGGGCAATTAATCTACAAATCTGCACGTCTTCGGGATGTGTGGGAAAACTTGAGTTGCCAGAGAAAATATACATGGTCACAGGGAGAATATGCAAACATCACACAATTAGCACTCGAGGTTAGAATTGAACCCGTGTCTTTGGTGCTGCGAAGCAGCGTTTTTTTTTGTTTTAATAATAGTGATACAGCGTGATACTGCCTCACAAGGTCAGCCAACCATCAAAGACCCACACCATCCTGGCCACACACTCATTTTATCATTGCCATCGGGAAGAAGGTACAGGAGCCTGAAAACTGAGAGCTTCTTCCCTACAGCTATCAGGCTATTAAACACGACAACAAATAAGCTCTGAACTCCAACAGACTATTATTATTATTATTGAACTATATTTGTTATTTATTGAGTATGTGTGCATGTGTGTACATACACAATTAACTTTATTTCGCCCGTTATGTACTATGTTTACATATTCTGTTGTGCTGCAGCAAGCAAGAATGTCATTGTCCTATCTGGAACATATGAGAATAAAACACTCTTGACTCTCTTGACCCTTGAGTCAGGCTCAATTTACAGATGCCTATTAACCAGCAAACCCGCACGTCTTTGGAGTGTGGGAGGGAATCTGCGCACCCGGAGAAAACCCACGCGGTCGCAGGGAGAACATACAAACTTAGTGCAGACAGCACCCATAGTCAGGATTGACCCCGGGTCTGTGGCACTGTGCAGCAGCAACTTTACAGCTGCACCAGTGTGCACCAAGGTTGCCTTCCAGTGTCCCACTGCACTGATCACCCCCAAGCAGCTTTCTTCACGCAGAGCCAGCATTTCATTTGTTAGCTGTGAATTTCAAATTGGGTGATATTGTTTTCTTCTATTTACACTCTTGCTCTTTTTTCACCAGTACCCCCTGAGGTTGCAGATCTTAGCTGAATGAATGGGAAATTGATTGGGGACGATCAGCCATGATCACGATGATTGGCGGTGCTGGCTCGAAGGGCCGAAGAGCCTCCCCCTGCACCTATTTTCTATGTTTCTATGTTTCTATGTAAAGGGATCTGGAGAGAGTTAGGAAGGATAGAGTGAGGATTATACCGCATTTGCTTTTATTGACATTTTTTTCTCCATGGTTTTTTGCATATTCAATTAATTATTATTTTAATGCATCCACCCACCAAGCTCACTGTTTGATGTAGGCTACTGATAAAAGTGTTCTAATATTGTGTATGTTTGCTGGGACTGATTTATCTGAGATAATTAGGAAGTATCAGAGATTAAACTGTCTCAACACTAATAGTTGTGTCTTTGGCAAATGTAGATGCATGATATTCTATCCCATCACCGAGTCAATTTAAAATATTGTGCTCTGTTGTGACCCCAGTGATGATAAGCAGTGTGGATGGATGATGTGTGTGTCATGGTTCAGTAGTGCAAGCTGTAAGATGTGGATATGGTTTATGAAGCCAGCAGTCGGGCGATGAGAATGACATGTTTCCAACTTGCCCAGCTCTGGTTCTTGGAGTTTGTGCAAACACTGTGAAAGAGCTGTGATGTGTGGATTTATGTGAGAGGCTACTGGTAAACTTGGTAGGAAATGACATCTGAAGAAACATTTACTGATCTTGACTGTACTCGTGCAACACCTTTGAACTTCATGTGGCTCTTGCTTCCCAGTGCACAGGGTTTGAGTCTTGCAGTTGGCTGAATGGCTATGTGCTTTTACAGCCTGGCATGTTTGGCTGGACCATCTCCTGACCAGCTGCAGGTAGAACAAATACTTCTTCCTATATCAACATTGCACTGTAAGCAAAACCTGGAGCTCACTCTCACATATTATGCCATTCTTCAATAATTCTTGAGTACAAGGGTTCCCAAATTTCTGCCATCACAGTGCCTCTCGTTCTAGAGCTGTAATATGGGTGGAGTGTTGCAGACTGGTTTGAAATGGTACTCACTGAGCAAGGTGTTGATTCCTTTCTGAGATGTGCAACCATGCAACAGTGTGGTTGTTGCTGGCCACATGTAGTAATCGTACAAGGTAGCGGCATGACATTGGAACCATTGGACACGAGATAACTATAATCTCTGCGCTGATTTTTAGGGGGGTTCCCTAATTTAGCTCCCTGGCTTCCTTTGTATAAAACCAAGTCATGTGAATAGTTTGCCTGTCTACCTGAAAGTTAGTTGTTTACCGTGGCATGAACTGAATGTGTTTTGTTTTCTCCAGGTGAGTTGCCGACAACTCCTTGTCCCAAATGAATGTTAATAAACCTCCTCACGTGGATTGATTTTTAGGTTGAAGTCTGCACAGTGAGACAGCAGCGGAAATGAAGCATGTGAAATCACTAAACTTACACCATGGGGGCGGGCCATCATCCCCTGTGAGTCACGGAACTGAGCACAAAAGTTTAACGAGGCTTGATTATCTGAACTGTAGCTGTTCCAGTATCGTTTTGATGGCCATAAAATCAGCCTCTAAAGACTTCCCTGCATTTAAAAAAAAGGTTACTGTGGCTTTTGTGATGCTGGCATGATAATTCAAAGTCATCATGGAGGGAGGTGAGAGTGGAGGCAGTGTGATGGGGAGAGGTTTAATCAATAACCATCTATCCCTTTGTCTGTGAAAGTGGTAAAAGTCTAACTACCCTCCTGTGGGGGGTATTCCTGGATACACGGCGCCCTTTTAACAGACAATGCTACCGTGATTAATGTCCTCCCACCTCAGACCTTGTTAAAATCTGTTCTTTAAAGCAGCCTAGTGCACCACAGTGATAGCAAGAGTGAGGTTGCATAAATCAATGTGTTCGCTCAGCCCCCAGGATATCCATTATAGATGCCAGCTGGATGACTACAAGATAGAGAAAAATGAATATTGTATCCTGTGGCCTTTTGCCTCTAATTACCACTTTTCAACATTTTTGCAGGCATGATTAAATTTTGATAACCGGGCGAGTCACTCTGAGTGCACTGAAATAGAGATAAATTGAGTGAGTGCCTGACATCTCTGCAGAGAGTAGGAACTAATTAGCGTTTGAATCACAGACTGAAAGAGATTTAAAGAAGGCAGGTTTAATCAGAGGAGTTGCTGAGATACAGGAATAGTCAGGGATAATTACAGCATAGGTGGAAATCACCGGCTCACTGAGCAGCCTTTCTATCCACTTGATTGGCAGCCACTGACCTAGTGGCAAAAACCTTTCAACTTTACAACAGTAACAGCCTTGTCAAAGCAATTTGCTCGCAGCTCTCTATGACCAATCATTTAAAATGCCGAGCAGTACCCCATTTGAAAAAGGCACTCTGCACCTTGCCTTCGTGGAAGCTGGGTGGAACAGGCTCATTATTTTTTGATGACTTCACTTTCCCTCGGGGGCCCTTCTGTACGGATGAAGTGTCAGATCAATTTGGCTGTTGATTACAATAAAAAAGCTGTGAAACTTTATTGGTTTCATTGCAGAAATTGAGCTGCTTGATGGCTGTCTCTGGTAATGTCAAATGACACAGTACCAAAACACATTCGGATATCTTTGTGTTATTGTATTAGGTTCCTTCTGTTTGCTGTGCAAAACTGGGAGATGTTGAGCAGCACTGCTTAATAATTTACCAGCAGAGCCATTTGCATTTCCCGTGTAAAAAAGAACACTTAGTGAGAACCCAGTCATCACTAAAGGGAAATATTATTATATCTCTGGTACCTATTGGCATTTTGTGTTGATATTTGATTAACTGAACATTTTCTTTGCCCTTTATTCATTTAAAGATGTAATTTCCATCTATTATGCCAAAGCCAAATGAGATTTCTTCATGTAGTGTAACAATGCAATACCAACTTGGCATGTTCTGCAGTCTGAAATATGTTTTATTCTAGCAGTGCATGATGGCCGATAATTGGAAAACCAAATGAAACATTTGATTGGGTGGGAGTTCAGTTTAAACACTTTTGCTAATCAGTTACTCACTTTTTGTTACGCGAGATCGGTAGCACTGGACTAGACAGGACTGCAGGCTAGTCAGAATATGTGCAGAAATGGTTTAATAGTTATAAATTGTTGAGACTAAATTGAAAACCATCGGTATGGCAATGTACTATCTGGATCAGGCAGCATGAATGCAGGTATAGATTTATGCTACCTGGTCTTTGATTTCAGGAACTTTCTCATGCCAGCCAGGGTCTGCCACTGTTAATACATCGCCATAGGATTCAATTTCACAAGGGACCCGCATTAGTTCAAGATTAGTTAAGATTGATTAACACCTTACTGCAGGTTTGGAAAATATGGTGGAAATCAGTTAAACAAAGGAAGGTATCACACCTTAATTTTCAGACACAAAACTGGAGACTAATAGTTTGACGGTTATGGAGTGATCCATTTTGCGCAGTGCATAGAGCAGGCTCTTTGGCCCACAATGTCTGTACCAAACATAATGCCGAGCCAAACTCTTATCTGCCTGCACAAGATGCATATCCATCCATTCCCTGCACATCCATGTGCTTATCTAATAGCTGCACAAATGCCACTATTTTATCTGTTTTCACCACTACCCCCAGCGTGGTGTTCCAGTCATCTACAACAAACTTGCCCCACACATCACCTTTAAACATTGCGCCTCCCACCTTAAAGCTGTGACGTCCAGTCTTTGATATTCCTATCCTGGGCAAACGTTTCTCAAAGTCTACCCTATATATTTCTCTTATAATTTTATAAACTTCTATCAGGTTTCCCTCAACCTCAGGCATTCCAGAGAAAACAAACCTAGTCTGCCAAACTTCTTCTTGCAGCTAATATCCTGTAATCAAGGCACGATTCTGGTAAACCTCTGCCTCACCCATTCCAAAGCCTTCTCATCCTGCCTTTTATTAGGATGACCAAAACTTCACGCAATGCTTTACCACTCTATCTACTTGTGTTTCCACTTTCAGGCAGTTATGGACTTGACCCCAAGAAAAAAGAGAGAGAGAGAGAGAGAGAGGGAGAGAGAGGGAGAGAGGGGCGTATTGTAAACAATGAATGTACTGTTGTACTACAATGATTTTTTTGATATAGTGTTATTTTGATTATGTTTTGATGTGTTGTATCATATTAGCAATGTTACAAAATTTTGAGATTTTAAAAATCAAGCCTGCAATTTAGCCCATCAGATAAAGCATAAAAAGAAGTTTAATTTGACACCTAATTCACTTTCATATCTTCAGTATTAAGAAAGTTATGGCCATTTTCATACTCGGAAATTAGCATCTTGTTCCCCATTGCCTTTCAATTGTCTTAACTCAAAAGCTGTGATCTGGAACAGTTAAAAGCCCATAACTTTCTTAAAAATTAAGAGAACTCAATGAAATTTTCAGTTATTATAGATTGAAGCATTCTGAAACAAATATGAAACAATCTTACTTGGATGACCTGAAATTAAAGCATATAATTAGTTAGTTATCTAATTGTAGCTAATTACAAAATTCAATGAGTAGATCTAAACATCTATCCATTTCTTAAGAAAAGATAAACTTTTTTTAAATTGCCTAAGTGTCCAAATAACATTCACACAATAATCCACAATATAACATAATTTTAAAATCTCATTTTCATGAATTTCTGGGCCAAATGGAAGAAATTTAGTGTTTAATGCCTGTAAATTAATGGTCATTTAAATCAACTAGCGAGTGGGTTTTAGTGGAATGTGGTGGATTGGAATGTTGCAGTTAGCAGTGAAGTCGGGAGGAAAAATACTGTTTGTTCATACATTTTTTTGGACCCCATTTCGCAACATGAAAATGTTATTAAAGCCTCCCGAAAAACCAACTTTTAATATAAAAATAAACTATTTACCTTTTTTTCTCTCCTACGCAAAATCCTTCCGGTTGTCGGCGCTCATGGCTTTTGAAGGTGTTTTTTAAATTACTCTAGTTAATAAATAATTTAGAGTAATTTAAAAATACCTTCATTCATGAAATGTCGGAGCGATTTTTCTTCCGCAATGAAATCGCCCGACATTGATCGATTTTCCCTGCCTGTGGAAAAACGGCACTTTAAGCCCACCCCCCTCTGAAAGGCGCCAAAGTCGCGCACACGGGGAGCGGCAGAACTGCAGCGTTGCTCAAGGTACGTTTTGTAACATACCTAATCATATGATTGTGTCGAATAAAATTTTTGAAAAGAAAAAAAAAGGGAGAGTGGGAGAGAGGGGGAGAGGGGGAGAGGGAGAGAGGGGGAGATGGAGAGAGGGAGAGAGGGGGAGAGGGGGAGAGGGGGAGAGGGGGGGGAGTGTGTGTCCATCTTACTTACCTTCCCTCAGTGAACCCTCAGCTCTTGTGGTCCACTGCATAGATAAACCATTCAATCTGGTCATGTGGCAGATCATTAGCAAGAGATGAAGGTAACCCATTTCTTGATCAGATTCTCTATCAAGTATTCAGATATTGATAACCCCAACATAATTTCCTGTTGAAGTGTCAAACAGCCTGGAGTCTATTAATAACTTTGCACAGGTCAGAGTGGTGGGCTGCTCCTTCTTTTATCTTCAAAACTCTTGTCCAACTATCATGGAGTGTCTGATGGCCAGTGTCTCAGTGTTCAATGCGGCACAGTCAGAAGTTGTTCAGTGTCTGCAACCTTTTTCACCCAGCTAGTTGTGAATCTGTGGAATTCTCTGCCTCAGAAGGCAGTGGAGCCAATTCTCTGGATGCTTTCAAGAGAGAGTTTATCAAGATAGTGGAGTCAGGGAATATGGAGAGAAGGCAGGACGAGGTACTGATTGTGGATGATCAGCCATGATCACAGTGAATGGCGGTGCTGGCTCAAAGGGCTGAATGGCCTATTCCTGCACATATTGTCTATTGTCTTAGTGTAAGCTCTGACTGCACCCATGGACACAGACAACACTCAGAGAGAGACCAGCTTGCTGCCACATATGCTCAAATATGTGTCGTTATTCAGGATACTCAGAAAGTATTGCACTTTAATGTAACTACTTGAGCGTTTGACTTTTTAAATTGCTGTGAATGGATGTGAAATATCAAGCTGACTGAATTGCCTCAATTGAATGACTCCTGTCTACATTGACTACGGCCTTTTCTGACCATAATGATGGGTGTTTGTCCTTTTATGGCCAAACCAATTTAATGTTTTAATCTATTATGAGAGCAATAAATAATTATGATGCAAGGCATCTAATATGTAACTTTCTATGAATCAAGATATATTATGTGTAAATTATAATTTGTTTAAATCACAACTGAATTCTAATCAAAAATCCTCAAATATTGAGATAATGTTTATATTGATACTGAGCTGCTGAGGCCTCATGTTAACTTGCCTGAAGGAGCGGTTGTATAGCTAGCAAATAAAATTCACATGGTTTGGCATTTCAGTCCTCTGCAAGTGAACCTACAGGATCTGTCATTATTATAACTGGTCTCGAAAATGTTGTAAGAGGATAGTTTGTGTACTAGTCTTTTATACCAGGTCCCTCCAAAAGATGACTTAAAATGTATTGAATTGTTTTGTATTGTTTCCTAGATTTTTTATCTTTTAAGGTTAAAAAAAAGTATTTTTAATTTTCAGCAATTAAAAAAAAAATGTTTTTACATATTTGTAAATACGTGACAGACATTCAATCTCCGACAGTTATGACAGTCATTGAGCTTGGAGGCAGGGCTTAATAATAATAATAATAATAATAAAAATAATAATATCTTTTATTGTCATTACACATAAGTGCAACGAGATTTGGTTTGCAACTTCGAGATTTTGGTTAGCAACCCTCGAGAACAAGGTTTGTAAAAACGAACATTTGACAGTAACATCAACACAGACTAAAGTGCGAGGCCAGGGGAGACAATCCATGGGGGTGGGGGGGGGGGGGGGGGGGGGTGGTACTCAGCCGGTTGGGAATGCTGTTCCTGAGTCTGGTAGTTCAGGCGTAGAAGGCCTTGTAATGTCTGCCGGAAGGGAGTAGTTCAAACAGTCCATTACAAGGGTGAGAGGAGTCCTTATGTATGCTGACGGCCTTCCTGAGGCACCGTGTGTGGTAGATGCCCTCCAAGGCTGGTAGCTGTGTCCCAATAATCTGTTGCGCTCTGTGGACAACGCGCTGAAGAGCTCTCCTCTCCGTCTCCGTGCAGCTGAGATACCACACAGAGATGCCATACGTTAGTATGCTCTCTGTGGTGCAGCGGTAGAAGGTCGTCAGCAGCTGTTGGGGCAGACTAGTCCGTTTCAATGTTCTCAGGAAGAACAGTCGTTGCTGTGCCTTTTTGACCAGCGCAGCGGTGTTGGTGGACCATGTGAGGTCCTCTGAGATGTGAGTGCCCAGATACTTGAAGCTGGACACTCTCTCCACACTGTCTCCGTAGATGGAGATTGGGGCGTATTGCCCATTCTGTGACCTCCTGAAGTCGATAATCAGCTCCTTGGTCTTGGAGGTGTTTAGCGACAAGTTGTTCCATGAGCACCAGTCCGCCAGGTTCTGCACCTCCGCTCTATAGTTTGTTTCATCACCGTTGGTGATCAGCCCGATCACCGTTGTGTCGTCTGCAAATTTGACAATGGTGTTGTTGTCAAATGCAGGGACACAGTCGTGATTGAAGAGGGAGTAGAGCATGGGGCTCAGTACACAGCCCTGTGGTGTGACGGTGCTCAGGGTGATAGTGGAGGACAGGTGCGGCCCCAGTCTCACTGCCTGCGGTCGCTCCATCAGACACTCAGGCGTTAACAGGCTCTCAAAGGAACTCTGCAGGGAACCTGATAGTTTTGCCTAAAAAGACCTGTGCTGTTGTGGATCTTGCTGTGTTGACTTCCCAGAGTAATGGAGCTGTCCCACTGTACGAGCTAATTCAAGCGTTCTCCCGAGTTTCCCCTGATTTGAAACTCTGAGAATTACGGTAATTGCCGCTCGTGGGTACTCGGGGCTCTCATGGACATTTTTCAACATGTTGAAAAATCTTCACGAGTCATCACGAGCTTACTGCGTTTCCCGAGTACCTGCCGTTAGCGTTACGAGCTGGTAAGAGACGTCCCGAGCTCCGACGTACTCCATCTATTGTGGGAGGTGAAGGCTTACAATTTTAAAGGATAGTTCTGCTGTTCACCACCTCCAAGATAAGTGCTGCTTTTTTGATAATGGGAGATGGGGTGGATGATTCCTAACCCCAAGGACATGGTCCTCATTGTTGTCCCCACCCCACCCCCCCCCCCCCCCCCAACCTACCTCCCTCACCGCTACTAGAGGACACATCTGCCCCAAAGTCACCTCAATAATTGACCGAGTTCCTACTTGGATGTTTGTGCTGTGTTGTTCTTATATGGTTTTACACAAATCCTGCACCATCTAAACTCTTTGATTCCATTCTGCACTGTATTCTTTGAAATGCGATAACCTTGAATAAAGGAGAGTGGGTGCACACTTAACATACATTTTTACATACTGAAGAACTTCTAGCCTTTTGCATTTCACATACAATGTAACAACATGGTTTAAAGATATGGCATGGATGTTCAAATGGTAAATTGTGCTTAGTTTCTTATTGCAATTGCAATTTAATTTAAAATGTATTATATTTAATAATTTTGTGGGATAAAAAGATGAACAGGTGAATCCAAATGAATCTTTCTTATTGAGATCAGCTATTTCCATGGTATGGTGTAGTAATTTCTATTTGAGCTTTCTCATTAACCTATTATAACTCCTTGTGCTGCTTTGGGACCTCTGCAAATCCATAATATCACGACTCTTCCAATACCCCCAGCACCCTCTTCTCCTTCTCACCATGTGAGTCCTTCTGCCCAATCAACATTTCTTAGCTTATCCAGCCAGCCTGGATAAGCTATACATCGACAGCCTGCCCGGCTACTAGACAAGACATCCAGCACACAATTCAAACAATCCCTATAGTTATAACCCCAGGAATTTCAGGGAATATTTCTGGCCTTGCTGAGCATAGGTTTCTACTCTTCAACATATTAATTTCTCAATAATTATGGATAACAATGATCCAGCTTGTGATAAAGGTCTTCAGTGGCAATCTCTTACGCAAATCTCTTAATAGCTGTGTAAAAACAAATTCTCCTTGCTTGGTCTAATTCTTAACTTGTATCCTAAATTACCTGGCCCTACAGTTATTAGACACTCTCCTAGATTTACTTTATTTTCCTTTATGCCTCCATTAGATACAGTTGCACTCTATTTTCTTTGTACTATCATTTTAGCACTAGTCACACGGATACCTCAAAGGTAAAATATGTTAAATGTTGACAAAACTGTTAAAAATACAAATAGAAATTATTTAGTGGGTGAAGTTTTAATTGACCGCTTGTGTGGATTACGGTTGAAACCTTCTCACTGAATCTGCACCATTAATAGAATACCCAATTATACATGGCTAAGTACCTATTATAGTTGAATAAGAGGATATTCATTGAAAGTCCTTGAGAGCATTCTGGAGGTTATTTTAATATTATCCAAATGCAAGCTAAATGCCTAGAAATTAGAACAATTATTTATTTGGTTGTTGAGAATTGAAAATATATTACTGGTATTTTTAAACAAGACGAAAGATAATATAATAGCTATAAAATAGATGACCAAGGTATTGTGATACAATTTTTAATATTTTTTTTCAGTCCAAATCTTTGAGATGCATGTGCTCCAGAATCTGAAGTGTACATTGTCTGTTAACTGTTGTGGCCATTGTGCCAATAAGGATTTAATGTAGATTGGCACACCCTTGACGTGTATAAGATTTTACAAAATGTCTCGGAAGAGAATTGAGTTTTTAATATAAATTGAAGTTTCATGCTTTTTGTGTTCAATACTAGTAGGAATGATTGAGATTAAAAACATATTTTATAGATAAACATTCACATGAAATCTTCTACTTTAGTATCCATATTTCTTCTTCTTCTTCTTCTTGCATATGGCGTGCATAGCCTAAGGTTGTAGGACAACTTGTTCTATTTGTTCTTATTTGATTGTGCGCACCAGGTTGATTACATTCGTTGAAACAGGGCGGACCACGTGAAGGTTGCAATCTCCCACCCCATCCATGTTTCCACGGTTTTTTATGTTCATACGTGTTATCCAACGTGTATCCTTCTTTGAGGATACCTATGTGGAGACCTCTTGATACCTTATTTTGGCAACATACATTTTTTTTCCACTATTAATGCGATCTGGAATATAAAATATAAATTATGCCTCCCACGGCTCTTCATTCCTTCCTGTACTCAGTGGGCCACTACTATTGGCACAAGTGCTCTGCAGGTTCAGAGTAAAAAGTCAAAGAATCTAATTCAAGCAGATGGAACAAAAGCAGACATGATGTCTTGCATGATTTACAAATACAAATGAATGGTACATAAGTTCAATCTGCACTAGTATTGCTGAAGTGGTCCAGGCAGAAAGTTATCAATTATCAGCTCTGAAAAGACTGGGTGAAGCATAGACTAGTGGTGATCAAATTTAACCAAAGCATGTACTTTCTGCTGCAGATCCATTTCCTTCACGCTTTTTAATTCCAGTTTTATCCAGACAAGTGTTAGCATGTGACCAAGTGGAAATGGTTTTCAGCCGATTGAATACTTACTTTGTGTAAATGAAATTCAGCCGAAGAGCTGTGTGATATGAATGAAGATAGAGGCAATATCAGTGATTCAATCATTTAGATTATTGCTGTACATCGTCTTTCTTGCTCTGATTTGTAAGGCAAGTGATATAATTCAAAGCAGAAGACCTGTAGGTTCAGCAAACAAATAAAAGATTGCCACATAGCTTTCATTAATTATAGTGGCCATTACCTTGGCACTTCCATTAAATCATGTCCCTGGTTTTCTCTGAGAGCTGGCACAGTTGCAATGGGCTGAATGGCCTCCATGTCTTTCATTAGTGAATATGGGAACATGAGAAATATGAACATGTAATGTCCATTCATACATTTTGAATATTTTAACACATTTTCTGAATTAATAGGCAGAGAGATACTCATGGACCTTCTTCTTAGGTAATGAAAATAACTCGCTTCCATCCCTATATTGTGGGTGCTGAGGTAACTGATGAGACCAATATGGGAACTACACTTCTTCCACCAAGGGGATTCTTTGCACTCCCAATGCATGATTTTACTTCGGAGTCACGTGAGTGACTACGTGAAGAAGCCCCGCCAGGCGCATGTTTGGCATTACATCGACGCATGTGGACACCGACAGGGTGGAGAGAGCAGCTCCCACCAGTGGTAAGTTTAACCCGCAGGTACGTCACTGTTGAACTTCTTGCGCGTGTTTTTTAAACTCTGTAAGTCTGCAGAGCCAGCTAGAGTGTATATGTATTGTGGAAAGTTTTTTAAAAACTCTACAAATCTGGCTTGAAAATACGGAGCCAGCTGGAGTATAAGTATTTAAACTGCGGTAATTGAATGAAACGCGCTGAAACCGCAGTTTCCGATTTAGATCGGATCGGGAGATAAGGCTGATTTAAAAGCCGGTTCCCATTATTTACCGCTATTTAGATCGGGTTTGGAGATAACGGCTGCGCTAAATGCCGGCTCCAAATACCCACAATGGTAAAATAAAGTCTGCTCTGTGTATATGTTACCAGATGCCGTTTTCCTTTATGGAAATATATATAACCCTGTGTGATACTGAGGTTAATACTAATATTCTGCAAGCAGAATGTGCCCCTCAGAATTATAATTTTAAAGGTATATGATTTATGCACAAATACAAAACAGTAAAGAAAGTAACTCTCCTCCACGGGTGGACAAGAATGAGGGGAAGGCTGGAAATGGAGAAAAAAAACCACACTTGACATAGTCAAGGGTTCTAAGACCCATGTATGTCTTCCTGTAAGGCAAGCTCCAAAGGAGTTTCCATACGCTGAATATGGTGCCTATGAAAATGCAATTCTGATTCTCCTGTACCTTGGTTAGGTCTAGATGAGGTCACTAGATAAAATGCTCAAAATTCTAATCAGTCAAGGGTTTTAAAGACCCATGAGATTCTAAGGCAGGCTCCGTGGGAGTTTCCATACACCAAGTATGTGCCTATAAAGAATGAGAATAGTAAGATTGAACGAGAACTTACCAGTTCGAAGGTTGATCTTTATTTTATGAGGAGTCGAAGTGAGGGATTTCGTGAAGAGCCCGCCGGCGCGCATGCTCGACATGCTTCAAAGTAGCGGCGTGGAATCACAGAACCAACAATAGAAATGACTTTGCATAGTATGATTGAATTGACTAAGATTACCAGATGAAGGTGATTGAGGGTTGGGCGAGGAGGGCACGAAATCCCTCTCTTCGACTCCTCATAAAATAAAGATCAACCTTCGAACTGGTAAGTTCTCGTTCAATCTTACTATTTCATTTCGGAGTCACGTGAGTGACTTCGTGAAGACTTCAAAGCTTCTGTGATTACACGCCCTGGACCACGTCCATGCTGACACACCACTACCAGGGATGGATGGGAGGAACAAACTTGCTCAACAGTCCATACTGCAAAACAAGAGCATATTTATTAATAACAAATCAAACCCCTCATACGGGGATATCTCCACGTTCTTGACCTGCATTCAGCACGGCTTCTGCGAACTGTAGAGGAGCAGCAACAGGCTTGTTGTAAAAACGCTGGAACACAGCTTCATTAGCCCATCCTGCGGTGGCGAGAATTTGGTCCATGGACACCTTCATGACCCTCGCCGCTGACGTCGATGCAGCCCTGGTGGAATGAGACTTGAACACATTAGTGTCGATACCTGACTTACCCAAGACAACTCGAAGCCACCTGGATATCGTCTGGACTGTCACTCGATGATGAGGTCTCTTATGAGTGACAAGCAGGTATCTCTCCATTCCTCTGATGGGTGCCGTCACGTTGACATAGTGGCGGATATGTGAGGCTAAACATAGCCTAGCATCTGCGGGGTATGCCGGGAACTTCAGCTGCAGCCCTGTGCACCCAGGTCTATGCTGCTTTAGTAGCTCGTCAATGAAAAAGACTACTTCTGTGGGGGTAGACGTCATTCTGTCGACACGAAGTTTGTGTAGTGTCTGTACCGTCTTAGCTGAAGTCAGGGCAAGTAACATCACCAACTTCATGGTGAGTTGGTCCAGTTGGAGCCCTTCCATGGGTGACCACGTCCTGAGCAGGGTTAATACGTCCCTGACATCCCAGGTGATATTATAGCGTGGTGTAGGCGGATTCATATTGAATATACCCCGCATGAGTCTGGACACTAGCCTGTTGGATCCTACCTCCAAACTGAGGTAGAATGATAGCGCACTTCTGGCGCTGTTGATGGCACTGTAACTTAAGTGTTCATCATGGTGCAACCCCGCGAGGAATTCCAGGACGTCGGTTATTGTCACGTCATCGTACGTGATGCGAGAGCGGCTGCAGTAGGCTTCCCACTTCTTAATATGCGAGCGGTATCTTCGCCTTGTAGACTCTCGACACGACGCCCCGATGGTATCCATGGTCCGAGCCGAGCCGAGTATTGGACTAACGGCCTGTTCAGAACCTGCAAGCCAACAAATTTAAATAGCCATGGCAGGGATGCGGCTCCCCTGAGACAGGGTGAGTAACCAATTGTGGGCAACCCTTCAAAAGGACCCAAGGTTCGTTGAGCATGTCAAAGACCACCGGATACCAAGGCTGTGTGGGCCAGTCAGGTATAATAAGGATGCCCTTGGCAGCATCTGCCTGAATCTTTCCCAATACCCGACTGATGAGGCAAAACGGGGGGAAGGCATAGAAAAACCACTTCCCCCAGTCCCGCGAGAATGCATCTAGCGCTATAGCCCCAGGATCTGGTTCCCATGAAACGTAGGTTGGTACCTGATGGTTCAACCGTGACGCAAAGAGGTCAATGTCCGGTTTACCAAATTTGGCTGTGACTTTAGAAAAGATCTCAGGATGCAACATCCATTCAATATTGTCATTAAATTTGCGTGACCTGGTGTCCGCCACAGTATTAAGCTCACCTGGCAAATAGGTAGCTGAAATCCAAATGTCTCTTTGAACACACCAGAGCCAAATTGAGTTTGCCAACTTGTCACACGAAACTGACCTGGTACCACCCATATGGTTTAAATATGCTACTGCTGTGGTGTTGTCTATTTGGAGACGGACATGTGCTCCAACAAGCTTGGAACAATACGCACAAAGTCCGTGGAATGCTGCCAGCAACTCCAAATAGTTAATCCCTTGAGTTAACAACATCGTTGATTCAAGGGTGTCCCATCTGCCACCACAACTAGAGCAATTATTCGTGGCTCCCCAACCATTGGAGCTTGCATCAGTTTGCAAATATATACCACCGGATTAGCCTCCCTAATAGGCTTGAATGAGCTGCTAATGTGACACACCCACCATTGCAACTCATTTATCGCTTCGGGCGGCAGCTGCATGGACCGATCATAATGACCAGCGTTCTGTTTTAACGCAGCAATTTTAGCTCTTTGCAAATTCTGATAATGCAAAGGTCCATATCGCGCTGCCGGAAACAAAGCTACCAGCTTCCCAATTATTGTAGCTAAGTGCCGAATCGATGGTATATTGGTACGGATTAAATCTTGACACACCTGGGTAACCTCCTCAATCTTGTTAATTGGAATGGTAACCCTCATGCTTATAGAGTTCACCGTGAACCCTAGGTAATTAATCACCTGGGCAGGGTAGAACTTTGACTTCTCTGGATGGACAATAAACCCCAATTGTTGAAATATATTGACAGCAGCTGCAACACCCTGTTCAGCCAATTCCAGGGTGTGGCCCACAATTAAGATATCATCTAAATAGGCCATAACTATATGGTGTCGTTGTCTCAAATATTGAGTGAATTTAGTAATAATTTAGTGAACAATCTAGGGGCTGTGGTGAGCCCATTAGGCAAAGCCTTGTACTGCCAGAGTTGCCCCATCCAGATGAATTTCAAAAACCTTCTGTCACATTTCTGGACGGATACGGTATAATATGCGTCTTTTAAATCGATGCATGCCATAAAGCAACCATGAGAAATCAATGATTTGGCTGTTTCAAACGTATCCATTTTAAAATGAGTATATGTTACAAAAGTATTCAAACGGGTTAGATCAATAATGACACGACAACCTCCATCCTTCTTAGGTCTGGTGAATATGTTCGAAACAAATTCAACTGGCTCATGCACCACTCTCTCAATCACTCCTTTGTGCTCAAGACTTAACAGTTCCTTATAGCCGGCTGCCTGTTCTGCAGCAGATAATTTAAACGTTCGAGCGGGCATGTGCTGGGATGGAGGAATGTCGCCATTAATAAACTCAATTTTATGCCCCTGAATATTCTGCAACACATACTTGTCACCAGTAAAATTACCCTATGCACCCAAAAACCACCGAAGGCGACCACCAACATGTGAAGTTAAACAGAGAGAAAAGAGAGAACCAGACCCCCTCACCTCCGTGGTTACCGGCGGTCCTTGACACGCGTGTGCGGACGTGGAGGTGCTGGGTTGGCTTGAGGGCGCGGCGTCTTCGTTTTCCACCAGGGTCTCTGCCGACCCTGTCCTAAAAAAGACCCCTGGTGCTGGGTCTGATGTTGCTGTCATTGTGGAGCTTGAGGGTGGGTCCTCGTCGAGGTACTGGCAGACCCTCGTGATCGAATGTATGGAGACTTTGAGCCTGATGGTGTGGGGGCACTCTGAGGGCGCATGATCCCCACCGTTTTGGCTTGCTCGTCAAGCTCCTTGACTCTCTTCGAGAGGTCCTCCCCAAAGAGCTGACGGGGCGGGGGCGGCGGCGGTGGTTTGCACAATCCTGCAAACTTTGGATTGAGCGCTGGGCGGATGCTGGTTTTGCGAAACCCGTTAATTTCGTGCTGGGTCGCGCACAGGAGGGCCAGGGCATCTTCCTGGTCCAAATTCAATTCGTCCCCGTCCACCGACCGCACAAAGGCGGTAATACCGGCCGTGAGGAGCTTCAGGATCCGCTGCAGTTTTACCTCCTGTTGACGGATAGCCGCACTGATGTTGCCCCATATCGGCGTATTGACCACAGGCACGTTGAGGGAGTTGCAATTGGATGGAGCCTTGTGACGGCTCATTGCCTGAATGAGGACTTCTTCCTGTAGTTGCTGGTTGTTAAGAAAATCCACAGTGGCTGCCAGCTTCGTGTTTAAAGGAAGTCCAGATGAATGTGGGGCCGCAAATTTGGTCGCCACATCCAGAAGATCCTCCGCTGGTACCTCCACCGGAGGTGGTATGGAATCCACCAAAACCTCCTCCTCCTGCTGCTCCAGGCTGATGGTAGAGGCTGGTGACGACGCCCTGTGCCTGTGGCTGCCCTGCTGTTGTTGGCTTTGAAGCAGGAGCTCCAGCAGCTGCTCCATACGGTCAATACGCCCTTCACCCTGAACACTCAGGTGGTTGGAGTCCTCCGGCTCTGAAAAGAAAACCGGGCTCCTATCATCGGCCCGCACCTCATCGAGGCCCTGCCGGTGCCGGTAGTTGTCGCTAACAGCCGCCGAGGCGAAACTGCGCGATTCCCGCGCGGGCGTGTTCAACCGCCTCCGTTTAGCGGGAGCTGAAGCCGCTGCCTCTAAGGGCACTTGCAGCGTGGTGTCGGCACCAGCCGAAGCATGGCTACCTGAAGCCCGCGCAGGCTTGCCGGCTGCCCACATCGTGGACCTTGCCGACGCATGGTCTCGCCCACCCATCCATGGGGGGCTCGGCGACCGTGACGAGACCCGACTCAACCGACCCGTCCCGGCGTCGAGAGTCGGGGTGTGCCGGCTGGACCTCACAGCCGCCCCGGGTCTCGCCCTGGAACCTGACCGCTCCTCCATGTCAGGCAATGCCTTAGCCCTGGCAGGGTTAGGCTTCTGGGCTCCTGCCCTGCCCCTTCTCGGGGGGCTGAGTGGAATGGGCCGTGCAGCCGCACGCCCCCTGCTCGAGGTCGCCAGCGAGCCTGCTGACGACCTGGCTGCCATGGCAGGGTCCCCCTGCTCTGGCGGCACACCACACTCCTCCTCGTCGAACTCCTCCGAGCTGTGGTATGCTGGCGGATCTGGACCTGTAAACACAGGGCTTACCCACATCTCCGCCTGAGTCCCGGCCTGCACTGCAGGTACTGCCGATGGTAAAGGCCCTGGAACTGTTGACCGGCGAACTCGTCCTGACGTCCTCCGGCCCCTCGAACTCCCATCCATGTCCTTGCTGCAAGACATAACGAACAACAAGGACCACCAACTAAAGGTGGAATACTCACCTCCGTGGCCCCTTATGAAGGGCTGGCGAGGAGCGCGCTCCACCGCCAGCCGTCGCAGCAACGCGTTACGATGATATGTCGAGCATGCGCGCCGGCGGGCTCTTCACGAAGTCACTCACGTGACTCCGAAAAGAAATCTCATTCACCAGTGCCTTGCATAAGTCTGGATGAAATCTTTAGAGCAAGATAAAATGCTCAAAACTCTAAACAATTAAGGGTTTTAAGACCCATGAGATTCCAAGGCAGGCTCCGAAGGAGTTTCCATACAATGAGTATGGTGCCTATGAAGAATGAGAATCTCATTCACCAGTGCCTTGCATAGGTCTGGATGAAGTCTCCCTAGAGCAAGACTCGGGAGTACCAGGGCAGGATGAAACTGACCCTGAAGCTGGTGTCCCTACTTATGTGTATACACCAGAGCACAATAGAAATATTCCGGGTGTTCCGGATGTAGCACCAAATTTAGCTATATCGGTATGGACTGGTGAGGCTATGGATGAACCTGGCGGCCAACATTATTTGGTTTCTCACCTACTCCAAGATACTGTTATGACTGAAACAGTAAATAATATATAAAAATATATAAAACACCCATCTATTGTGCTTTGCTCAGGGTGCCAACAGTAACTCAGTAATTAGGCACCCATGAGTCAATGATGCGAGGACAGGAAATGTGTTCCAGTATGTCCTCTAGCTGATATTCAGTTGGCATCGTTGTATTTGGGGAAGACATAAATGGGTCGATAATGTCCAATACTGTTAAGACATGCTTGCGTTACTCTGCAATGCATATTCGGACCCAATTGTATGATGCAAATTGCCATTTGGCTAACATTATCCCCCCAAAAATGCAGGATTATGTGGGACAAGCTATAACCAGATTTATGATTGATGAAAACGAACTCCTATATTAAGAAGAAGGAGATCTTCTGGTTCATTTACGGAAGTACAGAAACGTCATTCCATTACACATGGAATTTCTGGGGAAACAACCTCTGGTTGGTTAAGATTACAATTGTTTTGTAATTCTGCATTAATCTGATCGGCTTGGTGTTTGAATGTACCAGAAACTCGTCAGGTAGAGATAATATATCCCAGACACAAGTATGGGGGTTGCAGAGTCATTATAGGACTCACAAACTTAAATTTATAGTTCAGTATGAACATTTAAAAAAGTACACTTCAGCATTATAATGAATTGTTAAAGAAGGAACTGCAGATGCTGGAGAATCGAGGGTAACACAAAAAGCTGGAGAAACTCAGCGGGTGCAGCAGCATCTAAGGAGCGAAGGAGATAGGCGACGTTTCGGGTCGAGACCCTTCTTCAGACTGGTCAGGGATCAGGGAAACGAGAGATATAAACAGTGATGTGGAGAGATAAGGAACAATGAGTGAAAGATATGCAAAAAAGTATTGGTGATAAAGGAAGCAGGCCATTGTAAGCTGTTTGTGGTGTGAAAATGAGAAGCTAGTGCAACTGGGGGGGGGGGGGGGGGGGGGGAGATGGAGAAGGAATGTCAGGGCCAGAGGGCTGAGGGAGAGGCGGGGGGGAGGCAGTCTGGGTTAACAGAATTGAGAAAATTCAATGCTTAAGCCCAGAGGATGCAGACTCCCCAAGCGGAATATGAGGTGCTGTTCCTCCAACTTGCGGTGTTGATCACTCTGGCCGTGGAGGAGGCCCAGCACCGAGAGGATACGGAGTGGGAGGGGGAGTTGAAGTGCTGAGCCACCGGGAGGTCGGGTTGGTTATTGCAGACCGAGCGGAGGTGTTCGGCGAAACGATCGCCCAGCCTCCGCTTGGTCTCACCGATGTAGATCAGCTGGCATCTGGAGCAACGGATGCAGTAGATGAGGTTGGAGGAGGTGCAGGTGAACCTCTGTCGGACTTGGAATGACTGCTTGGGTCCCTGAAAGGAGTGGATGGGGGAGGTGAAGGGACAAGTGTAGCATCTCTTGCGGTTGCAAGGGAAAGTGCCTGGGGAAGGAGTGGAGCGGGAGGGAAGGGAAGAATTGACGAGGGAGTTGCGGAGGGAGCGGTCTTTGCGGAAGGCAGACAGTGGGAGAGATGGGAAGATGTGGCGAGTGGAGGGGTCACGTTGGAGGTGACGAAACTGGCGGAGGACTATCTGTTGTATGCGCTGGCTGGTGGGGTGAAAGGACCCCGTCAATTCTTCCCTTCCCTCCCGCTCCACTCCTTCCCCGGGCACTTTCCCTTGCAACCGCAAGAGATGCTACACTTGTACCTTATTTCACTCTTTCACTCATTGTTCCTTATCTCTCCACATCACTGTTTATATCTCTCGTTTCCCTGATCCCTGACCAGTCTGAAGAAGGGTCTCGACCCGAAACGTCGCCTATCTCCTTCGCTCCTTAGATGCTGCTGCACCCGCTGAGTTTCTCCAGCTTTTTGTGTTACCCAGCATTATAATGAAGTTGTTATCACAAGGCTGCTATGTGGTTATTTTTTAGATTTAAAAAAGATGCCTTATTATTCAGGTACTTCAATTAATTGGATGGGTCAGATGAAGGAATTACCTAATGGGTTAAATTTAGCCCTCAAATTGCTCACACAATTATTGAAACCAGCACCGGTGTTAATGAGGGCTCAGAATCACATTGTAATGACTTATCTAGAGGATATGTTCATTGTAAATGGGAGACAGCTGAAGAACTGAGTTCAGCAACCATGTTGAAAGGCTAAGGTTCTGTATATCCAAACAACATGGAAGTTACAGGCATCCCAAACAATTGATTATTTAGGATTTGTCTTTAATACAGTTGATATGTGAGTAACTATCAACAAATTAAGGTTGGGGATGTTACAAATGCCTGTATTTGGCTTGGGGAAAAAACATTATCCCACCATCCAAGAAGTAGCTACGGTTACTGGTAAAGTGATAGCAGCATTCATGCTGTCAAATTGGGACCTCTGCATGATCAAAGTCTGCAAAGACCAGAGTATAAGAGTAAAAAGCGTGCAGGTTATTGATTAGGTCCATGCAGTTACCAACTAAAGTTTGAGTTGAATTCAATGATGGATTCTCAATGTTGCACAAATTACTAGAAGTAAAAATGTGCTTGTTCAGAAGTCTTCAGTGTTATTATAGACTGATGAGAGTGCTCTCGGATGGGGAGCTTAGGACAGCGACACCAGTTGTGGTGGTCGATGGACTGTCCAAGACGATTAATTCTCCAAATGCATGGTTGAATTATTTGGAGTTATTGGGGGCATTTTATGCATTGATAGCTGTTGTTCTACAATAAAGAACTTGCATGTTCAATTACGAGTAGACAATACCACAACTGTGGGAGAATACAATACTGTGGTAAGCCAACAGATCATGAAAATGCAAATTACAATACAGAATGAATGTGAAAATTCAAAAAGTTTCAAAAAGATTGTCAGACAGCATGTGTACCAAATGTTGATCTGTTGTGCCTGGATTAAATCTCCAGTGGTCTAAATGTGTCTCGTGGGAGTCAGACCCAGGAGCATTAGCGGTGGATGCATTCTCGCTACATTGGGGAAGTATAGTCTTTTATGTTTTCCCCATTTTGTCTGATTAGACAATATGTCACCAAAATAGAGCAAGTCTCTGCCGCAGGCGTTTGGTGGTTCCAAATTGGTATTGTTCTCGGCCTTTTGGCTAAGATCAAGTGTAGTATCTGTTCTTATCAGTCAATATCTGATACATTCCTTATCTAGGGACCATTACTACACAGCCATTGTTCCCATTGGTTCTCAGAATAATGATTCAGACATTCATGACAAATACCAGGTGCAGTAATTGTTGGTACATCCAGTAACAGCAGAAGTCGTCCATTACATGACCGTATTAATTGTTAAATCTGCAGGTTCTGATGGAATGTTGGATAGGACCATGGATGTCATAACTGCAGCTTGGAGAGATAACACTAAGAAACAATATATGTGTCATATAAGGAATGGGACATTTTTTTGTGTACAGTCAGATATATTTTATCATACTGCAAATATATTGGATGTATTGGAGTTCCTTGTTATGTTGCACCTGAGATATAGTACCATGAATGGAGCTCGGAGTGTTTTGTCCTCCTATTTAGTACTATTTCAGAATAGACAACTATTGGTCTCATCTGTTAATATCCCGATTTATGAGAGGAATTTTAATAAAATCCTACCAAACCCAGATATTCAGAAATCTGGGATGTCAGTATAGTTCTCACATTGCTTCGGCAATGGACTCCAATTACGTCTTTTCAGAAGTTAATATTTAAAGTGGTTATGTTCTTACCATTCATATCAGCACAATGAGTACAAACATTACAAATGTTGTGGTTAGATTGTATACAGTTGTCTGTAGATAAAAAAACGTTTTATGTCAATGATCTAAGCAAGCCAAGAAAGGCTGGAACCAATATAATCTTTAAGACATACGCTGTCAACTAAACATTGTGTGTGGTTAAGCATCTGAATTAATATATATTGAATTAAGAGTCTCCGAGATTGTGAGACACCAATGTTCATTACCCACAAGAAACATGTAAAAGTGACAGTACAAACTATTTCTAGATGGATAAACAGGTTCTGGATTAACTGGAGTAGACACTGATGTGTATAAATCTCACTCCACAAGGGTGGTATCAATGTCCACGACGAAGGTGCAGGACATGCCGCTAGACCAAATTCTGGAGACTGCAGGATGGTCTAAAAAATAAACTTTCCTAGTTTTATGATAAACCTGTTGTTGCAGTGCCAGAGTTGCACATGCTGTGTTGCGTTCTGTTCAAAATTGTTTGCTTTGTTGCATAACATTTGTTGTTATTCCCCTGGGTTAGAGGGGTTATTATTTTTCGTTTTATTATTATTATTTAAAAAAAACCGAAATAAATAGAAAATATGTGTGTGTGTGTGTGTGTGTGTATATATATATATATATATATATATATATATATATATATATATATATATATATATACACAATAAATAAATAAACACATATATATATATATGTGTGTGTGTGTATATATATATATATATATATATATATGTGTGTGTGTGTGTATATATATATATATATATTTTTTCTATTTATTTATTTTATATAAATATTAACATATTTATTGCATAATTTCAAGCAATATATATTATTTACTCACTACTGGGTAAACTGAAGCAGTGTGTAGTATGGAATGATCTACATATCATTACCAATGATCTACGGTATGAAAATCACAGAGCTTTAAAATCTTCACGTAGTCACTCACGTGACTCCGAAGTGAAATAGTAAGATTAAATGAGAACTTACCTATTCGAAGCTTGATCTTTATTTTATAAGGAGTTTCGATGAGGGATTACGTGCCCTCCGCTCCCAACCCTCATAATATAAATGATCATCTGGTAGTTCTAATCTTTGTGAGCCTTACTATCTTACTCCGGCTATTGGTTCTGTGTTGTTCATGCCGCTGCTTTGAAGTATGCCGAACATGCACCTGGCGGGGCTTCTTCACGTAATCCCTCATCGTAACTCCTCATAAAATAAAGATCAAACTTCGAACAGGTAAGTTATCCTTTAATCTTACTATTAACCACCATTTTAACCACTCCAACCTTAAAACTGTGCTCCCCAGATTCCACCAATATGTCTCCTGCCCAACCAGAGGAAACAATATTCTGGACCTAGTATACACCAATATTACTGAAGCATACAAAGCCCTCCCCCTCCCCCACCTGGGACAGTCTGACCACCTCCCTCTGTTCCTGCTCCACAAATACACACCTCTGATCAGACGTGTGAAACCTACCATGAGGACAGTGAAGGTCTGGCCTGAGGGAGCTGTCTCTGTTTTACAGGAACAGTTTCAGCAAACAGACTAGAGCCTGTTTGCCACCCAGGCCACCTTTAACTCCCATGTGGACATAAACTCATACACCTCAACTGTTCTGGACTATATAAAATTCTGCACTGATAACGTCACTGCCCACAAAGAGATAAAGACCTTCCCTAACTAGAAGCCGTGGATGAGCAGGGAGGTCAGACTCCTGCTGAAGGCTCGAGACGCCGCTTTTAAATCTGGCGACGCTGAGAGATACAGCTCATCCAGGGCCAATCTGAAAAAGGGAATTAGGAATGCTGAACTCAATCACAAACAGCGGATCGAGGAGCATTTCCAAAACAACCCTGACCCCAGGCGCATGTGGCATGGAATCAAATCCATTGCTGATTACCATAAAGTCAAGTGTCCCCCCCCCCACCCCCCCCCCCCAGACAACGCCTCCCTTCCTGATGAGCTAAACCATTTCTATGCTCGCTTTGACCGGGACAACAAAACCCCAGCCATCAAAGTTACTCCACCCCTGAATGAACCCCCATCAATTTTTACTGTGGAGAAAAACGGGAAGGCAAGGAAACTTGGGTCAGTTAGTGAAGATGTCTTGAAGATAATCTGTATTATGGTCAAGGAGGGTCTAGATGTACCTGGGAATATGAAGGTAGATAGATTTCCTGGTCCAGATCAGATATATCTGAGGACACTTTGGGAAGCTAGAGAAGAAATTGAGTGAGCCGTGGCTAAGATATACGAATCATTGTTAGATATGTGTGACTGGAGGGTGACTAATGTTATGCCTCTATTTAAGAAGGGCTTCAATAAAAAGCCTGGAAACCACAGACCAGCAAGCTGAACATCTATGGCAGGGAAGCTATTGGAGAGTATTCTGAGGGATAAGAAACAAGGAATTGTAAATACTTGTTTGCAAAAAAAGTATATAAAGTGCTGGAGTAAGTCAGTGGGTCAGGCAGCATCTCTGGAGCACATGCATAGGTGAGAAGGGCCCCGGCCAGATACATCACTGATCCATGTTCTCCAGAGATGCTGATTGACCCGCTGTGTTACTCCAGCACTTTTTTTTCACCCCTATATGGATATAGACAAAGGGAAAGACAGCATGGTTTTGTTCATGGGAGATCAAGTCTGATGAATTTGATTGGGTTTGTTGAAGAAGGTTGATGATCCCGTGACTACGTGAATTTTCTCCGAGATCTTTGGTTTCCTCCCACACTAAAGACATACAGGTTTGTAGGCTAATTGGGGGCTTGGTATAAAAGTAAATATTGTCCCTAGTATGTGTAGAATAGTGTTAGTGTCGGTGAGGACTCGATGGGCTAAAGGGCCTGTTTCCGCACTGTATCTCTAAACTAAACTAAACTAAAAATATATGCAATCGTAAAAATAACATTTTCACAGGCTTTCTCTTTGTTTTCCTTAACTTTATCAGAAGAGTTGCAGAAACTCTGGGAAAAGCAGAGTTAACAGTTACTTTCAAATGGAAATAATTCTGTTTGTCTTTTGAAACTCAAGCCATATTAGCAACCAGACAACACACACTGATGTTCAAAATCAATAATGTATTTTGTGAAAGATAAACCACAATAAAATATTTATCAATACCAAGACTGCAAACAAAAAAAAAAATCCATTAAGTTAACCACATTAGCATGTTGTTTAGTAAAGTTAACCAGGAAATGGTTGACTACATCTTTATAATATTTTCCTTGATCAGCAGAAATGCTGCACAGGTCAATATGAAAAATATACTCAATTATTCCAAGAGGCTGTGATATTAGTAGGTCATTGTTATTCCAACCAGTCTGAGAGATATCTATGGAAGAACCTGACTGGTAAACCCTTTCAATATATGATTGGTTTCGAAGCAGTTTGTGATTTCTGAAGAAGCTAACTTTACTTTCAGACAGGATATTTTAAAAGTGTAACGTTTTTTTAAATCCTTGAATATATTGACACTGAACACCACAGAATGCAAGAGTAAACATTGCTATATAATCTAACTAGAGGTCACAGTGCCATAAAGTTCAGTTAACTGGAAAGATATACAATGGATGGCATTACTTTTCAGTTATATGGACTTCTGGGAGATATCCAATCTCTCAAAAAACCGTGGATATTAAACAGATAATTGAAATAATGGAAGTCATCCATCAAGTTGACCCGACTTTGTTCAAGCTGGTCAATGCAATGAGTATTCTGATAAAGTTGAAAGTTGCAGCACAAACATCTGTTTCTTTTTTATTAATTAACGGGCGTGTACTCTTTTCTCCTGTGCCCTAGTGCACATTCACACCATTTCAAAACGTTTTTCTCTGGAACCTCATTGCCCTATTTGCTATTATATTGCATAGCAGCATGTATTGAAAGTTGGACAAACTAAACCGATAAAAGAGTGAGTGGTACAGATAACAAAAATGGTTCAGTTCTCTGAGAGAAAAGATTCCAAACATTCCAAAGTTTCTATGCTTTAAGCGAAGAATCAGCAGGGCATTTTATTGGGTAGGGTGTTGAAAACAATTTCTGACCTATTTGAGCCAAAGGGGGTGTTGAAATCCTCCTAATTTAAAATGAGGTTTCAGCAAAAAACTTACTGGTGATTGCTGGATCTTTTGCTGTGGTACTCAATACAGTGCGTCCACATTATTTTCTCAAGTTTACTGATTTTAGCCAGGGTTTGTACTTTTACTGTCATGTGAATCATCCTAAAAGATCCTGGCTGCCACGGTCAGGCTCATATTCAAGGACCTTATAGCTGAAATATATTTCCAAGTTCTAATATGAAGAATGGCAATTGGGGCAACATACATAATAAACATAATTAATTATTACTTGCAGGAGAAAGAGGATGAATATCCTAAAGAACTAAATGTAGGAATGTAAACTTTTGGGTTTCATTTGTTAAAAATAGAACCTAGTGCAACATACTACAATCTGAATGATAAACAACTATAGATAAATGGTAAGAAATGAATTTGAAAGATAGTGACCCGAAAATTGTTGAGATGTGTTTCATAGATATGATTCAATGTATTTGGGATCTGATATAATGGAAAGATTCCAATTTTATCAATCTGCTCAGGAACTTAGATTGTAAGTTCTTTGGTATTCAGCATCCCAAATTTATGTTAAAATTATTTTTATGTCCCAAATTAGACACTGGCAAATAATTATTTCTTTTTTTTACTTTCCTTTGTCTGGGGAGATTAATCTTTTTCTAATATTTTCTTTTTGTGGTAGACAACATCACTGCATTAATTTACAGATATTCATCAATTTATTTAAAGAATAGTCTGTATTTCAGAATACTGAAGAAATTCTACGTCATCTGATATTCACCTGATAGATTTAGGAATGATCATTACATCTGTCTGACTTTGTAATTCATTTAATATCTATTTCTGAAGTTGATATTACCTCTATCCGGGAATACACTTTACATTAGATGCTGAAAAAAACAATTCTCAGACCTCACCGTATTCTTGCAAGTATGATTGATCCAACTAGATTCAAACAAGAAATACGGATGTCTGATTCCAAACTATAACTATGTTGAATCATGGAGAGTGTGCAGAAGAGGTTTACCAGAATGCTGTTGGGCTTTGAGAGTTTTACCTATAATTTCTTTATAACTTTGGAAAACTTGGATTGTTTTCATTGGAACAACAGAGGTTGAGGGGATACCCGATATATGTAAATAAAATTGTGAGAGGCATAAAATTGTGAGAGGCATAGATAAGATTGATATTCAGAACTTTCCTTCCAAGGTGGAAATGTGAAGGATGAGAGGATATAGTTTTAAAATGAGAGAGGCATTGTTTAAAGGGAATGTGTGCTGCATATTTTAGACTGAGTGTGGCAGGTGCTTGGAACATGCTGCCAGGGAAGGTATGGGAGGCAATACAATACTGGCATTTAAGAGGCTTTTATCTAGGTACATGAATAAGCAGGGAATGGAGGAGTGTTGATCATGTGCAGGCAAAGGAGTTTACTTTAACTTGACATTATGTTCAGCACAGGCCGTTTTGGGTCAAAATGTTTTCAGTCTGTGATTAATACATTATATGGTTTAGATTATTCCAGTATTGTTTGGGCTGATGGGTATCGAGTCAACTCCTTTATGCAGATTATTTTTCTCTTTCTCTTTCTTACTCTTTAACCGTCCCCATTAACTTACATCCAGCCAACCTCCTTTATACCCCTGTCCCACTTAGGCGATTGTTTCGGTGACTACAGGTGACTAAGCTGTTTTCACATGGTCGTGGCGTGATCCCTGTATGGTAGTGAGTAGTCTCCTCAAGTTGCCTAAAGAGTCGTAACATTTTTCTGGTCGCCGCTGGATTTTGAAATGTTCAAAACTTTTCGGCGACTGTTGGCTTGACGTAACTTGGTTGTCATAGACATTGTCGTATAGGGGTCCAGTCACTGCTTTTTCGGCAAACTGTTATGACTGTGACAGTTGCTGGGAGCCGCCGAAAAAATCGTCTAAGTGGGACGGGCCCTTTACCGTTTATCCCCATGGCAATATAGGCCTCACCTTATCAGCATTATTTCCTTTGTCCTATTCACCCCACCCTAGCCTTTAACTTACTAACATGTAATTAACTTGTTTTCTCTTCTTTCCTATACTGATGAATGGTATTTAAGCTGAAACATTAACTCTGTTTCTCATTCCACAGATGCTGCCTGACATGCTGGATGCTTCCAACATTTATGTGTACTTACCTCAGCTATGTACCAGAACAGATGTCACCAATTGCCAACTTAATGCCCCTGTCCCACTTAGGAAACCTGAACGTAAACCTCTGGATGCGCCCTACCCAAGGTTTCCATGAGTCGCCAGAGGTTTTGGTCACTCGCCTGGAAGGCCTCGACCGAAGCGTGAGCTGCATCTACTGACCAAAGATTTACTTTCCGGCGGATCTTCTATGTCCTGAAAACCGTTGAAAACGCCATTGAGCCAATCAAAATGGCCGGTCAGCGAAGGAGATTGCCTTCGACTGCCTGTAAGTAAATAGCAACCCCACTCCAGTGGCTTCGACCAAACGGCAACCTATTTTTAGTCGAGGCCAGTTTTGATTTAGTTGAAATAATCGCAGGAACATAGACGAAGCCTCGACTACACGGAAACCATTTTTGACCATTAGGGAGAGTGACCAAAACCTCTGGGAACCTCACGGAAACCTTGGGTGGGGCGCAAGGTCACCAGAGGTTTCCATTCAGGTTTCCTAAGTGGGACAGGGGCATTACACACCTGTTCATTCGGATGCATTGCATATACTGATGTGCTGATGGATCATCCATTTTGCCAAGTAGTGCAACTCACTTTAAACTTCCAATTGAGACACATATCTGAATTGGAAAAGTCAACACATGTAACATTGGAAAACATAGTATTTACCTCATGTTTTCCTGATTCATTGCCACAAAGGACTGGAATTTGCTGGGATATGCTGCTAATTCAGCATAGAGCTGTTCACATTTCTCATTTTAACTGCCAACTCAGGTTGAGGAGTCAAGTCAATATCATGCCTTTTTTATTACTCTGCGTCATGGCTTCTTTTGTAGAAAGTCTTTGAAATCTGTACCAAAGTCATATTTGTGAAAGCTTTAATTTATAATTAGAATCATATAATCATAGAATCATAGAAAATAGGTGCAGGAGTAGGCCATTTGGCCCTTCGAGCCTGCACCTCCATTCAATATGATCATGGCTGATCATCCAACACAGTATCCTGTACCTGCCTTCTCTCCATACCCCCTGATCCCTTTAGCCACAAGGGCCACATCTAACTCCCCCTTAAATATAGCCAATGAACTGGCCTGAACTATCTTCTGTGGCAGAGAATTCCACAGACTCACCACACTCTGTGTGAAAAAAGATCTTCTCATCTCGGTCCTAAAAGACTTCCCCCTTATCCTTAAACTGTGACTCCTTGTTCTGGAGTTCCCTAACATCGGGAACAATCTTCCTGCATCTAGCCTGTCCAACCCCTTAAGAATTTTGTATGTCTCTATAAGATCCCCCCTCAATCTCCTAAATTCCAGCGAGTACAAGCCGAGTCTATCCAGTCTTTCTTCATATGTAAGTCCTGCCATCCCAGGAATCAGTCTGGTGAACCTTCTCTGTACTCCCTCTATGGCAAGAATGTCTTTCCTCAGATTAGGAGACCAAAACTGTATGCAATACTCCAGGTGTGGCTTCACCAAGACCCTGTACAAGTGAAGTAGAACCTCCCTGCTCTTGTACTCAAATCCTTTTGCTATGAATGCCAACATACCATATGCTTTCTTCACAGCCTGCTGCACCTGCATGCCTACTTTCAATGACTGGTGTACCATGACACCCAGGTCTCGTTGCATCTCCCCCTTTCCTAATCGGCCACCGTTCAGATAATAGTCTACCCTCCTGTTTTTGCCGCCAAAGTGGATAACCTCACATTTATCCACATTATACTGCATCTGCCATACATTTGCCCACTCACCCAACCTATCCAAGTCATCTTGCAGCCTCCTAGCATCCTTCTCACAGCTGACACTGCCCCCAGCTTCGTGTCATCCGCAAACTTGGAGATGTTGCATTCAATTACCTCATCCAGATCATTAATATATATTGTAAATAGCTGGGGTCCCAGCACTGGTCACTGCCTGTCATTCTGAAAATGACCTGTTTACTCCTACTCTTTGCTTCCTGTCTGCCAGCCAGTTCTCCATCCACATCAATACTGAACCCCCAATACCGCATGCTTTAAGTTTGAATGCTAATCTCTTATGTGGGACCTTGTCGAAAGCCTTCTGAAAGTCCTGATACAACACATCCACAGGTTCTCCCTTATCCACTCTACTAGTTACATACTCGAAAAATTCTATAAGATTCGTCAGACATGGTTTACCTTTCATAAATCCATGCTGACTTTGTCCAATGATTTCACCACTTTTCCAAATGTGCTGCTATCCCATCTTTAATAATTGACTCTAGCATTTTCCCCACTAGGTCTAACTTGTAGACTAACTGGTTTGTAATTCCCCGTTTTCTCTCTCCCTCCCTTTTTAAAAAGTGGTGTTACATTAGCATGAGTTTATATATTTTGCTCATGGTAAATTAGCATGTTGTCATTATTATAGAAAAAACTTAAAGCACTTTAATGGAGTAAGCTTAAGAAGCTAAAAGACCGATAACCTAATTTTTTCTATATTTCTATGATTTATGGAATTAACATGATGGTTCTCTATCCCTGGGAGTCAAGCAGAAATGTGCAGTGAGATTGATAGATTCGTGATTAGTATGGGTGTCAGAGATTACTGGGAGAAGGCAGGAGAATGGGGTTTAGGAGGAAGAGATAGATCAGCCAATATTGAATGGCGGAGTAGGCTTGATGTGCCAAATGGACTAAATCTCCTCCTATTCCTTATGACCTTATGACCTTATGACTCAACTACAGCTCGGCCTTAGGCATCATATCATGACACAAAATGACCAGGGGTTGGTCCTCACCTCCTGTCAACATCTGTGAGGCTTATTAAATGTTTCTAGTATTCAGAGATACTTAAATAATTATTGAAATTGTTATATATAAATGACATCATAAACACAAAACATTTGTAGGCTGCTAATATGAAATACTAATAAATAATTAAAACATTAAATTAAAGTAAAATAAGTAGAAAGAAAATAGTAAGATTAAATGAGAACTTACCAGTTTGAAGTTTGATCTTTATTTTATGAGGAGTTATGATGAGCGATTTCGTGAAGAAGTCCCGCCAGTCAGCATGCGCGTCAATCTTCAAAGCAGCGGTGTGAAATCACAGGTAACAGTAATTGAAGTAACATATTAAGATTAGAAACCTAGAACTACCAGATGACCTTTGTGATATGAGGGTTGGGAGCGGTGGGCACGTAATCGCTCATCGTAACTCCTCATGAAATAAAGATCAAACTTCAAACTGGTAAATTCTTGTTTAATCTTACTATTTTACTTCAGAGTCACTAGAATGATTCCGTGAAGACTTCAAAGCTCTGTGATTTCATGCCGTTGATACGAGTCCATGTGACACACTGCCTTGGTTGACACAGGATGAGTAATAACAAATAATGCATTCAAACATGATACAGACTTAAACACGTTGATGTTTTAATTAACAAAAAAGAAAAAAAATAGCGACCCCTCTCTCCCAGGGGAAGCTACAAAACAGAATTCAAAATGGAGTGGCCAAATAGCCTCGGTGTGGCAAGTGGTTTATGATAGAACCTTTCAAATGTCAGTTTGAGACATTGGACCATCCTGCGGCTGTGAGGCTTTGGTCGAGAGGAACGTCCAGTGACCTCGCTGCTGACATTTATGCCGCCCTGTTGGAGTGAGATTTAAAAACATCTGTGTCCACTCCGGCCACCTTGAGATGGTCTGTACTGACACCTTCTTATGAGGCTATTTGTGTCTGATGAATAACGCTAATTCGGAGCCTCTGAGGCTCTTGGTGACCTTGATATACCACCGTGGGTGCGTAACTGCTATGGGGTATGCCATAAAATTAAGTTTAAGCCCTGACGTCCCTGGCCTGCTCTGTTTAAGTAAATCATAAACATAAAAGGTTATGTTGTTGACAGTTGAAACCATCCTGTCGAAGCTTCTGCAATGTCTGGACACGTTGCGCTGAAACCAGCGCCATGAGCATAACCACGTTAAGAGTGAGTCTGGGCAATGACACAGATGTTGCTGGAGCCCATTGGCGAAACAGCGCGAGAACCACGCTCACATCCCAGATATCCGTGTACCTGGGCCTGGGGGGATTACAGTTAAAAATACTCTTCATGAACCGAGATATTAAAGAGTGAGACCCCACAGAGTGTTGTCCCGATCCTTGCCACAGGTAGGACGATAAGGCACTCCTGGCACTACTGATGGCACTATAGCTGAGTCGCTCGTCAAAATATAGCGTGGAAAGAAATTCCAACGCGTCAGGTACGCTTGCCATATGATATGAAATGTTCGACTGCAAGCAGAACACCTCCCATTTCTTGATACGAGAAATATATTGTTTTTTAGTACTATCCCTCCAGGCCGCAGTAATCACATCCACCATACGCCCTGATAGTCCGAGCTCCAGGATCAGTCTCCTCAGAATCTGCAAATCATTAGATTAATACGGTCATGTAGTGGATAATTCTCCCCAGTTACAGGATGAACCAGCAGGTTTTTGCTTTTGGGGATAGCCATAAAAGGCTGTGTTATTAATCTCAGAACTAGTGGAAACCATGGCTGTGTCGGCCAGTCGGGAACTACCAAAATCCTAAGGCGGAATCCTGCTCGATCTTTAGCAAGAACCGCCCGAAGAGGCAAAATGGGGAAATGTATATAAAAACATTCCACCCCAGTGTAGCGAGAATGCATCTACCACCACTGCACCAGGGTCTGGTTCCCATGAAACATACTTTGGTAACTGGTGATTCAATCTGGATGCAAACAAATCAATGTCTGGTATGCTATACCGAGCAACAATATCATTGAATATTTCACGATTCAACATCCATTCTGTGTTGTCATTGAATTTTCGTGATCTGGTGTCTGCCATCAGGTTAAATCTTCCTGGTAAGTAGATAGCTAAATCCAGATGTTTCTTGTAATACACCAGTGCCAATAAGGTTAGCCAACTTATCACATGATACCGACTTGACTCCACCCATGTGATTAACGCATGCTACTGCTGTAGTGTTGTCAATCTGAAGCTGCACATGCAAATCATGCATACTAGTACAATACATCTTTAAGCCAACAAACCTAAATAGTTAATACCAAGGGATTGAATAATTAATGTCTCATGCATATTCCATCTGCCCCCACAGCTGGAGGTGGTATCTGTAGCTCTTCATCCTAGAGCACTAACATCAGTTTGTTAAATAACTGAAGGTGTATCAATCCGAATTTTACTGGAGCAATGCCAAATATTTGATATTCACCATTGTACCTCAGCAACGGCTTCAGCTGGTAACCGCATAGGTCTATCGAAATGACCTACATGCCTTATGAGTGCCTGCTCCTTTGCACGTTGCAAATTTTGATAATGTAAAGGTCCAAACTGTGCGGCTGGAAAAGTAGCCACTAATTTGCCAATTATACTAGCCATCTGCCGAATAGAAGATTTGTTGCTCATCAACGAGATTGTTACAAGCTTCTATTTACTCTGACCTCTTGCCTGGAGGCAGAGTCACAGACATGTGAGTTGAATTAATGGTGAACCCCAAATAATCATTGACTGTAGATGGTATCAATTTGGATTTACTGGATGGATGAGAAACCCCAATCTCTAAAACATGAGTTTGGTAGCTAAAACAGATAATTAAGCTGATTGCTGAGTCTTGCCTATGATTAGGATATCATCCAAATAGGCCATGACAATATGATTCTGAGCCCAGAGTAGGCCCAACACCGGTTTTAACAATTTTGTAAATAATCTAGGAGCTGAAGTTAATCCATTAGGCAATGCTTTAAACTGCCATAATTGCTTCATCCAGTTAAATTTCAAATATCTCCGGTGATTGTAATGAATGGGTACTGAATAGTATGCATCTTTGAGATCTATGCATGCCATAAAGCATCCTTTGGAAACCAGTTGTTTGGCAGTAACAAAAGTTTCCATTTTGAAATGTTTATACTGCACATAGGAGTTAAGCCAAGTTAGATCAAGAATGATGTGACACCCACCATCCTTCTTTTGTCTAGGGAATATATTAGACACAAATTGGTGAGATTGATGAAAAGAGTTCTCGATTACCCCTTTTCAATTTCAGCTTGTACATCTAAACACTCTTGTACTGAAAAACACAATGTCTGGCTAGGTGTATGCTGTGTAGATGGGCACAATTTGAAAATGAATTCAATTCAGAACCCTAGTATACTGCGTAGTATAAACAAATCTGAGGTTATACAACACCACTCATTAAAAAACAAATGTAACCTCCCACCAACTTGTGACTGGCCCATACATTTCTGAAAAGAACTAGATGGTTGGTGGTATAAACGTCTGCCCCCGTGTCCTGGAGGCGAAGAATGTTGGCGTACGCCAATTGCGCATAGTTGGCAAGGGCCGGCTTGGACCTTGGCCTGAAGCCAATGCAGCAAACCGTTGGTAGGGGTGCTGCCGCCAGAGGGGATTTTTGCTGGTTGGTTGGACCTGTTTCGACAGGATGTCACCAAACAGTAAATTTGGCAGCTGCACGTTGCTTGCCTTGCATAGTGCCGCAAACTTTGGATTCAGCATAGGACAGATTGCACTCTTCCTCAGACAGTTTATCTCAAAATGTGCATTGCACATTAGGGCAAGCGCATCCTGCTGCACCTCAGACAAAGCCCCACCATCAACCGACCTAGCGAAAGCTGTAATTCCTGAAGCAAGCAGCTTTAGAATCTTCTGGAGCCTCAGTTCTTGGGCTCTCATACCCGCACCCATGTGACCCCAGATTGGGTGGTTCACAGTTGGGACTTTGAGTGAGGCACAATTGGCGGGTGTCTGGTATGTTTTGGAGGTTTCCTCCATTGTGAGGTCTTGTAGCTGGTGTGAGACCATGTAGTTTATGATCATGGCCAGATCCTCATTCAGTGGTCCCCGAGTTCTGGCAGGGATAGCAAATTTAGATGCCATTCTTGGCACCCTAGATTCCTACCTTCTTGCCTGGAGGTATGCTCACTAGCCGTACCCCCGACCTCGGAGTCAGAACAAAATTGACTCTGTCTACTCTTCTCCTCCAAGAGGGAGACATTATGCAGCCCTTCTACAGGTGCTGCTGCCACGGGCCCCCGAGCAGACCCGCGGATATAAAGCTCGTCGTCCTCGAGCACATTGGGATGGAGCATCCTCTCCATCAGGAGCTGCATCCTGGACAGCTGCCCAAAAACGGCATCCATCGTGGGAGGACTATCCTCCTGACCCGACTCATCAGAGTTTACGGGCCATACCGACGTTTTGGTGGCTTTCCGGCTCACCGCAGTAGCCATGGTGCCTTCCTCTGGCATCAAGTTGGAAGCCACTGGTCGTGCCGCCAGCGACTCTGAAGGCGAGATGGACAGCCGCCCGCTACCTGCACTCCCGCGGTCTTCTGTAGCTGCTCTCCCAGCGGACCTCATTTCTCCAGTGGTAGACATAGATATTCTCACGGCATTTAAAAAGCATCTCGACAAGCACTTGAATCACCAAGGCTTAAGTAGCAATGGACCGATGTTGGTAAATGGGATTTATTATAGATGGGTATTCATTCCAGGTCTCAAAGGAGGAAGATATAAGGGGAAAAAAGAAAGGACAATGAAATCGAGACAAATCCTAAATGGAGTCATATAAAGATACATCATAGAAACAGACCTTTCTCCAAAGAATCCGTGCGGACCATCAAACCTATGCTAATCCTACTTTAACCCATATTTTCAGCACTTTCCCATTCAATTCTACACTCCTCCCTCCCTTCTCAGCCTCTTTCACTCATCTACACAATAGAGCAATTCTATTACTTCCATCAAGGTATCCAATGCAGTCTGGACTGTTTGGAATCCAATCTTAGATATAACATGTCAACCTTCACAGGTTAGATTCACTGGTAGAACAACCGTCATTCCTATTCCAGACACAAATCACAATCCCTTTAAGTGATAAAAGCGCTCTTTAACTGCTCCTTGCCTATCAGTGGTGTAGTTACAATAATTTTATGATAATAATAAAACCGACACCAGAAAATGTGTACACTATTGCATTGAGTTGATTGAGTGCGAGTTAATTATGCATCTTTATTTACAGGAGTATCAAATTGAGTCCTCATTTGTCTTTTTCTCAGTTCCTTTGAGCATTCAGCTTCCTCTTTTTAACATTTTCTTGAAGGATGATCAGAATGCACAAAGGAATCTTCTGGTAAGTAGGTTGAAAGTCATAGTCAGGTTCAATCACACATGTTTTGCAATGAAAATTAAGACCATACATACTTTTTAATAACCTTGATGCAGTAAAATTCTGTACAAACACATTTTTAATCTTAATTTTCTCATTTTGTAAATTGTAGGGACTTGATTTGGAACACTAAAATACCCAGTTGCACAGATGATAGAGATGTCAGCAATTTCTGACTGACTAAGGACGGCAAGTTTAAAATTAATAAGCTGCAAATAAGCAGAGAGGTTAGGAGCGAGAATAATGTTAAAAGAACATGCTCCCGGCTAATGTAAGAAATTCCTTGGGATAATGTAGCACAGAAGACAGCCCTTTGATCAATCATGTTTGTGCTAGCTATCTTGAAGAGTATTTTAAAAATAATCTGGAGCATTTTTGTTGGGATTAAACAGTTGCTCAACCAGAAAATAAGGACTGAATTGGTGCAGGAATTAGATTCCATGATTAAGTCTCATGCCCATGATCATGATCATTTAACCTGATTCGTGCTGCCTGTCACATAAATGATTGATTTTTAGTTATGATTGAAAATGACTTTGCCACTGCAAACTCTGTACTCTCGATTGACTAGCCTATTAGCGTTCTTTGAGGGCACAACTCATAAAATGGTGCATTTTGATTTTCAGAAGATTTTCATCAGATTAAAATCGGATTTTCAGAAGATCCCACACAGAGGTTGATCAACAAAGTTAAAACACATGGATTTGGAGATAACGTAGAAGAATGGATTGAGAATGAATTTACAAACAGAAAGCAAAGAATAGGATAAATTATTTCTTCTCAGTTTGGAAAGCTGTGTGTGGGCATGCTTCAGCCTCAGCTATTCACGTTCTCCATCATCAGAATAGCTGGAGGTGGGGGTAGCAGTTTGGGAGCTGCATATATATTTCCAAGTTTAGTGATGATATATCTAATGTCAAAATATAAGTAGGAAAGAAAATGTAAACAAGCTTCAATGCGATATAGATACGTTAACTGAGTGGATGAGAATGCAGGTGGAATATAATGTGGAAAAAATGATATGCAAAATTGAAAAAAGCAACCACAAATGTATTAAATGTTAACAGATTGGAGATGTTGAGATTGAAAGGGACCTACTGGAGGGTTATAGTTCACTGAAAGTTAGCATGCAGTAGCAAGGCAAATAATATATTGACACCTATATTAGGTCTTGGTGACACCACACCAATTAGGCTGAAGAAGGTTTGCAACATGTAACATTATTTGATCATTTCCCTCAACTGATGCTGCCTGTCCCACTGAGTTCCACCAGCAGTTTATAGTTTGCATAACATCCCAGCACATGCTGTCTCTTAAATCTCCACACCCAGTTTATGCTGTACTGTTTTGATCTCCATATCAAAAAAACTTTTATAACTGGCATAGAGGAAATGTCATGAAGATTCAACAAGCAGGTTCCTTAGACAGCAGGGTTGCCAGATGAGGAGGGTTTGAGTGGATTAGGCTCCGATTCTCTAGAAATGGAAGAATGATAAAAAGGCTAATTGAAGATGGATGCATGGAGGGTGACCCACCCTGAAGTAGGATGTATCATATCAGAATAAGGGGTAGAGCAATTAGGACCAGGTTCAGAAGAAATACCTTGATTCCAAAGGTTGTGGATCTCCATTTCACTTCAAGGGATGTGTCACCCATTCACTACAATTTTTCAAAACAGAGATAGATAGATAGATAGATATCTAAATATTTAAGGAATCAAGGGAATTTGAGATATTGCAGCAAAGTGGAGTTGGGAAAGCCATGAATGGCTTGAAGGGACAGGTAGCTGACTCCTACAGTCTGGTTTTATGTTTATGTATTGCAGCATGCCAGTGTCAAATAGTGGATGATTGTCAATGGGTTTGTATTCTGGTGTTTTGTTTTATTTGGTTTGGGATCATGGGGTTTTTATGCAGAATCATTCAGCGACAAAGTGATGGCATACACTCTGTGGTGGATCTCTGATGGTTTGCAAAGGAAGAAGGCTTCACAGATTGAAAGGCCCAATCGTCTCTTACATTCTTCAGTTGTAGTTCACTTAAACCGCAGTATGTAATGGCATATTAAGAACCTGCTAAATGTATTCAGGCTGAAAGAAAAACATTAGGAAGGAAGTGTTATTTCTTTGAAAATGGAGTCAATGCTGTGAGGTGATACTGTAAATTTGTAATGCTGGTAATCATGTAAGCATCAGTGCACATAGACAACTACAGTGCAAGCTAGCAGCTGTCTAATTGCAATTTTGTAATTAATAATTACACAGTAGAAAATGATTTGCAATTAGCTCCTCCTAAATCATAGTTTAAACAGTGAAAATTACACTGCAAACAGCAGTGTAATTAAAACACTTCTGTAGAGTGCTTATTTAAATCTCGTTCACTTACAGGGAATTTCTCAATCACATACTTCAGCTGATTCATACATTTAATTAGTCTTTAGTACTCAGAGGAAATTGGCTTTATTCAATAAGTGTCAATAATGCCAAACAAATGTAAATGTTACATTGACAGAAGTTGCTACAATCTTTATCATTCATTTTTTTTTAAAGTCGTAATTGAATTCCAATCAGCATTTTAATGAGATTAGACGAGCTTTGCTTGGCATGTAAACACTGAATCATAAATCTATAAAAATGAGAGGGTAAACGACCATTTGCTCCCAGCAGCATTATTCTTGAGGAGATCTTAGTCATTCACCATTTATATACGGTAAAGAGTATTGTAAAACAAATTGATTTCTTAACTATAACAATTAATTGTGCTGGCAATCATGAAACATAAGTTGCATATAAAACCAGATAAGACACAAGGGGCTGCACATGCTGGAATCTTGAGCAAAGAACCTAGGACTGAGATAAGGCAAAACATTTTCACGCAGAGAGTTGTGAATCTGTGGAATTCTCTGCCACATAAGGCAGTGGAGGCCAATTCACTGGATACATTCAAGAGAGAGTTAGATATAGCTCTTAAGGCTAACAGAATCACAGGAAATGGGGAGAAAGCAGGAATGGGGTACTGATTTTGGATGACCAGCTGGCTCGAAGGGCCGAATGGCCTACTCCTGCACCTAATTTCTATGTTTCTATGTAACTGTCGAGGAACCCAACAGATCATTCAGTATCTATGGAGGGAAATTATAAATTATGTTTAAGGTCAGGGCTGAGATTCCGATTCAAAACATCGTCTGTTCATTTCCCTCCACATATAGAGTCGTAGAGTGATAGAGCATGGAAACAGGCCCTTCGGAGAAGGTACCTGGGAAGAGGGTGGTTTAATTTTCTAGTGAGGTCTGCTGGCTGACCTCTGAGTTCCTTAAGAAGTTTGCTTTTTAAACAAAATATTGGTCAGAATTCTTCTAATTTTGATTCAGTAGTGCCACAGAAACCAGTAAGGATTGAGAAGATTAATGGGATCTCGTTTTATGATCTCAACCAGAAGATTACCCCAAACAGAAGCATTATCCGAGTGGTGGCGCCATCGAGTGTGGCTGCCTCACCATCAGCTGTCTGTCCTTTCAATCTTTTTGTTATTTTTAGTCTGTTTTAAAGTTTGTTTTTGGAGGTCTTTTAGTCTTTTTTTTATGTGGGGGGAGTGGGAAACTCTTTTTCTTAGTCACTTCGTGGTCGAGGCTGCGACTATTCTCCTAGTCGTATCTTCGCCCCCCCTCCTCGCGGCCTACCACCTGGAAAAGCGCGGCCTTTCCTGTCGGAGACCGGCCAGAGCCTCAGCTTGAGCAGTGGTGCAGCACTGGATTCCATCGCAGAGCGAGCGATGCCTTACAGGGGTCGCCGTGTTGGAGCTCCAGAATGCTGGTTCTGCCGACTTTAACACTGTGGAGTTGTGGTCTGTGGAGCTTCCAGCTGCTGGCGGCGCTGAATTTGACATTGTGGAGCCTGGGATCTCTCGCCAGCAATAAATCTCCACCCAACTCAGCCTGTGGACTTCGGAAGCCGCGGTCTCCGGTAGGAAGTGTCCGATTCGGAGGCTCTGGGCCGCTGAGAGTGTTCTTCCGTTCGAGGGCCTGAAACATCGGGCCCGTAGCGGCAACTGCGGAGGCCTCAATAGGCCCCGACCACGGGTGAACAGAGGAAGAGGACTGAACTTTGGTGCCTTCCCTCACAGTGGGAAATGCTGCTTCTGCTATGGGGAGATGTTTTTTAATGTTTTATGTTAAATTCTAAAGTGTTGTGTTTATCTTATTGTGTGCTGCATGGTAACTCAAATTTCACTGCACTAATTGGTGTATGTGACAATAAATGTCCTTTGTCCTTTGTCCTTATCCCATCTCCCAGAGTGTAGCACTCCCTCAGCATACCACTGAAAGTTTGCAATGCGAAGGGGCACTTTCAGTTTTCAACCCATAACCTTCAGAATGAAAGACTAACATGTTTGAACTGCTGCCATCTTATACCTTTCTATGGAGTATCAAATCTCTGCATACTCTCACACACTGCTGCTACATTACAGCTGTGATACAGTTCCATTTAGTTTTACTGCTTCCATGAACTTTATTGCACTTGTCTGAACAGATGGCCATTAATGTTCTTGTAATTAGCACTGGTAAACACCAACACATGTTTAACCCAGCAGATACTTTCCCATTTTGAAGGGTTATGAATACTAAAAGTCTTTCCAATTAATTAATTACAACATTTTCCTATCTTATTCATTACTTTTTGAACATAAACAGTACAGCACAGGATCAGGGCCCTCAGCCCACAATGTCCATGCCAAACATGATGCTAAGTTCAACTAATCTTGCCTGCTTTAACGTGATCCGTATCCTTCATTGGCCGTTATCCCAATCCCTATCCCTTCACATGGCGTGGAGGGATGGCATGTATGAATCTTAATTGTCAAGTCCTGTCAAGTCACCAGAAATAGCAACAACATTAAGGTACGGAGAGCAGTAATATCCATTCTCCTGAGGGGGTGACCTGTGGTTGGAGAGCCTTTATAAAGAGAAGGGTTAATAAAATCGAAAAGATTTTAGGTCAATGGTTTGCAATAAAGTAAGTGTATCCAGGATCTTTTACCCTCCACTTTAGCCACTGTGTGGGTAGAGAGGAGGACCTGAAAAGAGCCTTCCCATGGGGGTTCTCGGCCTTATCGGACCCATTTTATTACCATTACAAATGTGCCTGGCTTGATCATAGGAGAGAGAGAAAGATCAGATTTGTTCAGTTGAACTGCTCGAACCTGGGAATGAATAAGGCGCAAAGATCGGGTAGTGCGAGGACATACAAAGTAATTTCTTCAGTCATATGGTGGAATATGGTGAGTTAGATAGAGCTCTTAAAGATAGCGGAGTCAGGGGATATGGTGAGAAGGCAGGAACGGGGTACTGATTGTGGGTGATCAGCCATGATCACATTAAAGGGCTTGAAGGGCCGCGTGGCCTACTCCTGCACCTATTGTCTATTGTCATTTTATTGTCCAATCTAAAATCCTCTGTCAAATCTGCTTCTCAACCTCTGATGTCCTGCTCTTATGTTCCAAATCATTTATTGGCTATTTCAAAATATTGGGCCAAATTGAACTGGATTGTTCCTGAGCCAGACATGGAGGCTGATTAAGTTCATAAGTGATAGGAGAAGAATCAGGCCATTCAGCCCATCAAGTCTATACCATTTAATCATGGCTGGTCTATCTCTCTCTTAAACTCGTTCTCCTACCTTCTCCTCCTAATCTCTGACACCCGTATTAATCGTTGGCTCTCTGTCCCTGAGAGTAGGGCATCAAGATGCGGTGAGGACCTAGCAGCTCCAGGCCTCAGTGTACCAGTCAGACCCTTCCCCAAAATGCCCAGCCAGGCTTTCATGGGGCCAAGGCTGGGGAATGACTCATCTCTTGGCAAAACAGGGTTATTTTAATGTTTTAAAGCCCTGAAGATTAAAAAACTATTAAAATTGCTGTGAATAATTTATGAAATAATTAAAAATATAACAATAAAATAAGAAAAAAAATAACAACTTACCTTTTGCCTCCAAATCAAACAAATAAGATTTTTTGTCTGGAGCAGGAAGAGGGAAGAACCTGGCAAGAATGGGCTCTGCTATTAATCCCCATGGCAACTAATGAAGGAGCGGAGTGTCTGAACGTTTGCATTTTCTTTTGGGATTACTGGTCACACTCAGCATAATTTGGCCCATTGTCGCCTAAACCATTTGCACACTTCCTAATTGGTGCAATTCTTCCCAGGAAGTACCAGCAGTTTTGCAAGTTCAGGGCTTCAGTGTTTGGTGACTGAAGACTGAGGTCTAGAATTTACAGAATAATTGCAGCAGCTGACTCTGCCTATGCTCCACTGCTGGACTCCATTTAATGGCTGCCAAGGACACAGTGGGCCAAAGGGCTGTGTGTCACTGTAACATTCAAGAGTCGAGCATGAACATGCTTGAAGCCCAGCATAAATATGCTCACAGATTATATATCAGTGTTTGTTCCTCCTTTTGATTCAAGCTGAAATAAAAAAAGGTAAGATAAATGAAATGTATTTTGCATTCATTGCTTGGAACCATTTAAAATGTATTTAACTACTTTTAGATAATATTATTTTATTCGCTAAATTCTCTTCATTTTTAAAATGTTTAAACACTCTATCTAATTTCAATGTTTTGAACATTGCATCCTGAAAAACCGGTGACTGGAACAGCAACTGTCAGGGTGGAACACACACACACAGATCGCTTCCTTCACCAGCCCGTTAAGCAGACATGGTGCAAAGCCAATGTGATACAGGCACACAAAGCCAATGTGATACAGCGATGGACAGGAAGGTTGGCGCTGTAATTAAGACGGTGAAAGCACAGTGTACAGAAAGGGTCACGTAAGGGTTTTAAAAGAGTGGGGGAGAGGGGGGAGAAGGGGGGAGAAGGAGCGGAGACAATTTTTAAGAAGCCAGAGATACATGGCTGTGAAGCTCGGCGGATGTTAACATTACAGGTCGATTATCCTTGGTTCTGAAAACTACTGCTTACGTTTTTATTTCCCAATGAGCCAATGAAATTCGCCGGTCAGCACCGGCTACAACCTACAAGAACCTGCGACATCCTTCGACCTCCTGACAACCCACTACCATTGCACCTACCGCACGAGACTTCTCGCTACTCTCCATGACGGCTTCATTCTTTTGAAACATGTTGAAAAATCTGCGATGACCATAATGAGGCAGCAACTACTTCTCAGAATGTGGGAATTCCTCACAACCATGAAGGCGACTATGTGGCGACCACATAGCCTCCTGCAGTTGCCTAAAAGGTCGCCTAAGTGGGACAGGCCCATAACAAACATTCTATAATAGGAGAAAATTCTGTGATATTTGCTCAATAGAACTATTGGTGCAAGCAGTTCATTGCAATGCTGCATTGTAGCATTGCAGTGTGTTAGATTTGCTTAACAGAGATTGAATTATTTGTAGATTTTAAGAGTCCAGCCTGAGGAGTAGCAAGTAGGTGAGACAGTTAATCATGGATAAGCTGGGGAGTTATCCAAAGCCCAGCTGGAGTTGTAGGATGGCCAATTGGAAGTGCATATGGTAAAGTATGAGGTTAAAGGCAGAAAAGGAATAGCTAATTCCAGACTTGTTTAGTTAATTTAGTTTAGAGATACAGTGTGGAAACAGGCACCGTCCAACCATCACCCGCACACTGGTTCTATCTTACACACTAGGGCCAATTTACAGAAGGCAATTAACCTACAAACCTGCACATTTTTGTAATGAGGAAGGAAACCTGAGCACCCGGAGGAAACTGATGCAGTCACAGGGAGAACGTGCAAATTTCACACAGACAAAGCCCGAGGTCAGGATCAAACCTGGGTCCCAGGCACGGTAAGGCAGCAACTCTATTTCTGTGCCACTCTGCCACCCAAAACTTGCTAGAGGTATTGCAGGCAGCAGAACACATGGCTGAAAAAGTAATGTCCTGCACATGGGGAAAGAGAATGCACAATGTGGATTGGAAAGTTATTGCTGCAAAGAGTGCGTGATGAAGACAAATAAAGGTCCATGGTGTACATAAGAGGAGTCATGCAGAGACAGAGACAGAGTCAAATACAGACTACCAGTCAAAGCCAATGTACCTGGAGGCAGGTCAATCCTATGGAAGGAATATCACTGAATATCTCTGCGCCGATATTGTGTGGTTCTGGGGCAATTAATAAGTTTTCATTTTGACTCTGGCGTAATGTGTAATGTCCACCGGAACCAAACCATTCATTTTAATTGATACAGTTTAAATAAAAACGTCATATGCTGTTGATGAAATATCTCATTGAAACATAGGAATTGTTCTCTGAAGATGATCACTCAAAAGACCAAGAGGTGTAGGAGGTCGATTTCATTTTAACAGACCAGAATGATGTTTCTCCTACATTTAGAATTGTATAATACTTGTTTGTATTCTATCTAGTCAAATCATACAATACATGATACCATACCATACCATACAAAATCAAGCTGTGCACAAGCACAACTGGCATTGCAAAGAGAAAACTAACCAGAGTGCAGAATATAATGTTACAGCAATACAAAGAATGTGCAGATAATAAAAAAAGGGCAATCTGCATTGAGGTAGGTTGTGAGACTACACCCCTACCTTATGACAGGTCTGTTTAATAGTTTTGATAACAGCAGAGAAGAAGCTGTTCCTGAATCGTGATCTCACCACCAGTCACATCTTCCAATCCCCATCCCTTTCCTCAGATACCACTCCCTCCGTAACTCATTCCTTCAGACCACCAGGGGCGCCGGGGTGATGGATGCCCTGCCGGCAGTCTGTTCGTCTTTTCATTCTTTTTGTTATTTTTTAGTTTGTTAAAAGTTTTTGTTTTAATGTTCTTCGGTTCGTTTTATGTGGGGGGAGGGGGGAGGGTGGAGGGGAGGGGAGGGGAGGGGATCGGGGGAAACTTTTTTCCAGGTTCTTACCTTCCCGGAGATGTGATTGATTTTCGAATCACATTCTCCGGGCTCTGCAGCCTACCATCGATGGAGCTGGAAGCCTCCTCGGGCTGTCGTGAGCCCCACCGCGGGGCGTGGACTCAACATCGGAGCTGATCCCTTGCCTGGGATCGCTCCCACCACGACCACAGCGGAACCAACACCAAGGGCTCGCAGTCTCGGGTGAGGCCGAGTCGGGAAGGTTCGACCAGCCCCGACGCGAGGTTTGATCTCCCGGCGAGGGGGAGCTGACATCCCCCTGATGTGGGAGCTTGATCGCTTCGATGATGAGGGCCCGAACGCAGCCAATCCTGTCAACGGGGGCTCGAGGCCCACGACCGAGGAAGAACTATGGGAAGGACTTTATTTCGCCTTCCATCACAGTGAGGAATGTGTAGGAGTCACTGTGGTGGATGTTCATGTTTAAATGTGTTTCTGTTACTTTTAATTGTATGACTGACCTGGTCAATGAAATTCCTCATATGTTGCAAAACATACTTGGCGAGTAAAGTGTGATTCTGATTCTTCCAACTCAAATTGCCACCCATCCCAGGAGCTTTCCCCTGCAACTGCAGGAGATGTAACACCTGTCCCCACAGCTCCTTCCCCACTTCCATCCAGGAACCTCAGCAGCCCTTCCAGATGAGACAGAGGTTCATCTGTACCTCTTCAAACATTATCTACCGTATTCATGTTCCCGACCAAAAATAGACAGAGTGACCGTTTCACTGAACACCTGCGCTCAGTCCACCAATGCCTGCTGGAACTCTCAGTTGCTAACCATTTTAATTTGTCTCACCATTCCCATATCAACCTTTCTGACCTGAAGCTCCTCCGTGGTCAGAGTAAGGCCGCATTCGAAGTAGAGGAACAACACTCATATTCGGCTTGGATAACTTACAACCCAACAGTTTGAGCTTTGTCCACCCATCTGCCAATCAAACCCACCTTACCTAAATCCATCCATCAATTGTCTCTTTTCCAGTTTTCTCCCCTTACCACAACCAATTTGAAGAAAGGTCCCAAAATGAAAGGTTGCCTATCCATTCTTTCCACGGATACTGCATGACCCGCTGAGTAACTCCAGCACTTTATATTTAACTGAAGATTCGAACATTTGCAGTTCCTTGTTCCTGAGTCTGATGGCATTTGCCTTTTTTTGGGAATGGATTTTTTCACATTCACTGTGATGGGAAAGGACAAACGAAGCAGTAATCAAAGTGTAAGTGATCCTTAATTATGTGGGCTGCTTTCCCGGGGAATTGGTAAGTATAGATGTGGTCTGGGGGCAGGGAGGGGGATAATAGAAACATAGAAACATAGAAAATAGGTGCAGGAGTAGTCCATTCGGCCCTTCGAGCCTGCACTGCCATTCAATATGATCATGGCTGATCATCCAACTCAGTATCCTACCAAGCTGCTACCAAGTCTGTTTCTGTTGTTGATTGCAATCAGTTTGTTTCTGTTACAAGCTCTTCCTAACTTCCATAATGGTGGGGACGAATGGTGAGGGCTGATTTGTGTGATTGACTGGGCTGCATCTACAACTCTCTTGGGCAGAGCAGCTGGTAAAGCCAAGATCTTTTGCATCCTGACAAGATGGTTTGTCAATATAAAGACCAGATAATTATTTGCAAATTTGCCTTTCCTTTTTGCCTTTCATTTTCACTTTTAAAGCAGGATGTAATATCCATGTGTTGTGCATCATGAGACATTACTGATCCTTTCATTCTGTGTTCCTTTTAAGAACCTTTGGGCTGCAATAATTATGTGTGGAAAATTTCACAAGCATATTGTATGAAAAAATCCACAAGGTGGAAGGTGCCCACCTAACTCTGCCAGGCCCTTTCATTAATCCTGTGAAAGTGATGTTGACACAGGATCTTTGGAAGTGCAGAATTTTCCTTGAGCATTTTATGAAATTCCCAAATTTTACATTAAATTTCACCTCTGCCTCCTGAGAATGTGGGGCTCATGACTGCTGAAAACAGAGGAGAAACATTTGGGATCACAGTGAGAACATTGTTTCCAAGCATTGGAGAACACAAAGGGTCTTCTTCAAGGGCTGTTAGAATGGACCACTTCACCACGTGTCCCCCTGGTCCCATCAAAAATCTTTGGTTTTCACACTGGCCTTATTAGCCACCTCAGAACCAACAAAACCAGAGTAGAGTCATCCTCAATCCCAAGTCGGTACTAAAGAAGAAAATATTGTCGGAACATTAATTGCATTTGGATTTCTGCAGGCATGATATTATTTCATTAATTCCCCCAAAATAAACTATTCTACTAGTACCCCAATACTGGTGTTCATTTGAAGAGCTAAAATAGAACAGATAACCCATTAAATAATCCCACAGAACAATATCACAGCTCTAATCTATCATTTTGACAAATAATTAGAGTCATTTCTATTTCGTTTTGACACTAGCATCGGATCTCCTTGCAGTATAGATTTTTACTTCTGCACCAATATTTATAGACTATAATGATAGGTTTATGTCACTCAGAACAATAAAATTTGTACTACTATTCCCAGCATACAACCAACCCTATTTTTGTTATGGATTATTATCACTCAACATTGAACCACTATCAGCATTAAGTACTAACTCGAATGCTCTCGGGCTGCTACCAAGTCAGTTTCTGTTATTGATTGCAATCAGTTTGTTTCTGTTACAAGCTCTTCCTAACTTCCATTATGGATAACTATAAACTTCTGAACACCTTTGAAATCAAGTCCGTAATGACATTCATCAACCACAAGAATTACTGTGTAGTCTTGCTTTTATTACTGATCACAAAAAACTTTACATTTGCAGTGTATTGCAATCATATTTACTTTCATTTTAGATTAAACCATAATCAATATATTTTTTCTTGAGAATGCACAGTAGAGCAGCATGTGAAAGATTAATTGAAGCCGCACATGTAAGCTCCAATGATGAACAAACTTATTAGTCAAGGAGAACTTTTACATCCAATTAACTTGCATTAATTCTAAGCTCAAGATGTCTCTACCCACATACTATAGATATTTCGATTAGTGTAGACGAAAACATGGTCCATAATACTTGTCATATGCAGCCTGCAGGGAGGCAGCTATCGCATTTGAGTTAAGACGTCCATTAAAAGTAATGTATTTTGGTTTCCAGTTTACCTCAGATCAGTACAGCAGAATCAATGGCATCGGAAACATTCTGCATTAATGTGGTTTGATTTCATTTTTATCATCAGACTAAATGTAAGAACATGTGAAACCAGGAGCTCTCCAGAGTGGAGACCTGATAGAAGTATATAACATTAGGAGAGGCATAGATAAGATCAGAACCTTATTCCCAGGGTAGAAACGTCAAAAATGAATGGGCATAGCTTTAAGGTGCATTGAATTGAAAGTCACAACATGGAACTGTACCTTTGGCCCATCAAGTCCAGGCCAACCATCAATCACCAATTCACACTAGTTTTATGATCTCCCACTTTCTTATCCACTCCACACAGACAGCACCCAAGATAAGGATCGAACCTGGGTTTCTGTGGCTGTGAGGCAGCAGCTCTAACAGCTGCGTCACTGTATTTTCCATGAGGCACAACGTTTAAAGTAGTTGTGCAGGGCATGTTTTTTTTCACATGGAGAGGGATTGGTGCCTGGAATATGCTGCCAGGGGTGATGGACGAGGCTGTGGAGGCCACATCAATGGATATTTTTAAGGCAGGATAGATAGATTCCTGATTGGTATGGGTGTCAGGGTTTAGGTGGAGAAGGCAGGAGAATGGGGTTGAGAGGGGAAGATAGATCAGTCATGATTGAATGGTGGAGTAGACGATGGGCTGAATGGCATAATTCTGCTCCTATCACTTCTGAACATACAAGTGGCTTTTAGATAGGCACATGGATATGCAGGCAGTGGAGTATTATGGTGCTGTAAACACCCTTAATTGCACCCCATCCCCCCTCCCCCATCCCCACAATGATCCATCTGAGTTTGCGAGGAAAGTCATTGTTTGATTTCAGTCACCTGGCCTCATCTGCAATATAATTTTACACCTGCTGTATAGTTCTCTGTTCTCTTTGCCTTCCTTGAAGTCAAGGGAATGAATTTCAGAGGCAGCAGGTAATGATGTAATTATGCTACAAATTTTGCACTGCCAACCTGTTATGAATTTCTGGACAAGACTACATTCCCTTAGTTTTTAATTTCTGTACCTCTGAACATCTGTCCTCTAAACAATCTTGCTATATTTTTTGCTAATTTTTTCCCAACTTCCATTTTATTATTCTATATATTTTTTGGCACCCAATGCGGATTTTTATAACCCGTCAATTTTTTATAAGTTTGACATTGCTAACCTGTTATCCTATCGTTTAATGTGATTTCCCAGTGCACCCTTGCCAAGTTACCCAAATTGTTTCTTCTATCTTGTCAAAAACAAAATGGTTTTGTTTAAACATAAGAACATGTGGACTTAACTATATCATTATCACATTTTAAATGAAATTAGTTCAAGATATGATCATTTTCTCTTTACAATCTTTTAATCCAGTCTCACTGCGCACATACCAGACCTAAAAGATCCAGTTTTCCCGTTAATTCTTCAACATATTGTAGAAAATTGCCTTAAAGGCACCTGTTAAATTGGTCCTTCAAGCATATGTCAATTTTCTGTCCCCTGTCTTTATGAAGATTGACCTCCCTCATGATCAATACATTATTACGAACAGTACCTCCTGTTTCCTAATTTATAGTGCTCAACATTATGATGATCACTAGGAGACCAATAAACTATTCCACCATAGCTTGTCAATTTAATTCTGCGTTTTGAATCATCGCCTCTCATTCCTGAGAAGACTATGGAGATTTTGTATGTCAGAGAGGATTCTCTTGAACCACTACAGGTGCACAGTAGAGAGCATACTAACTGGTTGCATTGTGGCCTGGTTCGGCAACTTGAATGTCCAGGAGCGGAAAAGACTACATAAAGTTGTGAACACTGCCCAGTCCATCACCAGCTCTGGCCTCCCCACCATCGAAGGGATCTATCGAAGTCACTGCCTCAAAAAGGCAGCCAATATTATCAAAGACCCACACCATCCTGACCACACACTCATTTCACCATTGCCATCATAAAGAAGGCACAGGAGCCTGAAAATGATAACGTCCAGGTTCAGGAACAGCTTTTTCCCTACAGCCATCAGGCTATCAAACACAACAACAAATTAGCTCTGATCTACACCAGACTATTATTATTATTATAGCACTATATTTGTTTATTTATTGAGTATGCATGCATGTGTATATATACACACTGAACGTTATTTCTCCCATTATGTACTATATTTACATATTCTGTTGTGCTGCAGCAAGCAAGAATTTCACTGTCCTATCTGGGACATATGACAATAAAACCCTCTTGACTTGATTTCTTCCTGCCTTTATTTCATCCTTTATAATCAGGACTCTTCCTTTCCCCTTTGGTAAGCATCATGGAAACATAGAAACATAGAAAATAGGTGCAGGAGGAGGCCATTCGGCCCTTCGAGCCTGCACCACCATTCATTGTGATCATGGCTGATCATCCCCAATCAATAACCCGTGCCTGCCTTCTCCCCATATCCCTTGATTCCACTAGCCCCTAGAGCTCTATCTAACTCTCTCTTAAATCCATCCAGTGATTTGGCCTCCACTGCCCTCTGAGGCAGGGAATTCCACAAATTCACAACTCTCTGGGTGAAAAACATTTTTCTTACCTCAGTCTTAAATGGCCTCCCCTTTATTCTAAGACTGTGGCCGCTGGTTCTGGACTCTCCCAACATTGGGAACATTTTTCCTGCATCTAGCTTGTCCAGTCCTGGACAAGCTAGATTCGGGAAAAATGTTGGGTGAAATCAGGAGAACATTTAGTTTTCAACTTTAATTTCCCCTGGATCTTGTCTTCACAAAGGCTACTAAATTAAATCCATTGATATCTGATTTTGCCAAAAATCTCTTACTTTGTTACAAAAAATTTAAATATTTACTAGACCAAGTGGGACTCGTTGGGTGCCGTTCCCCCAACACAATATTCCACCACTCACCCATTCTCCCAACACAACCCGTTTCCACCACTCACCCATTGCCCCAATGTAACAAGTTCCCCCAACGCAATATTCCACCACTTGCCCATAGCCCCCAACTGCGCAGGCGCGACTCATTTTCTCTCTTCCCCCAACACTCCCTCCCCCTCTTCTTCACCCTCCCTCTTTCCTCCTCCCTCTCCTTTTCCCTACCCTTAGTCACTTCATACCCTCCATCACTCCCTCCCACCCTCATAAGCCCTCTCGCCTCCCTACCTCCCTGACCCATTGGGCCCCGTTCCACCAACACAATATTCCACCACTCACCCGTTTCCCCAATGCAATCCGTTCCCCCAATGCACTATTCCACCACTCACCCATAGCCCCCAACAGCGCAGGCGCGGCTCATACACTCCCTTCCCCTTCTCTTCACCCTCCCTCTTCTCTCCCCTGTAACAAATCTCTCATTGCACTGGGTGAAACACTCTTGATTGGCAGATTATGTAAATGAGAACCCATTGTGATGTCATTGTCGGGTGGAACACTGTTTACGGGCAGCTTATGAGTAAATGAGATTCCATTGTGACATCTTAGCTGCTAACTGCCATCAACTGCCACAGCAAAAAGTTATTATTCTCAAAGTGGGGTTTTGTAAAGTTTTAAATGTCATAAACTTGTAAATTATAACATCAATGTGAATGAAACAGGACACACTACACCACAGGAAAATGGTGAGTACGGTGGTGCAAAATTTCAAGCGCTATCACATACCATTTTGGTGCAAGTCAGATCATAAAAAGCTGGCAAACAAACATGCTCACAGACAAGATGAGAGCTTTAGTAATAAATTCTAGACAAGGTGGGACCCGTTGGGGCCCTTTCCCCCAATGCAATATTGCACCACTCACCCGTTCCCCCAACACAACCCGTTTCCACCATTCACCCATTCCCCCAATGTAACCTGTTCCCCAATGCAATATTCAACCACTCACCCATTGCCCCCAACTGCGCAGGCGTGGCTAATTTCCCCTCATCCCCCAATACTCCCTCCCCCACCACTTCACCCTCCCTCTTCTCTCCCCTCTCCTCCTCCCCATATTCACTTCCTTCCTCACCTCTCCCTCCCTCCCCTACCCTCAGTCACTCCCTACCCTCAATCACTCCCTCCCACCCTCCATAAGCCCTCTCCCCTCCCTACCCCCCTGACCCGTTGTGCCCAATTCCCCCAACGCAATATTCCACCACTCATCCATTTCCCCAATGCAACCCATTTCCACCTGTAGATTAGTGTCACTCATGTCATGAGTCATGTTTCTGTAGTTACGCCCACTAGCTTTTCAGTTATCATGGCTTGCTGGATTCCCTTAGTGTAAGTGGAATGTACAAGTGTGAAGTCGTGCTTCTACATTTCATTTCCAATTAAGCATTGTACTTTCAAGCACAGGCAGGGCAGCGGGCCAATCAACTCATGGCTTTGTCATTTCATTTCATTTCCAATTAAGCATTGCACTTTCAAGCACAGGCAGGGCAGCAGGCCAAACAACTCCTGGCATTGTCATTAATGGCTAACAAACCATTTATTGCAAGTACATTGCAGACTCACAGTTCAGTTGATTCACAGCTTAGAATGACAGTCGTGGCCTCACGCTCATGTTCTTGCAGAGTGACTGACTCATGCCCAGACATCCGGGGGTTTTATAGTCCTGCCCCCCTGCCCTGGGAAGGGGCGTTACCTTCATCACAGTGATTGACAGGCGAGAGGACCAATCAGCTGATCTCATGGTTTTTTAAACACTCATTACTTTTTTATTTTTCATCGATGGGAAAAATCCTCAGCGGAGGAGGACTGTGAGTAAGGTGGCCAAAAATCACAACGATACAGGTGTCCCTGGTGTGCATAGGACAATGTTAGTGTGCGGGGATCGCTGATCGGCGCGGACTCGGTGGGCTGAAGGACCTGTTTCCGTGCTGTATCTCTTAGCTAAACTAAATCTTAACTAAAAAGGTGACAGGATAGTTTCGCAGTTCCCAACTGGATGAGCGTATTATACCTAATATGGTTATTTTATATGCCATCGAAATATGACATTGGCAGTTAGTAAGGTTACATTTAATACATTTCCTTGGAAAGGTTCATAACCTGAATTGTTTGTAAGGTGGAAATGCAATCACCCGGCAATATGTTTCAATGATGCAGGAAGAGCGAAGGGTTAAACCAGTGCATTTAATTCAACTATTTGGAATTTAATTTAGATTAGTTTCTTGTCATGTGTGCCGAGGTACAGTGAAAAGCTTTTTGTTTTGTGCTATCGAATCAGTGGAAAGACAGCAGTTGGGGGCATGGTGGCACAGTGGTAGAGTTGCTGCCTTACAGCGCTGGAGACCCAGGTTCAATCCCGACTACGGGTGCTTGCTTGTACGGAGTTTGTACATTCCCCGCGTGACCACGTGGGTTTTCTCCGAGATCTTCGGTTTCCTCCCACGCTCCAAGGATGTAGATGTTTGTAGGTTAATTGTTCCTGAGTAGTATAGTGTTAATAGAAGCATTGAAACAAAGAAATTAGGTGCAAGGGTAGGCCATTCGGCCCTTCGAGCCTGCACCGCCATTCAATATGATCAAGGCTGATCATCCAACTCAGTATCCCGTACCTGCCTTCTCTCCATACCCTCTGATCCCCTTAGCCCACATCTAACTCCCTCTTAAATATAGCCAATGAACTGGCCTCAACTACCCTCTGTGGCAGAGAGTTCCAGAGACCCACCACACTGTGAAAAAAGTCCTTCTCATCTCGGTCCTAAAAGATTTCCCCCTTATCCTTAAGCTGTGACCCCTCGTCCTGGACCTCCCCAACATCGGGAACAATCTTCCTGCATCTAGCCTGTCCAACCCCTTAAGAATTTTGTAAGTTTCTATAAGATCCCCTCTCAATCTCCCAAATTCTAGAGAGTATAAACCGAGTCTATCAGTCTTTCTTCATAAGACAGTCCTGACATCCCAGGAATCAGTCTGGTGAACCTTCTCTGCACTTCCTCTATGGCAATAATGTCCTTCCTCAGATTTGGAGACCAGAACTGTACGCAATACTCAAGGTGTGGTCTCACCAAGACCCTATACAACTGAAGTAGAACCTCCCTGCTCTTATACTCAAATCCTTTTGCTATGAAACCTAACATATCATTCGCTTTCTCCACTGCCTGCTGCACCTGCGTGCCTACTTTCAATGACTGGTGTACCATGACACCCAGGTCTCACTGCATCTCCCCTTTTCCTAATCGGCCACCATTTAGATAATAGTCTGCTTTCCTGTTTTTGCCACCAAAGTGGATAACCTCACATTTATCCACATTATACTGCATCTGCCAAACATTTGCCCACTCACCCAGCCTATCCAAGTCACCTTGCAGTCTCCTAGCATCCTCCTCACAGCTAACACTGCCCCCCAGTTTAGTGTCATCCACAAACTTGGAGATATTGCCTTCAATTCCCTCATCCAGATCATTAATATATATTGTAAATAGCTGGGGTCCCAGCACTTAGCCTTGCGGTACCCCACTAGTCACTGTCTGCCATTGTGAAAACGACCCGTTTACTCCTACTCTTTGCTTCCTGTTTGCCAGCCAGTTCTCTATCCACATCAATACTGAACCCCTAATACCGTGCACTTTAAGTCTGTATACTAATCTCTTATGTGGGACCTTGTCGAAAGCCTTCTGGAAGTCCAGATATGCCACATCCACTGGTTCTCCCTTATCCACGCTACTAGTTACATCCTCGAAAAATTCTACAAGATTTTGTCAGACATGATTTACCTTTCGTAAATCCATGCTGACTTTGTCCAATGATTTCACCACTTTCCAAATGTGCTGCTATCCCATCTTTAATAACTGACTCAAGCAGTTTCCCCACTACCAATGTTAGACTAACTGGTCTGTAATTCCCCGTTTTCTCTCTCCCTCCCTTCTTAAAAAGAGGGGTTACGTTTGTTACCGCCAATCCGCAGGAACTACTCCAGAATCCAAAGAGTTTTGAAAGATTATCACTAATGCATCCACTATTTCCGGAGCTACTTCCTTAAGTACGCTGGGATGCCGCCTATCTGGCCCTGGGGATTTATCGGCCTTTAATCCATTCAATTTACCCAACACCACTTCCCGACTAACCTGGATTTCACTCAATTCCTCCTTTGACCCGCGGTCCCCTGCTATTTCCGGCAGATTATTTATGTCTTCCTTAGTGAAGACGTAACCAAAGTAGTTATTCAATTGGTCCGCCATATCCTTGTTCCCCATGATCAACTCACCTGTTTCTGACTACATTTGTTTTAACTAATCTCTTTCTCTTCACATATCTATAAAAACTTTTGCAGTCAGTTTTTTTGTTCCCTGCCAGTTTTCTTTCATAATCTATTTTTTCTTTCCTAATCAAGCCCTTTGTCATCCTCTGCTGGTCTCTGAATTTCTCCCAGTCCTCTGGTATGCTGCTTTTTCTGGCTACTTTGTATGCATCGTCCTTTGCTTTGATACTATCCCTGATTTCCCTTGTTATCCACAGATGCACTACCTTCCCTGATTTATTCTTTTGCCAAATTGGGATGAACAATTTTTGTAGTTCATCCATGCAGTCATTAAATGTCCTCCATTGCGTATCCACCGTCAACCCTTTTAGAATTGATTGCCAGTCAATCTTGGCCAATAAACGTCTCATACCCTCAAAGTTACCTTTCTTTAAGTTCAGAACCATTGTTTCTGAATTTCCTCATTACTCAATACCCAGTCTAAAATAGCCTGCTCTCTCGTTGGTTCCTCTGCATGTTAATTTAGATAACTATCCCGCATACATCCAAAAAATCCTCTTCCTCAGCGCCCCTGCCAATTTGATTCATCCAATCTATATGTAGATTGAAGTCACCCATTATAACTGTTTTGCCTTTGTCGCACGCATTTCTAATTTCCTGTTTGATACCATCCCCAACTTCACTACTACTGTTGGGTGGCCTGTACACAACACCCACCAGAGTTTTCTGCCCCTTAGTGTTTTTCGCAGCTCTACCCATATCGATTCCACATGCTCCAAGCTAATGTCCTTCCTTTCCATTGCGTTAATCTCCTCTCTAACCAGCAACGCTACCCCATCTTTTCCCCCCCCATCATGTGCTGCAGAGCCACCCACGGTGCCATGAACTTGGCTGCTGCTGCATTCCCCTGATGAGCCATCTCCCTCAACAGTATCCAAAATGGTATACCTATTTAGGAGGGAGATGACCGCAGGGGACTCCTGCACTACCTGCCTACTGCTTTGCTGGCTATTGGCCACCCGCTCCCTTTCTGTCCTCTTACCTTTTACCTGTGCGGGGATCGCTGGTCAGTGCAGACTGGGTGGGCTAAACTAAACTAAAGTAAACAAAACTATACATGATTACATCCATAGTGTACAGAAACAGAAAAAAAAATGTTTATTCAAGGTAAAGTCCAATTAAAGATAGTTCAAGGTTCTTCAATGAAGTAGATGGTAGTTCAGGATCATTCTCTAGTTGCTGATCGGATGGTTTAGTTGGCTGATAATAGCGGAGAAGAAACTGCCTTTGAATCTGGAGGTATGTGTTTTCTGTATCTCTTGCCTGATGGGAGAGGGGAGAAGAGAATACGGTGTGAGAGGAGAAGAGGGAATTTGCCAAGAGCTGAATTCCCATACGGCAGAAAATGCCTGGAGTCCAGCAATACCTGGCAAATCCATACTGCTGGTCTCCCAAATGCTTACTTATATGCATGGTTTGTATATGTCGAGTGTTTGTAACCCGGGAGGAACAGTAACATGTTACGCTTTCAACACTCTTTGAGTAGGCTTGTAGATTGCAACTTTCCACAAATATACTAGTATATACAAATAGTAGAAACAATGTTGTTTCAATGATAAACATTGATCAGGAGAGGCAGTGCACACCTCCAGATAACATTGTAGAATCTATTCTATTCACTTGTTCATTCGGTTAGTGTCTCTGCTTAACATCGGGAAAATGAACAGAGTTCCCAACAATTGAATAGGCTTCTGTAGCACCATCTAAAATTATCCACTCAGCTCCTGGAGTAGGACTTGAACCTTCTGAATCAAGTCAAGATCAGTTTATTGTTATATGCACAAGCACGCAACGTACAGGTGAAATGACAATCTTGCTTGCTGCAGAGACTCGGGCAACCTGCAAAAACATAAATCATACATAAATTCTACAAGACAGTGAAAAGGAAAGAACTGTGCAACAAAAAAAAAACAAGAGATTAGGCAAAACATAACCAGAAAGCAAGTATATGGTAGTGCCAGAGGTGGTCCAAGGTGTTCCATTGCTAAGTTATGATTAGGATTGTGCAGGCTGGTTCAAGAACCTGATGATCGTAGAAAAATATGCAAGAAGGAACTGCAGATGCTGGTTTACACAGAAGATGGACATAAAATGCTGGAGCAACTCAGCGGGTCAGGCAGCATCTCTGGAGAAAAGGAATAGGCGATATTTTGAGTCTTGATCCTTCATTGGACTGTTTCTGAATCTGTTGGTGTAGGACATCAAACTTCTGTAGATCATAAGGTCATAAGTGATAGGAGCAGAATTGGGCCATTTGGCCCATCAAGTCTACACCATTCAATCATGGCTAATCTATTTCTTCCTCCTAACTCCATTCTCCTGCCTGCTCCCCATAACCTTTGACATCCTTCTCTACCTCTTGCCTGATGTGGCAGTGCGACAAGAACTTAACCTGGATGGTGGGGATCCTTAATGATAGACACCGCCATCTTGAGGCAGCATATCATGCAGATGCTTTCACTGGTGGGGAGGGCTGTCCCCATGATAGACAGGGTTAAGTCAATCGCTCCCTGCAGCCTCTTGCATTCCTGTGCATTTGAATTCATGAAACATGCCATGATGCAACCAGCAAATATACTTTCTACAATGCATATGTAGAAGTTTGTCAGTCTTAGCTGACATGCTGGATCTCTTTAAACGTGTAAGAAAGTAGAGGTGTTGGTGTGTCATCTTTATCTTTGGCATGAATAAAGGGCCTTTGAACTGAATTGCAGGCAGGTGCTTAGTATTTGCATCAGAATGATATTGAGATGCAAATATACCAAACTTAAAATGACCACCTATTGTTATATGGGAGTGTATTGTTAGGAAGTGATAATAACATTTCTATAAAAACGTTAATGCATTCTGATACTCTTTCACAAACATCTGTGATATCTTTTAGAAGCAGGATTTGTCTGCATTTCCAGAAAGGTTACAGCAATGGATTGGGAGCACTCTCAGGATTCCCCAAACATTTTCTTTTTCAAGATAGCATTTTCTAAGTTAAAAATGTAGGTTAATATACAGGAGCTCTTAGAAAAACTGCTAATATTTTTCTCTTGTTTGCAGCCACTCTTCTTTTAAGTGGCTGTCACCCTTTTATTCTCGAAGAGGTGCTTATAGACAATACTTTGCCTTAAAATATTGCAGGTCTGATATACTGTGTGATCACCCACATTATGAAATGCATGAGGGTAATCGGTATAATTTGACATTATCAATAGAAGGGAAAATTAGTTGACAATGCAGAAAATTAATAATTAATAAAATTAATATTAATTGGAGGCTAATTAGGATATCTGTTATAGAATATGTGGAATATTAGGAACCGAAAAGCACATTATATTACAAATCTTTGGTCAAGTTAGTAATCGGAGCATTACAGATGTAAAGCTGGTCTGAGAAGGATGGAATTCAATCCAGCTTTTGAAAGCTACCCGATTATCTTTAATATATGATGCATGGATATGGACAAGACCGACATTAAGTTAACATTTTACATGAAAATTCCCACTTCTGTAATCGCATCAGACAGCACAAAAAACTGATGGAATTTATCCATCACATAAGGAGAAGGGGTAATGGTAGACAATTGACAAAAATAACTCTTGCAAGAGTGATGCATTACACGGTGCCTTTAGTACAAGAAACATCCAAGTGTTCTTGAGGTTCACATGACCACTGAATCAGAAACTGAGAAATTAGCAGGGGTCTGAAAGAGGAAGGACCACAGTGAAAGCAGCAGAAAAATAAGAAATTGTAAGATTTTGTATTCATCTCAATGCAAGCTACCCCAAGAGGACTGCAGAGTATGTGTTTATTGGCGATAAGGAAACAATCCAATATAATGCAAGATGACGCATACAGTTACTGATGTCAGCCTAGGTATTTTGACAAAAATGGAATAACATGGTTGCATGGTTCATTTCTGGAAGGGAGCAGTAGGGCAGATGTCAATAAGATCTTTTCGCTTTGGTTGTTTCCTAAACCTCAGGCCAGAACCAGTATTGGTTCCACTGAGGATTTGATGGGCACCTTTCCCTTTTTGCCTTCCATCTCTTGCTAACTCAGTCACAAGTGAGATAACTGTAAACTGCCAAGAATCCTAATAAAATGTGTAGGAAGGAATTCAGATGCTGGTTTAAACCGAAGATAGATACACAATGCTGGAATAACTCAGTGGGACAGATAGCATATCTGGATAGAAGGAATGGGTGACATTTCTGGGACAGTCTGAAGAAGGGTCTCGGCCCATACAATCACCCATTCCTTCTATCCAGAGATGATGCCTGGCCCATTGAGTTATTCCAGCATTTTGTGTCTCAGAATCCTAATGAGCTTCCTTGCTCTGGCCCTACTCAGGTGCCCTCACCGATTCTTGTTTGCATGCTTTCACAGTCTGCCCGAAGGCATTATTTAAAATGTATTGATTCTGTTTATCTGTCTAAATGTCTGGAACCTATGTTTCTCCCACTATTTTAACATCGCAGTACACTTTGGTATCTCTGAAGGGGGATGTAGCCAACTTGGTATCACATTCAGTCTGGTACTGTAAGTTTCAGCTGGAAGACACCATTTAAAGACTTTTAATTTAAAATCATTTTAAAGTTAAAAGCAGTTTTATTTGCTCTAACTTTTTTCTTTGTAAGGTCTCTTCCCATATCACAATTTGTCAAACTATTGTATCATAAGCATTCCACTTTTCCAATTATAATCCTGCTTGATACCTTGTAACCTAATTTGTGTTTTAAATATACAGTATGGAAATAGGCCCGTGTCCACGTTGGCCATCGATCATTTGTTCACACCAGTTCTATGTTTTCTCACTTTTGCATTCACAACTACACTCCCAAGGGGAATTTAAAAACTTCTGCGGCGAGGAGGAGTCCGTGTTCCATATGTACATGCAGTGTGAGAGGTTGCAGCCCCTGTTTGAGTATCTGAAGGGGCTGCTCCTCAAGTTTTGGCTCCATTTTAGCCTAACACTATTTATTTTTGGGCACCCGGTACAGAGGGGGGAGGGTCGGGAGGGAGGAGGGGGTCTCCCTGTCGGTCTGCTCCTGGGCCTGGCCAAGATGGCCATTCGCGGGTCCAGGCAGCGGGCAGTTGACGGACGCACAGCAGTCGACTGCCTGCCCCTTTTCCGGGGTTATGTCCGTGCTCGCGTGTCCCTGGAGAGGGAACACGCGGTGTCCACAGGGACTGTGGGGGCCTTCTGTGAGCGCTGGTCACCGCAGGAGGTGGAATGCATTATTGATGGAAATGTTAATATTTTTATTTGAAAATTTCTTTGTAAGATGCCAGTATAGGCATTCTTTGATTGTGTTTGTACTTGTATTTGTTTGTTTTGATTAAAGCATTTTGTAAAAAAAAAAATAATAAAATTTTAATAAATATATAAATAAATTTTAAAAAAGGGGAATTTACAAAGGCCAATCTAACAAATCTTTGGATTGTGGGAGGAATCCGGAGCACCCAGATGAAACCCATGCAGTCACAGGGAGAATGTTCAAACACCACACAAACAGCATCTGAGGTCAGAGTCGAACCCGTGTCTCTGGTGCTGTGCGACAGCAGCTCTACTGTCTATGACACCCCAATTTTTACTGTTGTAGCGGAACCTAGTGGTGGTTTGGGAGGTCAGAACCATCGTCATTGGTTGGTTCGATCACGTGACCGAGGGGGGGTTCGTTCGCAGGCTTTTCAGTCAGTCGTCAGCGCTCCTTCCAGCAACAGGAGCTATTTTCGTGTTAGCTAGTCAGGCACGCGTGTTACCGAGTTTTGTTACCGTCTTTATTTGATAATAAAAATTATTCAACTCAACCTGCCTGTCTCGTTAAAGTGGTGACCGCTCTTTGCAATGAACGTGGCTGAAAACCTCGACGCCCAGCCCGACCAGCAAAATGTGGTTGCCCTGAAACTGCCCGTTTTCTGGGTGGTACAGTCTCAAGTGTGGTTTGCCCATATTGAAGCTCAATTCGAGCTCCACCACAATGTCGCGGATGCTACCCATTATTTCTACGTGGTGGGAGCGCTCAGTCAAGAGACTGCCACCCGGTTGTTGCCTTACCTTCAGAATCAGCCCACGTTCGGCAAGTACGAAGGTCTCAAGGCGTTGCTGCTCCGCACTATCGGGCTCAGTCGCCGCTATCGCGCAGCCCGCCTGTTGCACATGGACAGCCTCGGCGGTTGTAAGCCGTCTGTGTTGATGATCGAGATGCTCGGTCTGACGGATGGCCACCAGCCCTGCCTGTTATTTGAGTAGGCCTGCTTCGAGCAGATGCCTGACAACATCCGCTTGCTCCTCGCCGGGTTCGATTTCGCCGACCTCCTGCAGCTCGCTGAACGGGTGGACGAGCTGTGGCCTTGCCAAGCAGCAGGATGGTGGTTCCATCAGCCGGGAGTCCACGCCTTCGCACCAGCAACCTCGCAGGGACATCCAACCCTCCTCTGCCATCGCCGTGCCGCAGTTGACCGCCGGGGATCGCAGTAAGCGCCAGTGGTGCTATTACCACCAATGCTTGGGTGCTGAGGCCTACTGATGCTGCCTCCCCTGCTCATTTTCGGGAAATGCTTCGGCCGATCGCCAGTAGAGGCTATCGCAGTCGGCCAGAACCATCGCCTCTATGTCCGGGATCGTCATTCCGGACTTCGCTTCCTTGTGGACATGTGGGCTGTGCTGAGCATCCTCCCTCTGCCTGGGCTCGATATTCGTGCCGGTAAGCATGGCGCTGCCCTAAACGCCGTCAAAGGCAGACCATCCGCACCTATGGCACTCGGACTATTTCCCTTATCCTCGATTCCCGCTGTTACTCATGGCCCTTTACCATTACGGACGTTTCCCAGCCGTTGCTGGGTGCTGATTTTTTGCGGGCTCTTTCCCTCCTGGTGGACGTTCAGGGCCAGCGCCTCGTTCCTCCGGAGTTCACCCGGCCTGCGCCCTAGCGGCCCGCGGTTCCCGCCGGCCCGTACCTCGGATCTGTAACGGATGTGGGTGGGGCATATGCTCCCATCCTAGCAGAATTCCCGTCCACCGCGGGCTGCCACCAGATTCCCGTCCACCCCAATGATGTGCCCAAGACCGCCATCATCACCCCGTTCGGCCTATTTGAATGGCTGTGGATGCCGTTCGGGCTGAAGAACGTTGCGCAGGCTTTTCAGCGGTTGATGGACATGGTCGGTCGAGGGTTGGACATGTGTTTTTGTGTACCTGGATGATATTCTGGTTGCCAGGGGCTCCCACCGGGAACACTGCGCGCACCTACGGGTGCTGTTCAAGCAGCTCTGGGACCACGGGCTGATGATCAACACCGGCAAATGCCAGTTTGGACTCCGCTCTATTTCCTTCCTGGAACACCATGTCACCTCGCAGGGTGCTGCACCTCTTCCTGCTAAAGTGGAGGCGATTTGGCAGTTTCCTCGACCACTCATTGTCAAGGGGCTACAGGAGTTCGTAGGCATGGTGAATTTCTATCATCGTTTTGTGCCGGTGGTGGTCCGGATCATGCGTCCCTTGTTCCAGTGCCTGACTGGTATGCCGCGGGACCTCGTGTGGGACGCCGAGACCACGGCCGCTTTCGACGGTGCTAAAGAGGCGCTGGCCAAGGCCACCATGCTGGCGCACCCGCGGGCTGCTGCTTCGACCGCCCTCACCATTGCTGCCTCGGATACTGCTGTTGGAGGGGTCCTGGAGCAATTTATTGATGGACGCTGGCAACCACTTGCCTTTTTCAGCCGGCTCCTGCGTCCTCCGGAGCGGAGCTACAGCGCGTTTGATTGGGAGCTCCTGGCCCTTTATTTGGTGGTCCGTCATTTCCACTATTTCCTGGAGGGCAGGCCCTTCACAGCATTCACAGACCACACGCCCCTAACGTCTGCATTTGCAAAGGTGTCCGACTCCTCCCGGTCAGCTCGGCAACAGCGACACCTGGCGTTTGTCTCGGAGTACACCACCTATGTCCAGCATGTGGCTGGCAAAGTGAACCTGGTCGTGGACGCTTAATCTCCCATGCAGTCCATGCTGTGTTGTCCATGGACCCGGGCATTGACTATTCTGGGCTGGCTGCTGAACAACGCGAGGGCGGTGAGATGGATGCATATTGGACTGCAGCGTCGGGATTGGTGTTGGCCGATGTTTCGTTCGGTCCTGCAGGTGTGCCGGTCCTCTGTGATGTTTCCACCGGGCTGCCACGCCCCATCGTCCCTTCCATCCGGGCGACTTATGCGCTGGTGGAGGACAAGTTCGCCTGGCAGGGACTTTGCAAACAGGTTGCGGCCTGGGCTAGGGCCTGCATTCACTGCCATACATCCAAGGTCCAGCGGCATGTGCGGGTGCCGTTCCAGGATTTTGTGGTTCCCCCTTACAGGTTTGAGCACATCCATGTTGATTTGGTGGGTCCGCTACCGACATCTCGCGGTGCCACGCACCTGCTCACCAATGTGGATCACTTCATGAGGTGGCCAGAGGCAGTTCCGCTCAGTGACACCTCCGCCACGTCTTGTGCTCCGGCCCTCGTGGCCCACTGGATGGCATGTTTTGGTGCCCAGTTTACCTCTGCCTTGTGGTCGGCTATGGCTCAGCTGTATGGAACGCAGCTGCAGCACACCACTGCCTATCACCCTCAGGCCAACGGTTTGGTGGAGCGGTTCCATCAGTGTTTGAAGTCGGTGCTGAAGGCGCGGCTCACGGGCCCGGATTGGGTGGACAAGTTGCCTTGGGTGTTGCTGAGGATCTGCATGGCCCCCAAGGCGGATTTGGACAAGTCTTCCGCCGAGCTCGTGTACGGCTCCTCGCTGCGGGTGCCTGGTGATTTCTGTCCTGCAGGTCGCGGGCTGCAGGAGCCCACTTTGTCTGCGTTGGCGAACCTGCAGGAGAAAGTGGGCAGCCTGGCTCCTATTCCGACCTCTCGCAATGGGGTTGCTCCTGTTTACATTACGCTGGAGCTTAAGGACTGCCTTTTTGTTTTTGTTCACAGGGAGTCACACGGGACTCCGCTGCAGCGGACCTATGAAGGTCCTTTCCGGGTGTTGCGGCTCGGCGTCGCGACTTTTCTGTTGGATGTTGGGAGTCGTGAGGAGATTGTTTCGGTGGCCTGCCTCAAGCCCGCCCACCTGGATGTCGATAGCCCGATGGTGGTGGCTCAACCCTGGCGTAAAGGTCATCCGTTGACCGTACTTCTTGCACCTGTTGCACTTGTTGTGCCAGTTCCACCTGTGACTTTTATGCCTGCTAGCCCTGTTCCGTCTGTTCATCCCGTACCACCGGTTGTGCCTGTTCCTCCGGTCTCCACTCGGTCTTGTCGCTTCATTAGGCCTCCCGCTCGGTTCCTTTCCTCTGGTTCTGGGGGGGGGGGGGGGTCCTGTAGCGGCTCCTAGTGGTGGTTTGGGGAGGTCGTTGGTTGGCTTGATCACATGACCGAGGGGGGTTAGTTTGCGGGCTTTCCAGTCAGTTGTCAGCACTACTCCCAGCAACAGGAGTTATTTTCATGTTAGCTAGTCAGGCACGCGTGTTACTGAGTTTTGTTTGATAATAAAAATTATTCAACTCAACCTGCCTGGTCCCGCTGTACTGTATTGATAATAAATTAACTCAAACTCCAATTTTCTTCAACTGGAGAAAGATAATAATAATAATAATATATTTTATTGTCATTACACATAAGTGCAACAAGATTTGGCTTGCAACTTCCATCCAATGTCATAACGTAATCGACAAATTAAATTTAGATTTAGATATCCCGAGTTCAAGGTTTGTAAAAATGAACATTAGACCAGTAAAATCAACACAGACTAAAGTGCGAGGCTGGGGGAGACAGTCCATGAGGTGGGGGGCTACTCAGCAGGGCCGGTTCAGAGCCACTATAGCTCTGGGATTGAACCTGTTCCTGAGTCTGGAGGTGCTTATATTAAGTTCTCACAACTATCCCTTGACTAACCCAGCTGTTTTAAAACTGTTTTTGTTGCACTTCTTAATTTATAAAACCATTGCTGCATGCAGACAATGAAAACCTAAAGGCCTTATTGTGACTGGACATAAACATTTTCAATGCTCATTTATAAACATACATTCATCCCATGGGTAATTATTGTGAAGTATTATCTTTCCTTACCCTTCAACTGTCTCATTTGAAACCATGTATCTTTTTACTCACATCTTTGATTCGTCTGAAAGATACTCATGTGTTTTAAACTCAATTTATCTATGGAGTATATGTCAATGCCTCCATGATTTAGGCTGATGCCACTCTCTCTCCTCTTCCACATTAATCACTTTATGTGAAATTGATGTCAAGAATGTCTGGGACCTTTTCCTGAGTGCAAATCCACCATGCATTTCAGCATCTACATCGCCTATATGCTATCAATCACAATCATTCAATGCTGCACCTCAGTATCATGCCACATACTTGATCCAATAGAAACCATACAGTGGCTTTTAGCTGATATTTAAAAGAACAAGGAGCACCTGAGATCTCTGCTTGATTTTCCTTGATTCTGTACCTCGGGTTGTGATCAAGTTATTGAAGGTTGCTCTCTTAAAATATTCATGGACAAGGACATAACCTTCTCCAAAAACAGTCATTATTTAACATTGATAAAGCATCTTTGAACTGAAGTTTCACCATTTCTTCTCTTTCGACAGATGCTGCCTGACCATCATTTTATATTAGTATTGCAAATTGATTGAATCTGTAGTTATTTTAATTTTTATAGACAATAGACAATAGACAATAGTTGCAGGAGTAGGCAATTCGGCCCTTCGAGCCAGCACTGCCATTCAATGTGATCATGGCTGATCATCCCCAATCAGTACCCCGTTCCTGCCTTTTCCCCATATCCCCTGACTCCGCTATCTTTAAGAGCCCTATCTAGCTCTCTCTTGAAAGCATCCAGAGAACCTGCCTCCACCCTCTGAGGCTTGGAATTCCACAGACTCACAACTCTCTGTGAGAAAAAGTGTTTCCTCGTCTCCGTTCTAAATGGCTTATCCCTTATTCTTAAACTGTGGCCCCTGGTTCTGGACTCCCCCAACATCGGGAACACCTTTCCTGCCTCTAGCGTGTCCAAACCCTTAACAATCGTATATGTTTCAATAAGATCCCCTCTCATCATGTCCTTCCTCAAATTAGGGGACCAAAACAGCACATAATACTCCAGGTGTGGTCTCACTAGGGCTCTGTACAACTGCAGCAGGACCTCTTTGCTCCGATACGCAACTCCTCGTGTTATAAAGGCCAACTTGCCATTCGCTTTCATCGCTGCCTGCATGCTTACTTTCATTGACTGATGAACAAGGAGCCCCAGATCCCGTTGTACTTCCCCTTTTCCCAACTTGACTCCATTTAGATAGTAATCTGCCTTCCTCTATTTGATACCAAAGTGGATAACCTCACATTTATTCACATTAAATTTCATCTGCCATGCATCTGCCCACTCCCCCAACCTGTCCAAGTCACCCTGCATTCTCATAGCATCCTCCTCACAGTTCGCACTGCCACCCAGGTTTGTGTCATCTGCAAATTTGCTAATGTTACTTTGAATCCCTTCATTCAAATCATTGATGTATATTGTAAATAGCTGCGGTTCCAGCACTGAGCCTTGCAGTACCCCACTAGTCACTGCCATTCTGAAAGGGACCCATTAATCCCTACTCTTGGCTTCCTGTCTGCCAACCAATTTTCTATCCATGTCAGCACTCTACCTCCAATGCCATGTGCCCTAATTTTGCCCACTAATCTCCTATGTGGGACCTTATCAAATGCTTTCTGAAGGCCCAGGTACACTACATCCACTGGCTCTCGCTTGTCCATTTTCCTAGTTACATCTTCAAAATATTCCAGAAGATTAGTCAAGCATGATTTCCACTTCGTAAATCCATGCTAACTTGAACCGATCCTGTTACCGCTATCAAAATGTGTGGCTAATTGACTCCAGCATCTTCCCCACCACCGATGTCAGGCTAACTGGTCTATAATTCCCTGTTTTCTCTCTCCCGCCTTTCTTAAAAACTGGGATAACATTAGCTACCCTCCAATCCACAGGAACTGATCCTGAGTATAGAACATTAGAAAATTATCACCAATGCATCCAATTTCTAGAGCCATTTCCTTATATACCCTGGGATGCAGACCATCAGGCCCTGGGGGATTTAACTCTTGATTCAACTTGCACCCTATATCCTGGCTACTGTTTGGGGGCCTGTAGATAACTCCCATTAGGGTCTTAACTAGAATTATACACACAATATGGAATTCTGGTCTTTATAATTCATTTTGAGTTAAATTCAGGTCAATGTTTATCTTGAAATATGATTTAAAAAGCAAGGATAACAGGAAAGGGCATAAACTAGCAAAATTAATTTAATAATATCATAGTTTCTTTCTTTCTTTATGTGCCATTGGGTTACATTAGATAACTAGAAGTAAAAATTAATATCGCTAAAGATAAATAAATGGTATTCATTTCTTTACTTTAAACAGAATAAAATGAAACCGATTTCTAGCTGTGATCCAATTATTTAAGATAAAACAATTTTGCAATTTGCAATTTAGACTTCAAAGCCACATTTCATCTGAAAGTCGTATTTAACTTGACAGGATATGCACAGGAATTTAAATAATCTCCAAACCAAAACATGATTCAAAGATCTTAAAAGGGGTGTACAAATACAGAATTGAATACTTCCAACAACAAAGACAAGACCACTAAGAGTTAACAGCTTTTAGCTCCAAATAAAACGGAGATAGATATTAGACTCAATAAGTGGAGACCATTTAAAGATTTCCTTTCAAACAAGAATTATCCAGGCAACATTAAGGCACTAATTGATGCAAATTAAATCTTGATTTTTCTCACTAATGTGCAATTTTTAGTCCAATAATTATAGCATCAAAAGCTTCCGTGCCAGTTGCCAATTTAAATGTCTTTAATATCACCAGGTTCAAATTGTCAGAATCTGGTAAAATAATCTCTCCCAGTCTCTTTCCTACATTTCCTCCCGCCTCTTCTCTCCTGGATCATGGCTTTATTTTTCAATAATGTTTGGGCTACTGATGAGCCTCAATGTGGTATTGGCCGAGATCCTGTGAACATCAATGTTTCCCATTCCCATGGGTTAATTTGAGAGTCTCAATATCTACCTTCCTGCCCACACTTGGAATCGACTGATTAATTTCTTGTTTGTGTCTGAGGAATATGCAGCCACAAGGATCAATATAAGGTCAGACTTATCCATCTGAAGTTGACGAAGTTGAAAAATTCTTCACTATCGTATAAAGTGGAGGGGGTCTGGTGTCCATTTATAATTCAGATTTTATAGCCTGAACACCATTGTGTGGAATGTTGATATGGACTCATCTGTGATGGGGAGGTTGTGGTATGGAGGAGAAGCGGGGAGGGTGGTCACCTTCATCTTAGCACCTTGTTAGCCTCTTGTTTTGGGCTTGCAGGCTTGTCCAGTTGACCAGGCACATACTGTAATACCAGCAAAGTTTCTGTAGGACCAGAGTGGAGAGGGAGAGGTTCTTATCCATGTTGTCTGTTGACCCAGCTAGGGCTGCAGTCTCTTGCTCCAGTTCTGGAGACAGGGGCCATGATCATTTCCTGTTCACCTACTTGTTAGGTATGAGATGTGAAAATACTGATTATCTGGTTGGTGTCCGTGGGGCGTTGGTAAATAGATAATCGTCTGAGAAGCACATGTCCTGAAATGTACATTTAGTTTCCTTTTTCAACCTCATTTCTTTTTTCTTTCTATGTCTCTATCCTTCTCTTGCTTCCAGTGCTGGGATCAATTTCATTCCATGCATTATTATTCAACCTCTGTTTACTTGGATTCTCCAACATTGGAGTTAAATGTTTCTCCGTCATATATAAATGATATTAGAGAAGGTTATTATTTAATAAATGTCTCATCTTATTAACTGTCTGAAAGTTGCCACTAGTAAGTATGAAATGGCATGCTATCTCTTTCAACATTTGGAGAATGTGCTGATCTTAAGGGTCTGTGATATAACACTTTAGATAATCTATCTTGCTGAAAACCCTTCCCTTACCAACTATTGATTTTCTTCTTTCAACTGGAGCTGTCTGGAATGCACTTACCAGTCTGTTTACTGCTTCGTGCAGTTTAAATGCTTGGTTTCATGTTGTCTAATGGAATTAAGTAACCTTGTAAGTATTTTCCTGGGAGAACTGAATACCAACCTCATCTCATTCACAAGGTAAGTACTGTATATGGAACACATTATGCCTTTCCCTGTTCAAGGCTATGGTTCATATTTTATAGTTATAGACAATGATGAAATTAAATTTTATATTAAGCAATTAAAGATAGCACAAAACAGTTTGAAAATTCCACGTCACTGTCTTTTTGACGTGTTCATTAAAGGCAAGAGATATGGTTGGTATTGAACACCAACACTTTGCACCAGCCAGTGCCTCATTCAATGCATAGGGTTCAGATTCTTACAACAACTTGCCCTCATCTTCTGAAAGAGGGATTGTAAAGTTCACAACAAATTATTTTGTACTGTGGGCACATTCACTCCCAGAAACTGGGTCTGAAATACCTAACACTAATTTTGTGCAAGTTATACAAAACCAAAGGAAATCTGGGCTTCGTCAAACCAAATTTCAAAAGATGAGAAGTAGAGAGTTTGCATATTTCGATAGCCTAAAATAGTATATTATTGCGAGGGATTGCGTGAAGCAGGCCGTCCCCACGCATGCGCGTCAATTTTCAAAGCAGCGGTATGAAATCACAGATAACAGTTGTTGAACTAACATAGTAAGATTATAGATGACTAGAACTACCAGATGATCATTATGTTACGAGGGTAGGGAGCGGAAGGCACGTAATCCCTCATCGCAATGCCTCATAAAATAATGATCAAACTTCAAACTGGTAAGTTATCGTTTAATCTTACTATTTTACTTCGGAGTCACGTGAGTGACTACGTGAAGATTTTGAAGGTCTGTGATTTCATGCCGTGGAAAAACGAGTCCACACAATTAGTTAATAGTTTCTTTATTGTCATTGTAACATGGACCATGTACAACAAAATTTAAAAATGTCAACCAGTCAGTGCAACATTCAAACCATAAAAGCTAACGATACAACGATAACAAGCTAATGACGACTGCATCAGTTGACCATAGATGAGGGAAACATCATAATGCATACATACCTGACATAGATTTAAAAACATGCTGATGCTGATAAAAGAACAAACAATAATAACAGTAACCCCTCTCAACCGAGGGGAACTATAAATTGAACCTAAATAGAGTTGGCAAATACCCCCGGTCTGGCAAGGGGTTAAAATAAAATGTTGGATACCTCATTTGTTAGATCATCCTGCAGTTGACAGGATGTGGTCCAGAGGACCGCACATAACCCTTGCTGCTGGTGCTGTAGCAGCCCTGGTGGAGTGAGATTAGAAATCAGTATCTACTCCTGTATAAGCCAAACCTCACATAACCACCTGGAGATGGTCTGAATTAGTATCAGGGCCTCTAAGGCTCCTGATGAACTTGATGTAATGATGTAAACGTGTGACCACATGTAACCAAAGGTGCATGGGGTATGTAAACATGAATAGTAAGATTAAATGAGAACTTACCAGTTTACCAGCGACATTCTTCAAAGCAAAGGTGTGAAATCACAGATACCAGAGTAGACTAATATAGTAAGATAAGAGAGAACTTTCATACCAGTTGAACTTCATAATAGAGGGTTTTGGGAGCGGAGGGCACGTAATTCCTCATCGCAACTCCTCATAAAATAAAGATCAAACTTCAAACTGGTAAGTTCTCATTTAATCTTACTATTTTACTTCGGAGTCACGTGAGTGACTACGTGAAGATTTCAAAGCTCTGTGATTTCATGCCCTGGAACGAGTCCATGCTCACACACTGCCATGCTAGGAAAGAAGGGTGAACGTATTTCAGACATGACATGCTGAAAACAAAGAAGGTATTTATTCATACCTAAAATAATATACCCCACATTGGGTATTTATTTTACAGAACTTTAAATTTTCCCTGCAAATGTGTCAGGAGCGGCCACGGGTTTATTATAAAAGCGTTGAAAAGTTTGTTCATTGCTCCAACCCGCTGTGGCAAGGATGTGGTCCATAGGTACTTCCATCATTCTAGCCACCGATGTAGATGCAGCCCTGGTGGAGTGAGATTTGAAAACATTAGTATCCAACCCCGCTGCACCTAGTACCACCCTTAGCCATCTGGATATGGTTTGCACTGTGACCTTATGGTGAGGGCATTTATGTCTTATGAGTAAAGCTCTCTCCGTGCCCCTAAGAGTCTTGGTGACTTCTATATATTGTAAAATATGTGTCACAATGCAGAGTCGACTATCTGCAGGATAGGCCAGAAACTCTAATTTGTGGCCAGAGGAACCGGGTCGGTCTTGTTTAAGTAACCCCTGTATTAAAAAGGTTATCTTGCCATTTGTGATATACATGTCATCCATGCTTAGCTTGTGTAAGGACTGGACCCGTTGTGCTGATACAAGTGCCATAATCATTACCATCTTGTATGTTAGTTTGTCCAGAGTGAGCTCCGAAATGGATGTCCATCCTCGTAACATAGTTACTACTATGCCTATATCCCATGTATGGATGTATCTGGGCCTGGGGGGATTAGAGTTAAATATACCCCTCATTATTTTAGATACTAGTGGGTGTGATCCTATAGCCAGGTGATCACTCCCTCTGCCCAGATAATTAGATAGGGCACTCCTTGAACAATTAATGGCACTGTAACTCAATCTTTCAACGAAATGAAGGGTGGCCAGAAACTCCAGCACTTCAGTGATGGTGGCTGAGTCGTATGTAGTGTTCGTCCTGGTGCAGAACACTTCCCATTTCCTGACATATGTCAGGTACTGTCTTCTGGTGGACTCCCTGCATGACGCTGAGATGGCATTGATCGTCCTATCGGAGAGTCCGTATCCCAGAAATGGCCTGTTCAGAATCTGCAAATTAACAAGTTCATACGGTCATGGCATGGATGACTATCCCCTGTCAAGGGGTGTACCAACAAACTCGGCCGTTTGTTAATCCGGATGCAGGGTTCTGAAGCCATCTTCTGTACTGTTGGGAACTATGGTTGGGTAGGCCAGTCGGGAACAACCAAAATACCCGTTGCGGAGTCTTGTTTAATTTTTTGTAAGACCCGACTGATGAGGCAGAAGGGGGGAAATGCATAGCAAAACAAATCCCCCCAATGCAGCGAGAAAGCGTCCATTGCTGCTGCCCATGGGTCTGGTTCCCAAGCAACATATGTTGGTAGTTGGTGATTTAGTCTGGATGCAAAAAGGTCGATATCTGGTGTCCCATACCATTCTATAATATCTGTAAACACTTTCCGATCCAACATCCATTCAATGTTATCGTTGAATTTCCGTGACCTGGTGTCTGCCACTGTATTTAGCTTACCTGGAAGGTAAGTGGCTGAGATCCAAATCTCTGTTTCCAGACACCAGTGCCAGATATTATTAGCCAATTCATCACATGATATCGACTTCATTCCACCCATATGATTAATATAGGCCACCACTGTGGTATTGTCAATTTGTAACCATACATGCTACTGGTGCATATCTGAGCAGTAGGCCCCGAGTCCATGAAATGCTCCCAGCATCTCTAGATAATTAATCCCTAGTGCTTTAAACAGGGTTAATTCTTGTGCACTCCATCTGCCACCACAACTTGTGGTGGTATTTGTTGCTCCCCAACCTTTAGAACTGGCATCAGTCTGTAATGCAACCGAGGGATTCATAATAGTGATGGGGTTAGAACAAAGCTGAGCATTTTCTATCCACCAGTTTAATTCTGATTTTGCTTTCCCTGGTAGTTTCATAGGCCTATCGAAATGGCCTGCATGATTTTTGAGAGCTAAAACTTTTGAAGGTTTTGATAGTGGAGTGGTCCAAATTGTGCTGCTGGGAACGCAGCCACTAATTTCCCAATCACTCTGGCTACTTGCCGAATGGATGGTTCCCTGATGCCAGTGAGGCTTCTGCATGCTTCTATCAAGTCTGTCACTTTGTTTGGTGGCAAGGTGATAGACAATTGAACAGAGTCATTAGTGAACCCCAAATAATCCATGGTAGTGGAGGGTTCCAATTTTGATTTATCTGGATGTATGATAAATCCCAGCTTTTGAAAAATATGTTTTGTGCCTGATACTGCCAATGTAGCCATCTCCAAATTCTCACCTACAATGAGAATATCATCAAGGTAAGCCATGACGATATGGTTATGTTTTCCTTAAGTAAGCTAAAGCTGGTTTTAATAATTTTGTAAACAGCCTGGGTGCTGATGACAACCCATTGGGTAAGGCCTTATACTGCCTTATCCAGACAAGACAAATGTCCCATCCAGACAAATTTCAGGTATTTACGATGATCCTTGTGTATTGGTACTGAATAGTATGCATCTTTAAGATTGATGCAAGCCATGTAGTACCTATCAGAAATTAGCTGTTTGGCTGTGACAAACGTGTCCATTTTGAAATGGGCATACTGAACGGAAGTATTTAGTTCGGTCAAATCTATAATGATGCGGCAAGCGCCATCTTTTTTGTTTTTTGTATATATTTTTGATACGAACTCTTGAGATTCTCTGATTGTCTTCTCAATTACCCCTTTTGTGTTTAGTCTTGACAGTTCAGCATGGCCTGCTGTTCTCTCTTTTTGTGAAAGTACGAACTTCCGGCTAGACATATGCTGAACTGGGATGGGATTTGTATACAAATTCAATTTTGTAACCCTGAATACTTCCGAGTATGTAAGGATCAGAGGTAAAAGTGCTCCACACATGATGAAACAAGTGCAACCGTCCACCAACTTTTGATGAATCTAGACATGCAATGTTTTTGAGACAACCAGATCCACCTACCTCCATGGTTACCGCCGGTGTTGTGTGGGTTGTCTTTGCCCTTGTTTCTTCTGGTACTGTGTTGCTGCGTTGTGGGGTTGGCGCATTTTCCAAGAGGGCCGGGCTGGGCCATGGTCTAAAAAAGACCACTGTGCAGGTGGGCCGGCCTTCGAGCTTTCACCACCGGATGTTCTTTCATTGTACCGTTGTCTGGTGGATGTGTAGGGGTGCTGCCGCTGCTGATAGTGGGTTTTTGAGGTGTTTGGCACCTTGATCAGGCCTATAGCCTTGGCCTCCTCATCCAGGTCTTTCACCTGCTTCGGGAGGTTGTCCCCAAACAGCAGATTTGGCGGCTGAGTGCTACTGGTCCTGCATAATCCCGCAAATTTGTGATTAAGTGCAGGCTTGATGATGCTCTTTCTGTAACTGTTAATCTCGAACTGAGTATTACACAGTAATGCTAGAGCATCTTGTAGCTCTTCAGGCAAATCAACCCCATCAGCTGTCCTTGTTACTGCTGTGATTGCAGCAGCCAGCAGTTTAAGGATCCTCTGGAGCTTCACCTCCTGGCTCCTTATAGATGGGCTCATGTTGCCCCAGATGGGGTTGTTGACTGCTGGTACGTTGAGAGAAATGCAGTTCTCTGGAGCGAGGTATTTTTCAGACGTAGTGTTAATGGCTTGCTCCTGCAGCTGGTTTGTAGCCATGTAATTTATACTGGCTGCCAGCTTGGGATGTATCGGCAGACCTTTCTGTGTTGGTACAGCATGTTTGTTTACCATGCCCAACAATTCTTCTGGCACTCCTAACACAGTTGCCTGTTCAGCCATTGCCCCTTCTTCAGGGTCAGCCCAGCTCTGACCCCTAATGCTCCCCTGCGAAGAGGGTGAGACATTTGGCAGTCCTTGAAAGGATCCTGCCATGGGTCTGCGAGGAGACCCACCGTGACTCTGCCCCTGCCTAAGCAGGTCACACTGGAGCAACTGCTCCACCATCCGCTCCATGCGGGAAAGACTCCTGCCATCGCTATCTGCGAATGGGGTGTCTTCAGGTCCAGACCCAGCTGAGTTAATGGTCCTGTCCGACTTCCGGGTGGTTTTGCCGCCCGACCACGGCGCACCTGTGGTCTGAATCGGCGAGAATTCGGGAGCTGCTGGCTGCACCTGCAGCTCTGGAGAGACGGCACGCTGCTGGCTGCTTTCCACAGTAGCGGTTTTTGCCACTGCTCTCCTAGATTTACGCGACTCCATGGTGCTTCCTTCGTGTCTGTAAAACAAAGTACACCCAGTCGCCATGCTCACCAGAATGGTAAGACTTACCTTCAGTATGTTTTTTAAACTTACGCTGGAGGAGCGGCGCTCCTCCCGACTGTTGCTTCCGCAATGCGTTCGACGATATGTCGCGCATGCATGCTGGCGGGGTCTTCACGTAGTCACTCACGTGACTCTGAAGTAAAATTATGATATTGCAGGTGTAGTGATCCTGTCCATTCGCATTTTATGTAATGACTGGACCTGTGCGCTGAGGGCAGCGCCAGGGAATAACCTACCTATGAGAGCAGAACCAAAGATAGAGATATAGCTGGAGCCCCATGGTGAATAAATGTTAACACAATGTCAATATCCGTTACTTCCGTGTACTTGGGTCTGGAAGAACTTCTGTTAATGATATCCTAAATACTGGACACCAGAGGGTGAAACCCGAGCAAGCGGGTCCCACTTGCTGCAGCAACTATGATGAGAAGCACGTTGAGTACAGTTAATGGGACTATAACTTAATTTATTGTCAAAGACCCATAGAAAATGAACTCTAAGACGTCAGTGTCCATGCCGTATTATGTGTAACATAACATTTAACAGAAAAACGCTTCCCATCTCCTGAAGAGGCAAAGTACTGCTTTTTTGTTGCTATCCCTGCATTCTGCAGTGAGACATACATGGATCAGCCTGACAGCCCGAGCTGCAGGAGTGGTCTAAGATTCTGTAAAGCAATGAATTGATTAATCAGGTAGAGGCTGGTTCCCCGAATTCCAGGCTGAACCAGCAAAGTTTTATGTTTAGAACACCATATAAGGTTCTATATTATTCCCAACATTCACAGGAAACCATGGCTGCATAGGCCAGTCAGACAGTACGAGAACCCTGAATGCTGGATCTTGCTGAATATTGCAAGCGCCGACTGATGAGGCAAAATGGAGAACCACATAAAAGAACATTCCTCCCCTGTGTAGCGAGAATGAACCTGCATGCAAACATATCGATATTGGGTGCCATCGAGCCATAGATCCTAAAATGCTTTGTGATCCAACATCCACACTGTGTTGTCATTGACTTTGCATGATGATACACCAGCGCCAAAAAAGGTTGGGTAAATTATGACAGGATACTTTGACTTTATTGCATCCATGTGACTAACATATGTCACCACCACAATGTATCTACTTGGAAATAAGCATGCAGGTTTTGCATATTCGCACAATAACCCTTTAACCCATAGTATACACCTGGTGTCTATAGGTAGTTGATACCAATAACTGAAAAATTGGTGATTCATGCAAATCCCATCTGCCTTCATTACTAGAGATGGCATTCGTGATTTTCCATCTTTGAGCTCTAGCACGTGTAAGTAATATAACTGAAGAGTATGTGACAAAAACAACCGGAACAATGCTGAATATAGTTCGATCACCATTGTGACTTTGGTAGCTTCAGCTGGCAATAGCATAGGCCTGTTAACAATGACCTATATGGCACATGAGAGGTTAATACTTGCACGTTACCAGACTGATTCCTGGGATGTCAGGACTTTCATATGAGGAAAGATTGGATAGACTCGGCATGTACTCGCTGGAATTTAGAAGATCGAGGGGGGATCTTATAGAAACTTACAAAATTCTTAAGGGGTTGGACAAGCTAGATGCTGGAAGATTGTTCCCGATGTTGGGGGAGTCCAGAACAAGGGGTCACAGTCTAAGGATAAGGGGGAATTCCTTTAGGACCGAGATGAGGAAAACATTCTTTACACAGAGAGTGGTGAGTCTCTGGAGTTCTCTGCCACAGAAGGTCGTTGAGGCCAGTTCATTGGCTATATTTAAGAGGGCGTAGATGTGGCACTTGTGGCTAAAGGGATCAGGGGGTATGGAGAGAAGGCAGGTACGGGATACTGAGTTGGATGATCAGCCATGATCACATTGAATGGCGGTGCAGGCTCGAAGGGCCGAATGGCCTACTCCTGCACCTATTTTTCTATGTTTCTATGAAAGTTCTAATAATGCAAGACGCAATTGCACAGCTGAAACACAGCTGCTATAGCCAATTACACTTGATAAATAGAAGACTGCTTGATAACAAGGTTGTTACAGGCTTCAATTGATTCTAATCTGTTGCCCCAGGGCGGAATCACAGGTAATTAATAGTTAAAGGTATATCCGATAACAACAACTTCCAGTTGGTATCAACTTAAATTTGACTGGATGGCTGAAAACAGCTGATTTAAGCAAAAACACAGCATAAGGAATATCCTCCAGATCAATTTGAAATGTCTCTGGTGATCTCCTGTGAATGGGTCCTAAATAGTATGCATCTATGAGATGGATGCATGCCATAAAGATCCTAAGGAAATTAGTAGTTAGACAGTAGAGAAATTCCATATACTGAAAAGCTATGTTGCACATGGGAGTAAATATGAACTGACCTCTCTCCATCTTTCACAAGGAACAGGCCACGCCTGCCATAGTTCCATGCCTGCCTTGAATGCAGCTCTGGCCATACTACTGGCCAGTCCTAAAACTTCTGCGGCCGTAATTCAGATGGGATATTAAAGATGGGATAGCAGCGCATTCGGAAAGGGGTGAAATCATTGGACAAAGTCAGCATGGATTTACAAAAGTTAAATCATGTCTGACGAATCTTACAGAATCTTATAGAATTTTTCGAGGATGTAACTAGTAGAGTGGATAAGGGCGAACCAGTGGATGTGTTATATCTGGACTCTCAGAAGGCTTTCGACAAGGTCCCACATAAGAGATTAGTATATAAACTTAAAACACACGGTATTGGTGGTTCAATATTGATGTGGATAGACAACTGGCTGGCAGACAGGAAGTAAAGGGTAGGAGTAAACGGGTCCCTTTCAGAATGGCAGGCAGTGAGTAGTGGGGTACCGCAAGGCTCAGTGCTGGGACCCCAGCTATTTACAATATACATTAATGATTTGGACAAGGGAATTGAATGCAACATCTCCAAATTTGCAGATGACACCAAGCTGGGGGATATAGTTAGGTGTGAGGAGGATGCTAGGAGGCTGCAGGGTGATTTGGATAGGCTGAGTGAATGGGCAGATGCATGGCAGATGCAGTATAATGTGGATAAATGTGAGGTTATCCACTTTGGTGGCAAAAACATGAGGGTAGACTATTATCTGAATGGTTGCAGATTAGGAAAAGGGGAGATGCAACGAGACCTGGGTGTCATGGTACACCAGTCATTGAAAGTAGGCATGCAGGTGCAGCAGGCAGTGAAGAAAGCAAATGGTATGTTAGCATTCATAGCGAAAAGATTTGAGTATAGGAGCAGGGAGGTTCTACTGCAGTTGTACAGGGTTTTGGGTGAGACCACACCTGGAATATTGTGTACAGTTTTGGTCTCCAAATCTGAGGAAAGACATTCTTGCCTTAGAGGGGGTTCAGAGAAGGTTCACCAGACTGATTCCTGGGATGTCGGGACTTTCATATGAAGAAAGACTGGATAGACTCGGCTTGTACTCACTGGAATTTAGAAGATTGAGGGGGGATCTTATAGAAACTTACAAAATTCTTAAGGGGTTGGACAAGCTAGATGCAGGAAGATTGTTCCCGATGTTGGCGGAGTCCAGAACAAGGGGTTACAGTCTAAGGATAAGGGGGAATTCCTTTAGGATCGAGATGAGGAAAACATTCTTTACACAGAGAGTGGCGAGTCTCTGGAATTCTCTGCCACAGAAGGTCGTTGAGGCCAGTTAATTGGCTATTTTCAAGACGGAGTTGGATGTGGCTCTTGTGGCTAAAGGGATCAGGGGGTATGGAGAGAAGGCAGGTACGGGATACTGAGTTGGATGATCAGCCATGATCATATTGAATGGCGGTGCAGGCTCGAAGGGCCGAATGGCCTACTCCTGCACCTATTTTTCTATGTTTCTAATACTGAGCCTGTCTCGAAAAAGAACTCTGGCCATATTACCGAGCTTGTCGCGGAAGGCAATGCTGGCCGTAATCCTGAGCCTGCCTTGAAAGACAATTCTGGCCCCCAAATCCAAGCCATGCTTGGTACCCTTGTATACTGTGTAATAATACCCTTCACAGTTATCATTTTCATTTGTACAAAAACAAGTGTAAATATTACAAACTTGTAAATGGTCCACTTACCCCATGTTTCGAAAGAACCAGACCCACCTACCTCCCTGGTTATCGGTGGTCTTATGGTAAGCCCAAAGGCCCCTGATGTGGGTTCCATTCCCATCCTTGATTTCCATATTCCTGAGACCAGCTTGGCCCAGCTTTCAAATGCCCATCAACTTCAGCGAACTACTACTGCCATTGAGGTGTGGGGGTGTCATCACCGATACGATGGTTTCATTAGATAGCTCTGTGCAATGCCGGCACTTGTAGCGTGAGGGAATCTGGCCCCTGCCGGATTTTTTGCCTCTTCCCTTGCGAGTATGTCCTCGCACTCCCCTCCACCGAGAGGGAGACTCGTAGACAGCCCTGAGACAGGTGCTGCTGCAGGCCCCTGAGGATACCAGCGTTGGCATGGCCCCTCGGACCTATATCAGAATATGACTCTGGGCCAGAGCGGAACTGACCCCTGATGCTCCCCTCCTCAGAGAGGGAGACATTGTGCAGCCCTAACAGGTGCCACTGCCAGCGGGTTTTTCATAATACCCGGACTCAGATAGCTCTCTTCTGGAGCATATCTCTCTGGAGCAACCTCTCCATCAGGTGCTCCAGGTGAGTTTTAGGCATTCACAAACGCTACCCATAGAAGGAGGGGGAGACCTCCTGGCCTGACTCGACCGAGTCCAAAGGCCTGACCAGCTTCCTCGTGGTTTAACCTCTTTCCTGGGGAACCATAGCGGTCTGTGAGCTGCTGACCCCATTGTTAGCGACTGTGGTCGCGAGACCGGTTTACTGCCAGTCTAACCCTTATCTGGGAAGCCCTAAGCGGTCTGGGAGCTGCTGACCCTATTGACAGATTGGAGTAGTGAGAGCGGCTGCCTGCCAGTCTAACTGCTTTTCCTGGGAAGACCCAAGCGGTCTGGGGGTTTCTGACCCCATTGTCCGAGACTGGGGTAGCTAGATCGGCTTGCTGCCAGTCTAACCCCTATTTCTGGGGACCATAATGGTGTAGAAGCTGCAGACCCCATAGTGAATGGCTGGGGTTGCAAGACCGGTTTGCTGCCAGTCTAACCCCTATTTCTGGGGAATCATTGCGGTGTGGGAGCTGCAGACCCCATTGTGAATGACTGGGGTTGCAAGACCGGCTGACTGCCAGCCTAACCCCGTTCTCTGGGGGGCCATAGCGGTCTGGGAGCCCAACTGGGAGAACCCCCACTCGCATTCCCCTCCTGGGTGTCGCTGACCTCCTTGTCAGCGATTTGGGAGCAAACCCGACGGCTGCTGGCTACCCGCAATTCCGCGGTCCGGACCAGGATTTCCCGCCAACTTCGCCCCGAATTCAGCAGGCAATCCTGCAATACAAAAAACAGCCCTAGAAATAAGTTAAAACTTACCTTCCAGGTTTCAAAACTTACCGCTGGTAGGAGGGTAGTTGAGGCCAGTTCATTGGCTATATTTAAGAGGGAGTTAGATGTGGCCCTTGTGGCTAAAGGGATCAGAGGGTATGGAGAGAAGGCAGGTACGGGATACTGAGTTGGATGATCAGCCATGATCATATTGAATGGCGGTGCAGGCTCGAAGGGCCGAATGGCCTACTCCTGCACCTAATTTCTATGTTTCTATGTTTCTATGACTACAATTAGGTTCAGCAATTGAATGCTGCAAGCATATAGTCAACCTGACCTCTTAGGCGATGACGCTTGTCAGGATTGACCCAATACGGATGCTGTTTAATTGGCGCAGCACCGGCCACGTCAATGTCATGCTGCAGCACAGACGTCTGAGAAGGCACATCTGAGAACAGTGACCCATTTGACCCCACCAAAGCAAGCAGATCATCCCGCTGACTTCCAGACAAATGAGACAGCCGCAAGGGAAACGACTCCAAAGCTTCAGTTGCACAGCTTTCCCTGCGTCACAGCCACAGACAACCGTGCCTCACCCACATCACCACCCGTGTCAGGGGGCAGCACTTCTACAGCCAAAACTGGCTTAGACAAAACCGACGTACACAGCTCCTCCCCATCAACCCGTACTTGCTCCTGCTCATGGTACTGCTTCAGCATGTTGACATGACAGAGCTGAGTTTTACACCTCCGATCAGGGGTACCAATAACGTAATCCCTTGCACCAACCTTCTTAACCACCTGAAAGGGACCGCTATACTGAGCCTGCAGACTGGAACCAGGAATAGGCAACAACACCAGGACCTTGTCACTTGGAGAAAAATTCCTACTAGAAGCCTTCCTGTCGAACCAGCCCTTCATCCTAGACTGAGCAGAAGCAAGATTACCCATTGCCAGTTCGCATGTCCTCCGCAGTCTAGACCTAAGAGTACAGACGTGGTCAAAAATACTACATTTTGAATTCTCCTGCAACCATTTCTCCTTCAGGACCCTCAATGGACCACGAACAGTATGCGCGAACACCAGGCCAGCAGGACTGAACCCTAAAGACTCCTGCACGACCGGACGCACCGCAAACATGACTAGATGAACCCCCTCATCCCAGTCTTTTTCAAACTCCAGGCAGTAAGTCCTCAACATTGATTTCAAAGTCTGGTGAAACCGCTCAAGAGCTCCCTGGCTCTCAGGATGATACGCACTGGAGTAACAATGCTCAATATCCAACAACTTCATTACCTGACCAAAAACTTTTGACATGAAGTTGGAACCTTGGTCACTCTGCACAACCTTGGGCAAACCGAACAACGAAGAAAACTTAGTGAGAGACTTCACAATGGCTGGGGCAATAATGTTACGCAAAGGGACCATCTCCGGAAAGCGGGTAGACGCACACATAATTGTCAATAAAAACTTGTTGCCCACCCTTGTCCGAGGTAGAGGACCCACACAATCAACTAGAATCCGTTCAAACGTCTCCCCGACCACAGGGGTTGGATATAAAGGTGCAGGAACAATTGATTGGTTCGGCTTTCCTGCCACCTGGCAAATGTGACAACACCTGCAGTGCTGCTTCACGTCCTTTTTCAACCCTGGCCAAAAAAATTCCGTAAGATACGTTCATACGTCTTATTGACCCCCAAATGTCCACCCAGGGGTCCAACGAGCCAAACTGAGTACCTCGTCCCTATACCGACGAGGTATCACAATCTGATCAACCACGCTCGAATCATCATGCCCTGACATATCCAGGGAAACCACTTTCACATCAGTAAGCCATTCCTCTGAAAATACCCCTTTGCTGTGGAATCCATATCCCCCTCGGGCACCGCGCAGTCGAACAGATCCGATAAACCTGGATCACTCTTTTGCTTCTCAACCAGCCGGTCACGTGACAGCGACTCCGGCACATTTTCAGACAAGACCCCATCTTGAGATTTAGAAACACCCTTCACAACACAGGATCCATCATCCTGATCCCCAAAAATGCTCTCACTCAGGTCCACTACATCTTCAAACATTGCCTGGCTCTTAGCCATAGCCCTCGTGACAGCACAAGCTGTGAAGACCGTCGGATGCTGCAAAGCCAATCTATCAGGACTCTGCACCACCGGAACAGCCGTCACCTCAGGAGTAATGAAAATCTATCTCCTGCCAAGACATTCCCCAAAATCACAGAAACACCCGCAACGGGAAAACACGGCTGTAACCGAACAATTACCCGGCCTGAAACCAACTCTGACTCGAGACTCACGGTATGCAAAGGCACTACCATGTCCACCAACCCGAATCCTACCACAGGGACACTGGACCCAACCGATGACTCCCCAGAAAACGGCAGTACACTATCCAATATAAAGGACTTAGTAGCACCAGTATCACGCAAGATGGATACTGGAACACTATGACCCCCATCCTCTAGAGAAACAAAACCTTTCGTGATGAACGCAGAATAATTACTACACTCATCAGACGCAGGCATCCCAGGAACCACAGGTGCTTTTTGTGTACCCACCAAAACCGCAGGCTTTGCATTTTACTTGTGCAGGACGCGACATGACTTTAAGATGTGCCTGCTCCCTTTACAATAGTAGCACACAGGACCTTCCTTAGTCCTGAGATCTCCGTCAACCTTATCAGCTTGGACCTCCCCCTGTATCAATGTTCTGACACTTGCAGGCACAGAAACAGCTTTGACACTGCCACCGGCGACACCACCACAATTAACCGGCCGTGCACCAAAACTATAGGATCGCCCAACAAACTCATTTTTATGAGTCAATACATACTCATCTGCTAACACCGCGGCCTTAGACACCTCCGTCACTTTCTGCTCATTAAGGTAAGTAGCAACCCTCTCAGGGAGACAGTTCTTAAAGTCTTCCATATTATCAAGGCCCGCAGCAGCTTAAAATCCTTCACTCCTTGAGAAGCGCACCACCTGTCAAAAAGTGCCTCCTTCTCCCAAGCAAACCACATAAGTCTGACTATCAAACTTCCTAAAGCGCCGGAACTTCTGCCGGTACGCCTCTGGAACTAATTCATAACCCGTTAATACCGTAGACTTCACACACTCATAGTCCCGACTGCTGTCAACAGATAAAGACGAGTACACCTCCCGTGCTTTACCCACAAGGACACACTGCAAGAGCAAGGACCACATGTCCCTAGGCCACTTCAAGGACGAAGCCACCCATTCAAACACAGCAAAATACTTGTCCACATCCTTCTCATTAAACGGGGGAACCAGGCGGATATTCTTGCTCATATCAAACTTCCTTTCCCCAGAAGAAACTCGGGAGGCATTCAATTCCTTCTCCCGCATCTCGAGGTGTTTCATCTCAAGCATGAGCTCTTTCTCTCTTAAGGCCCTCTCCTCCTTTTTCATTTCAAGCTCTAACTCCCTCAATCGAATGAGGTCCCCCATTTCCTGACCAGGCTGTGTAGAAGCTAGAGGACTCTCTGCCTCAGCAGGCAATACCTCACTCCTCTTCAACGTAGACCATAACACTGACTTTATAGACTCTCTCTTCGAATGCTTTCAATAGGCACCATAGCTCTCTGCTAGCACTAACAAATGCTCCTTCGTACATTTGTCAAGCAACTCCCGACTAGGAGCCTCAATAAAGTCCTCCACTTTAAACTCCATATCAAATGTCAGGACCAAACCACCAGCCAAACCCTGGGCACAAATGTTACCACAAACGGAAGAGAAAACCAATCCCCTCACAACACAGACTTCCTCAGTCACCAGAAGCCTACCAAAAAAAAACCCAACACTGTCTAGGGTCCTCAAAGCTTAGGACGAGCCTCCATTTTGTTACGACTCCCGAAGGCAGGTACCTCAGAGACACGTAACATAATCAAAAACCAGGTTCAAGTTTAAGTAAGTAGTCTTTAATTTAGTTAAAAGAGGACAAAAACCCAAACCTGATTTAAACAGCAGTCAGGGACAAGAATCGACTAACAAATAAATATAACAGTGCTCCAGCCTGCCTTGCAATGGACCGTTGAACCAGAGTCTCTAATCCTGCCTAAATAACCCTGAAACAAAATACACGAAAACCCTCAGGTCAGCCCTTATCTGTCCCAATACAACATTAAATGACAAATATAGGTAACAATACACAAAGTGCTATGCCATGCGGCCAGGCCTCCAGCAGCTCAGACCGGCAGCCTATTCACTAGTCAGGGTTGAAGAAGAAGAAAGAGAATTCTGGGAACTCCCGGTATTTAAGCTTCCGATGAGTCACCCGTCACCTGACGCAGCTTGGCCAATCGGGTACAGGAGCTCTTAACCCCTTGATTCCTGACTCCCAGCCACGGGGCCTGCACTCAGGAGAGAAACAGAAAAGATAAGTACATAGCATTCACCCGGGGGTGGGGTAAAAGTGCCTAACAGTTGCACTTTGGGCAATAGAGAAAACTCTACCATTAGGTTTATCTTCCTGATGCTGCAACACCTTTTTGTGCCTCATAATGTTGTAATAGAATTCTGATATAACTTGCATTATGCTTTTTCATTTGTTCTACTTTTGTACCACCTTCTGATTGGCTGTGTTTCTATGCAGCTTCTATAGAATATAGGTGCACAGCATTAAGAAAATTATTAGGAAATAACTTGCCTTTGACATTTATTTTAACGGTGCAGCATATAGTCATTTATTACCAGGTCTCAACCTGTATGGAAAGATAATGTGCATTTAAGTTCCCTTAACTTGTATCACAGATTGTTTTACTCATTTAAAGAGTCATGCAGCAGAGAGACAGGCCCTTTTCCCCGATTTGTTCATACTAACCAAATTTTCCCCTTTCAATTAGTCCTATTTGCCTGCATTTGTCCCATATCCTTTTATCCCTTTCCTAATCACTATCTGCCCAAATGTGTTTCATATACTGTTGGCGCACCTTCCTCTTATTGGCCTGACCTGGATTATGGCTCTGAGTCCTTTAGATGACTTCCTCTTGAGCTCTGGTTTCGGAGAATAGGCAATTTGTTATGGGTTGGGAAGATGGCTGTTGGAAGATATGGAGGAACTGGGGGTGGTGTGAATTCTACCTCATTTCTCGGACATCACCTCTTCAGCAATCCAATGTATCAGTTTGAAATGTTAGTCTTCTCCCTGTGGAAACATCTCAGAAATCTAAGCGGGAACTGCAGCTTCTAAAAATGCCACAGGTGTCTCTCTTCATACATTACATAAAAATGTAAAATATTGCCCAGGTGCAACAGCCTGGGCAATATTTAATAGATAAATACACTTAATAGATAAATATGATGGACAATGGTGTTGCACAAAAATTGTAGCTAAGAAGGCAAAATGTGAAATGGGAGCCCGTGCTCCACACATCTGAACTTTAAGGTGAAAAAACTCACTAGTAGTCATTGCATGATATTTTAAAGGGGGAGGATAGGAGGTGGGTGGGTAGGATAACGTCCTTACCATGCTGGTGTCCATTGAGGCCACATGAAAGGAAATATAGCTTCACCAAGAAAACCCATCTGTTACAGAGAGTTGAACAGTAGTTCAACACACCATTCCATATCTTGGTTCTTGATGAGGTGCAGGCTGTCCATGTAATTCTTCCTGCACTAGTGTTGTGCGCCATCTCCCAGCAAATTCTGAGGTATCTGCGTTCCTTGTGCTCTCCTTAGCAGTTGCCATGGTGCCACCTCTCTATAGCCTTTAGATTTTATTGAGGTGCTTGCTTCCCTAAGTTATTTTCTTATTTGCTAGGTTTCTACAACCTTCATTAACTCTTTAAAATCAGCCATTTCTTCCTAGCCTTCCCACAGCTGAGGTTGAGATGACAACTCACCCATCTCCTCTCAGTTCTTTTATATGCCAGTCCTACCTCAGTTACTTTTTAGGTGACAACATCCCCACATTCCCTTTCCAATTGTTATGGTGCCAGATTTTGATGCTCTTCTCTTGGCCTTTCCTTGCACGGGACAGCGCAGCAGTAGTGTAGCCTCACAGCACCAGACCTGGGTTCAATCCTGACTACAGGTGCTGTCCGTATGGAGTTTGTATGTTCTCTCTGCGCCCGTCTTTTCCAGGTGCTCCGGTTTCCTCCCACACGCCAAAGATGTACAGGTTTGTAGATTAATTGGCTTCTGTAAATTATATATCATCCCTAGTATGTAGGATAATGCTTGTGTATGGGGTGATTGTTGACGGTGTGGACTCGCTGGGCTGAAGGGCATGTTTCCATGCTGTATCTCTAAAGTCTAAAGAATTGTGTTGAGATGCTGTCTCTTACGTGGGGCAGCTCTGCAGGCATACTAAACACAACAACACAATCAAGGACCTGCATTCCCCCATTGCTAGAGTGAAGCCGCATGTAACTGAAGGAACAGCACTTCATATTCCGCTTGGTTGGTTTACAACCCAATGGTATGAACATTTCATCTCTATTCCATCCTCTAGCTTCAGATTTTATGCCATCTCGTCTTTATCTTTGCATGGTAAGGACTTTATCACTAAGGAAGACACAAACAATCTCCCAGATGTACTGGAGGACAGAGGATCTAAGGGGTTAGAGGAACTGAATTAAATTTGCATTGGGTGAGAAATAGTATTGGGTAGGCTAATGGGACTGAAGGATGATAAATCCCCTGGGCCTGATGGTCTGCATCCCAGGGTTCTCAGGGAGATGGCTCTAGAAATAGTGGACGCATTGGTGATCATTTTCCAATGTTCAATAGATTCAGGATCAGTTCCTGTGGATTGGAGGATAGCTAATGTTATTCCACTTTTCAAGAAAGGAGCGAGAGAGAAAACGGGGATTTAGAGACCAGTTAGCCTGACTTTGGTGGTGGGAAAGATGCTGGAGTCAATTATTAAAGAGGTAATAATGGAGCATTTGGATAGCAGTAAAAGGATTAGTCCAGTCAACATGGATTTATGAAAGGGAAATCATGCTTGACTAATCTTCTGGATTTTTTTGAGGATGTGACAAGTAAAATGGATGAAGGGGTGCCAGTGGATGTAGTGTATCTAGACTTTCAGAAAGCCTTTGATAAGGTCCCGCACGGGAGACTGGTGACTAAAATTAGAGCACATGGTATTGGGGGTAGGGTGTCGACATGGATAGAAAATTGGTTGGCAGACCGGAAGCAAAGCATACGAGTGAACGGGTCCTTTTCAGAATGGCAAGCAGTGGCGAGTGGAGTGCTGCAAGGCTCGGTGTTGGGGCCGCAACTGTTTACCATATATTTTAATGATTTGGAAGAGGGAATTAGGAGGAACACTAGCAAGTTTGCGGATGACACAAAGCTGGGTGGCAGTGTGAACTGTGAAGAGGATGTTAGGAGGTTGCAGGGTGACCTGAACATGTTGAGTGAGTGGGCAGGTGCATGGCAGATGCAGTATAATATAAATAAATGTGAGGTTATCCACTTTGGCGGCAAAAACAAGGGGGCAGATATCTCAATGGGGTTAGGTAAGGGGGAGGTGCAGCGAGACCTGGGCGTCCTTGTACACCGGTCACTGAAAGTTGGCTTACAGGTACAGCAGGCACAAGAAAGTTAATGGAATGTTGGCCTTCATAACCAGAGGATTTCAGTTTAGGAGTAAAGAGGTTCTTCTGCAGTTGTATAGGGCTCTGGTGAGACCACATCTGGAGTATTTCACAGATGTGGACCACACATCACAGTTTTAGTCTCCTAATTTGAGGAAGAACATCTTTGTGATTGAGGCAGTGCAGCGTAGGTTCACATGATTGATCCCTGGGATGGCGGGACTATCACATGAGAAAGATTGAAAAGACTAGGCTTGTATTCACTGGAGTTTAGAACGATGAGGGGGGATCTTATCGAAACATATAAAATTATGAATGGACTGGACAAGCTAGATGCAGGAAAAATGTTCCCAATGTTGGGTGAATCCAGAACCAGGGGCCATAGTCTTAGAATAAAGAAGAGGTCATTTAAGACTGTGGTGAGAAAAAACTTTTTCACCCAGAGAGTTGTGAATTTATAGAATTCCCTGCCATAGAGGGCAGTGGAGGCCAAGTCACTGGATGGATTTAAGAGAGAGTTAGATAGAGCTCTAGGGGCTAGTGGAGTCAAGGGATATGGGGAGAAGGCAGGCATGGGTTATTGATAAGGGACGATCAGCCATGATCCCAATGAATGGCGGTGCTGGCTCGAAGGGCCGAATGTCCTCCTCCTGCACCCATTTTCTATGTTTCTATGTTTATCTCCTCATCTCACATGTTTGCCTTTTCATCCCTGGTCTGTGTCCAACCACCTGCCAATCAAAAATCCCCACTCACCTGCATCCACCTATCAGTTGCCAGACTTTGTCCTCCCACCCCTTCCCTCCCCTCTCCTCTCTTCCAGATTTCTCTCCGCCCCTACTACTATCAGACTGAAGAAGGGTCCCAACCCAAAACGTCACTTATCCATGTTCTCCAGAGATGCTGTCGGACCAGTTGAGTTACTCCAGCACTTTGTGTCTTTTTTGTAAACCAGCATTTGCAGTTACTTGTGTTTAACTAAATGTACAATATATTATCAATTATTCTAAGTAAACCACACCATAATAGTGTAAGCCAATGTATGTAATGCAACCCTTTATAGTGCAAACTCCAGTTGTTGCTGAGGTAGGGTTGCAGTTAGTATTGTTCTGAGTGGTTCAAGAACCTGATGGTTGATGGGAAGAAGCTTTAACCTGGAGGGAATGGTTCTTAGGCCTTGTACCTTCTCCGGATGGTAGCAGCAAAATGGGAGCATGGTCGGTGTGGTGTGGGTCTTTGATTATATTAACCACCTTCTTGAGGCAGTGCTTCCTGTAGATCCCTTCAATGGTGCAGTGCTCAGTACGAGTGATGGCTGGGCAATGCTCACCAGTTGTTGTAGCCTTGTTTGTGTGTGTGCGCATGTGTGTTTATTTGTGTGCTTATTTGCGTGTGTGTATTAAAAAATATTGTTTGCCTCCAAAATCAATATCTATCTTTTATTTTCCATTACCCAGACAAAGATAAGTTTTCAAACCAATCCTTTATTTAATAAGCAAGTTATTTGAAATTGTTAAAGGCAGAATGTACAGACAGATTGACAGGGATTGTTTGGTTAAGCTCTTTCTGACCTAATTGGAAATTAACACTGCCAGCTTTCTGGAAAGCTGATAAATGTGCCAGGAAACTATGAAGCACATCTTTGTTATCAGGATCTGCCTCTTCCTCTTTAAGAAGGTTCAGTAAACCCACTGATTGCTGTTGCATCGACATGTGACATCAGAACAAAATACTTTTAAGAGCAGAAAAGATTAAAAAAAAATCAAGATATAATTAATTTAAGCCTTTGATCGGGAAGCAGTAATAGCTGAAAAAGCTAACCCTTTCACCTGTTTCAGCTTTGGAGTGCTGAATGGGTAAATGATTAGTATGTCTAATCCAATTAATGCCCTATGTGGATTTTATTGTACGTGGCACTTTGCGGTTCGAACAGAGTTTTACTGACAACAGGGATCTTGGAGATTCAATTCTAAAACTCTCATTAGTTCTGCATCTGTTAGCAACTCAGCAGTCCTTTTCCTTCAAGCTACCAGTTCATTTTCTCCAATTCGAAAATGCTTCTTCAGTTACTTTTTTGAAACAGACGTTACATTTTTTTTGACAACCTGCCAAGCTTGTAATTTAAAAATCTGAAGCATCAGATCTGTTTAAGGAGCACTTTAAAAAAAAAATTGGCCCTCCCATGTTTTTCAGCTGTGTTGGTCCTGTCATCTGTACTGCCCTAAGATGTAATACACATTTTACTCTCTCACTTTGTCTTCATGTCAGGGAATTAGATAAAGGAAAGGAAGAATCTGTAAATGTATCTAGGAGCTTTGTTGTTTCCATTTTTCATCTCTGCAAAGTCAGCCAAGTTCTTTGAATCTTCATGGGTTTCTACCATTGGTCCTCAGCAATCCTAAAGTCATAGGAGAAATGCTGGGAGTATCATTAACGTTTTACCCAAAGATTATTTGTGTAGCTATTGGCATCCCCGAATTACACTGTAACTCCCTCAGCGTCTGGAGGCTTACCCCCTTTCCGAGGTTAGTGTGATAGCTGCTGGGAAATGGAAACCATTTCTATTTTCTGTTGAAATTTGACAACAGGCTGAGCACATTTTGTCATAAAATTTTGGAAGAAACCATAATTATCAATTATTTTCTTTGAACGAGTTATCCATAACATGTACAGCATTTTACTATTTCGACTGTCAATTTCTTGAGGGCACTTTCTGCTAGATTAGATGCAATAGAAAGCAGGGTATGATATTTTAATTAATATTTAGGCTATAGAGAAACAGGCCCTTCAGCCCACTGGTCCCGCACCGACCATTCCATATACTAACACTATCTTACATTCTAGGGACAATTTACAATTTTACTGAAGCCAATTAACCCACAGACTTGTACGTCTTTGGAGTGTGGTAGGAAATCAGAGCACCTGTAGAAAATTCACACAGTCACTGAAAGAACGTACAAACTCCGTAAAGTCGGGTCTCTGGAGCTGTAAGGTAGCAACTTTACCACTGCGCCACTGTGCCTCCCTGTTCGTTTAAAAAATATATATTCTCATATATTTAAAAATGCACTGATATTATTTCTGGTCAAAGTTTAAAGAAGATCGAAGACACCAAAATTCACTGAAAGTGGAACATACCCAGCTTAACCTGTTCAGTGCCACCCTCTGAGTATATTTGGGTCATGGCCAATAAGGAAATAAAACGTGGCAGTGACCAGGTTAATATAATGTTGTCAATATGACCTTTTCTGGTAAATATCGCTGACTTGCATTGAGCAATGGATCTGGTGGCTGGTAGAAAAAAAAAACAGTGGAAGAGGGTTCAGCTGCACTTGTGGGAAATGAAAACAAGGAGGATTGGTGATTTGGGTGCTGAGGGTTGGGTGGGGTTTGCTGTCGGAGGGAGAAGCTGCCTGTTGAGGGGAAGGGATGAATGTCCCCTTGAGAAGCTGGTGGCAGCAAGCATACTCTCCCTGACCAAATGGAAAACTTGTATTGGAAGCTGACCCCTGTACCAACTGTAGTAATACATTTTACTCATACTGTTTGAGCCTAATTTTAATACCTTTTATTCATTCATTCACAGGATGTGGACAGCACTGGAAATGCTAACAGGTATTTGGCACTGGAAATGCCAACATCTCCAAGTTTGCAGATGACACAAAGTTGCGTGGCGGGTGACCTGCGAGGGGATGTTGTGAGGCTGCAGGGTGACTTGGATAGGTTGGGTGAGTAGGCAGATGCATGGCAGGTGTAATATAATGTGGATTAATGTGAGGTTATCCACTTTGGTGGCAAGAACAAGAAGACAGATTATTATCTGAATGGTGTCAGATTAGGAAAAGGGGAGGTGCAACGGGACCTGTGTGTCCTTGTACATCAGTCACTGAAAGTGAGCATGCAGGTACAGCAGACAGTGAAGAAAGCTAATGGCAATGTTGGCCTTCATTGGGGGAGGATTTGAGTTTAGCAGCAAGGAGGTCCAACTGCAGTTGTACAGGGCCATGGTGAGACCACACCTGGAGTATTGTGTGCAGTTTTGGACTCCTAATTTGAGGAAGAACATTCTTGCTATTGAGGGAGTGCAGCGTAAGTTCACCAGGTTAATTCCCAGGATGGTGGGACTGACATATGATGAAAGAATGGGTTGACTGGGCTTGTATTCACTGGAATTTGGAAGGATGAGAAGGGATCTTATAGAAACATATAAAATTCTTAAGGGATTGGACAGACTAGATGCAGGAAAAATGTTCCCGATGTTGGGGGAGTCCAGAACCAGTTTAAGAATAAGGGGTAGGCCATTTAGGACTGAGATGAAGAAAAACATTTTCACCCAGAGAGTTGTGAATCTGTGGAATTCTCTGCCACAGAAGGCAGTGAAGGCCAATTCACTGGATGTTTTCAAGAGAGAGTTAGATATAGCTCTTAGGGCTAAAGGAATCAAGTAGATATGGTGAAAAAGCAGGAACCGAGTATCCATTTTGGATGATCAACCACGATCATATTGAATGGCGGTGTTGTGTCGAAGGGCCGAATGGCCTACTCCTGCACCTGTTCTCAATGTTTCTATGTTTCTATGTATTGTCTACATTTGATTGAAGGCTATGGATCAGGAGTAGGCAACTGGGACTAGCTCAGGGAGGCACTGGTTCGACATGAATAACTTAGGCCAAAGGGCCTGTTTCTGTGCTATATAGGTCTGTGACTTTATGACCAGTCCAGGTAGGTCATCTTCAAATAATGATGGAACAGGCCTTACTTGCTAAGTGAATACCCGTTTTGCAACAATGGTCTTTACTTTGTCAACAGTGATCCAAACTACTATATGGTGTCCAGTGTGCACCAGGCTTCCATTTGTATTAGTTCATGCAACATATCATGAACTCATTGTAGGGCAATGATTTTGCTTTGCAAATAATACTTGCCATTAAAGTAGTCCAGCCAATGTCAGGTGAATTTGTGCAGAGGCTAAGAAGTCTCACCTGAAACTCCCAAAAACCATTTCTAATACTTTCTCCAATAAAGTCCCAGAAGCCTAAATAGCAATATTCCGAGACTCCAAATTGGATGCATTATCCACTTTGGAACTGTTCTGCTATTTAAGATCTTAAATAGACATAACTGACATCCACAAATCTAGCAATAGCTAACAACCAGAAGCAAGAACTAAAGCTTTTATCCCCCCTGCCTGTTCTTGTTCTATCATAGCTGACACTGGCTAATTCATAATTGAGTGGATTAGGTCAAATGTCAATGTTACAATAAGGGAAAGTTACAGGTGGAATGGTGCGTTGTAAAGAGCGTACACTCACACGGAGTTTCTTTACTAAGCTTTATTGATCACATATATACTAGTGCCCTAGCTGTACATGGTCTGCACGTTTTACTAGAGGAGGAACTAGGGGATGGAGAGACATTAATATACTTGATAAGAGGGGAGTGGTTAGTAAGGCTACACAACCTATAATTAAAGGGACATGCACTAATCATCTACATCCTTCCTCTTACAAAGAAAGGAACGTGACGGCCGACCATGTCTCATGCACTAGGGCACTGGAAATGAACAGACAATAAAATAGCAGCAATCACATATAATCGCCGTAACGGTCAGGCGCGCGTACAATACGGCCCGAGCGGGTGCGAATCCCGCTCACACCCCCTCCCCCCAAAGGAACAGGACCCGGGGAGGACACCCCGACAGGAGAGCCGCGAGGCGGGGACACGCGCGGTGACAAAGGGATGGAAGGCGAGCGACTAGGCGACGGGGGAGAAACGGGCAGAGGCACGGGAACAGGCACAGGGAGAAGGACCGGGACAGGCCGAGCAGGCGCGGGTTTAGTGACCGCAGCAGGCGGGAGAGCAGACAGAGGGGAAGCATGGGGAACAGCAGGAGGAGGAGGAGGCTCATTCACCAGGCGGAGGTGCTGACGGGACCGACGGTAAACAGTGTCATCGAGGTTGACCAGATAGGAGCAAGGAGAAGTGGCAGTCCCGACAACAATCGCAAGGCCAGGGCTACCGGAGGTGGAACGCATGCGGACAACCTGACCAGGGGAAAGAGGAGGTAGTGCACGGCAGGACCTATCATGGGAGCGCTTCTGAATGGACTGCTTAGCAGCGATGCGCTCACGGACCATGGCAGGTTTTAATACTGCAGGGGCAAGGGTTTGCTGGGCCACCGGGATGGGAGGGCGAGTGACCCGGGACATGAGGCGCTGCGCCGGGGACCCCAAGACGCTGTCACGGGAGATGTTTCGGAGGTTGAGGAGAGCGAGGTAAATGTCAGATTTGGATGCACGGCAGCGTTCCAATAAGTCCTTCGCGCTGCGAACAGCACGCTCGGCCAGGCCGTTGCTCTGGGGGTATTCAGGGCTGCTGGTGTAATGCCTGAAGTTCCAGCTGTCAGCAAAGTCCTTGAATTCCGCGCTGGTAAACTGGCTGCCGTTGTCGGACTGCAGGCTCGCTGGAGAACCAAAGGTCGCGAAATGGCGGCGCAGCTTCGCAATTACAGCAGAAGAGGAGAGAGAGAACAGCTGGTCGACCTCAAACCAGTTAGAGTAGGAGTCGACAAGCACCAAGAAGTGCTTGCCGTGCCACTCAAAAATGTCTGTTGCCAGCGCCGACCATGGCAGGTCTGGTGCGGGCTGCTGCAGAAGGGGCTGCCGCTGCTGCTTCGGTGCGAGACTGTTGCAGGTTGGGCAAGATGACACCCGGTCCCGGAAGTATGCAGCCATATCAGGCCAGAAAAACTGGCTTTGGGCGATGGAGAGAGTGGCCTCGGCCCCGGGATGGCCGCGATGAGCAGTGTCGAAATACAGTTGCCGAAGAGCCTCTGGCACCACAACCTTGTGACCCTTAACGATAACGCCATCTCGCAGCACCAGCTCGTCACGGACCAGGAAGTAAGGCACAGCCGCGGCAGGTAGGGAAGAGCGTCGTTCGGGCCAACCCCGCTGAATGACTGCAGCCAACTGTTGGAGAGAGGCGTCAGCAGCAGTGTGTTTGACCAGGGACTGTAGCTGTTTCGAAGGCACAAAGTTGACGTTCATGACAATCATACTGGAAGCCTCGTAAGGGTGACGAGTGGTCGAAGCCAGAGGAGCCCGAGACAACGTGTCAGCAATAAACATGTCCTTGCCTTTACGGTACACCACGGAGAAGGTAAAACGTTGTAATTGAAGCATCATCCGTTGTAACCTGGAGGAGGCAGCGTGAATCGGCTTGCCGAGGATGGTGACCAGGGGCTGGTGGTCAGTTTCAATAGAAAATTCGGTGCCCAGGATGTAGTCTTTAAACTTTGAACAGGCAAACACGACAGCCAGCAGCTCCTTCTCAATCTGGGCATAGCGCTGCTCAGCTGGAGTCATCGTGCGGGACGCGAAAGACACAGGCAACTGTACCCCATCATGGATTTGCAAACAGGCAGCACCCAGCCCGAACTTGGAGGCATCGCAAGTGATGACGATCGGATGTTTCAAGTCGAAATACCTAAGCGTCGGAGTGCAGATGAGTTTAGAACGCAGCACATCGAAAGCAGCCCGGTGCTGCGGGAACCAGGACCACGCAGTATCTTTCTTCACCAAGTCTCTCAAGGGAGCACTCAACTCACTCAAATCGGGGATGAACTTTCCCAGGTAATTGACCATGCCAAGGAAGCGCTGGAGGCTAGGCACATCCACAGGAGCAGGCATCTCAGAAATAGCAGCGGTCTTCTGTGGGTCGGGCTTCAGCCCGGACGCTGTGAAAACGTGTCCCACATAGGTGACCTCCGGGACGCGGAACCGGCATTTACTGGGGTTGAGCTTCAAATTCACCTCCCGAGCTCGATCCAAAACCAGTCGGAGGTTGTGGTCGTGCTGTCCTACATCTTTTCCATACACCAAAATGTCGTCGACGATGATAGCGCACGGGAGACCCGCGAATAGCTGTTCCATCGTCCTCTGGAAAACTTCACTAGCGGAGCTGATCCCGAACAGCATGCGCAGGAATCGGAACCTCCCAAAGGGAGTGGCGAAAGTCGTCAGGTAAGATGATCGTTCATCTAACGGTATCTGCCAGAACGAGCTCTTTGCATCCAGCACTGAAAACAAAGTGGCTGGGCCGACCTATGCAGCAACATCCTCGACAGTACGCATAGGGTAGTGTGGGCGCTTGATGGCCAAGTTCAAATCTTTAGGGTTGATGCAGATCCGCAGCTCACTTTTGTCCTTCTTGGCAGCAACAACCATGGTGGAGACCCACTGAGTTGGCTCGCTCACCTCCTTCAGAATGCCCGTAGCCACCATGTCACGAAGGGTGGACTCGACCCTGTCCTTCATCGCAAAGGAGACCCGGTGGGGTGGTCGTACAACCGGATCCACATCAGGATTAAGAGAGATCTTATAGTTGCAGGGAAGCATCCCCAGCGAATTGTCAAACCGATCAGGGTATTCGGCTAGCGGGTCCAGAGGTCGCTGAACCAAACGGATGTCCCGGTGGAAATTGACCAACCCAAGGTCCTGGCATGCCTGAACACCAAGCAGTGGAACACATTTTTCGCCTACCAGAAAGAAAGAGAGGGGCCGAACGGTATTCAGCACTTTACAGTTCAGGGTAGCTTTCCCCACAGGGACGAGCAGGCCTCCCCCATAGGCTCGAAGTGCAGAGCGCTCAGTGGTAATCCGCTCATTATTCCTTATCTTTTTGAAAAGGCTTGTTGACATTACGTTTGTTGCGGCCCCAGTGTCGACCTTGGCAGAGAAAGTCGCACCATTAACAGTAACTTGCACAGTCGGGTCCGTTATCCGGGCAGGTGTCTTCCTAACTGAAAACACGCTGAGCTCACTCTGGGAAGAGTCCGAATCAGACAGTGGGATGTTGTCAGGAGGTTGATAAGAACCAGACACAGTATCATCCCGTGCCCGGTAATTAGAGGGCTTACGCTGTTGCTGGGCAGGATTCCTGCGAAATCGACAGGCTGCTGAGAAATGGTTGAGTTTGTTGCAGAAATTACATGTCTTTCCCAACGCAGGGCACACATTGTAACGATGAGCCACAAAATTACAGTTCGGGCAGCGCTGTTCTGACTTAGAGCTGGAGCCAGAGCTGGCCCCACGGCGAGCTTGCTGAGCAGGACGGCGGGTGGCGACGGTAGCTGACCGAACCTCATGATCAGAGGGGAGCGCAGCAGAGGTGACAGCCTCCGCCATTCTGGAGGCATGCAGAGCATCGTGGAGGGTCAGGTCCGGCTTACACAGGAGCTCCGACCGCAGCTTCTCATTCCGTAGACCGTACACCAAGACATCTCTGGTCAGGGTATCTGGGGTCGCGTCACCCAGGTGGCATCGTCTAGCTAGATGCCGTAGGGCAGCATAAAAATTACCGACAGACTCACCGGGGCTCTGACGACGTCCAAAGAACTTAAAACGCTCCAGAATAGAGTTTGTGGGAAGGTCGCACATTTCAGTGAACTTTCTGAGTAGGCAATCAAGGTCTCTGGGATCTTCATTCACCCCGTACTCAAACGACTCAGAGCGCTCCAGAGCCTCGGAGCCGGCTAGATTCAAGAGCAGTGACGCTTTAACTGCAGTGGAAGCAGCTGGGTGTACGATGGTAACATAATGCTGAAAGTCCCGACGGAACACATTCCACCGGTGAGCGATGTCATCGTCAAAGACAAGAGGTTCTGGCTTGCGGCAGGAGGAAGCCATGACCAGGCAGGGAAGGGCAACTGGGACAAATAAAAACTAAACCCGATAAACAGGAGACGCGTGATTCGAAACGACTGACACCATGTAAAGAGCGTACACTCACACGGAGTTTCTTTACTAAGCTTTATTGATCACATATATACTGGTGCCCTAGCTGTACATGGTCTGCACGTTTTACTAGAGGAGGAACTAGGGGATGGAGAGACATTAATATACTTGATAAGAGGGGAGTGGTTAGTAAGGTTACACAACCTATAATTAAAGTGACATGCACTAATCATCTACATGCGTCAAGCATTTGTTTAAAAAAAATGAAGATATTATAATGAGGAATTTGTAGGTTTATTAATTTGCACGGAAGAGATTTAATGAGCTGAACATTCTTCATTTGAATCGATCCCATGAAATGTTCTGTTCATTTTGTACATGAATACTGTATATAAAAAACACAAAAGCTGCATTTTTTTAATTCACAAGTAGTATTCTGTTGTTAAATTTGAATGGAACAATTTGGGCGGGAATCTTCGTGTTCAATTCCCCTTTTGCAATCAACTACAACTCTGATCTAGATCCCTACTTTGGCAGTCATTGTGAGGAGTCTGAGGTTTCACACCATAAAATGGAGATCGCCAGTGGTTGACAACTGTTGTAGTGTCTTTTTCTGCAGTTCAAAAAGTGAAGAGACTGAATCAATTGTCCCACAAAATACATCAGCTGGTTTGAAGATTTGGTGAGTGAATGATGAGGGTTGGAGGGAAGGGAGATAAGAATGGAAGGAGAGTAGGCCTTCTTTACCAAGAAAGACTATTGTTGTTGTTGCATTCCAGAGTCTGTTACCAGCTTCTCCATTGAAGTCCAGAACTAGGCAGCAAGCAGGGAACATAGGAGATAAATTAATTCCTCAATGTTATTGACATGCCACAGGAAAGAAGAAGCAGCCAGGTCAATCTGATTAAGAATCTCAGAGAAACAAAGGTAAACAAATTACTCAGTGATTGGTGTCTTCGGCAGACTATTTTATTGTTTTCCATTATCATGCAGCCAGTGATCCTCCTTCACAGTATCTCTGCATTAGGAAGCAATGTAGAATTTCGTGCATTTTAACATAGCTCCATCTCTCTTATAAAGTTTCGAAGCAGGTGGAGGTAGAATGAGGACGTCATCTGTCAGATTCTCATGACCTCCCCATTGTAGAGTAGGAGCCAAAACGTACCCCCCAGAAAGGGTGTTTGTGGGCAGTGTTTTCATAGAATGGGTTTATCATTTTCAGTCCATGGTTTTCTGTTTAGACAATTTTTTCTTTAGTCGAAATGCCACTGCTCTTGACTTTCCAGCTGCTCATTTCACGATGCATGGATTTGCAGCTGAAATGAATGAACACTGGTTCCTCACTAGAAACAATATTACTTCTTTACATCTCAAGTACGCAAATTGGCACTTCATGTCTAAAAAAAAGAAAGCATTTAATTCCTCCGCTTATGGAATAAATAGTGTGAGCCAAACTTTGGTGCAAGATCCAATTTACTTTTGCTAACTTAAGAAACTTGCACATAGCTATTGGAGTCACATTGAATAAAATAAATGATAATTTCAGTGTCCTGGGACAGTCAACTTTGAGATAACAGAGGCATAATACCCCAGCAATATCTTTAAGACAAAATGACAGTTTACAATATCACAATGAGACATGAACAAGGGTCAGTTAAGGGAATGATAAATATGCGTGCACAATATACTTAAAAGCTCATTATTGTGGACGATAATGGATCAATGTTGGCTAAATAGGACCAGTCCAGAATGAAGTGTGAGGATTGCCATTAACTGTTAGACCTGATTCAGGCAGCACAACAAATTCATGTTATCTGCTCAATAAAAACATTTCAATGCTAAATCACCAATCATTGGATCAATGGGCCAATTTTATAAAGAGCCAATTTCAGACACCACACTGGAGGCCATGGTGCAGGGGCAAAGGGTTCTGGAGTTGAAAGGTTACTGTGGGTATATTGCAATATGAAGCTGAGGTTACAATCAGTTGAGTTGTGATCTTATTGAATGACAGTTCAGATGTGACAAGATGAATGGCTGTCAAGTCAAACTGTAAAGAAAGGACTATTGCTAAATTAAAATAGTAGGAAAAGAGCATATACTGTACAGGTGAAATGGACTTAAAAGGGGAGGAGTGCGGTGTATGTAATAGAAAAGGTATTACTTGCCTCCAAGTTAATGGGGAGGAGTGTTTGGTATGGGACAATAAGGATAAGTAATTGGTGTCTTGTGATGTCTGGGGCAAGTACGCATGAGCAGGGAGAGACTGGTGGTGGCGTCCTGCAGTAAAGAAGCTTGTATGATTCCTCCCGTGTCCGAGCCTTTATTCAAGACTGTTCAAAGCATCCGAATACACAACAATTGGCGACGAGGATAAAAGAACGAAGATAAGAACAAGGCCAGCAAGAAGAATCGAAAACAAAGGTTAAAAATAGAAGTAGTATTTGGAAACAAGTGGAACAGCACCAAGCCAAATGGTTTTGAATTGGCGCCAAAAAGAAAAAAGGTAGGAACGGGAAGCAATAGCTCAGGGAAGAGCTAGGAAAACAAGCAGGGGCAGTAAGGGTCACCAATCACGGTGTCAGCTTACCTGGAATGTATCCAGGGCTGTGCAGCCCACAGCCAAGCCCAAGCAGCAGCCACAGGCGTCAGGTCGGGGCCTAGTACCGTGAAGGCCACGGACAGGTCCAGAGAGCCACCGACAGAGGCTGAGTCTTCAGCCCAACCGGGAACAGTCAACCCGGTGGGGGGAGAAAACAGAGAAAGCCCGGTTGGGATCAGAGTCAGCCTGACCGTGAACAGAAAAGAGGACAGGCCCGCGAGAGAAGTTGACTTGCGGCTAAAACTTGAACAGTATAATCTAAGAGACTGGCTTAAAAACTGCCGCGATCGCCAGCAAAGGCATATAATATGGTTGAGTTCTTCATTAGGATGGAGAGTGACAAAATTAAGTCAGAAACAAGGGTTCTGAACTTGAACAAAGGTAACTTTGAAGGTATGAGATGTGAATTGGCCAAGATAGACTGGCAGGTGATTCTTAAAGGGAATGGAAGGTATTTAAAGACTGCATGGATGGAGTACAAAAATTGTTCATACCAGTTTGGCAAAAGAATAAATCGGGGAAGGTGGTGCATCCATAGATAACAAGGGAAATCAGGGATAGTATAAAAACAAAAGATGAGGCATACAAATTTGCCAGAAAAAGCAGCCTACCGGAGGACTGGTAGAAATTCAGAATCCAGCAGAGGAGGACAAAGGGCTTAATTAGGAAAGGGAAAATAGATTACGAAAGGAAACTGGCAGGGAACATAAAAACTGACTGCAAACGTTTTTATAGATATGTGAAGAGAAAGAGACTAGTTAAAACAAATGTTGGTCCCTTGCAGTCAGAAACAGGTGAATTGATCATGGGGAACAAGGACATGGCAGACCAATTGAATAACTACTTTGGTTCTGTCTTCACTAAGGAAGACATAAATAATCTGCCGGAAATAGCAGTGGAACGGGGGTCAAATAAGATGGAGGAACTGAGTGAAATCCAGGTTAGCCGGGAGGTGGTGTTGGGTAAATAGAACTGATTGAAGGCCGATAAATCCCCAGGGCCAGATAGTCTGCATCCCAGAGTACTCAAGGAGGTAGCCACAGAAATAGTGGATTCATTAGTGATAATTTTTCAAAATTCCTTAGATTCTGGAGTAGTTCCTGAGGAGTGGAGGATAGCTAATGTAACCCTACTTTTTAAAAAAGGAGGGAGAGAGAAAGTGGGGAATTACAGACCAGTTAGTCTAACATCAGTAGTGGGGAAACTGCTAGAGTCAGTTATTAAAGATGGGATAGCAGCGCATTTGGAAAGTGGTGAAATCATTGGACAAAGTCAGCATGGATTTACGAAAGGTAAATCATGTCTGACAAATCTGATAGAATTTTTCGAGGATGTAACTAGTAGAGTAGATAAGGGAGAACCAGCGGATGTGTTATATCTAGACTTTCAGAAGGCTTTCGACAAGGTCCCGCATAAGAGATTAGCATACAAACTTAAAGCTCACGGTATTGGGGGTTCAGTATTGATGTGGATAGAGAACAAGCTGGCAGACAGGAGGCAAAGGGTAGGAGTAAACGGGTCCTTTTCAGAATGGCAGGCAGTGAGTAGTGGGGTGCCGCAAGGCTCAGTGCTGGGACCCCAGCTATTTACAATATATATTAATGATTTGGATGAGGGAATTCAATGCAACATCTCCAAGTTTGCAGATGACACCAAGCTGGGCGGTATAGTTAGGTGTGAGGAGGATGCTTGGCGGCTGCAGGGTGATTTGGATAGGCTGAGTGAATGGGCAGATGCATGGCAGATGCAGTATAATGTGGATAAATGTGAGGTTATCCACTTTGGTGGCAAAAACATGAGGGTAGACTATTATCTGAATGGTGGCAGATTAGGAAAAGGGGAGATGCAACGAGACCTGGGTGTCATGGTACACCAGTCATTGAAAGTAGGCATACAAGGGCAGCAGGCAGTGAAGAAAGCAAATGGTATGTTAGCATTCATAGCGAAAGGATTTGAGTATAGGAGCAGGGAGGTTCTACTGCAGTTGTACAGGGTTTTGGTGAGGCCACACCTGGAGTATTGCATACAGTTTTGGTCTCCAAATCTGAGGAAAGACATCCTTGCCATAGAGGGGGTACAGAGAAGATTCACCAGACTGATTCCTGGGATGTCAGGACTTTCATCTGAGGAAAGATTGGATAGACTCGGCTTGTACTCACTGGAATTTATAAGATTGAGGGTGGATCTTATAGAAACTTACAAAATTCTTAAGGGGTTGGACAAGCTAGATGCTGGAAGATTGTTCCCGATGTTGGGGGAGTCCAGAACAAGGGGTCACAGTCTAAGGATAAGGGGGAATTCCTTTAGGACCGAGATGAGGAAAACATTCTTTACACAGAGAGTGGTGAGTCTCTGGAATTCTCTGCCACAGAAGGTAGTTGAGGCCAGTTCATTGGCTATATTTAAGAGGGCGTTAGATGTGGCACTTGTGGCTAAAGGGATCGGGGGTATGGAGAGAAGGCAGGTACGGGATACTGAGTTGGATGATCAGCCATGATCATATTGAATGGCAGTGCAGGCTCGAAGGGCCGAATGGCCTACTCCTGCACCTATTTTTCTATGTTTCTATGTGTTCTCCAACACTGCATCAAGAACCTTCAACACTGCAAAGCATCAGCCAAGCCTCCTAACGGAAGGTGGACTGCAAGAGCATCCAGTGATTATGATGCTTCTGGAGGTCGTAGCAAATGCTGGTCAAAAGGTTGGGACATTAATTGACTTGGCTTCAGATACCACTACATAATTCACAAGGCTGCGAGTAGACTGAACCTTAGGAGTGAAGACATCACGCTTAACATCCATGGAGTTGGGGGAATGGTCCACGTAGAGAAGTACCTTCTAAAGATCCGAGTGAAGACTCCCAAGGGCACACTCAAGTCGCACCAGTTAGTTTGTTATGGATTGGACAGCATTGCCGATGTTCACAAACATGTGACACCACAGCAGCTGCAAAAGTTCTTTCCACACGTCCCACTTGAGGAACTTGTGAGACCAAAAGAGATACATTTGCTCATAAGCCATAGAGAAGGTCAGCTAGTGCCTCAGAGGATTTGAACTGTTGGAGATCTCATTCTGTGGGATGGACCACTTGGAAAGACTGTTGGAGGTTGTCATCCTGAGCTGTTTGAGGAGCTTACCATGTCAGCCCATATGTCCAAAACACACTTCGCAAGATCAATGAGAGCAGCTGCTTTAAAGTATGAGGAGCTCACTGACGCAGTCCCTGAGGAACTTTCACCAAACGGACAGGTCGCCGTCAAAGTCCAGAAGTCACATACATCAACCGCCAATCGGGATTTCTTGGATTGGTGGAAGTGGGATAGCATTGGTGCAGCATGCGAGCCAAATTACGGGGGTTGCCGCTGTGGAAACTGCCAGCCAGGTGGAAAAGAAATGACTCTTGCTGAAGAGAGAGAGCTTAAAGTGGTAAGGGAAGGCCTCACCTACGTAACAGGAGACCGTCACAGTAAAGACCCACATTGGCATGCTAGCTATCCTTGGTTGGAAGACCCAGCTTCTCTACGAAATAATAAAAGGACAGTGGAAGCCACATTTTTCAGGACGGAGAGGCAGCTATCCAGAGAACCTTAATGGAAAAGTGCTTACACAGCTCAGATGCACAACATGATAGACCGAAAGGCTGCAATCAAATTGTCCGAAGACATGATTGCAAACTGAAAGGGACCGGTGTGGTATGTGAGTCACCCTATTGCTCCAAACCCCCACTCTGTCACGACCCCCATGAGACTAGTGTGGAACAGCAGCCAAAAGTGCAATGCTGTGAGCTTAAATGATTTGCTGATGAAAGGTCCAGACATCCTCAATCAAATTCACGCCGTCCTCCTCAGATTCAAAGGCGGAATCTATGCTGCTCTGGGAGACATAAAGAAGATGTATAACTCAGTCTGGTTTGAGGACCGTGAAGTACACTTACACAGATTCCTCTGGTGAGATTCCGAGGACGAGGAGCTGGGAGAGTATGCTATCACAAGAGTGAACATTGGAGACAAACCTGCGGGGTGCATTGCGCAGCTGGCAATGCGTGAGACTGCTAGTCTTCCTTCTTTTACCCACCTCAAGGATGAGCAGCAAGTACTCCAGAAAGACAGCTATGTTGACGACATCCTCACATCTCACAACAGCCTTGACCAGTTGAGAATCATCACAGCAAATGTGGAACGAATCCTGAAAGCTGGTGGGTTTGATCTCAAGCCTTGGGTTCTGTCTGGCCAAAGTGGGAGGAAGGAGGACAGTGATACGTTAAAGAAAAGCAAAACAAAAACCATGATCCTACCAAACCAAATGCATGATGATGATAACAAGGCACTTGGTCTGGGCTACATTGTTGAAGAGGATATGCTCCACGTTATGGTGGGAATCAATTTCTCCAAGAGAAAGAAAAAGATGTGGCTTGGTCAAGGCCTTCTACAAGAGCAAATCAAAACTCAGACGCCAAATCCCCCAACAAGAAGAGAGCTTCTCAGCCAGGTAGCAGGGCTATATGACCCCATCGGCATAGTGGCTCCTGTTAAGCACAAGGGAGCGATTCTAGTACGCAGATCTCTCCAAGAAGCAAAAGAGGGAAGCTGTTTGGTCAGAGACACATGGGACATGGCACTCTCAGATGGACTCAGGAAGGATGCAATTAAGCTCTTTGAAGAGTATGTACAACTTGTAAAAGTCAAGTTCGTCAGGGCACTGTCTCCCTCTTGCTCCGCAACTGAACCCTTGGGAATCACCTTTTCTGACGGAAGTGAGCACACCTACGGGGCGGTGATGTACCTGAGATGGGATTCAGACCATGGCCCAATTGTCGGACTTGTGGAATCCAAGGCCAAGTTAACTCCCTTGGACCACAGAGGAGACGCTGTTAAAGCAGAGATGTGCGGAGCAGTATTCGCCTCACGCTTAAGGAAGTATTTCGAGCTACACAGTCGAATTCAAGTGGAGAAGTGGTATCATCTTGTGGATAGCCAAACAATCCTTGGTGCAACACAGCGAGAAAGCTACGGATTTCAGACATTCTTCGGCAATCGGATTGGAGAGATTCAAACAAGCACCAACATTCAGGACTGGCGGTGGATTCCTGGCCCACAAAACATCGCTGATGTAACAACCAGAGGTGCCAGCCCTCAAGACCTTGATCAGTATTCGGAGTGGCAAAATGGACCGAAGTTCCTGGTGTTGCCTGTGAGTGAGTGGCCAATAAAATCAGCTAAAGAACTGGCTGCCACTGCCAGGGAGAACATCGACAAGTTACAGAAGAAAGCTTTTGTTGCAGCACTATCAAAAGCCAAAGTAGAGAAACAAGAACCGGAACCAACAAACCCAAAGAGACCACCTGCAGGGTCAGCTATTCAGAACCTTGTTGATGTCAAGCGGTTCAGCATTCTAACTCGACTGATCAAGACAGTCGCATGGATTTGGAGAGCAGCGAAGAGGTTTCTTGGCAAGAACAAAGTCCTAAACAATCCAAAGTGGGAGGCCATCACTTTGACAAGAGTCATTACAGTAAGAGAACAAGAAAATGCTCTAAAAGACATCTTTTGTGCTGCGCAATTGGGCACAACTTTCCCAAGCACCACAACAGATCGACTGGTAGCCTATAAAGACCGAGATTCTGGGCTGATGGTTTGTGGTGGCAGAGTGCAGAGCTTTGAAGAGAATAAAGTTGCTGTTCCCATCCTGCCCATTGATGCCTGAGTGTCCATGCTGCTAGCTCGGGAGGCTCACAGGGAGAGTCATGACGGAGTGGCTGGGACCTTGCTTAAAATCAGAAGAAAGGCTTGGGTCATAAAAGGAAGGAGAATTGCTCAAAAAGTCGTTGATCACTGCATAATCTGCAAGAAAGCAAAGGCAAAGACACAGAATTAGCAGTTATATCGTTGGATGCAGAAAAAGCATTCGATCAGGTGGAATGGTCATATTTATTTAATATAATGGAAAAGTTTCAATTGGGGGATGGATTCTGTAAATGGGTAAGAATATTATACTCTAATCCTACTGCAAGAATTTTAACTAATCAAATACTATCACCTAAATTTAAACTATTTAGGGGATGCAGACAGGGATGTCCGTTATCCCCTTTATTATTTGCCTTGGTCATAGAGCCTCTGGCTGAAAGAATTAGATCTGAACCTGAAATATATGGTTCAGAGCCATCCACACAGAGTTAGTCAACACCTTATCAAATGAAGGGTTTCTGATGGCTTATCAAAGATTCACAGCAATCCGTGGGCACCCCAAGAAGATCTGGTCAGATCCAGGCACCATTTTTATTGGTGCAAAAACAGTCTTAGAGGAACTATATAGATTTTTGGACAACCTGGACAGAGCAGCTTTGGAGGAGAACGCAGCTAAAAATGGAACAGAGTGGATGTGGAAAATCCATCCTGCTGATTCTCCACACAGAAATGCGGAAGCTGCTGTGCGTGTTGTGAAGAGAGTGCTCCAAAGTTTTGGAAAAGAATCGTCACTCAGTTATAGTGAGTTTCAAACAGCTCTTTACATGGCAGCCAACCTGTCATATGAACGTCCAATCGACGCCAGGATACAAAGCCGGGAAGACTGCGTTCAGTACATCACACCAAATACTCTTCTGCTTGGCCAAGCGTCTCAGTGCGGAGACATCAAGACTTGTGACTTTTCCAGCTACCCCTACAAAAGACTTATAACAATGCAGTCAGAGGTGAACAAGTTTTGGAAGAGCTGGAGCCAACTCGCTGGTCCTAACTTGTTTATAAGGAGCAAGTGGCACACCACTCAGAGAAATGTCACTGCCGGAGACATTGTCTGGTTAAGTGACCAAAATGCACTGAGCGGGCAATTCAAGCTGGGCAGAGTCGCCAGCTCCAATCCAGACCGCAAAGGCATTGTGAGAAACGTTAATGTACGGATCTTTCCAAGTAGCTCCATTCCTCTGACAAAGGCTTTGAAAGGAAGGGCAAGGCATTCCACTCAGGGGAAGGAGAGGATCCAAGCCACGATTGTTCACAGGGATGTTAGGCGGCTGGTTGTCTTACTTCCAGTAGAAGAATAAGACAGCAATGCATCAGGAGACCAAGTTCAAACTTAGACTTCAAAGTTTGACTTTAAAGCGTTGATCTCCCAAGTGGTTCCATTGGAAGATCGAGTGGGAGGTGTCAAGTCAAACTGTAATGAAAGGACTATTGCTAAATTAAAATCACAAGCACACAATAGTAGGAAAAGAACATATACCGTACAGGTGAAATGATTTTAAAAGGGGAGGAGTGCGGTGTATGTAATAGAAAAGGTATGGGATAATTAGGATAAGTAATTGGTGTCTTGTGATGTCTGGGGCAAGTACGCATGAGCAGGGAGAGACTGGAGGTGGCGTCCTGCAGTAAAGAAGCTTGTATGATTCCTCCCGTGTCCGAGCCTTTATTCAAGACTGTTCAAAGCATCCAAATACACAACAATTGGCGACGAGGATAAAAGAACGAAGATAAGAACAAGGCCAGCAAGAAGAATCGAAAACAAAGGTTAAAAATAGAAGTAGTATTTGGAAACAAGTGGAACAGCACCAAGCCAAATGGTTTTGAATTGGCGCCAAAAAGAAAAAAGGTAGGAACGGGAAGCAATAGCTCAGGGAAGAGCTAGGAAAACAAGCAGGGGCAGTAAGGGTCACCAAGCACAGTGTCAGCTTACCTGGAATGTATCCAGGCTGTGCAGCCCACAGCCAAGCTCAAGCAGCAGCCACAGACGTTGGGTGGGGGCCTAGTACCGTGAATGTCACGGACAGGTCCAGAAGGCCACCGACAGAGGCTGAGTCTTCAGCCCAACTGGGAACAGTCAACCCGGTGGGGGGAGAAAACAGAGAAAGCCCGTTTTGGGATCAGAGTCAGCCCGACCATGAACAGAAAAGCGGACAGGCCCGCGAGACAAGTTGACTTGCGGCTAAAACTTGAACAGTATAATCTAAGAGACTGTCCTAAAAACTGCTGCGATCGCCAGCAAAGGCATGCAGGACTGATTATCTACAGCACCCGATTAGCAGCTGGTTTTACCTGCTAAAAGACTAAACTGTTAAATACCTTAAGACCTACAACATCCAAATGCCTTCAAAGTAATGGCTGAAGCAATAAATCAAGTGGAACTGTAAATTAATTGCTGAATCTGCCAAAATTAAAAGGGGGGGGGGGGGGGGGGGAATGGAAAAGAAGTGTTTGGTCATTGAGTGAAATCCAGTTCATCATTTCGGGGTGGATGAATCAGAACCCTTTCAAGCGGAGAATCTGCACAAAAACATTAGAAGACTTGACAATGGCCTACTACTGCTTCCAATTCATGTATTTCTAACTTCAATAACCTCAAATGCATTGTCTGAGTTTCCTATATTTCATAGCAGGCTTCAGGTGCCAATGAATTACACTATCTTTCACCTATCAAAGTGCAATAGGGTGTAGCTGAAATCTAGCACCACACTTTATGTAACTCATTTAATATCACTGCAAACCTAATATCCATGTCTCACTGTCATCGCCCAAACACTTTACATGCTGTGGGCAAAGGAGGCACTCAACAGGTTTTACATTGGGCCCATCACCTTCCACTGAATTTAGTAAATAGGAGAGGTAGCCAGTCATGCTTGATCTCTTGGAATGACAAGTATAAATGGATCCATTCAAGATTGCAAAGAGTAGGAAGGAATATAAGATAATCAGGAATGGAATAGTGTAGAATTAGAACGATTAGGAGTTGCAATGTTCATGTACGTTTGCAGAAAAGCAACTTGGGTACTGACAAAGAGATGCTTATAATCACGAAGAAGTTGTTATAAATTTGACCCCAGTTACTTCTATTAAATGCACCAGCTAAGTGCCGGTGGTGTGTGGTGCTCTGCTTCTAAAACTTAGTTCCAATAAAGTTGAAGACTATTTGTTATTAAGGACACAAAGTTATATAATAAACGTGCTTCTGATTCTGCTGAGAATCGACGCAAAAGTGGTAAATTCCCCCCCACCCCGGTTAATAAAGATAAAAATGACTTGAAGGAAAACATTAGCATATTCAGTTCTATTAGGATGGATTATTTATGGTCTGAACAGCTTTAATTTCTCATCCATTTTGTTCAATTTTTCTGTTTACCCTGAACATCATCTTCAGGTGCCATTAAAGCTTAAAATTGTCCGTCTTGTTCTATGAAAGAATATTATTCATTGTTAATGCCATTCTATGTAACTACTTTATTTCTGCAATGCAGGAGGACAAAAGCTTGGTAAGTGGTTTTGATAGCAATAGCAACTATTCTGTTCATGGAACATACACTGAAAGTGCTTTTGATATTAACTGGTAGCCGACAATAAATGTAAGGGAAAGTTTAATTGTCTGCATCCAACTGCACCTTGTAATTTTGTCAGCTCTTGTTTAAAAATGTTCTTAGAGTGCACTTTAATGGGATCAGTTCCTTTGAAGGTGAGACATACATTTAGAAACATTATGCAGAGCAGCAATTTTGTATGTTCTTGTAATGCATCAAGAAATGCAGCGAGCTTTCAAATGCAATTGCATTTGAGACTGGAAACATATTTGAGGGATGAGAGCTTTATTCTGGCCATGTATTATATAAAACATACATTCTTTTCTTGGAGTGTTAGATTTTAATTCTGTTAACTGTTTAAGTACCCTCCTGGGAGCAATGTGTCTGTTATCTATAAAAGGAAGGATTTTCAAGAAATTGATAAATTATTGGTAAGTGCCTGCTAAAAAGGAAATATGCAAAAACTTAATAAAAGAACAGTACCTTTATAGGTAAGGTGCATTGATCACAACTTTCCAGAAATAATCTCTAAATTGCAAATATAACATTTATGATCATCATTTTACATGCCTTGAGAGGAGATACATTTTACTGAAATGGGAGAACATTGATTTATAAGATAATTTATCTATTCTAGAAATTATACGATTGTAAAGTTTGCATGAGGCTGAAGTTATATACATTACGAATTGGGTTTGTGCAACATTAATAATTGTAGAATTAGGGAAGCTCAGATAAGATTTTCTTTGTAGAAAAAAGACATTGCAGTATCTGAGACAGAAGCTAATCAGTGCTGCGTCTCCTGTGAGAAATCTTATGAGATTTACGTTTGTTCTTACTTGTCAAAGAAACCTCAGTGAAACCATACATTCTGTTAGTTTCTGTCACAATTTTAATGTACTAAAGATGAAGGACCGAGAGTATCCCAACCAATTATCCTTCTGCTATTCTCTTAAGTGTTTGGTAGTTTTAGCTGGAACACAGCTGGATGTTATTGCAGGATTACACCTGCAATTCACCTTGTGATAGATTCCCAACACATGGGTACATTGGGAATTGTGCAGAGCTGAAAAATAAATCACATGCCTAGGAATACATCTAGGAGGAGCAGTTGCCAGAAAGGGCCAGAAAATGTGGCATTTCTGAGCTGCAGCAAATGGAAAGAATGGAGTAATGTCCTCCATGGATCTGGCAATGGACTTTCTAATCGGGTAGGTGTGCAACTGGGAGGGGAACCTGCAATCAGTCCACTTCCCTGTACTGTCCTGCTCCTTCCAGTGATTAACCCCCAAGATATTGTAGATTTATTAAGTCCTACGGAAGACGTCTTGATAAGAGCACTACGATTTGCAGTTGCAGCCATAGTATAGAGGAAATGAACCTTAAGATATTTAAGGAGATATTTTACCAAATGCTTAAAATTTATCACAAGATCCGAAATGTTAGAAATACTCAGCAGGTCAGAGAGTGTTTATGCAGAAGAAAGAGCTCATATTTCAGCTGATAACCAAAGCTCCGAAGAGAGAGCACTGATATTAAATGTGAACTTCATTTCTGTTTGGCTCTGGTGATGCCATTTGACTCCAATGACTATTTCTGACATTTGGAGGTTTTATTCTGAAAATGTAGTTTTAATCTCTATTTAATCCCAGATGGCACTCCAGGCAGTCGAGGGAAGTAAATGGAATCTTCTGAAAGCAATATGGATAGCAACTGGACCATACTAATACCTCATCCAGTCCATTACACTGCAGTTCCTCTACTTAAAATAGGAACTTCCCCAACTCGGGCAATGCATTGGAAGAGTACTTGTTTGTTTTTTGTTACAAATGCAGAGGTTTAACAGAACAAGTGCCAAATAATAGCTTCCTATATTAGTAAATGCAATAATAGCAATCTGCGCATGGATCTCTTTTATGGTGGAATCCTTCTACAATCTGTTATTATAAATAGACAACTGACAACTGCACGACATTGAGCAATGTGTCCCGCAATCACTTTAACCTACTCATTGATCATCTTGTGAAATATTTAGAATATATAATCTTGTAACTCAATAGTATAATTGCTTTCAATTTTCTTTTCCCGATAATTAGCTCTCACAGATACTCATAAACCTATCTAGCTGACAGTATTAAAAAAATTACGTTGCACCTACTCAACCACTTCTCCTATAGTTGGAATGAAATCCCAGGTGAATCTTTACTGCACACTTTCTAGAGAAAGTATATGCTTCCTTAAGAAAGGAGACCAAAACTATTCACAACAATTGCATGCAGTTCTGGTTGCCCCATTGCAGGAAATATGTGGAGGCTGTGGAGAGGGTGTAGAGGAGGTTTACCAGAATTATGCCTGGATTAAATCGTTTTGGCTACAGTGAGAGGTTGGATAGACTTGGATTGTTTTCTTTGGAACTTGGGAGGTTGAGGGGAGACTTAGACAATAGGTGCAGGAGTAGGCCATTTGGCCCTTCGAGCCATTCAATGTGATCATGGCTGATCATTACAAATCAGTACCCCGTTCCTGCCTTCTCCCCATATCCCCTGACTCCGCTACCTTTAAGAGCCCTATCCAGCTCTCCCTTGAAAGTATCCACCACCCTCTGAGGCGGAGAATTCCACAGACTCACAACTCTCTGTGTGAAAAGATGTTTCCTCATCTCCAGGGCCGGATTTAGATGAAGAGAGGTCCTAAGCTATTCCACTTGTGTGGCGCGTCCCAATCCCCCACCCCCATGATGAGAGGAAGATGGAAGAGTCCACCAGATTGACACCGATGTGCAGTCGAGCGTGGCCAATGAGATAAGGGCTGGAAAGCAGCGCTTTATATTTTTTTGCCAGTGCTAGTGTCGAGTTATCGACTTAAAACACTATTATTCTGAAATGGAGGGCAAGGAAAATTACTGAAGTGTTGTTTAGAGACTACAGTGCGTTGTGACAGTATATGTAAGAAAGGCCTATGACAGTGTCAAAAATATTATACACCAGGCCTGTACAAAGATTTTTTGAAAAGGGGGGTGGCATGGCAGGATTACAAAAATTTTATGTGAAATGAGTGCACGCAGTGCATATCACAAGCATGAAGCTCAAAGACCCTTGCAGCCAGGGTCCAGGCCCGCTTAAGGGCCCTGGAAGCTCTGGGGTTTTAGATGCTCTCTGGTGCATTCTGAGCCTTATTTTGGAGCACAAAGAGCCATTAAAAACATACTTTATAACATACTAAAAAAAAATTAAAAAGTAGAAACAAAACGGATACGCTGCTGACAGGGCGCCAGCTTGCAGCGCCCCCACCAATCCATTTGCAATCTCACTAAAGATAATCATCCTTTCCCTCTCCCCCTCCTCCTTCCCCCTCCCTCTCCCTCTACCTCTCTCTCACTCCCCATCTTTCTCTCCCCCCTCACCCCTCCCCCTCCCCTTCCCCTCGGCGCGGATGGTCTCAATTTTTTCCCCGAAAGTTCCAGCGGGCCGGAACCAGAATTTCTGGTAATTTCCGTCAAAGTGGAAACGCTGATAGCGCTCCAATTTTTTTTTTCTCTGGATTTTTTTTACTCTGGGGAAAAAACACCTTGGCCGAAGGCCCCCTAGATTTTGAGGCCCTTCAGCCTATGAAGCCTATAGGTAAATCCGGCCCTGCCGAGGTGACCCTAGATCTCAAGACCCTAAGCTTAAACTTGTGAAGCTTATACATAAATCCGGCCCTCATCTCCGTTCTAAATGGCTTACCCCTTATTCTTAAACAGTGGACCCTGGTTCTGGACTCCTCCAACATCGGGAACATGTTTCCTGCCTCTAACTTGTCCAAACCCTTAATAATCTTATATGTTCCAATAAGATCCCCTTCTAAACTGCAGACTATACAAGCCCAGCCACTCCATTCTCTCAGCATATGACAGTCCCGCCATCCCGGTAATTAACCTTGTAAACCTATGCTGCACTCCCTCAATAGCAATAATGTCCTTCCTCAAATTAGGGGACCAAAACTGCACACAATACTCCAGGTGTGGTCTTACTAGGGCCCTATCCAATTGCAGAAGGACGTCTTTGCTACTATACTCAACTCCTGTTGTTATGAAGGTTATGAAGGTCAACATGCCATTCGCTTTCTTCACTGCCTGCTGTACCAGCATGTTTACTTTTATTGACTGAAGAACAAGGACCCCCCAGATCCTGTTGTTCTTCCCCTTTTCCCAACGACACCATTTAGATAATAATCTGCCTTCCTGTTTTTGCTACCAAAGTGGATAACTTCACATTTATCCACATTAAACTTGATAGAAGTATGTACAAATATGAGAGATATAGATACAATAAACATTCAGGACTGTTTTCCCCAGGGTGGAAATGTCCAACATTAGAGGGCATGTCGAGAGGAGGAAAATTTAATGGAGATGTAGTTTTATATAGTGATTAATGGGTGCCTGAAATGCATTGCCAATGGTGGCAGTGGAGGCAGATTTGATAGTGTAGTTTAAAAAGCTTCTAGATAGACACATGGAAATGCAGAGAATGGAGGGATATGGATCGTGTACAGGCTGATGATATAAATTAAACGTAGCATCATGTTTGGCATAAAATTTAGTGGCCTGAAGGGCCATTCTTGTGCTGTAATGTGCTATGTTCTTACAATCCAGGTGCAGCCATAGCAAGGTCCTTTATAAATGTAGTGAGACATCCATACTATTTTACTCAAATATTCTTACAATAAAGATCAATACAGCCTTTGCTGACCTAATTGCCTGCTGCATCTGCATGTGCGTTTCCAATGAGTTTGAAGAAAGACTCTTGCTCCTTCTGAACCGGTAGATATTAGCTGTTTATCAAGATAATTAACCTACCAATATTGATATAATTACCAACATTTGATTTAAAAATAATTGTCCGAAGAAAATTTGTTGATGAAATATCAGAGCTCATGCAACCATTTGCAATGACCACCAACAATTATTACCCTCTTCTTTTTGCCTTTAATAACAGCAAAGTCCATTGAGGTTGAAGTTGTGGTGTGTAAGATATGCATTTCAGTAGTTCTGCCCTTTGGTTCCTTGCCTATGGAGCACCAAGGTAAAAATTGTTAAGCTGGCTTATGTGCAATAATTCAGTTCAAGTAGGTGAGGTATATCTGTGCAAAGTTGAAGGAGGAGGTGGCTGCAAGGGAAGCGATCTTGCTGGGTTTTCTAAATAGGCATGCAGCGAACAGAAGGCATAACTTTTCTGACAAGGTCTGAAACACCCCAGTGTCTGCTTTGCTTTTTAACTAGCTGGCTTTATGATCTAGAAGCTTTATGATGCGATCATCAACTGCTCCCAAATTCTTTAAATTTTTGCCTGTACCAATGGGAATGAAAGGGTGCAGGAATAAAATCTGTAAACCTTGAGCAAAGTTAGTAATAGAAAATATTTTCCTTTTGGGGCATGGATATGCAGGGCAATTTGGGGGCTTTCTGCAAACCAAGCCAAACCATGGGGAAGGGTAGCTTAACCCTGACACTTCATCACAACGGCACGTTTTACAATTTGAAATTAAAATTGAAACCATACAACAATGTAAAATCCTGATTAGAGAGAAAGATTTATACAGCATGCAAACAGACCCTTCAGCCCAAATCTTTCAGCCTGCATTTGGCCAATATCTTCCTGAAAACCTTTCCTATCCATGTACCTGTCCAAGTTTCTTTTAACTGCTGTTATAGCACCTGGCTTAACTACCATTTCTTGCCATTCATTCCATATATCCACTGCCCACTGACTTAAAAAGTTGTCCCTCAGTTTCCTATTAAATCTTTCCCCTCTCACTTTAAACTGATGACCTCCAGTTCATGATTCCCCTATCCAGGGTAAAAATTCTGTATTTACCCTATCAATTCCCCACATGATTTTATACACCTATATGAGATCTGCGCTTAAAGTTCTGGCCTGCACAACATCTCCTTATAATTCAGCCTCTCAAGTCCTGGGAACATCCTCATGAATCTTCTTTGCACTCTTTTCAGCTTAATTACATTCTTCCTATAGCATGATGTAAAGGGCTATGAGGATAAGGCAGGAGAATGGGGTTGAGAGGGAAAGATTGATCCATCATGATTGAATGGTGGAGTAGACGCGATGGGCCAAATGTGCCCATGAATGAAGTGCTGGACAAATAAAGCTAAACCTAGGACTACATTTGTGATGAGCAATGAGTTCAAAGCAAACTAAGTCTACAATCCATACGATAATCAGTGTGAATAATGGATCAACTATCAGGGGAGGAAAAGAGCAGAATTCTCCATTACCTTTTTGGTGAGACAGAACCCAGAATATAAATGCAGAGAGAAAGATTAAGTGTTTAGAGCAATCTTCAGCCAGAGGTTCCTGGTCAAAGATTCATCTTGGCCTCTTCTTGAGGTTTCTTCTGTAACAGAATTTAGTCTACGGCCATTTTGACCTGCGCTGTGGGTCATCAGCAAACAGCTAAGCATTTTGGATTCAGGGAAATTCTTTGCCCAGGCAACATCAGGATAGTGTGCTGAACATTTCTGCTTGAGAACTAGTCATGTCTCTCATCAAGCTATTGCAGCACAACTGCAACACTGTCATTTACTTGATAAAGAAAATTGCACAGCTCAATTCCATCCACCAAAAGTAGGACAAATAGAATCTGGTTAATCAATGCGCCATCAACTTTCCTTCAATCATCAGCAAAGTGAAGGAAATTGCAATGGATAATGACACTATAATGATAATAGCACTCACATACCTGTCACCAGCTCAATGATCCTTAGTTTGCATTTCACCAGAACTACTCAGCTCCAGACTTTATTACAGGTTCATACAAAGACAAGATCATTGAATCACAGAGGTGGTGAGAATAACAGTCTTTAACATAACAGAATGCATCCCGAGACATGATAAAACTGAAGTCAATGTCAATCAAGCGGAATTCTCTTTACCAGGTGGCATCATACGTCGAACAAACAAAGATGGTTAAAATAATCACATTGTTGCAGAATGCCTCAGAAGAGTGTTCTAATCCTGATCATCTTTGGCTGCTTTTTCCATAGTTCTTCCTCCATTACATCATCCGAGTTGGAACGTTTACAGTTTTGACTGCAGTGTTCAATTCCATTTGTAATTTTTGCATTAACAAGCTATTCATGCCTGTGTGTTGCAATACTGAGTCAATGGAGAAGGGTATTCTGCCAAGAGTGATCCTATTTTTGGCACCATTGAGCTTTCCCACTACCATCAAAGCACATACAGAAAATAATATTCCCCACTTGCCTTGCCGAATGAAGCTCCACCAAATCTCAAAAACATTGCTGCTATTCAGCAGCCCATTTCATTAACACTGCAACCATCACCTCAAAGGTTCAATCATGCAACCATGGTGATCCATAGCTGTGAGCTCCAAGCTTAATTCTCTAAGATGTAGCTTCTACAATTTAAAACTAGTTAAGTGCAAAATAAAAGAACACCGACATTTCCAAGTTTCTTTCAAAGCACATCCATTTTATGTGGAAATAAGATAACATTATAAAATTAGTAACACCAATACTAGTGCATAAAAACCCAATGTCTTTAGTTCAACCAAAGATAGTTCATAGTTCATAGTTTAGTGTTCAAGAACCTGATGGTTGTTGGGAAGACTATTCTCGAACATGATGGTCACTGTTTTCAGACTAACTTCCCGATGCCAGATTGGAATATGAGACCATGGCCAGGGTGGTGTGGTCTTTGGTGATGCTAACTGCCTTTTTGACCGGGTCAATCACTTTTTGTAATCTCCTTCATACCTCTTTAACGAACCAGGCCATTATGCAACCAGTCAATATGCACTCTACTGTACACTTATAGAAGTGCAAGAATATATTTGCTGACATGCCGAATCTCCTTCATCTTCTATGGAAGTAGCGGTATTGATATTGTTGTTTTCATTTTTTAATGTCTTTACATTTTAGGGTTGATATAATATTGTACCAGAAATTGGATGTTCTCATTTCAATCTTTGCTGTAATTCTATTTCTACCTTTTGAGTAGACCTGACACTTGACATGCAGTGGATGAACGGTTTCATATTACATAAAGTATAATCTGTATCAATTAAATGAAATATTTTATGTGTGAAAAATGCTATTCTTACACAATTTGTGAATGTCGTACAGAGTGTCAACGATGAAATCAGAGGGCAATTGGAACTTTATGGTATCATGTTGGAAATTGAACAAAACATAAGAGAGACAAAGTTATGGAAGAAAATTACATTAAATGATAAGAACGAATGTTAAATCTTAAAGAAAAAAGGAAAGGATTTTCAGAAAGCCTTATTACCTTGGCAGACCATTTTGAAGTAATTCATATTTTGAGGTTCTTTTTGGTGTGCAATGATTGATGTCATGCAGGTAAATAGTAGAGAACACCATGAACAAATTATTTATAATTCGACTACTGCATTCAACTTTGCATTTCAATGTCACTTTGCTATGCCACATGGCTTTTGAATTGATTCATCTATAGGTATTTCTCTTCAGTGGACTGATAATTTTGACTCCTTTACTTTATAATTACATTTGATTACAAAGTGAATTAACATTGTTCCTTCCTTGAAAGAAAACAAGTGGGGCAAAATTAGCCCATCTGTAATTTATCAGTGTGATATTTGTGCCTGATTAATCTGTGGGCATTAGACCTGAAGCAGGTGGTACACCAGCTTTGCACATCTCAATCATTTATAAATTACTCTGTGGCTTGCATTCCTTTCTTTAATCGATGGGTTATCACCTTTGAAAGAGGCCCAATATTGTGAGCAACTATCATCACCTAAAACTCATCTACAACTTTTAACAGAAAGGTTCACACTTTCTGCATGTGAACATCAGCAGAGAGTGATCGTAATGCTGTTAAAGAAGGAACTGCAGATGCTGGAGAATCGAGGGTTACACAAAAAGCTGGAGAAACTCAGCGGGTGCAGCAGCATCTAAAGAGCGAAGGAGATAGGCGACGTTTCGGGTCGAGACCCTTCTTCAGACTGAAGAAGGGTCTCGACCCGAAACGTCGCCTATCTCCTTCGCTCTTTAGATGCTGCTGCACCCGCTGAGTTTCTCCAGCTTTTTGTGTGATCGTAATGCTATTTGCCATGCCCTCCATGAGTTTTGCTTGGCTGGACAGAAATGCTGAATCTCGCTGACCATCATGAAATAGGGAATGATAGATAGTAATGAGCAGTATTAGGTAAACCATCCATAATAACAGAACGGATGGTGGTCAATTTAAGATTCTGTTGGCTACTATTGCTGGCCATTATGTATGACTTCCTAAATGGAATTTGAATGGGGATCCAGACATTTGTACCTTTCAACTCTTCTACAAATTTAAACAGGATGACAGACACTTTAGCCATATCCAGAGAAGAAATCATAATAGACAAATCCTTTATCATCTCTTATGCTTGAGGCTGGCTTGAGGAACGACCAGCTCTGGGATGGTAGATTACTAGCCACAGTTCAGAATAATCTTTGCAGCTCGTGTGAAGTTTGGCGCGGTTCCTCATGGATTCTCTTCAGTGGTTGCGCACCAGTGATTATGGGTGGAATTTATCCCTTTTAGTTAAATGCTCCTTGTTGATTTGGTGGTTGCCCAGATAGCCACATCTGTGCAGTCAGTGACAACCTGTCCTTGTAGGAAGCCAGCCAGAGACAAACCTGAGTTTCAGTTCATTCTGGCTATTGTGATCACAGATGTTTACATCTCTTCCAGTTCCAGCAAATAATCCATCTACTGCATTTATATCCAATGCTTTGAGCAACCCTAGATATATTTATGTCCTGGGAGAATTGCAATGGCATCTTTTTTCAAAGTTAAATTTATGTTTTCACTGAAAAAAATATATAGTTTCATATTAAATAGCAGCAATTCTTCTGAGAAAAATATCTTACCTTTCCACACATTATGGTGTGTTCATAAATTGGATGCTAATTAGCAAGGTTGAAGAGTCTCCTGTCTCCTTTTCCCTGAAATGCTTTTTTGGTTTTTGTATTATAGTAGCCAAATAGATGCGCTGTTAATAGTGCTGACATTAACACAAAATACAAGATTTTCCAAAGGATCCTCATCCACAATGTTGGACTTGCTTTTTCTTTATGCATATTGTTGTTTCCTTTGTTTTATGAAATTTTACTTATTATGTATTTTCCGCCCAGTGTGCTGGTCACAGTACCAGTTGAAATGTTTATTCCAGGAATTGACACTGTAAAACTCCTGTCTCACGGTGCGAGTCGACCGACGAGTGACCCCGAGTTTTCACTCGCGGTAATCACGTACAATTAACGTAGCGGGAACGTCAGAACTCGCGCGCGCAACTTAGCGACTCGTGGCGCTAACGGCAGGAACCTGTGAAACTTGTTAACTTGAAAAAATTCAAACATGTTTGAGGTTTTCCACGAGTCAAATTTACTGTTCAAGTTAAAAATTGAAACATTTAAACTCGTTGTAATAACGTAGTGGCCCGTGCGTTTACCTTAGTGACTTGTGAGTCTATCGTGGGCACTCTTTAACTCAGCGGGCAGGCAGCATCTCTGGAGAGAAGGGATGGGTGACGGGACGACGTTTCCAAATTCCTGCTGCATCTTTGGGCTCCATCTCAGATGGTAAAGCTGCAACTTTAAACTGACATATGACAATCTTAACTCTTCACATTTTACAGGATTGGATGCAAAATCAGTGATATTCCCGGCCATTCTCCGTCACACATTGAGAGAGGGACGGGGAGCGGGGAACCATGGTGGATGTCTAAAGGATGTCAACTCCAGGGCACTGCCCCACACACTGACCCTTGACTGAAGCCCAGGGACTGCTCAGAACAGACAAGTCCGCCCTCTTTAACCTGACTCCCCTCCTCGTCCATTCTGCTGGAGCCCTTCCTCAAATCCCACCGGGAATAGTTGGGCATCCCAGTTGAAAGGTGCAGCAGTACAGAGCGGTGTCCAGTGCATTTGGTGCCATCTCTCTGACACACAAATGCAGACAAGAAAGCGTCAGGGGCACGGGGGTGGTGGTGATGGGCAGACACTGACTGTGGGAACGTTCCTGTGTGGAGGCTGATCCTGCCTTGATTTAGATTGTGCCATCCCCAACAAAAAGAGATTGGTAACACTTTTCGAACAACATTCACTGACAGTCCCGGGTCCAATGATATGGGCTGGGAGTCTCCATGGTTGGGAGTCTCTCCCAGCTGCAGCCTTCGTCCACCTTCTCAGCCGCCAGCCAAACACCATCCTCGGCCTGTTCCATTGAGGTCATCTTCTTGGGCGGCGCTTTGTCAGGGACCTCCCCCTCGACCTTCCTATCATGAAGCCAGCTTACAGGATCTAAGGCACACGCATATGTCTCCACCTTAAGGTGGTGACCCTCAGAGAAGTCCCAGCCTCACAAACAACTCAACACAATAAATAATGTAAAGCAGCCTGGGGCAAGATGGTTTGCCCATGATTTAAATTTTAAACGTCATCCCGTCACCCATTCCTTCTCTCCAGAGATGCTGCCTGCCCGCTGAGTGACCATACTGAGGGAATTCCCACGTATATGAAGCAGAGAGAAAGGTGAGTTCTACATGGCTCTGCCCGACTTTTGAGAATGGATTCGGTGGTTTGTACCCACTCTCCCTCCCTGCTCACCACCCCCCCACCAAGCCAACCGCCAAGCCCTCCTCATTACAGTGGCGGAAGCGACATTTCCAAGAGAATGGGGCAGAGAGTTGGGGCAGCGCTGGGATGGGAGCAGGGCAGATGAGGCGCACCAAAGGAACAAACAAGTTGATGGCTGCAAGGGGCAGGCGGCAGAGGTCTTGTGCCCCAGCGAGGTAGACCGCTCTTCCCCCTGCTAATGCACACACAGAAAGAGAGAGATGAGAGCAGAGAATGATCCCAGCCTAGCTCTGGCACTGGACGGTGTGCATTTTCCCTTTGTAGGTCATATCAATAGACGCGGCCGTGCTGAATTCTATCTTTAATTCAAAGCCGCAGGATGGAGTTGTCTTCTTTTTACACTGTTGCTTCGCCGCCACCGCCTCCTTGTTGCACAATGGCAGCGAGTGCGGGGCCGAGATCCTGCCTAGTTTTTTAAAGTTCTGAAATTGAATAACTTGCAATACTGAATACTTCAATACCCCCGTTAACTGCTGCGAATGGCAGTTCAATCCACACGTATGGCGTACGCATGGTTCCCGTCATTTTCGGCGCGTGCCACTTCACCTGGCCATTCAGCATCAAGGACGAGGCCCAGCCGCTGCTGGGCGCAGATTTGTTGCGTGCGCAGTCGTTCCTCGTGGACGTGAGGGGCCAACGTCTCGTCCACGCGTCAACTTTAGAGAGGATCTCCTTGCGCTCCACTGCGCCCACCTCGCCGGTCAGCAATCTCGTAGCGACGGTGGACAATGTCTACGCCCAGGTACTGGCTGAGGTTCTGGACATTGTCACCCCAAAGTTTGGCTCGGCCAGCCTGAGGCACGGTGTCATGCACCAAAATTATGACATTAATCCACGCCCGCGCACGCAGGCTCGCTCCAGACAAGCTCCACATAGCAGCCATGATCATATTGAATGGCGGTGGAGGCTCGAAGGGCCGAATGGCCTACTCCTGCACCTATTTTCTATGTTTCTATGTTTCTACATACTTATTAAAACGCTGATCATGTACATATGTATATGTGTGTGTGATTGAGGCAGTGCAGGGTAGGTCAGGGGATATGGGGAGAAGGCAGGAATAGGGTACTGATTGTGGACGATCAGCCATGATCACATTGAAAGGTGGTGCTGGCTCAAAGGGCCAAATGGCCTCCTCCTGCACCTATTTTCTATGTTTCTATGTTTCTTTATGTGTGTGTATATGTGGCTGTCTTTACATCTTTACAAATCAAAATAGGACGTACATAGTAAACGGTGGGGAATTGAAGAATACAGTTGAACAGAGGGATCTGGGAATAACCGTGCATAGTTCCTTGAAGGTAGAATCTCATATAGATAGGGTGGTAAAGAAAGCTTTTGGTATGCTAGCCTTTATAAATCAGAGCATTGAGTATAGAAGCTGGGATGTAATGTTAAAATTGGACAAGGCATTGGTGAGACCAAATCTGGAGTATGGTGTACAATTTTGGTCGCCCAATTATAGGAAGGATGTCAACAAAATAGAGAGGGTGCAGAGGAGATTTACTAGAATGTTGCCTGGGTTTCAACAGCTAAGTTACAGAGATAGGTTGAATAAGTTAGGTCTTTATTCTCTGGAGCGCAGAAGGTTAAGGGGGGACTTGATAGAGGTCTTTAAAATGATGAGAGGGATAGACAGAGTTAATGTGGACAAGCTTTTCCCTTTGAGAATAGGGAAGATTCAAACAAGAGGACATGACTTTAGAATTAAGGGACAGAGGTTTAGGGGTAACATGAGGGGGAACTTCTTTACTCAGAGAGTGGTAGCGGTGTGGAATGAGCTTCCAGTGGAAGTGGTGGCGGCAGGTTCGTTGGTATCATTTAAAAATAAATTGGATAGGCATATGGATGAGAAGGGTATGGAGGGTTATGGTATGAGTGCAGGCAGGTGGGACTAAGGGAAAAAAGTTGTTCGGCACGGACTTGAAGGGCCGAGATGGCCTGTTTCCGTGCTGTAATTGTTATATGGTTATATGGTTATATGGCCCGCTGTGGCTCCTTGGTGATTTTGCTTTGTTGTGGTAACGGCGGGACTGCGAGGAGCGGCCATGGATGAGTTTCAGCAGGCGGAGGAGGTAACTGCCAAACTGCCAAACTGCCAAATCTTCTCAAAAACACTACGCGGTAACTATAAGATTTATACATATTCTGATTGACATATTTCCTCTCGAAGCTGGGACCATTTTATCTAAACATTTTATACTTTATTTATCAACTTATTCTCGTCATTTCTGATAAAAAATCTAACAAAATGTCAAAAGACTGAAATTAAAACCACCAGTTTTATCTGATGATGTCACAATAGCTCTGCTAGCAGTGATCAGCCTCAGTGAAGATTTCATCGTATATTTGACATGTTATTTGCAATGAAAGCTTTAAAAATGCCAACTTGCTCAAGATTGTCACATATTCTGATTCACATTTTCCCCTTCTTGGCAGAGATCACTTTCACAGAACATTTTATGCTTTATTTCTCGACTTATTACTGATTAAAGTTTAAAAAATCAAAATACCTTGAATTTCAAACCGAGCAGCTTCAACTGATGATGTCACTATGGCGCGACGAGCAGGGGAGGGCGAATTGCTATTGCAACACGCAGGACAAGTGCAATTGGAATTTTTTTTTAAGAGCACTGCTGAGGGAGGCAAGAGGAGTGCTGGAATTTTACGTTCGGGAACGGCTTGAGTTGGAGGACCACGCCTCCCGTGGGGGCTATGGGTAGGGAACGGATGTATTGGGGGAGCAGACCCAACGGGTCTGCACTTGGTCTAGTCTTCAATAAAAATCTTCAAGTATAGGATCCTTCTTGCCTGAGCTAGAGCGGCAAAAAAGGGCCTACATTTTTGATCCTGCGCCAAAACAAAATACCGCAGATCCTACTGTTTATCTTGTGATAAACTGAGCCAGGTAGTGTTTTTATCCATAATAATGAATTGCAGTAGGAATAGCCTCAAAGTTAAATAACATGGCAATGCCCATCCCCAACATCATGCATGCATGACGAATGCTGTAAAATGGTAACTCAACATTAATGAGGGATGGAAAAATATGGCATGGAAAGGCATCGATTAGCCTGCATTGTTTCTGCATTTTCATTTACATGAAACGTTTTTCATTTTCTAAGAATTTGAAATAACATTTAATTATTTTATATTGTCAGTGGATGAAATGGCATTGTTGATAGAATTCTTGCCATTGAGTCAGAAGATTTTAAGTTCAAGTCTCCGTCCAAGAGCAATAGACAATACACAATAGGTGCAGGAGGAGGCCATTCGGCCCTTCAAGCCAGCACCGCCATTCAATGTGATCATGGCTGATCATCCACAATCTCCCCATATCCCCTGACTCCGCTACTCCAAGAGCCCTATCTAGCTCTCTCTTGAAAGTGTCCAGAGAACCTCCACCCCCATCTGAGGCAAAGAATTCCACAGACTTACAACTCTCTGTGTGAAAAAGTGTTTCCTCATCTCTGTTCTAAATGGCTTACTCCTTATTCTTAAACTGTGGCCCCTGGTTCTGGACTCCCCCAACATCGGGAACATGTTTCCTGCCTCTAGTGTGTCCAAACCCTTAATAATCTTACATGTTTCAATAAGATTCCCTCTCATCCTTCCAAATTCTCGATTACATAAGCCCAGCTGACCCATTCTCTCAGCATATGACAGACATGCCATCCCGGGAATTAACCTTGTGAACCTACGCTGCACTCCCTCAATAGCAAGAATGCCCTTCCTCAAGTTAGGAGATCAAAACTGCACACAATACTCCAGGTGTGGTCTCACTAGGGCCCTGTACAACTGCAGAAGGACGTCTTTGCTCCTATACACAAGTCCTCTTGTTATGAAGGCCAACATGCCATTTGTTTTCTTCACTGCCTGCTGTACCAGCATGCTTACTTTCAGTGACTGATGAACAAGGGCCTCCAGATCTCGTTGTACTTCCCCTTTTCCCAACTTGACATCATTCAGATAATAATCTGCCTTCCTGTATTTGCCACCAAAGTGGATAACCTCACATTTATCCACATTAAACTGCATCTACCATGCATCTGGCCACTCACCAACCCGTCCAAGTCACCCTGCATCCTCATAGCATCCAGTTCACACTGCCACCCAGCATTGTGTCATCTGCAAATTTGCTAATGTCACATTTAATCCCTTCATCTAAATCATTAATATATATTGTAAATAGCTGCGGTCCCAGCACCAAGCCTTGCAGTACCCCACTAGTCTCTGCCTGCCATTCTGAAAGGGACCCGTTAATCCCTACTATTTGTTTCCTGTCTGCCAACCAATTTTCTATCCATGTCAGCACTGTACCCCCAGTACCACGTGCCCTAATTTTGACCACTAATCTCCTATGTGAGACTTTGTCAAATGCTTTCTGAAAATCCAGATACACTATATCCACTGGCTCTCCCTTGTCCATTTTCCTAGTTACATCCTCAAAAAATTCCAGAAGATTAGTCAAGCATCATTTCCCCTTCGTAAATCTATGCTGATTCAGGCCGATCCTGTTACTACTATCCAAATGTGCCATGATTTCATCTTTTATAATTGACTCCAGCATCTTCCCCACCACCAATGTCAGGCTAACTGGTCTATAATTCCCTGTTTTCTCCCTCCCACCTTTCTTAAAAAGTGGGATAACATTAGCTACCCTCCAATCCTGAATCTATAGAATATTGGAAAATGATCACAGTACAAAAGTCTATATGTGTGTGCTACAGTGCAGTACAAAGAAACGTTACACCATCAGAGACACTAATTTTCATTGAGATGTTAAACTGAGATCCTGTCTGTTCTCTCAAATGAATGTAAAAGATCCCATGGTATTATTTTGAAGAAGAACAGGGAAGTTATCCCAAGTGGCCTCGCTGCCGTTTTCCCTCATTATGCTTCTGTGAAACAGATTACTGGGCCATTGTCAGACCACTGCTTGTGGGAGTTTACTGTTGCAAATTGGTTGCCATATTCCCTCCTTTATGAAAGTGACTACAGTGACTATACTTCATTGGTTCAACAGTATTTTGTGACGTGCTGAAAGGGACATGAAAAATGTGATTATAAACACGTCATTCATTTTTTTCCCCCTTTAATGCCATCCTGGGGAGTTCAGAGGGACTGTATTCTTAAAGGATATTAGGGGACATTAAAAGAAATGATGGGCATATTTTATGCTTTGACAGTTTTAAAACACAGATTTCAAAAGAGAACAAAAGGAATGCATTTCCCATAAAAATCAATCTATAAATGTGCCTTTCAGTAAGGCTAAAGCACTGGGGGGGGATACAGTTCACATTTCACCCTTGACGGCACTGTCAGCAACATCACTTTGACCTACAGTATATGACAATTTATAGTGTCTGTAACAGAGCATTTTTTTGCATCTCAATTTTTTTATAGGTATATAATTTCAAAAAAGCAATTTCTCAGGTAAAATGTTGCCTGTTAGATCTACATTGTCCCCTATATTTTGTTTCCATGGTGACAGACTCTCTTAGATGACTGCCTTCCTCAGCTCCTTCAAAATGATTGCATCCTATTTTTTCATCACATTACAAGAGGCTGTTTTCATTCTCACTTCCTGACCATATTAAATGTAAGAAAAAAGAGATTGAATTACTTTGCTGTACAGTCTATATCTGATAAGGATTTAAGAGCTGATATTGATGTACTGGAGACAGTTTTTCTCTTCTATTTCTCAAGAAAATCAACAAAAAATTATCATGAATCTGCCTTTAGATTGACCATTCAAAGTAGTCAAGTAGCAATTCAGACCTGAGGGTAAATACGGAACCTCCCTCCCTCTATTGATATTCAAAGCAATGTTTTGTTTGCTCACTACAATTCTGCAATAGGACGCCAAATATGATGGTTTGCATAGGATGTTTCAGCGTTGGAATTGTTGCTTTACCTCAGGATGTAACCTGTACACTCAGGATAATGAGGCTATGTCTTCACTGCTTTTCTTTATAAATGACTTGCACTACAGTTAGTTTGAGGATAACATTCTAATATGTCTTCAGTTAACAATGGACACAGAAATGTATGTTGCCCATGAGTGGCTGAACCCCCCCCCCCCCCCCCCCCCAAATGTTGTTTTTGTCAGTCCAGAAACATTTTAACAAATTCAAATTGTTTTGTATATCCGCTATGAATTTCTGACGACAATGTTTAGTTATGGGCATGCAATATTCTCTGGTTGGATGTGTATGTGGTCATTTAGAAGATGGGAATAAAACTAGTTAGATTTCTGGATGGATTTTTACCACTGGATGGATGGATTTTTACCTCCCAGAGAGTTGTGAATTCACCCAGATAGTTGTGAATTTGTGGACACCCATAGAGTTGTGAATTTGTGGAATTTTCTGCCACAGAAGGCAGTAGAGGCCTATTCACTGGGTGATTTTAAAAAAGAGTTAGATAGCGGAATCAATGGGTATGGGGAGAAGGCAGGAACGGGTTACTGATTGTAGATGATCAACCATGATCACAATGAATGGTGGTGCTGGCTCGAAGGGCCAAATGGCCTCCTCCTGCACCTATTTTCTATGTTTCTATGTAGGCAAAGAGTCAATTAAGAGCGTAGAACACAGAATATAGAAAAGTACAGAAACAAGGAACTGCATATGCTGGGGTAAGAAGTGGGGTGAGAGGAGGGGGGTGGGGGGAGGGCGGGGGGAGGGGGGAGGGGCAGGTTGTAGTTACCTACAATGTCAGAATTCAATGTTATACTATTGGGTTGTAAGCTGCCCAAGCAGAATATTGGTGATGCTGCTCCTCCAGTTGGCATGTGGCCTCATTCTGCCAATGGAGCAGGCGTAAAGGGCCAGTCCCACTGTACGAGATAATTCAAGAGCTCTCCTGAGTTAAAAAAAAATCAAACTCATGGTAAGTATGTAGAATGTACGTAGCGGCTACGCTGGAGCTCGTGGATGTCTCGTAGCGGCTCGTAATGCTAACGGCAGGTACTTGGGAAATGCAGTAACTCGTGAAGTTTTTTCAGCACTGTGAAAAATGTCCATGAGAGCCCCAAGTACCTACGAACGGCTATTACCGTAATTCTCCGAGTTCGAAACAGGGGAAACTTGGGAGAACTCTTGAATTACCTCGTACAGTGGGACAGGCCCTTAAGACTGACAGGACTGTGTGCAAATTGGAAGAGGAGTTAAAATGTTGAGCACCCGTAAGATCCAGTAGGTCTTGGTGAACCAAGCGCAAGTGTTCAGTAAAACGATTGCTGAGTCTACACTTGGTCTCACTGATATACAAGGAGAAATTGCAAACATTGAATGCAGTAAATGAGGTGCAAATGAACCTCTGTCTCATCTGGATTAACTACTTTGATTCCTGGATGGCAATAATGGAGGAGGTATATGGTCAGTTGTGGCGGAGGCAAGAGATCAAGGAAGGGGAAAGAGGAGTCAGAGATAGTCCAAGTGAATTTGATGGTAATGAGTAAGTTAGTGGTAAAGTTAATGAAATCATCGAGTTCTGCACGGGTTCAGGAGGCACTCATGTTCTCACTGAACTACATGCAAGACACCTCACATGCCCTTCAGCACTTCAATAACTTTCAATCCTAGGCCCCCATTGCCTCATCTTTACCATGGACATCCAGTACATTTACACCTGCAACCCCACCAGTAAGGTCTCAACGCCTTTGGTTCTTCCTTGAACCGAGACCCAATCAATTTCCCTCAACTAATACTCTCCTCCACCTGGCGGAACTTGTCCTCACTCTTAACAACTTCTCTTCTCTTTCCAGGTGAGGCAGAGGTTCGCCTGCACCTCTTCCAACCTCATCTATTGCATCCGCTGTTCCAGGTGTCAACTGCTCTACATCGGTGAGACCAAGCGCAGGCTTGGCGATTGCTTTGCCCAACACCTCCGCCAAGTTCGCAATAACCAACCTGATCTCCCGGTGGCTCAGAACTTCAACTCCCCCTCCCATTCCGATTCCGACCTTTCTGTCCTGGGCCTCCTCCATGGCCAGAGTGAGTCCCACCGCAAATTGGAGGGGCAACACCTCATATTTCGCTTGGGTTGTTTACACCCCAGCGGTATGAACATTGATGTTTCCAATTTCAGGTAGTCCTTGCTTTCTCCCTCCTTCCCCCCCTTCCCCCCCTTCCCAGCTCTCCCACAGCCTACTATCTTCGCCTCTTCCTTTTCTTTTTCCCGCCCCCCCCAACATCAGTCTGAAGAAAGGTCTCGACCTGAAACATTGCCTATTCCTCCCCTCCATAAATGCTACCTCACCCGTTGAGTTTCTCCAGCATTTTTGTCTACCTTGTCTTGACTCCTCTCACTTTTGCCAAGTCCCAGGTATTGCCATGGGCACACCTATAGGCCCCAGCTACCCCTCCCCTGTTTGGTTATGTTAAACAGTCTTTGTTCCAAACATACCCTGGCACCATCTCCAAAATCTTTCTCCATTACATCGACGACTGCATCGGTGCTGCCTCCTGCACCTGTGCAGAATTAGTTGATTTCATTAACTTTACCACAAAGTTCCATCCTGCCATCAAGTTCTCTTGGACTATCTCTGACACCTCGTTCCCCTTTCTTCATCTCTCTGTCTCCATCATAGGGGACAGACTATCGACTGATATCTACTACAAACCTAATGACTCCCACACTAATCTGGACTACACCTCCTCCCACCCTGCCTCTTGCAAAGATGCTATACCCTACTCTCAATTCCTCTGTCGCCGCTGCATCTGGTCCTAAGATGAGGCTTTCCATTCCAGGACATCCACGATGTCATCTTTCTATAGTAAACATAGCTTCCACCCTGCTGTCATAGATGGATCCCTCACCCGTTTCTCCTCGGTGTTCTGTAGTTCTGTTCTATATTCTCCCCCCACACCCCCCTCCCCCGCAAGATGGAACAAGGATACAGTTCCCCTGATCCTCACCTTTCACCCCACCAGCCTAGGCATCCAACACATCATCCTCCAACATTTTCATCACCTCCAATGCAATCCCACTACCAGTCACATCTTCACATCCCCATATATTTCTGCCTTCTGCAGATACCACTCCCTCCACAACTCCTTGGTTCACTCATCCCTTCCCACTCAAACCATCCCTCCCCTGGTACTCCTGCAGGAGATATAACACCTGTCCCTTCACCTCCATTCGGGAACCCTAGCAGACCTTCTAGGTGAGATGGAGGTTCACCAGTATGTCCTCTAACCTCATCTACTGCATCCAGCATTACCAATGTCTCTATGACTCTATGATCCATATCCCTCCATTCCCTGCAAATCTATGTGCCTATCTTAAATTCTCTTAAATGCCACTATTGTATCTGTCTCCACCACAATCACTACACTGGTGAAAGCAGTTGTTGCCTCTGTGAAGTGACTTTAAGGTGTTATATTTTATGAATATATATGCTTTTCCATATTATGAAATGTTATTTGTGAATTTTCAGGGGATTTCCTTTATTCTCATTTCTGGATTTCCACAAACTAATGCAGCCATAACACTGCAGCCATTACTTCCATTATTGTTACAGATTTTCTGTAGATTTCCACACAGAGTGGGGAACTGGAATGTTGGTGACAAGCATCAACAACATAACTTACCAGGGGCATAATCGCTGCTAAAGCAAAGACGACAGAGGAATTTTAAAATGCATTTTTTATTGGGTGAATCATGTATAAATTGTTTAAAATGCCATACTGTCTTTAACATTTCAAATTAGCCTTTCGAGCTGAAAGATTAGAAATAGGAGTTTTGATATATTTTCCGAATCAAATCTCAACATTTAATTAAGCAGGATAATAATCATCAGGGGTTTCTACAAAATATCCATAATCCTCCACGGCCAAAACTTATCTATCATTCCACTAAATATTCAGAGTATGAGGTTCACAATGTAAAACATTGTCTCAAATAATGAATCCAATGGCGGTGAGACATGCAGGCACTTGTGAGTTATTTTGCCTGATGTCATAAATGGTTTATTTTTCATTACCTCTGACTGTCTTGTATTCTATTTATACAGTAGCCCATGCTTAATATTGTCTTGCAGCTCATGTTATTCTCCTTTATGCATCTGCTGAATGTTCATTGGTGCATAAGGATGCAATTTAATATTCATTTGTGCAGTGGCATGGAGTTGTGCCTGCGGGGTACACAAATTATATTATAATGTGGGTTCTGGGTGTAAACAGATGCCTGTGTTATCATCTTTTACTCTGTGCTGGGAAGAAATGCCACTAGAAAGTTAAAGGACCATTCCCCAGGTCTCATGTTACTGTTTTACATCTAAATATTTATAGGAGGAATACAACTTTATTTAATCGTTCATATTTAATTCATACATGTCCATTTCCAAAAAGGATATTTTGGTGTAAACATTATGTTTGGAACCATAGTATCGTATAATGTAGCAATGTTACAAAATTTTGACATTTTAAAAATCAAGTCTGCAATTTATCCCATCAGGTAAAGCATAAAAAGAAGTTTAATTTGACACCTAATTCACTTTCACATCTTCAGTATTAAAAAAGTTATGGCCATTTCCATACTCGGAAATTAGCATCTTGTTCCCTATTGCTTTTCCATTGACTTAACACAAAAGTTGTGATCGAGGACAGTCAAAAGCCCATAACTTTCTTAAAAATTAAGAGAACTGAAATAAATTTTCAGTTATTTTAGATTGAAGTATCCTGAAATAAATATGAAACAATCTTACTTGGATGACCTGAAATTACAGGTAATTACAAAATTCAATTACTAGATCTAAACATCTATCCATTTCTTAAGAAAATATGAACTTTTTTTTAAAGCCTAAGTGTCCAAATAACATTCACACAAGAATTCACAATATAACATGATTTTTAAATCTAATTGTCATTCATTTATAGGCCAAATTGAAGGAATTTAGTGTTTAATGCCCGTAAATAAATGGCCATTTAAATCAGCTTGCGAGTGGGATTTTCTGGAACGTGATGGATTGGAACATTGCAGATGCGGTGAATTTAAACCCAATATCAGCAGGAAAAATACTGCCGGTTTATATGGGGAATAAATCACCGTTTCACAACATGAAATGTTGATTAAGGTCATCTAAACAAGCAAGTTTATATGAAAAAATAAACAGCTTTCATTTACCTGTCCCCTACGTAAAATCTGTCCCCGTTGTCGGCGTTCACGGTATTAGGAGCTAATTTTTTTATTTTACTGCAGCGCTGAAATAGTCGGGCGATTAAAAAAAAAATGTCACCTACCGGCAGTCGGAACGAATCTTTAGCAAAAGCTCGCACTCCGAGAAAATATAATTCCGGATGGCAAGGGAAAACCACATTTTAACCCCGCCCCCCCTCAAAGGTGCCAAAGTCGTGCACACGGCCAGTGACAGAACTGCAGCGCCGCTGAAGGCAAGTTTTGTATCATACCTATATAATGGTTCATACTTTTCAGCAGGGTTGAAGTGGATCTGAATCTCCATTTATGCCACACTAATTCTTGATAACGCCACAATTGCTTTGCCAAGTGATGCGATGTATGGATCAAGACAATGTTTGGATTAATGTTTATAAAAATTCCAGATTAAAATATTTAATTGGAAAACCATTGTATTATGACATTTAATCATTTATTCAATTTCAATTAAAACAAAACTGAAAATTGGACTCAGGATCAGATGAAAAGTTATACTCTATATTCCTTGATCTTATCTCAAATGATGTATTAATGGTAAATTATTCCATTCCTTATGATTTTTTTTTGTCTCTTTTTTTTCTCTCTTTCTTTTTTTATTACTCTTAATCTATAATTAATAAAAACTATTAGAGGCAGAATGATTCAATTGATAATATTAATTATGTATGATTGATGTACACAAAATACTTCTACCATAATATGTGTTTGCCAATTTATTGCTTACCTCTAATAAAAATATATTTTAAAAAAAAAAATAATTAAAAAAAAAAAAAAATATATATATATATATATATATATATATACTGGACAGAAACAAAAGTATGAATTGTAAACATAAGTAATTAGACCTCTGGAAAGTGATCAAACATTTCTCAGATGATTAGAATAGTTTAAGATCCTGTTTGAATGAGGAACTCTGTATAAAAGTACGCAAAAGATTTATCAATTATATCTGGAGGTCATGTTTGTACATATTGTAATATATGTAACCTATGTAATATTGCTTGTAGCATTTGATTAACTGTTCGCTGCATGTTTCTACAATATTTCAGTGTAAATCCTAACAGAGGTTGCTTGTCTCCACAGAGGAAGCCACTGTGAGAAATACATTGTAATTTATTTTCTAAACAATGTACCTTTGTTTGTTACTTAAATTCTCAGCTATCGTCCCAGATCTTTGAATACGAATGGGAAAAGATACAAAAAACTATAGTTAGAATTACTTTTTATGATTGTATCAGAAGAAATGTGTCCTCCAAATTAAAATTATTTTACCCCTGTAAATTATAAACATTACATTGAATTTGGCAACCAATGATATCTGCACATTATGCTGCGCCACATTAACAAGCTCAAATAAATTCTTCTGTCTTCTTGTTATTGCAGAAATATTAACCTATTTGTTTAAATTCCTCCCAGAGGAAAGCAGACACTGGAGGGAGGCGGGGATAAAACATGACGAATGAAAATGATGAATCACATTCTGCTTATAATGCATCCACATGTAATTAGTATTTAAGGACGTTGTGGGACATACAGTAGATATCGTCATGACCATTCTCCATTACCGAAAGAATAATCTCATCCATAGGACCGATTAGCAGACAAAATATGTAGGAAGGAACTGCAGATGCTGGTTTAAACCGAAGATAGACACAAGGTGCTGAAGTAACTCAGTGGGACAGGCAGCATCTCTGGAGAGAAGGAATTTGTGATGTTTCGGATCGAGACCCTTCTTCAGACTGAAAGACGGCTCTGTCACTGTCTATACCTCTAATATCCCTTTCCCATGACTCTCACTCTGAAGAAGGGTGTCAACCCAAAGCGTCACCAATTCCTTCTCTCCAGAGATGTTCCCTGTCCCGCTGAGTTACTCCAGCACTTTGTGCTATATGTACTCATTTGCAGACAGTTGTCACAATAAAATCAATGAGAAATCTTATTTATACTTAATGTCACAAATATAAAGCAATAAGAAGAGATTATCTTTTTCACGATATCTTCCTCTTTGCTCTGCCTATTGTACGTTTTTGACTTTATGTATAATATTATCTGCAAAATAATGCTTTTCACTGTACCTCGGCACACATGACAATAATAAACCTAAATGCTTCCCATAGCTAAACCCTAATGTAAGCCAAATATAAAATGGTAATTAATCCTAGTACCAGCAAAAATCATCCGCAAGCTATAATATTTTTAGGTCCTGTTCATGAATATAATTTAAGAAAATAAAACATTGAAATTGTCGGATAATAAAAGATCAACTATAATGCTATCACTGGTAACATACAACAAAACTGGAGTTGGTGACTAATCATTTCTAATAGTGAGTTTATAACTGATTCAGACATGAGGAAAACACCATTGTTATTCATCTTTGAAATCATAGGTCTAAAATTATCAACCTCCACTCCAACATATTATGCCTATTGCATTTCTATTGCAGACTACTGTAAAACACTATCCCAAAATGTAATTTAAAAAATATTTAATCATGCTAATTTGCATTTGATGAAGTGTCAAGATAGATTTGTGACCTGAAAGTCATTGTTTTTGGATACTTCCTGGAAAGTGGATGGCTTGATCGGCAGAAAATTATTGCCAAGGTAGATTAAAAAAAACTCAAGAAGCCGTATATCATACAGTGGTGTCAGACTACACAGCTTCATTGGTGCCTTTATAGACCTTCAGGTTGATTATCATGTCACAAGCATAAATCACTTCATTAACAAGGTCCTCCATGACATTAATCGGCACCTAAAATGGCTCCTGCGGGAATAATTTGTATTACTGTAACACTGAAAATGCAATGATTTCACAAATGCTACAAGGACCATTGAAAATGTGATGACAAAATAAAACATTTCATCTGGTTCAGTATGGTCATCAGTGACGCACATCACACAATGATAAGGGAATGACCACTACTTGTAGTCTTCTTCTTTTACTCCCCAATTTCTAGTTTTTTATAAATTAATTTTGATATCTTCATCAATGTATTATGGTAACAGCAGCATTTTCCTGAAATTTCTTGACATATAATTGTGCTTCCCTCTTTTTCTGTTTTTCTATTATGTTAATAGACTGTATATGTCTGTGTTTGTATACACACACACATACACACACACACACACACACAGATATATATATATATATATACTAGACTAAGTGGGACCCGTTGGGTCCCATGTTCACACGGGAGGGCTGGTCCCCCGACGCAATATTCCACCTCTCCACCAATTCCAATATTGGTAGCCAGTGGGGGGGGGGGGGGGGGGGGGGCTTTCTGGAGTGCTGGTATGGGTTCTTTGGGTGGCAGCTCAGTCCCTCAAGCCTAATGTGCTGGCAGCTCACTCACGGCTGGTGGGCTGGCATGGCTATTTCTTGAAATTCCATTTCAAGCAGGGTACAAGGCCACCAAATTCAAGTGCAGTTTCGTACCACTTCGAGCAGGGTGCATGGCCACCAAATTCAAGTGCAGTTTCCTATCACTTCAAGCAGGGTGCAGAGTCACCGAATTCAAGAGCTGTTTCCTACCACTTCAAGCAGGGTGCAAGGCCACCGAATTCAAGTGCACTTTCCAACCACTTCAAGCAGGGTGCAAGACCACCAAATTCAAGTGAAGTTTCATACCACTTTAAGCAGGATGCAAGGCCACCAAATTCAGTGCAGTTTCATACCACTTTCAGCAGGGTGCAAGGCCACCAAATTCAGTGCAGTTTCATACCACTTCAAGCAGGGTGCAAGGCCACCAAATTCAAATGCAGCTTCACACCATTTCAAGCAGTGTGCAAGGCCACCAAATTCAAATGCAGCTTCATACCATTTCATGCAGGGTGCAACGCCACCACATTCAAATGCAGTTTCATACCATTTCATGTGGGGTGCAAGGCCACCATATTCAAATGCAGTTTCATACCATTTCAAGCAGGGTGAAACCACCATAAAACCACCATAAAACCACACAAAACACCAAACTCACAGTTCAGTAGACATTCAGTGTGTTCAGTTGATTCACAGCTCAGACAGAGTTATGACCTCTCCCTCCCCCATCATGCAGCGACTGAGCCACACCCACACTTTCGGGTTTTATAACCCCTCCCCCTCCCACCGGAAAAGATGTGGCCTTCATGGCGTGATTGGCAGGAGAGAGATTCTCAAAAAAATGTAAACACTAATAACACTTTTATTTTTAATTGATGGGAAGAATCCTCTGCACCTGCTGAGCGGAGGGGGACTGAATAAGATGGCCAAAAATCACAGCCGTAAGAGGTAGCGTTTTATTTAATATCAATATACTGTGCAAATAGGAAGTTACCCAAAGCACCCAAGCCACCATTGGCAGTAGTGCCTTTTAACTTCAACCCAAAGCACCCAAGCCACCATTGGCAGTAGTGCCTTTCAACTTCAACCCAAAGCACCCACGTCACGATTGGCAGTAGTGCCTTTTAACTTCAACCCAAAGCACCCACGCCACCATTTGCAGTAGTGCCTTTTAACTTCAACCCAAAGCACCCAAGCCACCATTTGCAGTAGTGCCTTTTAATTTCAACCCAAAGCACCCAAGCCACCATTGCCAGTGGTGCCTTTTAACTTCAACCCAAAGCACCCAAACCACCATTGGCAGTAGTGCATTGTAACTACAACCCAAAGCACCCAAGTCACCATTGGCAGTAGTGCCTTTTAACTTCAACCAAAGCACCCAAGCCACCATTTGCAGTAGTGCCTTTTGACTTCAACCCAAAGCACCCAAACCACCATTGGCAGTCGTGCCTTTTAACCTCAACCCAAAGCACCCAAACCACCATTGGCAGCCGTGCCTTTTCACCAACCGAAAGCACCCAAGCCACCATTTGCAGTAGTGCCTTTTCACTTCAACCAAAACCACCCAAGCCACCATTTGCAGTAGTGCCTTTTAACTTCAACCCAAAGCACCCAAGCCACCATTTGCAGTAGTGCCTTTTAACTTCAACCCAAAGCACTCAAGCCACCATTGGCAGTAGTGCCTTTTAACTTCAACGCAAAGCACCCAAGCCACCATTTGCAGTGGTACATTTTAACTTCAACCCAAAGCACCCAAGCCACCATTTGCAATAGTGCCTTTTAACTTCAAACCAACCATATTTTCATTTTCAAACCACATTAAGGGCACTCACAGTTGAGGAGATGTGTTCAGTGCTATTCAGAGCTCAGAGAGACGTGACCCTCTGGCCTCCTCCATCTTGTAGAGACTGAGTGAGGCACACCACTTCCTGGTTTACTAGTCCCTTCCCCTCCCTCCAGCAGGGGCTGCAGAGGGAATGGCGAATGTTTTAAAAACATTAATATATCTCTGATTTTTCATCAATGGGAAAAATCCTCTGGTCCAGGAAGGCGGAGGGGAGCTCTGAGCGAGCTGGCCAAAAATGACGGCCATAGATGGCGGCGTTCTCTCGGAAATCACACCACAGTGAGCCAAAAGTGGTCAAGATCAGCTAAGCCTAAGTGGGACCCGTTGGTCCCAGCATCACACGGTCCCCCAACAGTGGGGGGGGGGGGAGCTTTCTGGAGCGCTAGTATGGGTGTTGTGGGCTGAGGGGACAGGTTTTCAGAGGGCTAGTATGGACATTGTTGGCCGAATGGATTCTTGGGCTGGTGGCTCAGTCACTCAAGCCTGTTGTGCTGGCAGCTCACTCACTCACGGCTGGTGGGCTGGCAGTTGACTCACGGCTATTCCTTGAAATTCCATTTATAGGCTTTTAATTATATAGAAGGCAAGGCAAATTTAATTATGCAAGGCAACTTTAATTAGGCAAGGCAACTTTAATTAGGCAAGGCAACTTTAATTAGGCAAGACAACTTTAATTAGGCAAGGGAACTTTAATTAGGCAAGGCAACTTTATTTAGACCACACAGCTTTAACATTTCCAAACCAAAGGCAACACAGCTTTAGCATTTCAAAACCAAAGGCAACACAGCTTTAGTATTTCCAAACCGAAGGCAACACAGCTTTAGCATTTCCAAACCGAAGGCAACACAGCTTTAGCATTTCCAAACCAAAGGCAACACACTTTAGCATTTCCAAACTGAAGGCAACACAGCTTTAGCATTTCCAAACCAAAGGCAACACAGTGTTAGCATTTCCAAACTATATTTTCAAACCACATTAAGGGCACTGTCAGTAAAACCACTCGCAGTTTAGTAGACATGTGTTCAGTGTTATTCACAGCTCATACTGAGAAACGTGACCCTCTTGTTCCCCTATCTTGCAGAGACAATGCCAGACCTGTTTCTGCTCCAGTCCAGATTTGGCAGATCACATCCGTTCAATCCGTTCAAATGCTGAGGCACTCAACATTTACGCGTTTTATAGTCTCTCTGGAAGGGGCGTGGTCTTCAGGAGAGAGAATCTCAACATTTTTTAAACACGAATAACTCTTGTATTTTTCATCGATGGGAAAATTCCTCTTGTCCTGTGCAGCGGAGGGGGACTCAGGAGGAGTAAGATGGGCAAAAACCACAAGCTGTAAGTGGCAGCGTTTTTTCTAAAATCAATATACAGAACAACAGGAAGTGGTCAAGATCAGACTTTTGATAATATAGATATATATGTGCGAGTGTGTGTGTATATGTATATACTGTATGTGTGTGTGCATGAATCTGTGAGTATATCTATATAACGAAAAGTCTCATCTTGACCACTTGCTGTCTGTGCTGTATATTGATTCTTTTTTTTAAACGCTACCATATATCACTATGAATTTTGGCCATCTTACTCACATTCCTCCTCCGCTGAGGCAGCCCTGAGGATTTTTCCGATCGATGAAAAATAAAAAAAGTTATGAGTGTTTAAAAAATCTTGGAATCAGCTGATTGGTCCTCTCGCCTGTCAATTACCCTGATGAAGGTAACACCCCTTCCGGGGGGGCCAGGAGTATAAAGCCTAAAGGGTACGAAATTGCATTTGTATTTGGTGGCCAGCACTCTGCTTGAAATGGTATGAAATTGCATTTGAATTTGGTGGCCTGCAATCTGCTCGAAATGGTATGAAATTGCATTTGAATTTGGTGGCCTGCATTCTGCTTGAAATGATATGAAATTACATTTGAATTTGGTGGCCTGCACTCTGCTTGAAATGATATTTCAAGGAATAGCCATGAGTGAACTGCCAGCCCACCAGCCCTGAGTGACTGAGCTGCCAGACCACCAGGCTTGAGTGACTGAGCTTACAGCCCAAGAATCCATTCGGCCCACAATATCCATACTAGCCCTCTGTAAACCAGTCCCTTCGCCCCACAACACACATACTAGCGCTCCAGAAAGCCCCCCCCCCCCCCACCACTGGCCACCGATATTGGAATTGGTGGAGAGGTGGAATATTGCATTGGGGGACCAGCATTCCCATGTGAACATAGGACCCAACAGGTCCCACTTAGCCTAGTATATATATATATATATATATATATAAGCATGTTGAAAGAATTCAGATATACGGCAATAAGTGATTCATTTTGAGTGCTCTGATTACCGTAGACAATATTTAACCGTACTAAATGCAGATTAACTGGGCATTCATCTCAATATGGTTGATAATACCTTGCTCTGTGAAGATGGGTTCCCACATTTCAACAACCACTAAAAAGTATTTCCAACACAAAATGCTTTCAGACGTTCTGAGTGATGCGATGATGCCTATAGATATGTGTTATATCTCTTATCATAACTGTTCACTCTTGACAAAAACATTTGCAATTACAAAGATGTTATGTTACCACGTTAGAAATATCTCCTTAGGCCATTGATGAACAGTGATTGATGACACCAAATTCCATTTTTTGAAAATGTTAATAAAATTGCTAAATCAATTTTGGCCTCAAGTTGTGCAATTGTTTATTTTCCTTGAAAACTATGAGGTTTAACGCCAATATTCATGTTGATTAGACACAAAATGCTGGAGTAACTCGGCGGGATAGGCAGTGTCTCTGCAGAGAAGGAATGGGTGACATTTTAGGTAGAGACCCTTCTTCATACCCAAATGTTGATTAGTATTGCGAATAAGAGTTGCAACAGAAAAGAAGAGGTGAGGAGAAATGACAAAGTTGGTGCAAAATGTCTGGTAATTCTAGAGTCTGCTAGGGACTGCCAAGAGTGAGAAAGATGATCCAGGAGTTTGGGAGTAATGGACTATTTGTCAGATCTAGAAATATTGACTAAATTATATGTCAGGCTCCAAGATGGTAGTCTGATATCTGATAAATTTCTCCATTTATCCTGTTTTTATCTCTCTGCTTTTAACCTTCTTTCAGCTTTTCTCGCTTTTAGCATCACTATCTCTCCAGGTATAAGTGCTGTTTCTTTCTCAGAGACTCATTTTCTTTGGAGATTACTTTGGGTGAAAAGTGATGCTAATTAGGTGCAGTGCAGTGTTAATTAAAAACATCTGCTCAACAGTTTGTAAATTTAATCCTAATTGCTGATTACCATGACTTGAATTTGTCACTTAAGTGTTAGTGTGGAGCTGCAAATGTGGATTTTTTTTCTGCACCTTCTGTCTCACATCCACTGAAGATATGGAGTGAAGATAGACACAAAAAGCTGGAGTAACTCAGCAGGTCAGAGAAAAGGAATAGGTTTTGGGTCAAGGTCCCTCTTCAGACACAAGATATGGTGTGCTCAAGATGATTCTCAGGGAGACATTTGAGAAAAAAAATTGAGGCGCGGGAAAGGAAGCGTCATGATTGTTCTTCTGTAGGACATAGAACTGAAGAACATGGCTGTAAGTGAAGAGAGGATGATAATAAACTAAACTAAACAGTGGGGGTGGAATCAACAACGTCGAAGTGTATGCGTGCAGTTAACGTGAAAGAGAGTGTAGGAAAGGTCACGTTTAAACTAACAGGGCAGGGGGATGGGAACCGATGCAAGGAGACAGAGGGCCATAAAAGGAGAACAGAAGCAAAGGTAAGGGAGATAAGAAAAACAAACCTGAAATTACACCTTATTACACATGCTCCTCACATTAAGGCACAAACCTGAAAGCTTTGTGTAGCAATGTTACAAAATTTTGAGATTTAAAAAATCAAGTCTGCAATTTATCCCATCAGATAAAGCATAAAAATAAGTTTAATTTGACACCTAATTCACTTTCATATGTTCAGCATTAAAAAAGTTATTTTCATACTCGGAAATTAGCATCTTGTTCCCCATTGCCTTTCCATTGACTTAACTCAAAAGCTGTGATCTAGGACAGTCAAAAGCCCATAACTTTCTTAAAAATTAAGAAAACTGAAATAAATTTTCAGTTATTATAGATTGAAGCATTCTGAAACAAATATGAAACAACCTTACTTAGATTACCTGAAATTAAAGCATATAATTAGTTAGTTACCCAATTGTAGCTAATTACAAAATTCAATAACTAGATCTAAACATCTATCCATTTCTTAAGAAATGATAAACGTTTTTAAATTGCCTAAGTGTCCAAATAACATTCACACAATAATCCACAATATAACATGATTTTTAAATCTCATTTTCATGAATTTATAGGCCAAATTGAAGGAATTTAGTGTTTAATTCCGGTAAATTAATGGCCATTTAAATCAACTTGCGAATGGGTTTTAGTGGAACACGTGGATTGGAACGTTGCGGTTTGCGGTGAATTTAACTCACAGTCGGCAGGAAAGATAGCCGGTTCGTATGTTTTTTTGGTCCCCTTTTCACATGATGAAAATTTGATTAAAGGCTTCCTAAGAAGCACGTTTTTATGTGAAAATAAACTGTGTAGCTTCTTTTATCGCCTACGTTAGGTCCGTTCCGTTGTCGGCGCTCACGGCTTTAGAACATGATTTTTAAACTACTCTAGCTAATAAATAATCTAGCGTAGTTTAAAAATAGCTTCATGAATGAAATGTCGGAGCGATTTCTCTTTAGCAACGAAATCGCCTGAGATTGATCGATTTGGACTGTCTAGGGAAAAACGGCATTTTAAACCCCCCCCCCCCAAAAGGCGCCAAAGTCACGCACACGGGGAGTGGCTGAACTGCAGCGCTGCTAAAGGTAAGTATTGTAACATACCTACTTTGTACCTTAATGCGAGCAGCATGTGTAATAAGGTGGATTCAGTGATTACGCAGCTAGTAGTTAAGGGATATGATATAGTTGGAATTGCAGAGACATGGCTCCAGGGTGACCAAGGCTGGGAGCTAAACATGCAAGGGTATTCAATATTCAGGAAGGATAGATAGAAAGAAAGAGGAGGTGGGGTGCAATTGTTGGTTAAAGAGGAGATTGTCAATAGCAAGGAGAGACATTAGCTTGGATGCTGTAGAAGCGGTATGGGTAGAACTTCAAAATAGCCAAGGGCAGAAAACGCTTGTTGGAGTTGTGTGCAGACCACCAAACAACAGTAGGGAGGTTGGGGATTGCATCAAGCAGGAAATTAGGGATGTGTGTAGCAAAGGTACCGCAGTTATCAAGGGTGACTTTAACCTACATAGATTGGGCCAACCAAATTGGTATCAGCGCTGAGGGGGAAGATTTCCTGGAATGTATACGGGATGGTTTTTTAAACCAATATGTAGAGGAACCGACTAGAGGGCGTGCCATCCTAGACTGGATAATGTGTAATGAGGAAGGATTAGTTAGCAATCTTGTTGTGCAAAACCCTTTGGGCTGCATTAAAACAAAATATATATATACTAATACTTTTATTCAAAAAATAAAAATAAACATACAAATGAGCACAACCAAAGACTGCCTATGTTGACAGTTTTACAAACAAACGATCAGCAAATTAATATAACGGCAACTCTATCAACAAAACGCTCCAGCACTCAGGGATGGCCTCCAAATTCCCTGTGGACACTCTGTGTTCCCTCTCCAGGGACACGCAGGCATGGATGTATGCCTGGAAAAGGGGCAGGCCATCGACTACCCGCTGCCTGGACCCGCGAATGGCCATCTTGGCCAGGCCCAGGAGCAGACCCTCCCGACCTACCCCCCTCTGTACCGGGTGCCCAAATATCAGGAGCGTGGGGCTAAAATGCAACCATTACTTGAGGAACAGCCCCCTCAGATAGACAGGGGCTGCAACCTCTCACACTGCATGTGCAAATAAAACAGGGTCTCTTTCTCGCCACAGAAGTGACAGGCGGCTGGCGAGTCCGTGAACCGGCTCAAGTATCTTTACATGCCACAGCCATGTGCAACACTTTCAACCCCAGGTCCCCGATGTAAAGGGGAAGGACTCCCTTATAGAGAGACCTCCACTGAAGACCACTCCCACCGTCAGGTGGTAACACAGACCGCCAGGGCGTGTCCGGACGGAAGACAAGGGCAAGGAAGTGCAGAGTGCGCAGGAGCAGCCTGTACAGTACGCTTCTCTCCGCATCATGGAACAGCATGCTGGGCATCTCGGAAAGGCGGCTCATGTTGCGTGGGGCCGGCTCTTGGGCAGGGACCCGGGCCGTAAGTCCTATGAGCAATTCCAACGGAGCAGGAGTAAGCTCGGCAGGAATCGCTCCATGCACACGCCTCTCCTCGATACCCACCGTGACAGGGTGAGGACTGGCCACCCTCGCAGCTGTGGAGCAGCGCCCTGGCTGAAGGTGACCAGATTCCTGGCTTTAACTATATCTCGATAAAAGCCAGGCACCTCCCGCCTAGCGTGTCGACTGATGCTCGCTACTGGGAGCTGTGTGTCCTCCTGAAGGCAGCGACCCTGGCGGAAAAAGACACTCGGAATACATATACCTCCGCAGGGTCCTGAGACAGAGAGCCACCACCTGGGTACAGATGCAAACCAGTGCTTGACCGCCCTCCTCCAACGGGAGACTCAGAAACCCTGCAGAGACCCTTCTCTCCCCAGAAGAAGTTGGTGAACTTCTCTCCCCAGGGGAAGTTCACCAACCTCCTCTGGATCATGGTGACAAATAAAGAGGGCGGGACCAGAGTGGCCAGCTGGTACCACACCATAGAGGCCACCAATTGGTTTATGACCAATGCTCTCCCCCGGTAAGGGAGCACGTCAAGGAGGCCTGACCAACATCCTAGCCAGGCCAAGACTTTCGCCTCTAGCTCCTGCCAGTTCGCCGGCCAAGCCCCGTCTGTGGGACTCAGGTAGACCCCCAGGTAGAGGAGATCCTGAAGTATTCAACTTAGAACATTTTATTGAGTTAATGGTACTTGTAAGCATATTGAAAACAATGTAAAATTGTAATGATTGTGGTAGCTAATAGGTACATTTAACCAGGTTGGGATTGGGATTACAGTGAACGTCTAGAAATATATTTAACATAACATATTATGATCAGTTGTAGTCAAGATAATAATTGTGGTACAGGATGTGTAAATTGTTCCATGTGAGGTCTGTTGAGGAAATGACTCCTTTGGGATTATCAGTGCTAGAAATGGATACCATAGATTTAATTTAATTTCAGTGTTGAGTTTGTATTGAGTTCATAGATTAGACTTTGAAACACTAGATGAGTCTTGACTAGAGAAAATGAATTTGTTTAGTTAAACTTTGGAGCTGTCTACGTATTAAAGAAGGAACTGCAGATGCTGGAAAATCGAGGGTACACAAAATGCTGGAGAAGCTCAGCGGGTGCAGCAGCATCTATGGAGTGAAGGAGATAGGCAACGTTTTGGGCCGAAACCCATCTTCAGACTACTGTCTATGTATTTTTGTAAAGAAGCTAACTGCATAATTTAACGTGGAGATTGTTAATTAATTTAATTAGTATCGGTAAATAGATGTAAGGATTGTTAGTTTTGTTTTAAAATGGAAAGCATTGAGTGTGTATGTACTATGTTGTATGACTTTTGATACACTGTTGTACCGGCCTCTGTTGTTAGTTATGTGTTAACTGGTTTCAGTAACCAGATGTGTTCAGTTGCTCTATCTGAGTTAACCTTCTGCACAACAGTACAGAAAAGGCTACGGTGCTGTGCTTTTTTTCTCTCAAACACTTGTCTATACTTCTCTTAAAAGATAGAATGGTTTTTGCCATAACTACTCCCTGTAGCAAAGTATATCATGTTCTAACAACTTACTACATAAAGAAACTCTGCTTAGCTCTTTTCTGAGCCTTTTAGTGACAGCTTTAAATTGATGACCTCTCAGCTCTGATTCTCCAGTGAGAAGAAACAGTCTTTCTTTATTTACTCTGTCAAAACCCTTCATAAATTTTTTTAAAAGGGTCTTCTCTGAGGCTTCTTTATTCCAATTGAAAATTATTTCCGGATTGCAGATATCACAATCATAGATAAATAAAATGAACAGTTAAGTTTAATTGTGACAGAAAAGAGTGATAAATGGACAAGTGATGGGAGTAAAGTGGCAAGAGAATAGTACAGCAGTGAAGTGCCAAACATTGTGAATAGATATGTAAGTTGTAATTGTATTGATAATATTTTTTCCTGATTAAAAATAAGATAATTTATTTGAACTGTGGAAACAAATTTAGCCCATAGTTTCAAGCTACTTTAAAACCCTTGGGTAATTTTAAACACAAATGAACATACAATGAATAAGTGCTAGAATCTCTGGGTGAGCAAGTTAGAATGGAGTGAATGGCCTTCTACATCCATAATTATTTTGTAACTTTATATCATCTTCCTGTTGATCCCTAGAAAGTTTCATTTGCTAAATGTTTCTATTGACTGTAAAGTGCCTTGTCACATCTTCCAGAAACATTTAAAATAGATGCCCAGTAAATTTAAAAGCAAAGGCCATTATTTTGTAAGCGAACAATGCAGGCTCTCTTGACATAAATAGCAAATGAAATGATGAACAGTCAGTTAATTCATGGTTGAAGACAATATTTAAGAAAGGAATGTTGTTCGGACAAACAAGCCATGTTCTATGCTTGACTTTAAATAGCAGGATTCAAGTTAATTTAATTACCATAAGAGCGAGACAGGTTTGCGGATTAAAGTTTCATCTAAATAACAACACATCCAGCAGTGCAGGCTACCCCATCACAACAGTGGATCATCAGCCATAACCTGGTTTTAGGTCCAAACTGATGATGTTATGATGATCTAGAGAACTGCCAACTGATCCAAACTAGAACAATCGAAGACAAATTAGAACAATCAGCAGTTTCATCTCTACCCTGCATTCTTACAATCAAACAATTATAAGTCAAATATTAAACAAATTTTAATAATTTAGATTAATATATGAATTCATCAAGCATGTTATCTGGTTTTTAATTCAAATTATGATTTGCATTTAGATTCATGGAAATGTCAAATTAATTACTGTTGTCCATTTCTGATGTTATGAAATGTATTGATGGATACCAGTTATGCTCTTTCAACAACTTACTGAAGAGGGCAGTATAGAGCTAAATCTAATGCTGACTCCATGAGCTAAGTGCATTATTGGCCTTGTTCAAATCAGAGAATAAATTGAACAGGAAAATTAGGGATCTAACTCTTTCAGTATTCTATAGTTTTATACAATCAATATGACACGATAAATCATAAAATAATGTCCAAGGCCATTGATTTTCCATTATCACGTAAAAGCAGTTTGAATCCTGGAATACAATTCTCTAAACAGCAGTAAGTAGCAAACAGCCCCATGTACTGAGCCAAAATTTGACTTTGTCAGTCATCATAAACCAATTATAATGAATAGAGTATATAGAAGGCCACTGTTTTCCCTTCATGGAAAATTGGATGCAATCTCCAAAATGCCATCAAAAATCACATTATGCCATGGAATAGAAGCAGTATTGATCTGCTCAATCACTGCTGAGAGCGCATGATAGTGTCTGTTGTGTATAATCCCATCTGAGGCTCAGTTTACTAACTGTAAGCTGAGAAATAACTTTTCCTGGACCAAGGGCTCACCACGGACAAACACGTCAGGCAATATGAGACCTTCCTCTGTAAAAACGATTGCCAAATATAAAAGAATGAAACAAGATGAAATTAGCCACGTGTGATCAGGAGCCTGGGACTGAATGTGACCTGAAATTCCCAGAGGGGCAAGGGGTGTAAGGATTGCAGAAAAGGGGATGCGAAGAGATCCGAGGCAAGGATATTTGTGCCTGTTTAGTTGTGTGCATGCAACTAACTGAATGGTTGTGTTTGTGTTAATGGGCACCTGCATGTACTGTATGTTCATCAATATATGAACATTATTAACCATGGAGCAGAGCTTGGCCTCTTGAAGCTGCAGATTCAAGTTCTTTTTTTGTCAGTTCATGTGGTAGCTCGTGACTAACTGTCGCCCTACACAAAAGGAAACGCCTTGCAAGTATCATCCACACCACAGTTTGAAATTTAGGATGTCGAACGTCAAAACCCACATGTGCAGTCCCAAATGCGGCAACCTAAACCTTGCTCTATTGCCGCAGTTTGGGAATAGGATGCTTTGACGTTGATGTTCTTGGCTTGAGTGGGACACAAGGGCACTCACTGCCATCTTCATTCAGCTGGCCTTTGCTGTGCTAAACATGGTCGTATATATCCCTTCTTCTGGAGGTGGAATGCTGTATTCAGTGAGTGGCTTTTATCATCCAAATGAGCAGATCCAGCATCTCAGTGGCTCGTGCTGTGGAATGAGAACATCCCATGATCCATCACATTCTCTAACATGGAGTGAACACATTTCAGTATGCATTGGTGCACATGCACCATACCTGGAAGCAATAGATGAGGCCAAGGATAAATTCTATTCGACCTTGTAATGCTGACCTGAATCACTGAGGGAAACAAACTGATCCTCTTTGAATAATTCAGTCAGTGGAAAAGGAGACAACACTCAAGCAAGGCTTGAAGAAGTATGGAAAGTGAACTGCTGTGGGGCCCCTCCTGGCAGTGCTTGGAAAATTATCTAGTCATAATCAACACTTTGTCTCATCAGACAGATAAAATAAGAGCTCAAAGCAACACCCTAATCCTGGCCATGACTCCAATTGGATTACATCATAATCTGAGCAAGTCTCTTCATGGATATCCACGTGCATCACTGTGTAATCTGCCCTGTTATCTCAGTCAACTTGACCCAAAACATCAGTGTCAACAGAAACAATACCTTAAGATCAATGTGGAATCTCTCCAGAACCACAGGAAAGTTGTTCTTCTCAGCTAGTGCCACTCAAACACCAGCATCCACGGTATATGGGCTATCCCTGGTCCAGCATAACCAGCAGTTGTGGAGAAACTCCTTCTAAAAAAAAGGCCAGGAATGGTTTCTGAGAATAATGGGAAAGAGATGAGCTAATTAACCACAAACACAAAGCATTCTTGTAATGGAAGCTCCTTCATATCTCAAAGGAAACAAAAACAACATAAAAATAATGAAAGTTCTCCAGAGCTGCTGCCTGACATGCTGAGTAACTCCAGCACATTAGTTAACAAATAGGAAACAAAAGATAGTCACAAATGGTTCTTTCTCAGGTTGGCAAGATGTAACACGTTGTTTGGAGAGCAATACAGCATGGCAATGTTCAGCCCAACTTCAACATGCCAACCAAGATGCATATTTCCACTATTCTCATTTGTCTGTCTCTATCTCTTGTATCTTCAAACCTTTACTTTCCACAAACATCTCCAAATGGATTTTTAAATGTAGAAAATGTTCTTTTTTCGATCCTCATTGCATATACTTACAATCCTCTGTATGAATAATTTGCCCCTCTAGTCTCCTTTAAGTCTTTCCCACAGTCTATGCCCTCTAGTTGTAGACTCTCTTGTCCTGGGAAAAGCTGTGATCATTCGCCTTATCTATGCCCATCATGATTTTATGAACCCTTACAAAGTCACTGTTCAGCCCCCTTCATTCCAGGGAATCCAATCTCTGCTGATAACTCCATTCCTCCACTCCTAGCAATTTCCTTGTGAATCTTTTCTGCATCTGCCTAGCTGAATCACATCTTTCCCATAGTATGACAACTGGAATTGCACACAATATTCCAGGTGCAGTCTCACCAATGAACTGTACAGCTGTAACAAGATATCCCAATTCCTGTCATCAGTGCTTGAAAGAAAGAATGATAATGTCACAGAGTCATGCAGCACGGAACAAGCCTTGTTCATTCTGGGAGGTGGGAGAGCGAGAGCAGAACTACTGGACACAGGGGAGATGTGAGTGAAGGATTCATCTATGACAACAGTTGGGGGAAACCACTTTTACTAAAGAACGAGGACATCTTGAGTGTCCTAGAGTGCAAAGCCGAGGATAGAGGAGGAGAGAAACCTAATCTGAAGAAGAGTCTCGATTCCTATTCCTTTTCTCCAGGGATATTGCCTGACCCATTGAATTACTCCAGCATATCTAAGGATAGAGTTCCTCGATCCTCACCTTTCCCCTCACCAGCCTCTACATCCAACACATCATACTCTGACCTTTCTGTCACCTCCAAAGTGATCCCACCACCAGTCATATCTTTCCATCTCTACCCCTCTCTGTCTTCCATAGAGACCGCTCACTCTGCAACTCTTTGGTTCACTCATCCCTTCCCACCAAAACCACCCCATCCCCAGGCACCGCAGCCACGCGAGATGTAACACCTGTCCATATACCTCTTCCCTCGACTATATCCAGGGACCTCAGTAGTTCTTCAAGGTGAGAGGTTCACATGTACCTCCTAGAACCTCACCTGCTGCATCTAGCGTTCCTAATGTGGCCTCCTGTGCATCGGTGAGGCCAAGTGCAGACTTGACGTTTGTTTTGCTGAGCATTGCGCTCAGGCCACCAAGGCAGACCATTTTAATTCCCTTTTCCATTCCCTTACTGACCTTACTGTCCTGGACCTCCTTCATTGCCAGAATGAGGCCACGAGCATACTGGAGGAACAGCACCTTGTATTCCACTTGGGTAGCTTACAACACAATGGCATGAACGTCAAAGTCTTCAAATTTAGGCCACCTCTAACACACTGCCTTCTTTCTTTCTCCCCTCTACCCCCCCCCCTCCCCCCCCACACACACGCACACCTCTCACCTATATCCCACCAGGACTCGTACTGATATCTCCCCTCCCTCTCCTCTTCCAACATTCATTCCAGTGTTCCTACTTTGAAGGAAATTAGCCAAAATTTGGGAAATTCTGGTTGACTTCGGGTAATTTGAGGGAAATGGAATAATTTCGGGAAATTCCGCATTCGGCCCACGAAGGGGTGTAAAAAGGTAATACACACAGCACTGCCAGTTTGGCGCTCAAAGGTTTAAACAGAGCGCTGTCAGTTTGACGCGTGGGAATTTAAACAAAGAGCTGTCGGCTGCAGTGCTATGGGCTGTAATTATATAGCGCTTCGGGCTGCAGTGCTATGGGCTTTAAACATAGCGTTATGGCCACAGAGCTATGGGTCACAGACTGTTCGGGAAAATTTTCATATAACAATGAGTGTTTGGAATTAACCATATACCATATAACCATATAACAATTACAGCATGGAATCAGGCCTTCTCGGCCCTTCAAGTCCGTGCCGACCATTTATTTTCCCCTAGTCCCATCTACCTGCAATCAGACCATACCCCTCCATTCCCTTCCCGTCCATATACCTATCCACTTTACTTTTAAACATTAAAATCGATCCTGCCTCCACCACTTCTGCTGGAAGATCATTCCACACAGCCACCACTCTCTGAGTAAAGAAGTTCCCCCTCATGTTACCCCTAAACGTCTGCCCCTTAATTCTCATGTCATGCCCTCTTGTTTGAATCTTCCCTACCCTCAATGGGAAAAGCTTATCCATGTCAACTCTGTCTATCACTTTCATCATTTTAAAGACCTCAATCAAGTCCCCCCTTAACCTTCTGCGCTCCAAAGAATAAAGACCTAACTTGTTCAACCTTTCTCTGTAACTTAGTTGCTGGAACCCAGGCAACATTCTAGTAAATTTCCTCTGTACTCTCTCTATTTTGTTGACATCCTTCCTATAATTAGGCGACCAAAATTGTACACCATACTCCAGAATTGGTCTCACCAATGCCTTGTACAATTTTAAGATTACTTCCCTACTCCTATATTCAATGCTCTGATTTATAACCAGACTGATTCCTGGGATGTCAGGACTTTCATATGAGGAAAGATTGGATAGACTCGGCTTGTACTCGCTGGAATTTAGAAGATTGAGGGGGGATCTTATAGAAACTTACAAAATTCTTAAGGGGTTGGACAAGCTAGATGCTGGAAGATTGTTCCCGATGTTGGGGGAGTCCCGAACAAGGGGTCACAGTCTAAGGATAAGGGGGAATTCCTTTAGGACCGAAATGAGGAAAACATTCTTTACACAGAGAGTAGTGAGTCTCTGGAATTCTCTGCCACAGAAGGTAGTTGAGGCCAGTTCATTGGCTATATTTAAGAGGGCGTTAGATGTGGCACTTGTGGCTAAAGGGATCAGGGGGTATGGAGAGAAGGCAAGTACGGGATACTGAGTTGGATGATCAGCCATGATCACATTGAATGGCGGTGCAGGCTCGAAGGGCCGAATGGCCTACTCCTGCACCTATTTTCTATGTTTCTATGTTTCTATAAAGGCCAGTACACCAAAAGCTTTCTTTACCACCCTATCTACATGCGATTCCACCTTCAGGGAACTATGCACAGTTATTCCTAGATCCCTCTGTTCCACAGCATTCCTCAATTCCCTACCATTTACCATGTACGTCCTATTTTGATTTGTCCTGCCAAGATATAGCACCTCACACTTATCAGTATTAAACTCCATCTGCCACCTTTCAGCCCACTCTTCCAAATGGCCCAAATCTCTCTGTAGACTTTGAAAATCTACTTCATTATCCACAGCACCACCGATCTTAGTATCATCTACATACTTGCTTATCCAATTTTCCACCCCATCATCTAGATCATTGATGTACATGACAAACAACAGTGGACCCAACACAGATCCCTGAGGCACCCCACTGGTCACCGGCTTCCAACCTGACAAACAGCCATGCACCATTACTCTCTAGCATCTCCCATTCAGCCACTGTTGAATCCATCTTGCTACTCCGCCATTAACACCCAAAGATTGAACCTTCTTAACCAACCTTCCTTGGGGATTCTCTTTTTCAGTGGAAGTTGAGCCTTTGATTATTTTTCAGGTAGAATTCTGGATAAGCCTAGTGGTGAAAAGTTACCAGTGGGCGGTGGGATTGCAGTTACATTGGGATTGGCCTTGATTTTACAGAACGGTGGGTGGGCTCCAGGGGCCGAGAGGGAGAGAGGGAGGGGTGGAGAGAGGGAGAAAGGGAGGAGGGGTGAAGAGAGGGAGAGGAGGGAGAGGGGCGGGAGACTGGGAGAGAGGGAGGGGGGGAGAGAGGGAGAGAGGGAGGGGTGGAGGGAGAAGAGGGAGAGGGAGGGAGAGAAAGAGGGAGAAGGAGAGAGGGAGAAGGAGGAAGGGAAAGTGAGAGAGGGAGAGGAGGGGGGAATAAGAGACGGTGGAGATAAAAAGGAAGGGGGAGAGAGAGGAAGAGAGAGGGGGAGGGAGGGGGAGGGGGAGAGAGGGAGGGAGAGAGGGAGGGAGAGAGGGGGAGGGGGAGGGAGAGGGAGAGAGAGGGAGGGATGGAGGGAGAGAGAGAGAGGGAGGGAGAGATGGAGTGAGGGAGGGAGGGACAAAGAGCGGGAGGGAGAGAGAGAGGGAGGGAGGGAGGGAGAGAGAGCAGACAGAGCATGAGACATGAGACATGACACATGAGAGCAGGTTGGAAAAACGAAGGCAACAAAAGCTGCCTTGCATAACATTGTACAAGTGAGTAACAGAAACAGACAGATACGATGTAGTTACATAGATCTGTTTTTGCCTTGTTCTTCTATGTGTTGTTAACGTGTGCCCGCAAAAAATAATAGCACGCAGGAAGCATTTTCGAAAATTTCAGGAAATACCATAAAATGACAGGCAATTTGGGATTCTATTACAGGAAATTGTTTGTTGAGGTGTGAAAGCACTGATTCATTCCTCTGGTTTCACAATTTGCAACTCTTCCATTAGCCTGTTTCGCACCATCTGCTTTAATCTCTAGCTTTTGTTCCAACATTAATCCATCAACACCAGTTTTCACCTATTACCTGCCACACTTTGTCCTGTCTGGTCTCTCTCACAGCTTCCTATCCTCCCTCCTCTACAATCACTGAAACAGGGTCGCAACCCTAAACGTCCCCTTTCCAAAGATGCTGCCTGACCGGCTGAGTAACTCAAGCACTTGAGTCCTTTTATCATCAATACCTGATCATGTTGAGAGTTGCCTTCCAATCATTTAAAGTAATTCATATTTATTGTTGGAGGACGGCGTTATTATTGTAGGGGCAGCTTGATGAAAGGCATTTATTTTGCAGATGGTTAGTGCAAAGAAAATTCTCTTCATCTTCAGCGAAGGACTCATCATTGATTCCGAGATTGGCCTCTAAATGTGCCACTGCACGAACGTTGATTGTGTACTGCAGCTCATTGTTGTGTAGAATAGACTTTCTAAAGGCAGCTACATTGAGAACATTTCTCTACAATCCCTCTCGGGTGACAGTCATAGTCTTTTAGAAGTGCCATGTGAAACAATTAATGGTGCATCCTAGATTTCTATTGGAATTCCATACCCAACTATTTCCAAATGGATGGAATCCACTCTGTGATTCAGGAGCAGCTCCTCGGAGGAGATGGTTGAAAAGGCGAATACATTCCGTGTGGTAGACACAGGGTGATCCCACTGTAGATACCTCAGTTGAATCTGCCTCTATTCGTGAAGACAATCATGATTGCAGCATCTCTGCTGTCCCAATACATCCTTCCTTTCCCAGAAGTGGAAGACAAGACTTTAAATTGGTGTCTGGAGTTCATGTCTACTAATTTTACAGTAGCAATTCAGCAGGACATTGTCTGCTCCAGTAACCTAGATGCTTGGTTGACAAATAGTCATTTTAACCATTTATGTTAAAAGGTAATTGAGCTGAATTGTGATCCTGTTTCTCTCCCCATAGATGCTGCCTGGGCTGCCGACAATTTGCAGATTTTGTTTTTTGTTGTGATGTTTGTTTTCAGCCTTTCAACCTATTACCAGTCAGGAGTAATAGTGAAACTGGACTGATAGTGGTTCACAGGTGGGAATCAGAGACACAATGCATCAAGAACGGACCTTTAACTGTACAGGCTTTTTTTCCAGCAAGTGGTGACTGCCTCCCTGACATTATTAAGTTCTTCTGTTCTTGGCTCCCAGTGGAGTAGGCGTTGTATCCTTGGATTGTATTCCTTGGAGTGGGTCGCAGATGGTATTCACGCTACTGAGGAATCTCAATCTCTGCCACACAACATGAGATTGAGAAAGGTGGCAATGGGTTTATATCTGAACCAGTGGCTGTTAGTGTTTGATGGAGTGTTGGAGTGCCACTGTTGAAGGGAAGCTGTACCTGGAGAGTGGATGCTGAAGGATATCTAAAGGCATTGGCTGGGTTGTATAGTGAGGAACTGCATAGCTTACATCCTCAGTAAATGAGCAAATCATGAGCAAAAATGTGGTGACTGGAGTAAAGGGGGGTATGAAGAGGGGTAAATAGGAGGATATATTCTTCCAAACCCACTTGGGGATTGCCAACTCCAACACAGTCTTCAACCACGAGCAGTCACTGGTCTGCCTCACTGGCAAGTTATTGTCAGCACTCGCTTTGTAGCATCTTGTGCTGCAGGAGGAAGTATCACGTCATATGTATACTCCAGTTGAATAGCTGGCAGATCTGATCTGTGAGGTTCATGGCGATGATTTGAATAGAGGTAAATATATGAGAGGGAGGTGCATAACATTAGGTCAGAATCCTAGTTAGAAGCAATTGTGGTAGGTAGAATGTGGGGCTACAGTGCATTGTGTATTATCTGTAGCTAGTGTTTCAGTTGGTCAGACATGCTGTTTGAAGATGTGTCGGAAGGAACTCCAGATGCTGGTTTACACCGAAGATAGACACAACATGCTGGAGTAACTCAGTGGGACAGGAGGCTTCTCTGGTGAGAAGGAATGGGTGACATTTCACGTCGAGACTTTCTTCAGACTGAGAGTCAGGGGAGAGAGAGATTAAAGTTATGGAGGGTAAGGTGTGAAATCGACAGATCAAAGCAGATAATAATCAAGGAAATGTAGAATGGTTGGTATCTGAGGGGAAGGTGACAACAAGGCATACAATCATGAACACAAGTGAACGCTGGTTGACACTATCTCCACATCCTTGAGGCTACACTTCTAGCATTCACCCCCACAGTAGCCGCCTCCTCCTGCTGTCCAGCATGTATCCAGAAACCTTCAGGGCCATCGAGAGCAGGGTACCTTACCTTTTTCTTACTTTGTCAACCAAGCACTTTGTCAGAAAATCAGAGATTCCCCAATCATCCTGCGTTTTATCATCTCCTCTGGTAGATTGTAAAGACTTTCACTGCTCGTTGCACTCGGAATCCACCTCCTGTGTGAACTTAAATTAAGTTGGACTTAATCAGCACTAGCTGTCTCTTACTGGTTACAGCCACTCATGCAATTGGTAATATGTGGTAACATGCTAAGGCAATCAACATCATGGATAGTGCCGGCTGATTGCTGCAAATACTGATAATTCATGCTCGGACTACATCAGATTGAATGGGTTTGAGAATCAAACAGTACGTGCTACTTTTCAGGTGCTATACAACTTGGCTCATTTATCCTGGCTCAACTTTGGCAACTTGGATGCTGTAAAAGGTCCACATTTTGTTTACTTCATGTCACGCCAACCTCATCACTGTGGCTTACAGTGAAAGCTTAAAGGCAGCAATGCAGATGTTTTCATAGAATTTGATGGTTGATTATTAATCAAAACTATCTGAAGTAGAAAGTTGTTTTACAATATAACCTGAATACTGTATTTGAGTTGATCACGTCTCTGCCTGTTTAGCTCAAGAACACAAAGTGTGTGACTTAGAACAATGGGAGTGATTTTTCTGGTATGCATCTGAAATATTGTACTGTAAACATGGCAGAAAATATGAATTGGAAGCTTAGGATGAAGTCTTCTCACTTTTGCAGCAATCAGAAAATGCTATCCCCAGGGGATTTTTATTCTAAAAGCAAACGTCAATGCATATAAAATATTTGGGGGGTGGGGAGGGGTGGGGGGGGGGGGGGGGGGGCTAGGGGCTAGGGGCTATGGGGGGTTTAATTACATTTTGAAATAAGAACTGCCAATTTGATTGATGTTCATCTTTCAATTAATGGCAGTGTCTGAACCAAATTGAATCTTGGTTGGACTGCCGGTTCACTCACGCCTACCTTTTGCTTACTATTTACTTCTTAAAGAGACAGGGTCAACCACAACTTAAAATCAATTAAGCTATCAGTCTATCCAGTGAAATAGTACCCTGGGATTTGACCGTGGCCTTTTCAAGACTTTTGAAATGATTTTTAACCAGATATTTTTATGATAGAATTATCTTTTATCTATCTTGGAAGCAAGTGTTAGTGATGATATTGTTTTTTATCTCAATGGTTATAATTGAATAGTCCCAAAAGAATTCTGTTTATAATCAGTAATTTATACCCCTACAATAATGCCAAATAGCTTTCACGCTGCAAACAAATTTCCCTGTGAAGGTGCAGCTCTGCAACGTTTTATCCCATTTTATATAAAGGAGAAAGAACCTCAAGAATGAATATTTATTATGGCCCTAAATTGAAAACCATACTATTTGGGGAAGGGAATTCAAACTCAGTAGCCTGATTAGAGGTTTTTGCAAAAACAACATGGCAGAATTACTTCTCAGCTGTTTCCCTCTGCTCACCCCATCCCAAATCTTAGTAATGGAGCTAATTAAGTGACTGGAGCACCATCTGCCACCAGCACCCCATCCCCTTGTACCCTACTGGGAGTTACATTAGTCTCCTGCAGGCCAATAATGAGACCAACCCCTGATCTCAACAGATGTGGGTTCCTCTGAGTTATCGCAAGTTAAAATTCCTGTGCAACCTATGAAATAAATTAGAGCTAGACAGATGTACTTGACAGCCTTACTGAGATGTAATTTATTGTGTTGGGAACGTACAGATTAGGTTCTGAAACAACCTCTATTTTAACTGCATTCCTCCATCTCTTCCAGCACCCTGGCTCCTTTGACCGAGAAGAATGCAAGCAGAGTGAGGGGATTAATCTGACAGTTGCCTAGTTTACTATATTTGCTCTAATCTCCTGCCTTCTGCAATCTGTCATGTCTTGTTTTGAGAGAGTGCAAACCTCTCATTGGAGGCCTTTGCAAGTCTCCAAAATATTTAAGTCACACAGAGCACTGACCGCAACTAGGAAAACTGCTGTGAACTGCACCCTAGACAGAAAATGGCACATTTGCAAACACCTCAAGTTTTACTTGTGGGTGTGCTTCCAAGCCTCACTGAATCTTTGAGATTTCTGTTTTGGACATGCAGGTCACGAGGAGAACGTACAGACAGCACCCATAGTCAGGATCGAACTTGAGTCTCCGGCGCTATAAGGCAGCAACTCTACCGCTGTGCCACCATGCTGCCCTGTCTCTTCGTTTTTATCCAACCCTAAACACTTTATGTACCCTACCTCCACCCTCAGCCCAATCACCTCCTGTGACCTCTGTCAGCTTGTGGTATTCCATTACTACATCCCTCTCATCACAGAACTGCAGTCAGGCTTTAGACAGGAGTCCAATGTGAATTATGGTGATGATACTCATGAATAAAACATCTCACCCACTTGGCTAAATGATCTTCCACTAACCAAGCTCCACCCCCCCCCCCCCCCCAGTCAAACTGGGGGCCCAAGTTGGAACTTGCATCTATTGTGCAACATCATAATTTTATTTGATTTGGATGAGGTGTTCCACACCAGAGCATCGGAGATGTACTCATTCTTCAGGGAATGGGGGTTCCCCTCTTCTACTATAGATGAGGCTCTCACCAGGGTCTCTTCTATGCCCCATGACTCTGCTCTCACTCCCCATCTTAACAAGGCAGAGTCCCCCTTGTCCTTACCTTCCACCCTACCAGCCGTCACAGCCAACAATTAATCCTCTGACGTTTTTCCCACCTCCACCGTGATCCCACCACTTGCCACATCTTCCCATCTCCTCCCCTGTCTACTTTTCGCAGAGACCGCTCCCTCCATAACTCCCTGGTCAATTCGTCTCTTCCTACCCGAACCACCCCCATCTCCGGGCACTTTCTGTTGCAACTGCAAGAAATGCTACGCTTGTCGCTTTACCTCCCCCCTTGACTCCATTCAGGGACCCAAGTAGTAATTCCAGGTGTGGCAGAGGTTCAACTGCACCTCCTCCAACATCATCAATTACATTGGGTGCTCTAGATGCTAGTTGCTCTACATCAGTGACACCAAGCATAGGCTTGGCGATCGCTTTGCTGAACACATCAGCTCGGTTCGCAATAACCAACCTGATATCCCGGTGGCTCAGCACTTCAACTTCCCCATCTATTCCAAATCCGACCTTTCTGTCCTGGGCCTCCTACATGGTCAGAGTGAGGACCACCGTAAATTGGAGGAGCAGCACCTCATATTTCGCTTGGGCAGTTTGCACCCCAGCGGTATGAACATTGTCTTTTCTAATTTCAGGTAGTCCTTACTTTCTCCTCCCCTTCTCAGCTCTCCCTCAGCTATCTGGCTCCAACTCTTCCTTTCTTTCTTCCCCCCCCCCCCCCCTCCACCCTCACATCAGTCTGAAGAAGGGTTTCGACCCGAAACGTTGCCTATTTCCTTCGCTCCATAGATGCTGCCTCACCCGCTGTGCTTCTCCAGCATTTTTGTCTACCTTCAATTTTCCAGCATCTGCAGTTCCTTCTTAAATAATTTTATTACAGGTACTTTCCTTTGACATAGTGACCTTAGATAAGAACAAGTCTTCAGCAGTAATTATCCAGTAATAAGTATGTAATTCAAAGCGTAATCTGTCAGTTAAGCTACATTAGGAATACATTTTTGAATGAAATTTTGACAGCTACTGAATGTTGATAAGATATCCAATCAAAGATAACATCTACAGATCTAATAGCTTTCTTGTAATATTGGGTTATCATCTTCTGCTATTTATGCACGTGAAAGATGGGATGTTACAGTTCTGTGTTTTGATAGAACTCTTTTTCTCTCACTGCAGTTCTCTTAACTAAACCTTGCTGTGTGCAGGCGGAAAATTGTCCATTTTCAATGTCACCTTGTATTCAAAGTATTTAAAATTATCTTACTAGCAGTCGCCTGCTCATTTGCATGTTCCATGATATATTACAAATCTCTCTCTAAATAAACACATGCCTAAAAGGTTGATATTTAACATGATTAATCTTCAACGGTGATTAATGATTAATCGGCCATGGTAGCACAGCGGTAGAGTTGCTGCCTTACAGCGCTTACAGCGCCGGAGACCCGGGTTCGATCCTGACTACGCGTGCTGTCTGTACGGAGTTTGTACGTGCTCCCCGTGACCGTGTGGGCTTTCTCTGAGATCTTCGGTTTCCTCCCACACTCCAAAGACATACAGGTATGTAGGTTAATTGGCATGGTGTATGTGTAAATTGTCCCTAATGTGTCTCGGATAGTTGTTAATGTGCGGGGATCGCTGGTCGGTGCGCTCGCTGGGCCGAAGGGCCTGTTTCTGTGCTGTATCTCTGAAATTTGTGAAATTAAGTGAAAAGCCTCATTGTATTAAGATGTGGATCTAAAGGTACACACGCCAGCTGGAAACATTCAAGATGAACATCAGTGAAGTTGAGGTCAAGGAGAAGTTTAGAAATCAACCTAATAGAAACAGGTATAGGACGGAACTACAGATGCTGTTTGAAATAGAAGATTGACACAAAAACCTGGAGTAACTCAGCGGATCAGACAGCATCTCTGGAGAAAATGAATAGGTGACGTTTCGGGTCAAGACCCTTATTCGTATATTTTATTTTAATAGAAACAGGTGCTTGTTCCAGTAGGGGCATAACTTGAATGCTCCCAGCAGGTTGGTGTTGGGAATCTTGGATGTTTTTGCAACATAGAAAGAAGTCATTGAACTCTGAGTCTTTGCTAACTCTGTGTTCAATCTCATTTACCCACTTATTTTCCCTCCCATTAACTCCATCTTCATTCTCCTACCAGCCACCTACTATTGCTTTTGAGTCAGTCAGGCAGGTAATAATGAGTCAGAATATAGGCAGGCGATTGAAAATCTGATTGAGTGGTGCCACTACAATCTACTTGCTCTTAATGTCAGCACAACCAAGGAGCTGTTTGTTGTCTTTAGAAGGGGTAAGCCAAGGATCCATGAACCAGTCTTTCCCCTGAGTCTCAAGATGGGTCTCGACCTGCAACGTCGTCCAGTCCTTCTCTCCAGAGATGCTGCCTGTCCTGGTGAGTTACTCCAGCATTCTGTGTCGATCTTAGGTATAAACCCTCTGACACAACTGGTCTTCAACGATGGGTTGGTGGTGGAGAGAGTCAACAACTTCAAGTTTCTGGGCATGCATATCTGTGAAGATCTGTCCTGGCCTTGGAAACATTGATACAATCTTAAAGAAAGTCTATCAATGCCTCTTCTTCCTTAGAAGTTTGAGGGGATTCAGTATGTTGAATATTCTCTTGAATTTCTACAGATGTGCAGTAGAGAGCATATTGACTGGTTGCATTATGACCTGCTTTGGCAACTCAAATGCTCAAGGACAAAGGAGATTACAGAGAGTGTTCGACACTCCCCAATCCATCAAGGATACCGACCTCCCCATCATCAAAGAGGTGTATAGGAGGCGCTGCCTCAAAAAAGCAGTCAATTTCATCAAAGATACGCACCACCCTGGCCACACTCTCCTTTCACTCCTATTATTAGGAACGTTTTTGGAAACAGTGACCACAAATTCACGAATGGCTTCTTACCAACAACCATCAGGCTCTTGAACTTCACAAAACGAACTTCATCTATGAACTCTGGACTGTCTTTGGTTGCACTAAGGACTTAGGCTATGTTTTACATTCATAATTAGGTTATTAATTTGAATCCTTATTTATTATATATTATCCATAAATACTGTGTTTACAGGCCTGCTATGCTGCTGCAAGTAAGAATTTCATTGTTTTGTTGACTGTATACATGACAATTAACCATTTTGATTCGTCTGAAGAAGGGTCTCGACCTGAAACGTCGCCTATCTCCTTCGCTCCTTAGATGCTGCTGCACCCGCTGAGTTTCTCCAGCTTTTTGTGTAACCCTCGATTCTCCAGCATCTGCAGTTCCTTCTTTAACCATTTTGATTGTTGAGTCTCTTGAAGGACAGATCAGATCCCTGTGCAAATGCAGTTTTGCATGCATGTACACACGGAAACTATTTATTCTCCAGCTTTCTGTCAGAATTCCAAACACTACCATTATGCTTTGGGCTGGTCATTGGTGTTTCACTGGGCTCTTGGAACCCAGGCATCTGCATTTGATGGAGGTGAGTTTCCAGCCTCAGAGAGTGTCAGAAACTATGTGGAGTTTGGGCATTAAAAGTGTTGGCAAATGGTTCTTGCATATGCCAGAAACATTGATGCAAATGGCCCGTCAGCCTCCTTTACAGGCCAGAAGGAGCCATATTTTCAAACTGTTGCACATTAGTTCAAGCCAGATGTATTCTCCCCTTCATGAATGTCTCATTGACTGAGCATTTACACTACTTGAACCCAACAATGTGCCACCTACCCCGCCAGATGTTGAGGAAATTCAGTATGTTGATGAATGCTCCCGTGAATTTCTACAGCTGTATGGGAGAGAGCATAATGACTGATTGCCTGATGGCCAGGTTCGTCAACTCCAACATCCAGGAATGATGGAGAGTTTACAAATAATGGTGAACACTGCCTGGTCCATCATGAGTACTAACTTCCCCGTCTTCCAAGGAATCTGTATGAGGCACTGCCTCAACAAGGCAGCCCGCATCATCAGAGACCCACAACACCCTGGCCATACTCTCATTTCACTCCTGCCATCAGGAACAAGATACAGGTTCAGGAACAGCTTATTCCCAACAATCATCAGGTGATTGAAAGCTCTGAATTCCAACTAAACTCTGAACTACAAACTGCCATGATATGGACTTTGGGCTTTTTTTTTTAACAATATCGCTTTTTATTAATTTATTTAACATTTTTTGTCTGTTTATTATATTATCTATTGAGTACTGTGTTTACAAACCTGTTGTGCTGCTGCAAGTAAAAATTTCATTGTTCCGTTTTGGAACATTTGAAAATAAACCACTCCCTTGAGATGAGCAGAGGAGGGAATTGAATACTTTGGTAAAAGGCAAGGCTTGGGGAACACGTTCAGTCTTCCTAACCACATAATGAACATTCCCAAATACCCAGGTCCCACCAATTCTACAGTACATGCACTAATCCAATTCTAGTTAAATAATCTGTGGTGAATACTTCAGTCTGCACTTGGTCTATCTACTTTCCATTTCCAATTAGCACAATTATAGCACTGTATATGGATGGCCTTTCACAGTGCATGCTCCTGGCAAGCTCTATTCCCCACTCTAGATACCAACAACCCCACCAACTTCCCACTCCAACCCCTTTTAATGGTTCCAGGAATTATTGAGTAGTTGAGGAGGCTTTGTTTGGCTAACTAAAGACATTTCGGAATAATCAACAGCATGATTGTTTGAACTTGCATTAACACAGAGGAAGGCAGACAGGCATAAATATATATATACATTGGCTTTGAGCAGTTAAATAAATAAAAAAAGACATTTATTTCACAGGAGAAGGAACAGGATGAGGATGGGAGGGTGGCTGAGAGAGATAAAAGAGGATGATAAGGGATGAATATGAAGTCTAGAAGAATAGGCGAAAAGGAAGAAGTGGGAAGAAAAGGTGAGATATATGATGGGGGTTTGAGAGGAGAGGGGAAGAGTAGGAAGGATAAATGAAGACACATCCCAATGCCAGGGTTAACAATGGACATAAGCAAGAAAACAATGGAGGAAGCAAGGATAACAAAGACAGGAGGAAGGAGCATTGGAGATTGAAGGGATAAAGTGAAGAAATATATTGTCAGGTGAAGAATAGATGAGAACCAGAGAGAAGGGACTTGGGCAGAAGATGCCAGGAAGGGAGGGAAGATTGGATTGGGGGGAAGTGAAATGAGATAAAGAGAGATAAGATTTGGAAAAAGGGAACAAAATAGTGATTGCAGTTTGGTGAATAAAAATATTACCCTTTTTTCTATGCCCTCTGATCACCCTTCTTCAACCCTTGTTTTCTACCTTTCCCTCCACTTCTCTGTATCCGTTTCATCCTGCTCTTGCTTCCTCTCCTCAAAGTTGTGGCCACCTATATCTAATTTTGAAAAAAAAATCATAAGTTTTATTAAGAGTCTGAGCCTTTAGCACTAATGTTAGTGATGCTTTTAAGAGTTACATAGAAGCAAGTAAAAAATAATATTTGGGGATTTGAATTCTGATTGTGAATTTCTGAAGCTAAATATGAATTGTTTGATTCTTTGATTGAAATTATTACATGGACGACAGGATAAATTAAATATAAAATTGGAAAAAATTGGCAAGCACTGAATGGAACTTGTTATATTTCCAAAGTACAGGAAGAATTCAAAAATAAAGTTCATGATTTTGCATTTCATATTTTATTTGTAAATTATGTTTGTGAGTTATGGACATCTTTTAGGTCAAAATTATTATGACTTTTCAAAAGGAATTTTTGCATAACATTTTGAGAAACTTGGTCACAAATATGCCTTTGCAAATTTTAAAATAGGTAACATCGTTAACAGATACACTACAGCAGAAGGGAATCTCTTACTGCTGGTATGTATATGAATTAAGAGCCTAGGATAATTACAGATAATTTTGCTAATTGAAGGGTACTTACTTCACGGGATGTCATTATCAAAAATGGTTAGTTGTAAAATAATTTGCCATAAAAAAAAACTGCAAATTTAATTCCAGAGTCAGTAACTGAAAATGTTATCACCCACCTCGGAGAATTAATTGCTTTCTACTGCAAACTGACTAATTCTATAATGGCACACTGTGAAATTAGCAGCATTTTATTGTGTTAATTATCTGTTGGGTAAGACATTATTAGTTCTGACAAATGCAAATGAGAAATGTGCTCTCAAGATAAAACACAACTAAAGGTGAAATGGAGCACACTTGGGTCATTCATAACATTGCTATTGGAAAGCTTATAATTAAAATATCAAAGTAAGTGTGCGCTGGTGTGTACTTTATCCACATTTGTGTTTCATCATATCCTTTTTTTTTAACAGAATACCACTAGTTTTGTTAGATAATAATATAAATTATATTCCTTGAGGGAAACAAATTCTGAATGCATGAGTATAATCTCATACAAAGTCAAACCTAGTTTTTCATGCTTAAAATGAATCATTTGCACAAGAATAATTTCAATAAAACACAGTTCTGGCGGTGTATATGCTAAACTTTCTCTGAATTTATTTTATCCTCTGTCAGTATTGCCCTGATATGTCCTCTTAAATTGGATCTCTAAGCCTTTCATAAAGTTTAATAAATCTTCAGCAATTCACCCAAAGGAAATTATATTAAAAACCATCAAATGTGAAGTTCGGCCCAGACACAGCGTTGGGAATTATATCACCATAATCAGGTTGTAATGAAAGCTTCTGTCGCTGTAGTTCCCACTCATAATCTGCCTGTTTTTATGAAAAGGGCCTTGTCTGGGTTCATATGCAGCTTTAATTGGAAGATGTCTTCATTTTATTCCAGTCTTCTGGGATAATAACTTTCCCCATGTATAAACATAGGCCCTCGCTGCAGATATTTTTTCATTTAGTAAAGCATGACTCTTTAAATGATTTAGCAAATCATCATGAATGCCAGCCAAATGATTGGCAGTTTATTGCCAATACGCCATTTGCATGACATTTGTACACTCCGTAAGAAAGCTGCAGCAAGTAAACAAATAACACCATTTCTATGTGCTTTCCTGTTTATTTTCTAATAATCTAGTGACATTTGTGCAGAGGCAAATGCTGCAGCAAATTATGGCAAGGAATAATCAGGTTTAACACTCTGACATCACTCTGCTAATTGTTTGAAGAAAATGGTTTGAAGTGCAAATCAACCTTATGCTTTTGCTTTGTTGCTCATTTTAAGAATGTAAGATTTTTCTAACAAAAGGAATAAGAGGACTATTTTTGGTGGTTTCAGTTATTTTTCCTCAATGTGCTTATCTTTTCAACAGTTATTTTACTATGTTGTTCCACTAGGCTTATTTAGCAAATCTAGTGTGATAAATAAAACAGCAATTTGCTTTGCGATATGAGCAGTGAGGAGAAACTTGTTATAAAACAATGCATTAGATAGATTAACCAGTGGTCCAGAAAGGTTTTTGCATTGATTTAATAGCCTGATTAAAAACTGTTCAAAACAAAAATCTATCACCTGCATGTGAAAGTTTAGATCAATCTGATCTACATTGATTGTCATAATTTAATTATCATAATAACTATAGGTAAACAAAAATGCTGAAGAAACTTACCAGGTGAGGCAGCATCTATGGAGTGAAGGAAATAGGCAACGTTTCGGGTCAAGACCCTTCTTCAGACCCATCTGAAGAAGGGTCTTGACCCGAAACGTTGCCTATTTTCTTCGCTCCATAGATGCTGCCTCACCCACTGAGTTTCTCCAGCATTTTTGTCTACCTTTGATTTTCCAGCATCTGCAGTTCCTTCATAATAACTATTATCAGTGGTGGAGAGAGTTAGCACCTTCAAATTACTGGACATTAACATTTTGGATGACCTCTATAGGCCCAGCCCAGAAATGCAATGATGAAAAAGGCTCACCAGTGCCTCTACGTTCTCAGAAGTGTAAAGAGATTTGGTATATTACAAAATACTCTTAACAAACTTTTACAGATGCACTGTAGAATGTAGTAGGAAGGAACTGCAGATGCTGGTTTAAACCAAAGATAAACACAAAATGCTGGAGTAACTCATAATTCAGACTGAAGTATGAAGAAGGGTCTCGACCCAAAACGCCACCCATTCATTCTATCCCGCTGAGTTACTCCAGCATTTTGTTTCCATCAATGTAGTATGTATCCTGACTGATAGCATTATCGCCCAGTACAGCAATTCCAGTGCACAGGAATGCATGAGGCTGCACAGAGAGGTGTACTCAGCCCAGTCTATTATGGGAACAGCCAACCCCTCCATCAAAAGCATTTTCATGTGGCACTTTCACCAAGGATCCCCACCATCCAGGACATGACCTCATATTACTGTTACCATTGGGCAGGATAAATGGATGCCTGATGTCACACAACCAGGTTCCAGAACAGCTACATTCCTACAACCAACAGGCTCCTGAACCAACCTACACAATCCTAACCTTACCTCGACAACAGAACACTCTATGGCCCACCTCTTGCACTAATATCGACGTGTTTTTTCCTAAATATGCTTTTGCATTAAATCTTTGTGTTTTTCTTTGCACATTCTTTCCTTTTGAATTTTGTGTAATTTATGTATACTTTATGTATGATTTTGTTTTATGCGCGTTGTCAGTGTCAATGTGCCAGTGATGCTGCTGCGAGCAAGATTTTTAATTGTACCTGTGCCTCACCATACTTGTGCATATGACTATAAACTTTAACTTTAACAAATTCATTTCCTACAGATCTAAGAAAGATCTGCAAGAAAGGTGTCCAATTTTGTGAAAAATAATGTTTTATGCAAAGCAGGTTGAGTTTCAGAGTGAATTGCAGAGAAATTGCAGCCACGTACAAATATGATACATAAAAATGTCAAATCCTATATAACAATTATAACACGTTACTCTCATAAATACAATACAATTGCTGTAGCAATATTCCCATTATAAGTACAGATGTGCTGAACTCATAAAACAAAAATAAAAAAAGCAGAAGAAATGATAGAAGCTATGTTAAGCTCTGCTTGACTGATATTGTCCTGCCACCAGTAAAAAAAAATTAACTGATGTCTTCAAGATTTGATTTTGCAGAACAGAATTCAATTACCTCAATAATCTGATTTTGTTATGTTGAGCAGTCTCTCAGGTACACTCAGAGAACAAAGAATATGGGAAAAATTAAAATATTGGGTGCTGCCACAGGAAAAAAATAATGAGGACATCTTTTTGAATACGCCAATATGATAAAATTAAACAAATTTAAAAGAAAATTAAGGATTATTGAGGAATGATATTACTAAGTTTGGACAAAGGCATGGAATTTCTTTGGCGTCTGCATGGGCATATTAAATGATTGCTGCCTGCTGGGCTAATGACTATTTTGTTTGTGAAACTGTTGCCTGGCAATGCAATAATCTAAGAGCCAAGGAAAGCCATTTCCTTGATGCACTGCATTGGAGAATCATGCACACAGTTCGGACTGTGTCCAGGTCCAGTGGGGTTACAGGCTGCCTGGGTATGTACAAGAAGAGAGAGGATGCTTGTGATCACTATGATATGTGACCGGTGTCCTTAATGGGAAACAGAGCTGATCAGGTGATTGTTTTTGACACAAGTAACTGCAGATGCTAGTGTACAAAACAAGGCACTAGAGTAACTCAACAGGTCAGGCGGCATTTCCGGAGAAGGAGGTGATTGTTTTGGCTGGGGGGATGCGGAGGGAGATGGATAATCTGTAGTTGTGGAGTCAGTTGATTGTTGGATGGCTGCTAATTGTTTGATCAATGGGAAGAGGCAAAGGCTGACTATTGGCTGAGGGGAGTTGCTGGTTAAGGCTCATCAGTGAGAACAATGTGCTGAAAGACATGGCAGGGCGTGAAGAGTAACAGGAAAGTCAAGGGCCTGTCCCACTTGGGCGTCATTTGCGCATAATTTACGCAACATCATTTACGTGTCACGACGCGCGCGTCATGCCATGCACATGTTGCGCGCATGGTGCGGGTGACGTAGGCAGTGACGCGCAGTGCCCAAGGATTTTGGGATGTACAAAATCTCCGCGCGCCATCTGCGTGACGTGCAAATGATGCCCAAGTGGGACAGGCCCTTCAGTAAGTAAAGTTTAAAGGGTTCTCAGTAATGATTCAGACTTGCTAATGATGGCCCCATTGTCAGAGGTAGACTTCAGAACAACAAATGCTGGAAAAACTCAACAGGTCATGCAGCATCTGTTGAGGGAATGGACGGATGATTTTTCAGGATGGGACCCTTCTTCAGGCTGATAGGGGTGGGGAAGCTGGAAAAGGCCTGGCAATTGGGTGGAGAATGTGACAAAAGCTAAAGGTAAAAAGTAGGCAAAGGTGTGTCAGGTAATGAGAGAAGAGGAGTGAATTGTAAAGCTGGAGAAAGGGATATGGGTTAAAAGGAATTGGAAAGGGGAATAAATGGGGGACCTGGGAATGGGAACTGAATGTATGAAGGAGGGGAAAGGAGTCGGGTGACAGGCAAGGTGGCGAAATGGGTGTGGACTGGGTGGTAAGGCATACTTGAAACTGAGGAATTAATTTGGGTTGGTACTTTTGGGTTGTAAGCTACCAAACTGGAATGAGCTGCTGTTCCTGCAGTTATGCATGTGGCCTTGATCTGGCAATGGAGAGGCCAAGGAGAGAAAGATCAATATGGGAATGGAAAGGGAAGTTAAAATGGTTGATAACAGGGACATCCAGCATGCCTTGGCAGACAGAGCATGTGTTTGTCAAAGCAGTTGCCTGCTCTGCACTTGGTCTCACCGATGTAACAAGAGGCCACATTGAACAGACTTTAAACGCCCATTGAGAGCCGACTCCTATGGAAGAGTCCTGGTGAAGGTTCAGAAACTGCAATGTGGGTGTTCTTGATGTGGCATTCAGATATTGTTGAAAGCCTTTGTAGATGCATGTTGCAGATGATGCGCAGAGAAACCAAGAACGAAAGTGCTCAAATTTCACAAACAGCTTTATTTGCCTCCAGTGTTCTCAGTTTTCGGTCACTATTTATTTTTCATTAAAATTAGATCACATTTTATAATGCACAAAAACCTGGAAGGGTGCTTTCTAATTTATGGATAAATGATGTCTGAATATTGGTTTAACACAATGCATAGTTGAGGCATAAATGACTGTAAAATGAAAACTTTGGTTAAATCCAGTTGTCTGCTACTTTTGAAGGAAATTAGATTGATTTGGTTTTTTTAGCTAGCTAACAAACACCCATTTCATCAGTTTGTCGTCATGTGTTTGTTGGTAGACTTTCTTGGGGGTGACCTTGACATTTAGCTGGTCTTGGATCAAGTATTTGAAGAATGGAAGCAATTATTTATTCCATTTTCAAGCAGGTAGAGCTGTTGAGTTATACAGCACAGAACCAGGACCTTCAGCTCAATTCACCCATGCTAACCACGATGTTTATCTAAGTCAGTCCAATTTGCCTGTGTTTGACATGCATCCTGCTAAACCTTTCCAATCCATGTAGGTTTTAAATGTACTCTGCCTTTTGGAAGCTCCTGTGTAGTGCCATCAAAATACGCCCTGCCCCAGTTTAGAAATTTAACTTGTGGACCAGTGTGGGAAGGATGCTGGTTTAAACCGAAGACAGACCCAAAAAGTTGGAGTAGCTCGGCAGGACAGGCAGCATCAAGCAGCACCATCTGAAGAAAGGTCTCGATTCGAAACGTCACCCATTCCTTCTCTCCAGAGATGCTGCCTGTCCCACTGAGTTACTCCAGCTTTTTGTGCAAAATGTTATATAAAATTCAAAATACTTTTTCTTCAAAATACATCACTATTTGTCATATGTACAGTTGGGGCATGTCTTTCTCTACAACAATCAATCAATCCATTCCACTATAATGTATCAAAATCAATGTTTCCTCATGAACAATGCTTCCGAGGAGTGTTTTAGAAGCTCAGGGCCCAGCCCTCAGTGTTCAGTGACAGCAGTGGTGTGGTTAGTGGTGGTACTCCCCCACCCCCCCCCCCCCCCATCCCCAGAGTCTTTGCAGGAATTCACCAATGTCAAGAGATGTGGGTTAAATGTGGGCATGTGGGACTAGTGTAGATGGGATAGCTTGGTTGGCATGGGCAAGTTGGCCCAAAGACCTGTTTCTGTGACTTTCAGTGCATCTCTCAGCAGGTGCTCCTGTGCTTCAGAATGTACGACAGCAATGAACATTTTATTAAAAAAGAGGCAAAGCTTATTTTGGTATGGATAGATGTTGTTGGGTGTCAGTGTGCTATGACTAACGAGAGGAAAAACCAGTCCGGATTGCTGGCTGTCAACCTTTCTGCAAGTATGACTAAGGTGGGAACTTACATATGCATAGTTTGAAAACGTCCCTGTGACTTAATACTTTGCCCACACTCAGTTTCCCAGTTTGTATATGAAGACTGGCAGCTTGAGTAAGGAACTGGAGGGCCGCCAGCAGTCCTGGAATTTTCTGCGATTTAAATTACCACTTTCAGGAGAAGATGTGACAAAACCGAAAACAAAGTCTGCAGTCCTGGAGCTGAGTTCCAGTTGTATAGTGGCATTTGCAACGTTCAGCTTTGTTGTAATTGCCTGCTGTTAGGCATCAAGTAAAAATAACCCACAGCAATCTGACCGCGGAAATGGAGTGATTTAGTTGTAAATCAGCCATGTCGATTCTTCCGCCCTGTAAATCACAGATGGGTGTGAAAATGGCTCATGATTGTTGTTACTTCTTCAAATGCTGCATTTACATTACAGATCCACTGCCAGAGGCAAATGCAACTTGTGAGAAATGTGAGATTATAAAAGAATTACTGAGTATCTTTGCTGGAACAGGGGATCAACTTTTGTGGTGATTTTTACCTGTGCAGCTGGTGTTGGCATCAAAAATAAAATGCCAGCATTGCACAATGGAGAAGGCTTGCAGTGAGAAGTATATTTGTATACAAGCAAAAGAGATCTTGATTAATTTGTATGAAATTTATGCCCATGGTTTTAATGCATAAAATACAATTAATGGTCTCTCCAACTAAAAAAACAGTTTTTTTTTTATCAAACCCAATAGTTTGGAAGGAGACAAAGTGCTGGAGAAACTCAGTGGGTCAGGCAGCATCTCTGGAATGGGGGATGAAAAATGCTGGGGAAACTCATCGGGTGAGGAAGCATCTATCGAGAGAAAGAATTGGCGACGTTTCGGGTCGAGACCCTTCTTCAGTCTGAAGAAGGGTCTCGACCCGAAGCGTAGCCAATTCCTTCACTCCATAGATGCTGCTTCACCCGCTGAGTCTCTCCAGCACTTTTTGTCTAACTTCGATTTTTCCAGCATCTGCAGTTCTTTCATAAACATCTCTGGAAAGGGAGCGTTTAGGGTTGGGACCCAGTTTCAGTGATTGTAGGGGCAGGAGGATAAGAAGCTGTGATAGAGATGAGACAGGACAAAGTGTGGCAGGTAATAGGTGAAAACTGGTGTTTTGATGGACTAATGTTGGATCTAAAGCTAGAGATTGCGGCAGATGAGGTTAGAGGAGGTGCACATGAATCTATCATCTTGAAGAACTGCTGACGTCCCTGGATAGAGTCAAGGAAAGAGCTATATGGACAGGTGTTATGTCTCCTGTGGCTGCGGTACCTGCGGAGGGGGTGGTTTTGGTAGGAAGGGGTGAGCGAACCAAAGAGTTGCTGAATGAGCGGTGTCTATGGAAGACAGAGAGGGGTGGAGATGGAAAGATGTGACTCGGGGTGGGATCAGTTTGGAGGTGATGGAAAGGCCAGATGTATTGGATGTAGAGGCTCGTGAGGTGAAAGGTGAGGATCAGGGAACTCTATCCTAAGCTTAGTAGACCCTAAATGCAATTCAGCAGGTCAGTAATTCAACAGGTCAGGCAACATCCCTGGAGAAAAGACAGACTTGTCTTCTTCAGACAAGACATCTCTCTATCTATCTCTATCTCCTCATCTATCCTAGGTGTTCCACTCTAGGACACTCAAGATGTCCTCGTTCTTTAGTAAAAATGGTTTTAATGGTTAGGAGTGGAGTTATCAGGAGAGATTGGATTCCCTGGAATGAAGGGGACTGAGCAGTGACTTTTTGTAGGGGTTAATAAAATCATGATGGGCATAGATAAGATGAATGTTCACAGGCTTTTCCCAGGACAAGAGAGTCTAAAACTAGAGGGCATAGGTTTAAGATGTGAGGGAAAGACTTAAAGGAGATTACAGGGGCAAATTCTTCATACGGAGGGTTGTATTTGGAATGAGGATCAAAAGAAAGTGGTAGAAGCAATTCCATTTTCTACATTTAAAAGGCATTTGGAGAGCTTTGTGGAAAGGAAAGGTTTGAAGATATAAGGGATAAACAAAGACAAATGCTAATGGAAATATGCATCTTGGTTGGCATGTTGAAGTTGGGCTGAAGTGGCCGTTGCCATGCTGTATTGCTCTCCAAACAACGTGTTACATCTTGCCAACCTGAGAAAGAACCATTTGTGACTATCTTTTGTTTCCTGTTTGTTACCTTTTTTTTTGTCCAGGCCATTAAGTTACCCTGCTGCTCTAAAAGCTTTGATTTTCCACAATATTCTTTGGCATAACACTTTATCAAATGTATTCTGGAAATTTAAGAATAGGTGGTCTCCCTTGGTTTTTGGTATGTTATTTCTTAAGAACTCGAATAAGCCGCGAGACCGCGGCTTGAAGATGACATAGGCCGCAGGCAAGTGGTCGGAGCTCTTCTCTAGGGATTCCCGGCAAGGGATCCTGCTCCGGAAGGTAAGTAAGTCCCCGCCGTGCCCGCGGCAAGAAGCACCGCAGACCGCGGCTTCAAGCCGTTGTAGGCTGCGGGCCAGCTTTTAGAGCTCTTCTCCTCCAGGGGATCCCAGGCTCCATGATGAAAAAGTCCACACTGCGCCTGTTGCTGATGCTCCGGGCCTGTCTCCGGGAAAGGCCGCACCAATCCTTGGTGTTAGGCCATGAGGGAGGCGACATGGAAAAAGTTGCTTCTCCGTGGAGGAGGTGATCGAAAGCGGTTCCCCCCTTACCCCCTTCACCACCCCCCACACAAGACACACCAAGAGACATTAAAACAAACATTTGGACATACTGAAAAAAACAAAAAAGTATAATTGACTAACACACTGCTGGCAGGGCAGCCGTCTCGCAGTGCCCCCACCGACCAAGAGTCATCTTTCCTAGAACATGGTCTGCATCGTGATTTTCCGTAACACATATCCGTGTTATCAGTGCACGTCTCAAGAAACCTGAGTTCAAAACAAACCAATTCGGTGTTTATTTAATTCTTTTATTATAACTTGAATTGAGTGAGAAACGACGATTAATAGCCCTCCCGCTGTACGAGTTCATTCAAGAGCTCTCCCGAGTTAAAAAAAAATCAAACGTAGAAGCATGTAGAATGTACGTAGCGGGTACGTCGGAGTTCGGGGACGTCTCTTAGCGGCTCGTAATGTTAATGGCTGGTACTCGGGAAATGCGGTAAGCTCGGGAAGACTCATGAAGAGTCAGAAAGCCATGTTGCTGCTTTATAGAACATGTTTCAATGCCCCAACCAATAAAGGTAAGCATTTCATATGCCTTCTTTACCACTCTATGTATTTGTTTCCACGCTCAGTGAGTTACGGATCTGGATCCCAAGATCCATCTGTATATTAATACTGTATACTTTCCCTTGCATTCAATTTCCCAAAGTGCAACATCTTAGACTTGCTTGGATTAAACTCCATCTGCCATTTCTCTGCCCAATCTGTAGCTGATCCTTATCCTACTGTATACTTAAATAATCTTGTTTACGGAAGAACTGTAGATGCTGGAAAAAATCGAAGGCGGGTGAAGCTCCTGTCCCACTTAGGAGACCTAAACAGCAACCTCTGGTGACCTTGCCCGCCACCCAAAAACAAATCAAGGTCGAGGTGACTTGCAACATCCTACCACCTCCCACGCATATGTTGAAAACCTTACTCAACTATGAAGAGAACCGACTAGACCTGCGACTAAAAAATTAGAGATTTTTTAAATGACAACCTATTTTTAGTCGAGGCCGGTTTTAATCATGATGAAAAATAGCAGCAACCTAGATGAAGCCTCGACCACTCGGAAACCACTTTTGACTATTAGGGAGAGTGACCAAAACCTCCGGTGACCTCATGGAAACCTTGGGTGGCAGAGGTTACTGTTTAGGTCTCCTAAGTGGGACAGGGGCTTTGTGGCAGCATCTATGGAGCAAAGGAATAGGCGTTGTTTCGGGTCAAGACCCTTCTTCAGACTGATGTCAGGGTGGGGGGCAGGAAAAAGAAGTGGGGAAGTAAGAGGCGGAGACAATAGGTTTGTGAGAGAGCTGGGGAGCGGAGGGGAAAGAGGGAGAAAGCAAGGACTACTTGAAATTGGAGAAGTCAATGTTCATACCGCTGGGGTGTAAACTACCCAAGCGAAATATGAGGTGCTGTTCCTCCAATTTGCAGTGGGCCTCACTCTGGCAATGGAGGAGGCCCAGGACAGAAAGGTCAGATTCGGAATGGGAGGGGGAGTTGAAGTGCTGAGCGACCGGGAGATCAGGTTGGTTATTGCGAATTGAGCGGAGGTGTTGGGCGAAGCGATCACCAAGATTGCCTTTGGTCTCACTGATGTAGAGCAGTTGACACCTGGAACAGCAGATGCAGTAGTTGAGGTTAGAGGAGGTACAGGTGAACCTCTGCCTCACCTGGAAAGACTGCTTGGGTCCTTGGATGGAGTCGAGGGGGGAGGTAAAGCAAAAAGTATGGCATTTCCTGCAGTTGCAAGGGAAAGTACCGGGGGGGGGGGGGGTGGTTTGGGTGGGAAGGTTGGTCCCGAAATGCCACCTATTCCTTTGCTCTATAGATGCTGCCTCATCCGCTAAGTTTCTCCAGCATTTTTGTCTACTTAAATAGTCTTCCTCACTGTCCACAACTTTATCAATTTTGGAGTTGTCTGCAAACTTACTATCCAAGTCATCTACATTTATGTGCAAGTCATTTTTACATATATATATACATATAACTCTGCTTACCTCCACTGGACACAGAACTCCACACTTCCATCCCAACCCTCTATCTCACAGGTAGGGCGGAAATTGCTATAAAAACATGGGGGGGGGGACACAATTTCTTGGCGGCCGCTTGCATGTGCATGTGCATGTGCATGTGCATGTGCATGGGCATGTGCATGCGCGCACATGAACACACACGCACACACGCACACATGCACACGCGAGGCTTTGGAGGCTTCAGCCTAGGGCCCTGTGGACGGTAACATCGGGAGCTGATCTGGTTTGTAAGCGACTCCGAACTCCAGCAACAGCAGCTTCGTCCACCCCGAATCGTGTGGCTTGAATCATCCAGTTTGCGGGGCCTTTTATTGTCTGGTGCGGCTTAAAATCAGCCGGCGGGGGCTTCAACATTGGGAGCCTCGATTGCCTCGATGCAACAGTTTGATTTTAAGCCATGCCGGGTGGTGAAAAGCCCTGCGAACGGGCTGATTCAGCCCTTAGAATGCATCTGATACCCGCCTGAATCTTTCAAAAGCTAAAATGTGATAAATAACGCAAACAAATAAAACCGAAGCAAATAAAGGCGAGCAGTAGAACCAACCTTGGAGGGGGGAGAGAGAAAGAGATGGGAAAAACATACTAAATAAGTGAGTGACCATGAATGAGGGACTTACCTGCAAGCCATCCAGGAAACCCGTTCGACTGGAGCCCTTAATGACCTGGCCCATTTAAATCCGATACCCATTTAAATCTTTCCCATCCACCAATATATCCAATTAGTTCAAATGGTAATTGTACCCGCATCAGACAGCTTTAAGAGATTCTCCTTGAATACCTTCAGTAATACTTGGTCAAAACACAATTGGTGACACGTCGTGTTAATACGATGTTAATAGTGACATTTAACAAGCGCTTAACAGATTTTAATAGATTATTTTTCAAAATCTGCTTACAAATCATGGGGGGGATTGCCCCCCACCTATCAAAAAATGGGAGGGACGTGATCCCCCTTGCCCCCCCCCCCCCAGAACTTCCACCGATGTCTACAGGTATAAAATGAAGTTGTCACCTTCCCCTCAGTTAACAATGAACCATTCTACATCGCCTTATCATCTGCTTTGATCTGTCATTTTCACACCTTACCATATCTCTAGACTCCCTCTCCCCTGACTCTCAATCTGATGAAGGATCATGACCCGAAACATCACCCATCACCCATTCCTTCTCTCCAGAGATGTTGCCTGTCCTGCTGAGTTACTCCAGCATTTTGTGTCGATCTTTGGTGTAAACCAGCATCTGCAGTTCCTTCCTATACATACTGACTGGCTGCAGCACAGCGTGGTTCGGCATCTCAACCCCGCAGGAACTATAGACTACAGAGGGTGATAGACTCTGCTCGGTCCATCATACCTACTGACTTCCGCACCAACAAAGAGATCTACAGAAGGTGCTACCTTAAAAAGGCAACCAATATCATTAATGGCCTGTACCACCTTAGCCATGCAACTGAACAATCAAATCACCAACTAGAGAGCAGTCCTGAACTACCATCTACCTCATTGGACTTTTCTGGACTCTGGATTTTGAACTAAATGTTATTCCCTTTATCCTGTGTCTGTACACTGTGGGCAGCTTGATTTTAATCATGTATAGTCTTTCCACTGTCTGGATAGTATGCAACAAAAAAGCTTTTTGCTGTCCCTCGGTACACGTGACAATGAACTAAACTATTCTTTTACTGCAATCTTCTATGGAGTATGTCTTTGATTGCACTGCAGACTTTGTTTTCCACTATTATGGTTACCGAGTATTATGGTTCTAAATTTATTGTATTTTTTATTATTATATACTATCATGTGCATTTGCGTTTACGGGCCTGTTAAGTTGCAGCGAATAAGAATTTCATTATTCTGTGGATGGTACATAAGACAATTACACACTCTTGAAATGCAAACAGCACTTTGCATTTGCCAACTGAGCACAGAGGGAAAATCATTATTTTATGGATAATGTTTTGATGTACATATTATCGGAGGACAAATATAATCAAAGCAGTATTCTGCAAGGCTGTATTCAATATACTATATTAAATTATCATACTGAATTAAATATACATGAGATTTCTTTCATCATTCACACAAGGTTTAAATTCTGCTGGGGAAAGAAATACTGCATAAGGAAGAGGGACACATAGTGATGAACAGTGTGCATGCTGTAGAAATATCTCACTCATTCGAAGGTTAGCCATTCCGTTTCTAATGGAAGTTAAAACATGAATAATCTTTAAATACTCATATGTGAGTTACCTTAAAGCCACTTTAAAAAAAGTTAATATAACATGCAAGTAGAATAGGATACAAACTAAAAGTTTCATGCAACATGTCAGAATCTATTTAAACGTCGTCTGAGCAACGCTTTTTAGTGTGCAGTTTGTCAGAGGGATGTTGATTTTTGCAGAACAGAAGTTCTGCAACAAACAGCCAGTCATCCAATATTCAGTACGAATTCTCTAAAGTCTTTGTACTCAACAATGCAAGATTCTGACACTGTCTGAATGCTGTTGCTAATGTTAATTCAATTCACTGTTGGGGGGAAGCTCAAGTGCAAATGTCAGCCAAGGTTAGGACTTGAAAGTAGCTTTCTGGTGCCCTTGTTATACAAACCCACTCAGCATGGTTGCAACACATTAATAATTTCACTTCTAGATTCATTTCAATGGCTGAAATGCTGGTCTTCCCAGCAGTTATATTTAGTAAATCTGGCCTTACTCTCTTGTTGTCACTTGCTTCACGATATCTGCCCTTTGGGGTTCTGCAGAGAAGCTGCCTACTGAAAATGATATAAAAAGCTTGGAGCTAGCTGCCACATTCCTGGACCATAAAAGCCTTCCATTTGCCAGGTCTTGCCTGCTCCCTTCCTCATTTCATATGCCATTGTAACTACTTATATTTCCTCCACACTAACTACTTGTTTCCTTACTTGTGTTGTAATCATCTCATTTTCCTTGTGTTCCTTACCGTAACTTATCACCATGCACTCAATGCTGCCATAAAAAATACTGTGCTTTTTCTGCTTGTTGCTGAATCTCATTGTTCCATCTGTAATGTCCAGTTCTGATGGAAGATGAATGCAGGGAATGCAACATTGTTTGTGAACAATAGCAAAATAATAGCGAGGGTAAAGGTGGATGTAATGAGGCTATTGCAAATGGAAGAAGACAATCTTGGAGCCATGGGGTCATACAACACAGAAACAGGCCCATTGGCCTACAATGTCTATCGATACTGACCATCAAGTATTTATCCATTCTAATTCTATTTCACAACATTTAATAAATCTCTGGTCGTCTTGAATCCCCAAGGTGTAGTTGGCTGCAGATGGTTTGCTCGCAAATTGAAGAAAGACAAAGCATTGTTCTGAAGTAAAGTCAGCAAAAAGCTGTTAACTTGGACCAGAAAAGACCCAGTGGTGGGTCATTTTACAAACTACCCTCAGAATTGACAAGAATGGTGTTGGCATTTACTAAAAATATTCCACTGCTGTTCAAGTCAAGAAAAAAAAACAGCAGTGGGTCTTGAAGATGACTTAAGATGCTTCTAACCATGGGGTTGGATAGTGATTGGTCATGTCATGGGCTGTGGACATGAAATGGTTTCCACCCTACATATCCCACATGTTGACATGAAAAGATTTATGTGCAGAGGAAGGAAGAATTGCTGATTCTAACCAGAGTGACAGGATTTCTCACTTCTTGCTGCAAACACTATTTATCCTTGTAACTGACTGCAAATCTCTGACTCCTATACTGGAGAAACAAGGAACTGCAGGTAGACAAAAGTGCTGGAGAAACTCAGTGGGTGCAGCAGCATCTATGGAGCGAAGGAAATAGGCAACGTTTCAGGGTTTCGGCCCAAAACGTTGCCTATTTCCTTCGCTCCGTAGATGCTGCTGCACCCGCTGAGTTTCTCCAGCACTTTTGTCTACCTTCGATTTTCCAGCATCTGCAATTCCTTCTTAAACACAAGGAACTGTAGGTGCTGGTTTACAAAAGAAAAGGCACAAAGTGCTGGAGTAACTCAGAGAGTCAGCAGGATCTCTGGAAAAAATGGATCTGTGACATTTCGGGTCAGACCCTTCCCCAGTCTTGGCCTCAAATGTCAGCTATTCATGTTCTCCAGGGATCCCTACACTGGGTCTGAAATCTACCGTTTGCATGTTGAAGCAATTGTATGACCCAACTCTGTGTCAATGTCAAAGTCAAAACCAAAGTCAAAAAAGTTTATTGTCAATGTGACTGAAATATTGAGTGAAGAGCATTAAAACATTCTGTTACAGCATGTCTTAGGGGTAACATGAGGGGGAACTTCTTTACTCAGAGAGTGGTAGCGGTGTGGAATGAGCTTCCAGTGGAAGTGGTGGCGGCAGGTTCGTTGGTATCATTTAAAAATAAATTGGATAGGCATATGGATGAGAAGGGTATGGAGGGTTATGGTATGAGTGCAGGCAGGTGGGACTAAGGGAAAAAGGTTGTTCGGCACGGACTTGAAGGGCCGAGATGGCCTGTTTCCGTGCTGTAATTGTTATATGGTTATATGTTATATGGTCTTGTCGAGATGTCCTTTGAAGGATCCACAGCAAACATAGAAAACATGTGTAGGAAGGAACTGCAGATGCTGGTTTAAAACGAAGATAGACACAATACTGGAGCAACTCAGCGGGACAGGCAGCATCTCTGGAGAGAAGGAATGGGTGGCGTTTTGGGTCCAGACGGGTCGGAAAAACGGTCTTGATCTGAAACGTAACCCATTCCTTCTCTTCAGACATGCGGCCTGTCCCGCTGAGTTATACCAGCATTTTGTGTAAACATAGAAAACAAAATGTTTCCTTCAGTGGCAGCTGACGATGATTCCCCTCGCGCAGCACTGGAAGTAACTAAAGCAACACAGCAAGGCTGGATTTGAAGCAGGTGCATGACTACACACTGTGATGTACAGATTCAAAAGTCACAAGTCTGTCTGAACCTGCTTCATTGTAGACATATGAATGTTCTAATAGCCAGAGTGTACAGTGTGTGTGTGTGTGTGTGTGTGTGTGTGCGCATGTGTGTGTGTGTGTGTGTGTGTGTGTGTGTGTGTGTGTGTGTGTGTGTGTGTGTGTGTGTGTGTGTGTGTGTGTGTGTGTGTGTAAAAAAATAAAATAAAATAAAATCCTATTTTTTTCCAAATGCCAGCCCAATGCCTTCCCATTTTCACACATCCTACTTACATTTTCCCCGTCGAGGCGATAAACATCTTCTCGTCCCATTCCCACCTATATTTCCGAAGTTATTAATCATTTGAAGTTTTTTTAAAAAGCCCCAAAACTCACCCATTTCGGGAAAAAAAACCCGAATGACATCACAATGCACTTGCAAGGCAGGACGGGACACTCTGGGAGGGAAGGGCACTCCAGCGCTCGTGGCGGCGGCTGCTGACGCCCAACTCACGATGCCTGGTGCAGAGGGTGGTGCTGGAGCTGGAGTGAGGGCTGAGCCTGGGGCTTGGGATGGGGGCGTGAATGGGGCCGAGGAAGAAGCCGCCGCTGGAACCAAGATCGAACCTGGGTCTGGGGTCAGGGATGAGCCTGAAGATGAAGTCGGGGCCTGCACTGGAGCCCAGGTGGCGGCTGAGCTGATGGCTTGAGTCTGGAGATGTAGTCGGGGCCTGCACTTGAACTCAGGTGGTGGCCGAGTTGACAGCTGGAGTCTGCAGCTAGGGCTGGCTGAGTATGAGAACCAGGCCGAGTTCCAGGCCCTGACACTACTCTATGACCTGGGTAGGTCCTGGGGCTGGGAATGGGAGTGAGTGGAGGATGAGGGGAATGAGGAGGAGGAAGATGGGATGGGGAGTGGGGTGGTAGAGGGAGTTGGGGAGTGGAGGATGGAGATGGGGAGGGGTGGAGATGGCCCCTCATATCTACCCTCACTCCCACCCTCTCTATCCCCCTCCCTCTCTACCGCCTCACTCTCTAGCCCCTCCCACTCCCCCCTTCTCTCTTCCCCCTCCCTCTCTGCCCCTCTCCCTCTCTACCCTTCCCTCCCCTCTTCCTCTCAACCCCCTCCCTCTCTACCCCCGTCCTCTCCCTCCCTACCCCCTCGCTCTCCTTCTCTATCCCCTCTATCCTCCCCCTCCCCCTCTACCCTCCCCCTCCCTCTCTGCCCCCCTAACTCTCTGCCCCCCTCCCTTTCTACCCACCTCCCCCTCCACCTCCTCTCCCTCTCTACCACCCCTCCCTCTCTACCACCCCTCCCTCTCTAGGGATTGAAGAGAGAGGGTGAAGAGGAGGAGGAGGGATTGCTGCGGGATGAGGAGAAATGAGCCGCGCCTGCGTAGTTGGGTGTAATGCGTGATTGGTGCAGTATTGCATTGGGGGAATGCCTTGCGTTGGGGGAACAGGTAAGTGGTGGAGTCTTGTGATGGGGGAGCAGCCTCACAGGTCTGCACTTGGTCTAGTCAGCACTAAAGGTGGTCTATTTCTTTCCCACAGTGCCTGGAACATACCTGGAGACTCCTGCACAATGATGGAATATGATTAAGGTTATCATTGTCATATACTGGCTGTCTGGAAAAGTTGTATCAGACAATGCCCACAGTCCAGATTCTTAAAGATAGGACAATGTAAGAGGAGTAACAGGACAAAGCATATCCACATCATCACAGGATGTCCGCCTGCTGAGTGGGAGACACAGAACAAGGTTGTGTTTTGTCCATCAAACATGGAATTGGAAAACTGAGGTGAGAAACTGAGGTGGTGCAAAGCAGCATCTGCCGTTCCTTCCTACAAGTAATAGGTGCATACAGATGACAAGTGCTTGTTGTCACTCTTCCCCCCACTATAATCAGTCCCAGAGGAGGGTCCTACCTGGAACATCACCGATTCCTATCATCCTAAGATGCTGCCTGATCAACAGCGTATTTTTTCAGAAATGTCAAACTCAATTCCAAACTGTTATATCCATGACCGCTGGCATTTTGAGGTGGAAAGTACATATCTTGTTAACATTACATATGGAAAGTGAACACACTTCATTAAAGCATTTAAATCAGGCTCCCACAGAGCCTGATTTACATTTCACAGTGATGGTCGTGTTTCTTGGGGAAACCTGGCAGCAAAGTGAAGGTAGGGGCTACTGATGCTGATATGTTTTATCAAGAGAGTCAAGAGTGTTTTATTGTCATATGTCCTCGAGAGAATAATGAAATTCTTACTTGGAGCAGCACAAGTAAGCATATATGTAAACATGGTACACTGTAAACAATATAATAAACGAGAGAAAAAAATAGTTCAGTGTGTGTATATATAGGATTTATCTATATATATATATGCAAACACGCACACATATGTGCACACAAAAAAATAAACAATAATAGTGCAATAATAAAAATATTAGTCTGTGTAGTTCAGAGCTCATTTGAGGTTGTAGTGTTTAATAGTAAAATTAAACAAGAACTTACCAGTTTGAAGTTTGATCTTTATTTTATGAGGAGTTGCGATGAGGGATTTCGTGAAGACCCCGCCAGGCACGCATGCGCGACATTCTTCAAAGCTGCGGTGTGGAATCACAGATTGCAAACCGAAGATAGTAAGATTAAAACTTGACCATATCAGTTGAATTTATAATAGAGGGTTGGGAGCGGAGGGCACGAAATCCCTCATCGCAACTCCTCATAAAATAAAGATCAAACTTCAAACTGGTAAATTCTTGTTTAATCTTACTATTTTACTTCGGAGTCACGTGAGTGACTTCGTGATGATTTCAAAGCTCTGTGATTACATGCCCTGGACCACGCCCATGCTCACACACTGCCGTAATTCTGATGGAGGAAGTATGTTAACGTATTTCAGACTTGAACAAGCTGAAAAATAATAACATTTGTTAATACAACAATAACCCCCTGAACTCGGGGACCAACGTTTAGGGAACAGCACTTAAAACTGAATCCGCCAACGTTGCGGGAGCGGTTATAAGTCAGTTATAAAACCGCTGAAATGTAGATTCACTGGCCCAGCTCGCTATTGCGAGGCCATAATCCATGAACACCGCCATAGTCCTTGCCACTGATGTGGATGCAGCCCTGGTAGAATGACATTTAAAATATTAGTGTCTTACCTGCTGCACCGAATACCACCTTGAGTCATCTGGAGATAGTCTGCACAATCACCCTGTGACGTGGATTTCCATGGCTGAAACAGACCCGTCTCCATATACCTGATGCCCATTTTCAGACGTGTAGTCCCAGGTCTGTGTAGTGTAAGTAATTCTTCTATAAAGAAGTTACCTTATTATGGTCCGGTCATTTTTTTTTTTTTGTTGAATATTTTTTATTAGAAGTATAAGTACAAGTATAAGTACAAGTATAAGTACTTATTAAAACAACATTCTTGATAAAGAGATAGGTAATAATTACCATCTTTTCTTATATATACTTCTAAACATTTTATTATAGGTTTTTTTTATATAGTGAAAAGTAGGAAAGTGTGAAAAATGATTAACATAAAGATAGTTATAAAATAACCAAAAGAAAAAAGTAAATAAAATAACAGTGGTATATTATACAAACAGTATTTATACAATAATATATCCGTGATCAATAATGTATTATTCTTCATCCAATCCTTCGTTCAGGTCTCGATCAGGTCCTCAAACCGAGTCATATTGATCCCTTAAGATATTCAAGGAATGGAGACCAAATCACATTAAATTGGTCTAACTTGCCTAAAAGTGCAAGTCTTATTCTTTCCAAGTGTAAAGTCTCCGCCATTCCTGAAATCCACAATTTGATTGTAGGGGGTATGGGGCCTTTCCAAAATTGTAAAATTAATTTTTTACCAATTATTAAACTATAATCTATGAAAGTTCTTTGTGCTGTCGTGAGTAATTGATCCCTTTCTAATATTCCCAATATTATTAATTTTGGGTCTGGAACTAGATTCTTATTTACAACATTCGAGATTACCTTAAATATTTCCAACCAAAAATTCGTAATTTTTATACAAGTTGTAAAAGAATGTGTTAAATTAGCTTCTGGGTATTGGCATTTGTCACATATAGGAGATACATTAGAAAATATTCTATGTAATTTAGATTTTGAAAAATGCAATCTATGTAAAACTTTGAATTGTATCAGAGAGTGTCTAGAATTTAATGAACAATTATGTATATATCGTAAACTTTCATCCCAGATATCAGATTCAATTGTTTCACCTATTTCATTTTCCCATAGTTGTCTGTACTTTTCCGTATTGGGTATATCATTTTCTAATAAAATATTATAAATGTATGATATTAATTTTTCCGTGTTTGGGTGTTTATTTAAGCATTCATCTAGAATTCCCGTCTTTCTCTTTTTATATTCCTGTGCAGTTGTTTTAATATAGTCAGTTATTTGTAGATATCTGAAGTAGTGTTTAGAGTGTAGTCCATATATTTCCTGTATTTCTTTAAATGAAAGATAAAGATTGTCCCTGTAAAGGTCACTGATCTTATTAATTCCTTGATTTTTCCATTGTAAGAATCCTAAATTTTCCAGGGATGGTTTAAAACTTACATTATTAACAATGGGAAGAACTAATGGGATATCTTCTAGTTTTAGCATTCTTTTTAACTGTCTCCAAATATTAATTCCACTATTAATTATTGGGTTTTCTCGATAAGTTTTCTTAAATATTTTAATTTTAGAGAATAATATGGAACTGATTTCATACGGTAAGCAGTCTTCCTTTTCCATAAGTAACCAGTTTGGATTTTCATCAAGTTCCACCCACCAGAAGTTCATATTCTTAATATTAACTGACCAGTAATAAAATATAAAATTAGGTAATGTTAAACCTCCATTAATTTTCGATTTGCATAAATATTTTTTTTTTTATTCTATGGCTCCTATAGTCCCAAACAAAATTAGTGACTATAGAGTCAACCTTTTTAAAAAAATTCTTAGAAAGATATATCGGGGTCATTTGAAATAAATATAATAATTGTGGGAGAAAAATCATTTTTATCGCATTAATTCTACCTATCATTGAGATAGGTAGAGTTCTCCAATATAGAATATTCTTAGATAATTTATTTAGTATAGGTAAAAAATTATATTTAAATAAAGAACTATATTTTTTTGTAACGTGAATTCCTAAGTACTTAATCTGTTCATTAACAATCTTAAAAGGAAATTGTTTTAATATAGTTAAATTATCTTGTGTTAATGGCATAAGTTCACTTTTATTCCAATTGATTCTGTATCCAGAAAACAAGCCGAATTGAGTTATTAAATTCATTAAATTAGGTATGCTAATTTCAGGTTTTTTAATATATAATAATACGTCATCTGCATATAGAGAAATTTTATTTCTTGTTTCGTTAGTTTCATATCCAAAAATTTCGGGGTGTAATCTTACCCGAGTAGCTAATGGTTCTATAGCCAACGCAAATAATAATGGTGATAGGGGACAACCTTGTCTGCATCCTCGAAATAAATTAAATTTGGTGGATATCATTTGGTTAGTTAAGATTCTAGCAGTTGGATTAGTATATAGTAATTTGATCCATTTTATAAACTTGTCTCCCAAATTTAACTTTTCCATAACCGCAAACAAATATGGCCATTCAACTTGGTCAAAAGCTTTCTCTGCATCTAACGATATTATTACTAAGTCTTTATTATAACTCCTTTTCGAGTATATAATATTAAACAATCGTCTCAAGTTATATGATGAGTATCGTTTAGGTATAAATCCTGTTTGATCCGGGTGTATTATTTTATTAATCACTACACTTAATCTTTTAGCTAATATTTTAGTTAATAACTTTTGATCCGTATTTAAGAGAGCAATAGCTCTATATGATCCCGGATCATCTAGGTCTTTATCCATTTTTGGTATGAGTGTTATAATGGATTCGTTTAGTGTTTCTGGTAAACTCTGTTGCGCATATATATATTCGTAAAGTATCTTCAAATAAGGTGTTATCAGATCCTTGTATGATTTATAAAGTTCCGAACCAATACCATCTGGCCCTGGAGTTTTCCTGTTTTTAATGATATAATAGAATCCTCAATTTCTTTAACTGTTATTTCAGCATTTAATAGTTTTGTATCATCTACATCCAATCCTATTAAATTACAGTCGTTTAAGAATGTATTAATTCCTATCTGATTTTCAGTCATTTTGGATGAATATAAACCTTTATAATATTGTAAAAATCTCTCATTAATATCATTATTTTGTGTTAAGAATTCACCATTTTCTGATTTAATCCGATGTATTATTTTTTCTCCCTCTATTTTTCGTAATTGGCGAACAAGTAATTTTTGTGGTTTGTCCCCAAATTCAAATTGTATTTGTTTTGTGTATTGATATAATTTAACCACTTGGTCAGCATATATCTTATTTAATTTATATTTTAATGCAGTAATTTTATTATGTGTTATCATTGTAGGGTTGAGAGCATTTTCTATATCTTATTGTTTTATCTCCGTTTCCAGAATATTTTGTTCCTTCCGCTTTTCTTTGTTATAAAATGCTTGTGAAGATATCATAATTCCACGAGTAAAAGCCTTAAAAGCTTCCCATAGTAGGGATGGAGATATTTCTGGTTTATCGTTTATTTCAAAAAAAGTCTTAATCTGCTTTATAATATATTCATTAGTTAACTTATCCGTCAAAATTTGTGGATTAAGTCTCCATTGTCCTCGTATTTTCATGTTATCATTAAATTTGATATTAAATGTTAATGGAGCGTGATCTGAAATAATGATGCTGTGGTATTTAGAGTTATAGATGTATGGAATAAGCTTTATATCTACAAGGAAATAGTCAATTCTAGAATATGTTTTATGTACCGAGGAGTAAAATGAATAATCTCGTCCTGTTGGGTGTTCCATTCTCCAAACATCTCTAACTTTACTAGTATCAATGTATGCATTTATTAAATCACTGGAGTGTGATTTAAATTTCCTCTGTCCTGACGATCTATCTAAATAAGGATCTAAAGTACAATTTAAATTGCCTCCAATTATTAAATTATGTTGTGCATGATCAGGAATTGTATTAAATATTTTCTTTAAAAAAATTGGAGTGTCAAAATTTGGGCCATATATATTGGCTAATATTACTTTTTGAGCATATAATTCTCCCGTTACAATAATGAATCTTCCATCTTTATCAATTATAGTTGATGTATGCTTAAATAAAGTACCTTTACGTATCAATATTGCTACGCCTCTAGATTTATGAGTAAAAGAGGAATGATATATTTTGTCAATCCATTTAGCCTTTAATCTATGCTCGGCATCTTTTTTTAGATGTGTCTCTTGAAGGAACGCAACATCGATTTTGAGTGCTTGCAAATGTGCCAATACTTTGCCCCTTTTAATAGGTTCATTAAGACCTTTAACATTCGAACTGCCAAAGATTATTCCCTCATTCCCCCAATTCTTTTTTAAGTCCTGCATTTTATTTAAGGTGGTCTATAATGGTTCACATGTCTCAGCTCGACATACCCGACCTTACCCCCGAACTCCGGATGGACGAGTTTCAAGATTTTCAAATATCTCGCACGGATATATCTTTTCTGATTACGAGTCCACTGTGATGTAAAACAATTAAAACATGAAGTAATATAAAAAAACAGAAAATAGAAAAAAGGGTTAGTAAATAGTGAAAAGTAAGGAAAAACTACAGCTATAGTAGGTGCAGTTAGTGAAAGCCATACTAGCATGGCTAGCCATCTACAGACTTCCAGTGTAGATGATGTTAACTCGCCAGCTCCATAAGTCCTTAAAGTTATTCTTACAAAAGGTATTTTAACGGGAATATATAATTCTAAAATGTTTCATCAATCCTATAACATATTTAAATGCAAAGATCAAGGAAATCTTAACTATTATTGGTATAATCAAATGTATGATCTTAGGAAATATATTTACTGATTACTATTTATTTTAATTTTATGTAGATTAGTATTAATTATTGATGAGTAAAGTATATATATGTGGGAAGTAATAAGGAAATTGCTTATACCTAAGCCTTAGTGATTAGTATTTATTATTGTTTTAGTTAGTAACAGTACTACCGGTTAGGTTTTAGTATATTAGTATTTTATTATGTATTAATTATTTCTATTGGTATTGTTATTATTCTAATTAATAATATCCATAAGAGAAAGTCCAGTCCACTCTTTGATGTAGGGACCCAGTCCACTCATTTCTTCATCTTTCTTGATTGTAGCCAGTCTATAACCAGTCCATAATCCGGTAATCCTTTAAACCAAATGCAAACATACAGTTTATTCATTAATATAGTTCAAAAGTGAAATATTATTCAGTCTTCTTCTTGATTCTTAATCCTCAGCGCAAAGTCCAGTGCATTCTGTGGGTTCTTGAAGAAATGATCTTGATTGTCATGGGTCACCCTCAAGGTAGCGGGGTATCTCAGAATATACCTTACATCCTTCAATTCTCTCAGAATTCTTTTAATCTCCCTGAATGCGTTTCGTTTCTTGGCAACTTCAGCAGGATAATCTCGGTAAATACTGATTCATGCTCCATCAAAAGTAAGATTTTTACTTCTTACAATCTTACCCATCATTTCTTCCAGTTCGTAATCATGCTGTACTTTTAATATCATTTGTCTTGGGGGAGCACCAGGTCCTGTAAAACGCCTCTTCACTCTATGTGCACGAGCCAATAAGGGTTTCTGATCCAAGGTTAAAACTTGTTGCAGTAAATCTGCTGTAAATCCTCGTGGGTTATTCCCTTCCATGCCTTCCGGAATAGCCACAATCCTAAGGTTCGACCTTCTTTGGTAGCCTTCCAACTCCGTGCATTTTTCTGTTATCTTGTCCAGAAGTTCAGATAAGCGTTGTATATCTCTGTCTGAGTTCCGAGCCGATGCTTCGGCTAAGTCTTTAATAATGCTTATATCTGTCGAATGTAGATTTAATGCTTCTTCCACTTCAGACAGCTTGTCCTTCACCAGGGTTTCGATTTTAATTTTCATCTGTTTGTTCTGCTCTTTTAATTTGTCCGTAATCTCTTTTTTCAGTGCTTGAGCAGATTCAGTGATTTCAGTCTTCAAAACTTTTATTTCAGTTTTCAAATCTTTCACTTCATTAATTTTTTCAACTTCCTCCTTAATATTCAACTTTTTCATATCTTTCTTTAAATTCAATATTTCAGTTTTGATACTTGCCATCTCTTTTTCAATAAGAGTTTTCAATCCTTCCATCTCCAGTTTTGTTTTAAATTCTTCAGCTCCAGAAGGTTTTTTTCCTGCAATGTCTTCTTGGGATCGGGTTCTACCCGAGACCGAGGCTTCAGAACGGCCTACCGGATCCCGAGTGGTCGGTAGCCGGGTTTTCAGTTTTTCTTCTGGGGTCCGTTGCATGTTGTCGCAGGGCTGATAACGTCACTCACCAATTCAGTACTAATCAGTACTGAGACTTCAGACGGCAAGTAAGTCTTTTTTCAGCGTTTTTTTACCCCGTTTTCTTCAACCTTCTTATGGAGCTGGCTGGCAGGGCGTCTTCACCTCATGATGGCGCCACCGGAAGTCATGGTTCGGTCATTCTATCCAGGTTTAATTCCTGTAAAGTCATGACCTGTTGAGCTGTGTTCAGTGCCATTACCATAACCACTTTGAAGGTGAGCAAGTCCATCATGGGCGACCAGCTCCTGAGGAGGGTCAACACCCTCATCCCAGTCCAATCTAGCGATAGGACGACAATGCACTCCTGGCACTGTATACAGCACTGTAACTGAGGGACTCATCATAATGACGACCCATGAGTATACCAGCACCTTGGAGAGTATAGCAGATATGTAGATGGTCTAGATCCGACTACAGAAACCTCCCATATCCTTATGTAGGCAAGGTACTGCTTCCTACTGGACTCTCTCTGCACGATGCTGTTTGACGTCCATGGTCCTTTATGTTGCAGAGCCTGGTTGCGTATCCTGCAGCACCTGTCTGATGAAGCAGAATGGAGAAAGCATAGAAACCTCGCATTTCCCCCCAATGTAGTGAAAACGCGTCCATCGCCACTGCCCCAGGATCTAGTTCTCAAGAGACATATGTTGGTATCCAATGGCTCAACCTGGATGCAAAGAGGTCGATATCTGGTATTCCATATTAGGCTATAATTTTAGCAGATATTTGGAGGTTCAATCTACTTGATGTCGTTATTAATACTCGTGACCTGGTGTCCGCCACTATATTGAGCTTATCCAGAAGGTACATAGCTGAACCCAATTTTCTTTCAATCCACCAGAGCCAAATTAATGTTTCCAATTCATCCCAAGATATTAACTTGACGCCACCCATAAGGTTTAATATGCCACCTCAGTGGTATTATTTTGAAGACGAACATACGTATGCTGCAGATTAGTGCATTAACGTGCAGCCCTTGACATGCTCCCAGCATTTCTAAACAGTTTATACCTTGTGATTGAAGAAAAGTAGACTCATGCAATCCCATCCTCCGCCCCAACTGGAATGGTGTCAGTAGTTCTCCAGCCCTTGGCGCTTGCGTCGGTTTGTAACGCGACTAATAGGTTTGATGTAATGATGGGATTTAACAATCACAACCATGCTAATCCACCATTGTACCTCAATTATGCTTTGATTGGCAGCTGCATAAGCTCGTAATTGTCCAGCATTCGCTATAAATGCCGAGATTTTGTTTTTTCACCCAAGCTTTGATAGCGTAACGGCCCAATTATGTGGCTGGAATGTAGCTCCAATTTACCCATAGCTTAGCAGCATGTCGAAAGTCGGTTCCCTGGTGCAAGCAAGGCTGTTACATGCATCTATTATGTCTATAGCTCTGTTCCCTGGATAGTGACAAACAGAGCCCCAGAATGTATGTAACCTCCCTACTACTTGTGAGGTTATGCATGCAGCACTTCCAAGAGAACCAGACCCCCTTACCTCCATGGTTACCGGCGGGCCTGACGTTCTGGTTTCTAGTATTCCGTCTTTGCTGGGTGCTGCTCAATCGCCTCAGTAAACCCTTGTTCCTGCAGCTGGTGTGTGGTGAGGTAGTCTATGCTGGCTCTGCCCTAACAAGGCTTCTGCTGTTGGGGAGCTGGTGCAGATGTGTTCTTGATGGGCCCGTCTTTGACCTGCTTGGGCAGGTCATCCCCAAACAGCTGTCTTGGTGGTGTGGTGGACTTATGACCCAACCCAGCGAATTCAGGGTTAATGTCGGGCCGGATGGAGCTCTGACTAAAACAGTTTCCCGAAGTGTGCTACACAGGAGGGCTAGAGCATCCTGCTGCTCTGCGGATGCACCTGCCCCATCGAGGGTCCTGACGAGCGCCGTGACGCCCGACGTCAATAGCTTCAGAATTTCCTGCCTCTTAATCTCTTGTGCCCACGCATTGGAACTAATGTTCCATCAGATGGCTGAGTTGACCCTCGGGACGTTCAGGATAACACAGTTTCCAGGATCCTTGTACTTCTCCATGATTTCTGAAAGCACCTGGTCTTGGAACCGGTGTGTCGTCAAGAAATTAATACTTACTGCCAATGTAGAGTGCAGCGGCACCCCTGAAATACAGGTTTCGGATTTTCGACACTACCACCAATTTCTTCTTCTGGATCGAGAGCAGTGGGCTCTTCTGCTGCCGCTTCTTCGTCAAATCGGCCATCTGTTGACTCCTAGCACTTCCGATGGACGAAGGTGAGATTGAAGGTGGCGGCAAGATCCGACTCCCAGACCGCTCAGACTCCTGCTCTTGCCGATCCAGGTCCTGCTGATATAGTTGCTCCACCATTAGCTCCATCCTAGCCATGCAACCGCTGCCGCTACACACGGACAACAGGTCGGCTTCCCCAGGCCCTGATGAGTCGCTGGGGCTTCTGCCAGTAGGTCACACCTCAACGAAGTGGCTGACAGGTACTCGTCAGCACCCGCTCCTACGGGGCTGAACGCCTTCCGCACGGACAACCCGCTAGCCCGGTATCCCTCGGACCTTAGCGGCCTCTCTACCTGACGAGCAGGCAGTGGAAAGGAGTCGGAACCGGTCCCCAATACTGGCTCCGTGGTCCGTGCAGGCACACCGTCACCCTCACCCCCAGGGGTCTGTGACGGCGCTTGGCTGGCTTTACCCGCAGCAACGGGATTGCCTAACCGTATTCTGCTGCCACCAGTCTGCGCTCCGGCAGCCTGTTCCGGTGCAGTGCTGGTACCTCCTGCTCCTGCAGTCTGTACGACTCCTGCACGGACATACCGCTAGTCCGCCGTCGTTCAGACCTAAGCAGCACCTCTGCCTGGTGGGAAGGCAGAGGGAAGGATCGGTACCGGTCCCCAATACCGGCTCCGCTGTCCATGCAGGCTTGCCGTCATCCTTAACCACACGGGTCCGTGAGGGCGCATAGCCGGCTTTACCCGTAGCAACGGGGATGCCTAGCTGTAAACTGCTGCCACTGGTCTACGCTCCGGCAGCCTGTTCTGGTGGACACCGGTACCTCCTGCTCCTGCAGGGCTCCCCGACTTCCAGCAGGTCCATCACCGGCCCGCAGTCTAGCAGGTTACCCCCGGCGGTATGTCGATACCTCCCGCTGCAGCGGGGCATGACCTGTGCGCAGCTCTTCCCATGCTCTGGTACCTGCATAGTAGGAGAGACAAAACGAGCCGCCGAGCGGGTCACATGTTTACGCACCTTTGCCCCACTGTCACTATGCTTAGGTGAGAGTGGTAGGGAGTCCAGGTCTTGCCTACCCTGCTCCCACGCGGTGCTCCACCATTTTGCGGCCCCATGGTCAGCCGTGGTGGAGAGACGGGTCCTGGCTGCGCAGGGCTCCCCGACCTCCGCGTTCTTCTGGAATGGTGGCCACTGATTCCCATCTGAAATCGCACGGCCCTTGGAGACCTGCTTCGCTGCCTTCATTCTGGTCTCCATCCATCTGTAAGCAAACTCTAATACAGACGCTTAGCTATTCAAAGTTAGTATCTTACCTGAGGGTCTTTAAGAAGTATGGTGACCAGCCTCTCATGCTTTAATAACTTTTATATGCTGGCAGTCTGAACTTCTTGAAGAAAATGCAAACCCTGGAGTAGCAGGGCACTTTAATGTAGACAAGCCACAGAATCCCTGCAGCTGCAGTGTGGAGTCAGGCTACCTTTGCTTGCAAGCCTACTCCTTCCTAAATGCCAGCAACCCACAGAAACCCCTGCGAGCTGCGGTGTAGAGTCGGGCTGCTGCCCATGGCAAGCACTGCAAGCCCTACTCCACATGCACACCGCCAGCCCGCGGCGTCCCCCTCGGGCTGCAGTGTAGAGTCGGGGCTGCCGCTCTGCCGTTCCTAACTTTGAACGGCGATCCTGCAAGCCCCACTCCTACATGTACACTGCCAGCCCGCGGTGTCCCCCGCGGGCTGTGGTGCAAAGTCGGCGCTGCCGCTCTGCCGTCGCGAACTTTTGACGGCGAGCCGGCAAGCCCCATTCCTTTTCGTGCCGCCAGCCCGCGGCGTCCCCTGCGGGCTGCGGTGTGGACTCGGGCTGCCTCTGCCGTCCTCCGCCGGCGAGTGTATGACCCCGGACCCTCCTGGGTCAACGGGCTCCCCGACTCCAAACTATTGGAGCCGCCGCTGACTGCCGCAGCAGTCAGATCCGACGCGGCCGCGAGACCCTGCGATAGGGCCACCTAGAAGAAAAAGACCGCAGGTTAGTTTTTTACTTACCTGCAGGTCCCTGCAGTAGAGGAGCAACGCTCCTCCCTGCCTGTCGCTCGCATGCGGTCGACGATATGTCGTGCATGCGTGCCTGGCGTGGTCTTCACGAAGTCACTCACGTGACTCCGAAGTAAAATAGCCAAATGGCTTTAGGGAAGAAGCTGTTCATGAGTCTGGACGTCACAGTTTTCAGGCTCCTGTACCTTCCCGATGGCAGGGGTGAAATGAGTGCGTGGCCAGGTTGGTGTGGGTCTCTGATGATGCTGGCTGCCTTTTTGAGGTTATGACTCTGGTAAATCCCTTCGTTGGTGGGGAGGTCAGAGCCGGTGATGGACTGGGCATTGTTTACAACTTTTTGCAGTCTTCTTCACTCCTGGGCATTCAAGTTGCCGAACCAGGCCATGATGCTCTCTACTGTACACCTGTAGAAGTTCAACAGAATCCTCTCTGACATACCAAATCTTCATAATCTTCTGAGGAAGTAGAGGCGTTGATGTGCTTTCTTTATAATTGCATCAGTGTGCTGGGTCCAGGAAAGATCTTCGGAAATATGCGCGTCCAGGAATTTAAATGTTTTGACTCTCTCCGCCATCGTCACGATGATATAAACAGGATTGTGGGTCTCATCCTTCCTCTTTCAAAGTCCACAATCAGTTCCATGGTCTGACTGATATTGGGAGCCAGGTTGTTGTGCTGGCACCATTTGGTCAGTCGATCGATCTCGCCGCTATACTCTGATTCATCACTATCTGTAATTCGTCTAACAACTGTGGTGTCACCAGCAAACTTGAAGATGGAGTTTGAACTGTGTCTGGCTACACAGTCATGAGTTTTTTACCACTCGTTGTGAGCTAGGAGGAACTTGGTTCCTGTTCTTCAATGCTCAAGAGAACTTTCAATCTACCTTCCACTGCTTATGGCCATTCTCTTGCCCTGATCATGGTTAGTAACACCTCACCCTTCTGACTTTCAAAGCCACTGTTTGCCCTACACTGCTGGTTGTCCTTCTCCTTGGGTTCCTGTCTGTAGTTTCCTACTGCTTATTTTACTGCAAAAAAATCAAACAGCCTAAGTTGGCCGCCCTCTGACATAGAAGAAGCTGAAAATTATAAGCATGTCCTGATGCCAGATTGGGCTGAGATTCCTACCCTCAGCCTTGATGCTTTTCCTATCCATCTCAACATTCTTTCCTTGGAAAATCTGGGACATTAAGTAGTTTTCTTTCTCCACAGGCCACCAAAATGCTTCCAATATTTCTCTTCCAATGATTTCAAAGCTGAACTAGTTAGTGAATTTAATGTAGTCATTCAAAGGTTACATTAAATTGATTAATAATGGCTGAAATTACTGTAACACACACCTTAACTAGATGGCTTAAAAAATGAGGGTTTCAACCTTATTGCTGGGATTGGATTGTATGTACAAGGATCAAACATTTTGCCAGAATTTCACTCAATTAGTCCTGAATCACCATTCAGGCTCATTATCTGAACCAGCCTTAAGTGCACTCATTGAAATATTAACATTTATTTTAGAAAGCACTAAAAGCTCCCATGCAACTTAGACCAGATTGTGTTGTGCAACCTATTCACTTATCAGGAGGGGTTGTAGAGTAATATCTGTGTACAATGTTGATTTTAAATGACGGGATGGATTTTCTCTTTTATTTAATCTTCGTTTTCTAAGAATCTTTTTAGTTCTAGTTTTGTACTAATTTTGTTCCTTTTTTGCTTTTTCCTAATACAGTAATATCCTAGTGTGGTCAAAGTTTTGAACAGATTGTGTTTACGTGAGAGATATGTGTGTATCACAAATAACCTTGCAGATAGACACAAAATGCTGGAGTAACTCAGCAGGACAGGCAGCATCTCTGGAGAGAAGGAATGGGTGACGATTCGGGTCGAGATCCTTCTTCAGATAATGTTGATTATCTTGTTGAGTATGAATATATATGATTAACAATAGAAGACACCAAACGATGTTTGCAGTTTTGGCATAGATAAGTAAACCGTTAGTGTATAGAACAATGCTGGCCTACCTCAACGCATTATTGTGTGGCCATACCTTGCCAGCTTTCTCAGGATGCATTACACATGTTCCCTAGTCCAGAGTGTATTGTACACAGGTTTGCATGTTGCTATCTCCTTCCAGATGTGCTGTGCTGTTGTCAAATGTGGCAGGTGCCTTGGACTGTTAAGCTGCTTAATCAATTGGTACTTATCCTTTGCAGCATTTCCTTCATTTAGAATAATGGCTTCAGGTAAGGGTCATCCTGACACTTGGTGTAGACTCTGTACCATACCCCCATATCCTTGTTACCATATACCTTGTTACTGAGTTGGATGATCAGCCATGATCACATTGAATGGCGGTGCAGGCTCGAAGGGCCGAATGGCCTACTCCTGCACCTATTTTCTATGTTTCTATGTTTCTATGTCAGGGTATCGTGATCATACAGCTTGGAAACAGGCCCTTTGCCCTAATGAGTCCATGCTGCCACCCGTCGCCGCATTGCTTTCCACTCTCCTCTGAGTCTACCATTCACCCACATTCGAGAAGAAATTTAAAGAGGCCCATTAACCTGCTAACCTGCACACTTTCGGGATGTTTCGGGACAGTAAAATGCTCAGGGGAAACCCATGTAGTCACAGGGAGGATGTGCAAACTCCACATCAAAGGTCAGATCTATGTTACTGGAACTCTGAGGCAGCAGCTCAACAAACTGTGCCTCTGCGCCACCCTCTCGATTTTACTTTTCTGTACTTCTTAAAACCTTTTACCCATTATTTATCAATAATGTTGGAGCCAGCATACAATTAATTATCTCTGAATATTTGCACCCCTGAAAATGTTATTCAGGTCCCAAATACTCTACATTTCATTTGGCAATATTTTGTTGCAATCCCCAACCTGCAGCAGAACATTTCTTTGAAGTTAAGTATGGTCAAAGTCATTCATAGTTCTAACTTGCCCTAGTGCAAAACTCAAGTGTTCTGACCACTTGGGTCCAGAACATTTATCTTTTTATTTGGATTCTGGTTGATTCGAGCAAACTCTCTTGCCAATTACAAATAAAACATTTGATTGTAAATCGCCAAGCATCAATAGGGAATGGGTTTGCAGAGGAGCATCTATTTCTTCACGTGAGTTACCGGTAGGACCAGGAACATAATTTAATTATACACACACACACACAAATTAAAGATAATGGGCAATGGCAGGATTAGGTCAAGACCTCTGGGAGCCAAGGATCCAAGGGAGTAATTCCAGCTGTTGATGATGAGAGGGTGTCCTGGGGATGCTGGCATGAGGGGAGACACAAGACACTCCTGGTGCCTTTGACTACAACAAATCCCCTGAAAGCTATAACTTTATCCATGCCGTGAGAACTCAACTGTCTTCTGTGACGTTTGTTGCCTGAGGATTCTGATAAAGTGGAGTTTGGACACTGAGGATGCTATAGGGGTTTGAACTCTCCATTGAGCTGATCTCTCTGGATACATTGCATCAATAATCTAGATGGGTTAGCAAATGAGGGGAATGCAGTGCAATGCTTGCACCATGTATACCTCCACCAATGGTGTCATCCCTCCCCACCACCATTTATAGGCAACAGATGGGGTTGGAATGCTCCTAACGTTCTACAGATGAAGAGGGGTGTGCAAACAATAATTGTTTGATAGTGTAACTTCATATCATCTCTTTTTCTCTCAATGTTTCTCTACTATGGACAACATTTCACTGTTCTCAGTCCATGTGGAGTTAACTGAAATTCAGAGACCATCTTCAGAGATGTTATCACACTATTGAACCTTGATGTGCACAATCCTTAGACTTTACTTTAGACTTTAGAGATACAGCATGGAAACAGGCTCTTTGGCACACCGAGGCCGTGCTGACCAGTGATCACACCATACACTAATACTCTCTTACATGCTAGGGACAATTTACAATTTAAATAAGCCAATTTAAACCTGTACTTCTTTGGAGTGTGGGAGGAAACCGGAGCACCCGGTGGAAACCCACGTGGTCACAAGAAGAACATACAAACTCAGTTCAGACAGCACTGGTGGTCAGGATTGAACCCGTGTCTCAAGGGCTGTAAGGCAGCAACTCTACCACTGCGCCACTAGTGCCACCCCTACTTGCATCTTTGCAGAATTTTAGGAGCCGCTGCTTTGGTTGTGATCTGTCTAATATTTTATTCATGTCTAGCTCCTCGCTTGTGTTCAGGCATCTGCATTGGAGTGGAGATAAGAAATTCAAGTCAGTTGATTGAAACAGGTGGAAACAGGCCATTAGGCCCACCGAGTCTACACTGACCAGCGATCCCCGCACATTAACGCTATTCTGCACACACCAGTGACAATTTACATTTATACCAAGTCAATTAACCTTCAAACCTGTAAGTCTTTGGAGTGTGGGAGGAAACCAGGAGAAAACCCACGCAGGTCACGGGGAGAAAGCACAAATTCCGTACAGACAAGCACCCAAAGTCAGGATCGATCCTGGGTCTCTGGCACTTTTAAGGCAGTAACTCTACCACCGTGCCACCGTGCTTCCCCAGTAAAGAACATAGAACAGTAACACGAGCAGGTCCTTTGGCCCAAAATGCCTGTGTCAAACATAATGCCAAGATAAACTAATCTCATGTGCCTGCACATAATCCATATCACTCCAGTCCCCTAGATCATGCTCTTTTCGAAAAATATCTTAAAGACCACTATTGTATCTACCTCAACCACCATCACCCCTGGCAGTTTGTTCAAGGCATCCACCATCCTCTGTGTAAAAAAAACTTGCCTTGCACATACCCTTTAAACTTTGCTCTTCTCACCTTAAAGCTGTGCCCTTCCATACTGAGGAAAAAAAATTCAGACTGTCTCCCCTATCTATGCCTTTCATCATTTTATATCTATCTCTCTATCTATCTAACTATCTATCAGGTCTCGCCTCAACCTCTGGCATTCCAGAGAAAACAATCCAATTTTGTCCAACCTCTCCTTTTAGCTAATACCCCCTAATTCAGGCAGCATTCTGGTAACACTCCTCTGTATTCTCTCCAATGCTCCCACATCCTTCCTGTAATGGGGTGACCAAAACAGCAGGCAATGCATCCTAACCAAAGACCTATAGAGTGGCATCATGTTTCCTTACTCCTGTCATCCTAATTTTTATTTTTGTAAGGTTAACAATTGGGAAGTGACTCGTGCAAGATGTAGAATAAGTGCTTGTGTGGTTTGACTGAAAGTGAGAGAGAGGACAGCAAGACCTTGAGTTCAGTAGAGAAGGGTGTGGAAATGCTGTTGGAACTGTTAACAGGCAATATTGAGAGAGATGGAGTATGAGAGATACTTCAGCAAGGTCATTGAAAGGCTAGCTGAACTGGAGCCACAACCTGGTAATCATTCTTGAAACTTAAAAGCACACAAAGTCTTAGAATAAACAGCACAGAAGTAGGTCCTTTGGCCCACAATGTCCATGCTGCCTATTGAATGTGTCTACACTAATCCCATTTAACCCCATTAGGTCCATAGTCTTCTATGCCTTGGCCAAATACTTGTCCAGATGCTGCTGAATTTGTACCAGAGTATCTGCTTCTGCCACTTTGAAAAAATTGTGGTTATTCACTTTAGCTATGTCCCTCGTGATTTTATAAAATTCACTAAGAACCCTCCTGAGCATCCTATACTCCAGAAGAGAAAGACGTAGCATATCCGGCCTCTCCTGATAACTCAAATCCTCCAGACCTGGGAGCATGTTTGTAAATCTTTATGCACTCTTTAATGACACCCTATAACGCGGTGATCAGAACTGTACACAATACTCCAAATGTGGCATTACCAATGTTGTATACAGTTATAACAATAAATCCCATCTGTTTTCAATAGACTCGAAAAGCAGGATTAACTCAGTGGGTCACACCCTGGAGAAAAGGAATAGGAATAGGAGTTCCCCCCCCGCCATGGGTACCATATAATCCCGTGCTACCTGCTCCATGGTCGGATAGTCGGCGACTAAACTGTCTCCCCCACATGGTTTGCCAGCTGAGGAGGGGGCTGTGGACCACCAGCAGAACCAAATACAAGACCTGTCAAAGGGTGGATGAGCTCCTAGCGAGCCAACGGCGATCCAGACTTCAGTAGAAGTTGCGATCACTGTCGTACATAGCATTGTAAGGCACCGTGCCCGTTGATGTTTTCAACGAGGATGATGGTTTGTCCTACCAAAATACAACTCTCATTAATCTGAATTAAACTCCATGTGCCCTTCTTCAGCCCATTAGCCCAATGGATCAAGATCCCGCTGTAATTGTATATAACCTTTTCACTGTCCATATTATAGTGCCATCTACAAATTTACTAATTTGACATTCACATTCAAATCATTAATATAAATAACATACAACAGTGGACTCAGCATTGAACCCTGTGGTACACCACTTGCAACAGGTATCCAATCTGAAATACAACCTTTTGTTCCTACCTTCAATTTTGTATCCAATTGGTTAGCTTGCCTTGGATCCCATAGAATTTAAGCTTTGCAGAATAGCCTACCATGTGGTACTTGTCAAAGGCCTTGCTGAAGTCTACTACATTGCCTCATCCATCCCTTGGGCATCACTTCAACCAAAATGGCGAGATAAGATTTCCAATGCACAAAGCTATGCTCACTATCTCTTGTTATCTCTTATTTTTCCAAATGCATGTAGATCCTGCTTCTCAGAATCACTCCAATTACTTACCCATGCAAAACAAAGCTTTTCACTGTACGTCGGTATACATGACAATAATAAACCTAAACCTAAAACCTTACACTATATCATACTTTATAAGCTTTGGAAATTTACCACAGACATAGGGAGCTGAGAACAGGAGTGGGTCTTTCACCCTCTTGAACCTTTACTGTTAGGTAACGGCTGAGCTTTACCTCACTCTGATCCATCCCAATCCATTGATCTATAAAAATGTTTTAGTAGGTATGTTACAAAACTTACCTTCAGCGGTGCTGCAGTTCTGCCACTGCCTGTGCGCGCGACTTTGGCACCTTTCAGAGGGGGGCGGGTTTAAAAAGCCGTTTTTCTCCAGACAATTCAAATCGATCCTTCTCAGGGGATTTAGTTGCTAAAGAGAAATCGCTCCAACATTTGTTTTATGGAGTTATTTTTAAACTACGCTGGATCATTTATTAGCATGAGTGAATTAAAAATCATCTTTTAATGCCGTGAACGCCGACAACGGGATGGACCTTACGTAGGGTACAAAAGAAGGTACACAGTTTATTTTTACATTAAAACGTGGTTCTTAGGAAGCCTTTAATCAAATTTTCATGTTGCGAAAAGGGGACAAAAAAAAAACGAACTGGCGGTATTTTTCCTGCCGACTGGGGGTGAAATTCACCGCAAACCGCAACGTTCCAATCCAGCGCATTCCACAAAAACCCACTCGCAAGTTGATTTAAATGGCCATTAATTTACGGGAATTAAACACTAAATTCCTTCAATTTGGCCTATTAATTCATGAAAATGAGATTTAAAAATCATGTTATATTGTGAATTATTGTGTGAATGTTATTTGGACACATAGGCAATTTAAAAATGTTTATCTTTTCTTAAGAAATGGATAGATGTTTGGATCTAGTAATTTAATTTTATAATTAGCTACAATTAGGTAACTAACTAATTATAAGCTTTAATTTCAGGTCATCCAAGTAAGATTGTTTCATATCTGTTTCAGAATGCTTCAATCTATAATAACTGAAAATTTCATTGAGTTCTCTTAATTTTTAAGAAAGTTATGACTGTCCTCAATCACAGCTTTTGAGTTAAGTCAATGGAAAAGCAATGGGGAACAAGATGCTAATTTCTGAGTATGAAAATGGCCATAACTTTTTTAATACTGAAGATATGAAAGTGAATTAGGTGTTCAATTAAACTTCTTCTTATGCTTTATCTGATGGGATAAATTACAGACTTGATTTATAAAATCTCAAAATTTTGTAACATTGCTAGTTTTAGTTTAGCTTAGTTTATTGTCACAGGTACCAAGGTAAAGTGGAAAGCTTTTGTTTCTGTGCTATCCAGTCAAAGAAAAGACTACACATGATTACAATCAAGCTGTCCACAGCATCTGCTGATCTGGGGCCAGTAAACTTTACATTCAACTTCCACAATCTTTTAGGTGAGATAGGACCCGCATTCCGCTACTCTTAGAATGAATTTTACTGCTGAATGATCCAGCTTAACAACTGGCATCAGCTATGAAAGTTGTGGATGATTTGCTTCTAAGTATAGCTCTGCAATCAGCAGCAGCCCAACTTCAGCTGCTCAAGCTGCAGAGTAAATTAAGTCCGTCTGCTACTGCTGGCAATGTTGAGGAATCAGTTCAAAAAGTGAATTTTCTCTCTGTCCCCTGGCAACTAATTTGGCCATGTTAAATGAACTGCACCCAGCCACACCATGCAGGGCATCACTTGTGTTGTTCACTGGCTACGTTGGAGCTTAAACTCTCCATAGTATTCAGGCAACACTAATCTTTGGTTTTAGCAATCCTCATTCAAGACCAAATAAGATGTGTAATTACATCTCTTCAACAATCATCTGAGAAAAAAATAAAATTGGAATCCACCCTGCCAGGCAGATGGGGTGGATCTTTCTACACTACGAGACGAAACAAAGTGAACCATTATATCTGAAGTGGGAATATGGGATTGCTAACACAGGTAGGCAAAGAGTTTGAATTATATAACTGAAGCTCCAAAGAACATTAACCTGGGTGTAGCCAAGTGAGGCCAGGATGTGAAGGCCCAGAGACCTACCTTAATTATTCCTTGATCCTTATAATCATAATTCGTGGTTGTTTTGGCTGCCAGTTGGCTACCTGACTCATCTTAGACACGGGAAGGAAAGCACAGGGGGTCAAGTGAGGATATGGAGAAGTGTTTTCATGTAACTCTGGAAACAGCAGGAGTGCACACATCTGCCTTAAGGGATGTTTGTTTGGAACTGTAGAGAAAGCTTACATTACTTTTAAGTTTTGGTTTTGCTTTATTACTGTCATGTGTGCTAAGGTGCAGTGAAAAGCTTTGCTTTGTATGCTATCCAAACACATCATATTACTGTACATAATTACAATCAGGTCAACATGGCAAAGAGAAAGATATAGAATTCAGAGTAAATGGTGGTGCAGTGGTAGAGTTGCTGCCTTACAGTGCCAGAGATCCGGGTTCGATCCTGACCATGGGTGCTGTCTGTATGTAGTTTGTACGTTCTCTCCCTGACCTTAGTGGGTTCTCTCTAGTTGCTCCAATTTCTAAACACATTCCAAAGACATACAGGTTTGTAGGCCATTGGCTTTGGTAATGTTTCAAATTGTTCCTAGTGTGTGTAGAATAATGTTAGTGTGCAGAGTTTATTCGATGGCGCGGATCCAGTGGACCGAAGGGCCTGTTTCTGCGCTGTATCTCTAAACTAAATTAAACTAAACTAAATATAGTTCTCAGCATTGTATTGTATCAGTTCCACTGACAATGAACAATATATCTACAATAGGGTAGAGGTGAACCAGTCAGTCAGGGCCGGCCTTAAGCTGATTGGACTGATTTCTCCCAATTGGGCGTTAATTTTCCGTTAATTTCCGTACGGAAATACAAATTCGCTTTGCTAAATAAATATATTTTTTAAAACATTCGCCTTATGGATTTTTTTACAAAACGAACATGGATAACAACCACTGCATGGCCATCAGACACAAACGATTTGTGTGGCACTACTGTAGCACTTGTTAACAGTCAGTAGTTAACAAGTAGTTATACAATGTGTCATCAATGCATCGATCTACATTCCTCAGTAAATTCAATTGTGTTTTGAACAAGTATTAATGATGCTGCGTTCCTTGGAATACAATTCATGCGGCGTAATTAATACTTATTCAAAACACAATTACATTTACTGAGGAATGTATTAACGACACATTGAGAATTTCTTAAAACTCACCATCATGATTGAGGGCTTCTTCTTGGTGAGCTTCTTGGTGTGCAGCAGGTTAGTCATTCAATTTACCTACTGTCCCACGTTGTGTCTCTCTGTCTTTCGCTCTCTCCCTCCCTCTCTCTCTCTCGCACGCTATCTCTCTCTCCCGCTCCCCATCTCATCTCTCTCTAGCTCTCTCAGCATTCCCGGAATCATCGACGTTTTGCGGTAGACACAAATGCTGGAGAAACTCAGCGGGTGAGGCAGCATCTATGGAGTGAAGGAAATAGGCAACGTTTCGGGTCGAAACCCTACTTCAGACCCGGCCCGAAACGTTGGCTATTTCCTTCGCTCCATAGATGCTGCCTCACCCGCTGAGTTTCTCCAGCATTTTTGTCTACCTTCGATTTTCCAGCATCTGCAGTTCCTTCTTTGCAGTGACGGCTGCATTTGCGGTTCCTTTCTGTTGGGGGGATGGGTGAGGAGAGTCCTGGCCCGTGGCGGCTCCTGATAAGTGATATGTTCCCTCCGCGGGTGCTGCCTTGCCCGCTGAGTTCCTCCAGCACTCTGTGTTTTTTGTTTGGCTCTGAAGTTGAAGGTGGACCCCCCTGTGTCTACTTTCAACTCCCTGTCTGTGGTGGCTCAGCAGGACGGGCAGGGGCTCTGGGTTGTGTTTCTGGTCGAGACCCTTCTACAGACAATCACAAGTACTCTCACCGACGAGAGTTCAGTTCAGTCTGAAGAAAGGTCCTCTCTCCAGAGTCGCAGTGCTGCCTGTCCTGCTGAGTTACTCCAGCTTTTGTCTATCCTCAATTTCAGAGTTAAATAAAATTTCTCATGGGTGGCTTATAGCGTCTACCCCTGCCACCCCCCCCCCCCCCCCCCCGCCCCACCCCCTTCCTGCCAAAGCTCAGCCTCACGGACCTTAGCATAACCCTAGTTCCTAAAACCCATTTCCATCACTGATTGCAATATATATGTAACACCACATTTGCAGGTTCCACAGAGATTTTGATTATATTGAGTGGATGTTTCTAGATTAATTTATGGGTATTAAATATTAAATTCCTTCCATCTGGCATATAAATTTATGACAGTGAGGTTTAAAAATCATGTTATATTGTGAATTCTTGTGTGAATGGGATTAGTTTGTTATTTGGATACAGGCTATTTAAAAAAATATATCCTTTTCTTAACAAATGGAATCTACAGGACATTCTAAATGGGAAAGTAGTGGGCACAATGGCATGTCATGCGTGGTTTGAAGAGCAAAAACTTGTAGTTTATAATACCAAAATTGAAAAGTTGAGGAAAAACAAGGTGTACAGAGTTGTTTATTGGTTACAATCTAAGGAGTATGATGATGCTACTGATTATGATATGCCAATGTACCAGCTAGCAACTGATCTTCTCCATAAAGACCTGGTCTATTGCTAGAAATTGTAATTTATTTACCTATCGGGCTTACAGCATATAATACAATAATATTAAAGTTCTGATCTTGAGAATATCAAATTTTTTGAATTTTCAAGGCCGTCTGGGTGTTTATTACTATTTCCGTCACACAGGTGTCAATTTTGTAATTAGCTACAATTAGCAAATTAACAAATTATATGTAATTTCAGGTCATCCAAGTAAGATGTTTTATATTTGCTTCAGAATGCTTCAATCTATAATAACTAAAAATGTCATTCAGTTCTCTTATTTTTAAGAAAGTTATGGGCTTTTGACTGTCCCCTATCACAGCTTTTGTGTTAAGTTAATGGAAATGCAATAGGGAACAAGATGCTTATTTCAGAGTATGAAAATGGCCATAACTTTTTTAATACTGAACATATGAAAGTGAATTAGGTGTTCAGCAAAGTAACATTAAGGTAACAGAGTTGAATTTAGACCTTTGAATGATTCCTTTAAGAAAAGAGGCAGTAAAGAACAAAAACTTCTTAGGATATATTTTATGTAACCTCATTAAATTTGAGATTCAAAGGGATTACACAGATGTATTGTTTTAAAAGCTATCAGCTTTTCAAAATTGTATGCCTCTTCACACATTTCAAAATAATTTAAATGGAAAAGCTTGAAAAAGCTTTCTGATCTGCTCCTTTGATTTTCAATATTGCCTGAATAAAATAAGGTGGAATATAATAGACTTATCAATTAATTTGAACACCAGCTGACCCATGAATACTCAACAGAGATGCAAATATTGCAGTGTGAAAATACCAGAAGAAATGTGTTGCATGCTAGTATGGCCCAGGCTTTCCACCTGTATTTATAGCTGCAATTATATCTCAATGAGGTTTGTCTACAGCCTTGGCTGTACGCTAATTTTCTTCTTCACTGAATTCAAGGAATGGTTTGGACTGTTTATGAACCAGACATATTGACCTCATTTACAGCTCGCAGTTTAAATCCATAATTTTTCCACCCACAATCTTCTTTGACATTCCGGTGGTGTGGTAAGCTCAGTGAAACTGAACTAAAAGTCTCACACTTCATTGAACACCATTATGCGGCTTTATGCTTATAAGCCTGTTTCCCTCGGCTGCCTTTCAGTTTTGCTGGAAATCAGTTTGGCCACAGGCTGGCGGTGATTAATTGGAAGAATCCAATAAATCAGCCTGTCAGCCAGCAGGCTCTCCTCACTCCATCTACAAATCGACATTTGGATTTCGCTTTCTCTGGGGCCATCAGCACCTCTCTTCACACAAGGTGAACTTGAAACTATTGTGAGCATTAGTGGGTCCTGCAAGCAATCCCAAGGCAGAATCACTGTGTATTCCCATGATTTGTGTGCTCAGAGATGACGCTTATGTTAAATAGATACCATCCTCCTCACCAGACCTTTTCGGTTATCGTATCTTTGTCAACTTGCAGCAGCTGCACGCATGACTAAAGGGATTTGTCTTTCAGGATTACTTATTTTGCTGCCTTCCTAATAAATAACACACAATTTAGATAATGCTTCATCGCAGGGTTACAATAGGAATGCAGTGCAGGCAAGTGAAGTTATTTTATTACAAGTCTGTGGCAGATGACTGATTTAGCCTGACGGAGCTGGGGGATTTACGCAGAAACTGTAGTTTTCAGGAAACACCAGTAAAACAGCATCATTCACATTCAACAAGAGCCTGTAATGGTGAATGATTTTATCAGGGCTGCAAATTGGAAATTATGTGCTACAATCAGAATGATTGGCAAAATTGTAATTATAAATTTGCAAGTGAAATTACGTGTGATTGGGTTTAATGAAAAACACATATGTGATATTCATAACATAAAATTGCAAACAATCACTTATAGTCATGATTTATTAAAAAATGCTTTAAAATGTTGCACACTGAGGATGTGCTTCAAGAATTTCTCACGTCGCTGTTTGATTGTGTAGTAATTTAAAATATTTTAAAGAAAATACTCTTGTATTTCACGAGATAAACAGCCAAGGAGCAATAACTGTGCAATGAACTGTGCCTTATTGGAACAGTAACGCTGAAGATAATTTTCTCCTTTATGTGCACAAGGTGCAATGGTGGACTTAGTGTATATTGCAAATCTCTTACATTGTGCTGGAGGGGATGTGCACCATTTATCAAGCTGACTGGGCTGTCATATCAGTGGAGAGAGCTTGGAGATCCTTGACCAGGAGATTGAAGGTTGGTGGCAATTTACTGAAACAGAAACGCAGTGAACAGGAAAGAGATGGCCTCCTAATCTCTTCAATTTTCTTCCCCCAAAGGCTAGAAAATAAAATGAAACGGTGGCTGATGACAACTTTGGGCGAGGGAGAAGCAGGTTGGAGAGCTCCTGTTTGTCCAGAAATGGAAATGAGAAAATATCAGTGTTGCCACAGTGTGGAAGCTGTTCTGAAATAAATGGCTGGTGGTGTTGAGCAGGAGTGGGAGGGGAGAAGGGGAGGGGAGAGGGGGGAGGAGGATATAACCCATCTCCAAGACTTGTCAGTTCAGCAATAAGTGCTCATATGTTCATCCTGCTAGTTCCTTGCTAAAATGTGTTAGATCCAACTGACAATGCTCAAATCAGATTAGATTTGATTGTTCACACATGAATGCCACATGGCACCAGCAGCCTAAACATTTTGCTTAAATGCTTAGATATTCCTTAAAGGTATATTTATTTCAGAATGAGCCGTAAATCACATCCCACCATATTTTCCTACCTGAAAAAAAAGAATTATATAGGAGACCGCAGATATTTTAATTCCCTATTTTATTTATTTTACTCTTATTATCGTATACTGTATCTTTGGAGCAATGTCACAATGATATGTGGTTAATTAGCTGATCATAATGGAAGGAAAGGCCTGTAAAGGGAAACATTCAATCAGAATCACTGCTCCTGAGCACTGTACATTTTGCCTGCAAGCATGTCATAGAGTATGGAAACAGGCCATTCAGCCCAATTTATCCAAGTCGACCAAGATTCCCCATTTAAGATATTCCCATTTTATTTTGGAGTCACGTGAGTGACTACGTGAAGAAGCCCCACCTGGCGCTTGATCGGCATTACGTCAATGCTGTCGGTATGGAAAGAGCTGCAGAGCGCAGCTCCACCAGCGGTAAGGAACAGGCCCGCAGGTAAGTAAATTATTTTTACTTCCAGGGCATTTCAAACTCCGTGAGGCTGCGGGGTAAAGACCAGGAGGGGTTTAAAAATAAAAATGGAGAAAGCTCCTAAAAAATCGCGGGTAAAACGTGCGTCCCGGGGAGGAGAAGAAAAACAGGCGGGACAGCAGATTATTACAGAGCCGGTTCCGATACTGGTTGCCGTTGAAATACCCGTTAGTGAGCCTTTGGTTGCTCCACAAGCAGAAGCCACGGAGGAAAATCCAGTGCCTAAAAAATGCAAAAGAAAATCTGAGAGGCCCGTGGTTTCTGATGAATCTGATAATGAAAGTCCTCCAGATGGAAAAGCCTTATGGCTTAGAATGGATCAAATGGAAAATGATCCAAACAAAAATCGACCAAGGGTCTAAAAAACCCAGAATATTCCCAGGCAGCCCCTGAGGGAGTTCCATATCATGAATATGGTGCCAGTTTGAATTGGGAATTTGAAACTCCACAGCCCAGGATTGGGCTGGAGGAAGTCTCCTTTGAGCAAAGTCTCAGGAGTACCAGGGCTGCATGAGACTGATCCTGAAGGTGGTGATTTCGGTCATGAGTACCCACCACAATACAAAAATATTGCTCCAGGTGTGCCTGATGTGGCACACAGTTTTCTTTACTTGGAGGAGGCGGTGAGGCCATGGAAGAAAACCTGGCGGCCAACATAAATTATTTGGTCTCTCACCAGCTTCAAGAAGCTGTTATGGTTGAGACAGCAGAATGATATAAAACACTTGTTAATTGTACCTCACTGAAGGTACCTACGGTAAATCCAGCTATTGGGCGCCAATGTCATCAATGATGCGGGCGCAGGAAATACGATTTCAAAAAGTCCTCAAACTGATTTCGGCTGGGATCACTGCTTTTGGAAGGCAAGTGGAAGATTGTGGAATGACCAAAGTTCAGAAGGATATGTTGGCAACATATTTAGAACATATTTAGTTCTGCAACTAAATTTTTGAGATTAATTGTATGGTGATGATTGCCATTTGGCCTATTTTACATCCAAGATTTGCAGGTTTGTGCAGATCAAGCAATGTTCAAGCTCCTGGTTATTTGTTCGGAGAAAATCTGTTTAAATAAATAAAATAGATTGATAAAGAGGCAAAGACTATTGGCCTCATGAAACCCTTCCTTTTGGCCAAAGAAGGGCCGGTCAAATGAGAAGGGGATTTTGATTTGGAGCTAGAACAAGCCGAGGCAGGAGTATGGTAAGGAAGTATTACCAACCAGTACAGCCGAATGTTCACCTATATGTTGGGAGAAGGAGACCACCACGTCCGGTTGGAGAGGTACAAAAACTTTACCCTATTACAGAAGAATCTTTGGATGAACCTCAGATTGGTGGTAGACTACAAATGTTTTATGATGAATGGGACTGTATAACATCTGACAATGTTATATTAGTTACTGTCTTAGGATCTACCATTGATTTTGTAGAAGGTATTGATCCACCAGGCCAGAATAAGCCTAATCGTATTTGGTGTTTTCTGTATTTGAAAAAAATTCAAATTGATAAAGAAGTTAAGAATTGGTGTAAAAAATGAGTTATCAAGAAATCAAGTGAGGATCCACAACAATTTGTATCAAATATTTTCCCCAGACCAAAGAAAGATGGGGGTTGTAGAATCATTTTAGACTTCACACATTTTAATACATTTGGCCAGTATAAACATTTTAAAATGGATACCTTCAACACTGCAATGCAGCTGGTATCAACAGATTGTTACATGGCTACAATAGATTTGAAGGATGCATATTATTCAGTACTGATTCATCGTCACTTTTGCAGGTATTGAAATTTAATTGGATGGGACAGCTGTGGTAATTCAAAGCATTACCTAATGGTTTAAGCTCAGCTCCTAGGTTGTTCACTAATTGTTGAAACCAGCATTTGCACTGCTAAGGGCACAAAAACACATCGTTATGGCTTATCTAGATGACATTTTAATTGTCAATGCTAATCAGGAGTCAGCTGAAAAATCAGTCTCGGCGACTACAAGCCTGTTTGAAAGGCTAGGTTTCCTGATTCATCCAACAAAATCTAAGCTACAACCATCCCAAACTATTGAATATTTGGGGTTTATGATTAATTCAGTTACCATGTTTGTAACTTTACCAATAGACAAGATTATTGACATTACAAATGTATGTCGGTGCCTTATTGACAAACCTTATCCCTCCATCCGAGAAGTTGCTAAGGTTATTGGTAAGTTAGTAGCAGCATTCTCTGCAGTAGAATTTGGTCCACTGCATTACCAAAATTTCCAAAGGGCAAAAACACAAGCGCTTATACAGCAAGCATGCCATTTTGATAGGCCCATGCAATTGCCAAAGGAAGCTTTATCAGAATTGCATTGGTGGATTGAGAATGTTCCACAAGCTGTTAAAAACAGTTTGGTTCAGCAGCCAGCAGTGATTTTGCAAATTGATGCAAGTTCTCTCGGATGGGGTGCTACGGATAATGATACCAGCTGTGGGGGCAGATGGACTGTCCAAAAGGATTTATTTCTCCAAACATATGGTATAAATTATTTGGAGTTACTGGGAGCATTTTATGGATTAAAAGCGTATTGTTCTACTACGAAGGATTTGCATGTCCAATTACAAGTAGACAATACCACAGCTGTGGCACATATCAATCACATGGGTGGAGTAAGATCATTATCATGTGATCATCCGGTTAACCAGATGCGGCATTGGTGTATTGGTAAAAATATTTGGTTTTCAGCTATTTATCTCCCAGGGAAGACAATATTGTGGCAGACAAAAGATCACAACAATTTAAAGACAGTACAGAATGGATGTTAATCCACAAATTTTCAAAAATATTGTCAGTCGGTTGGAGTACCGGACATTGATCTGTTTGCATCTAGATTAAATCACCAATTGCCCAAATACGTGTCTTGGGAACACGATCCAGGGGCAGTAGCGGTGGATGCGTTCTCGCTACACTGGGGGAATACGTTCTTTTATGCCTTTCCCCCATTCTGTCTGATTGGGCAATGTCTCAAGAAAATAGCGCAAGATGCTGCCAAATTGGCCTACACAGTCATGGTTCCCGTTGATGCTTAGAATGATTATTGAACCATGTATGACGATTCCTAGTTGCAACGATTTGTTGATACAACTTGTAACAAATGTAATTCATCCATTGCATGATCATATGCATTTGTTAATCTGCAGGTTCTGACAAGACCATTGCAAGAGCTTGGACTGTTGGATAGGATCATGGATGTTATAGCTGCAGCTTGGAGAAATAGCACCAAAAAACAATATATGTCGCATATAAAGTAATGGGAAGTCTTCTGTAGACAGTCAAAGATATCTTATCATACTGCGAACATATCAAATGTATTGGAGTTCCTTGCTGGGTTGCATTTTGATGAGCACTTAAGTTATAGTGCCATTAATAGTGCTTGTAGTGCTTTGTCATCCTATTTAGGACAAATTTCTGATCGAGATTCAATTGGGTCTCACCCACTAATATCCTGGTTCATGAAAGGAATTTTTAATAAAATCCTCCCAAGCCCAGATATACAGAAATTTGGGATGTTAGCATTGTTCTCACTTTGCTTAGGCAATGGATTCCAATTACTTCAATGTCTTTGCAAAGGTTAACATTCAAGGTAGTAATGTAATGGCATTGGTGTCAACTCAAAGAGTACAAACTTTGCAATTGTTATGGTTAGATTGCATGCATGTGGCTTCACATAACATTGTGTTTTATGTTTACGATCTGATCAAACAAAGCAGACCAGGAAAAACTGTAACCAAGGAAATGTTTAAAGCATATCCTATCGATGAAACCTTGTGGGTAGTTAAGCATTTAACTAAATATATTGAAGTAACCAAAATCTCCGAGGTGCTGAGACAGCGTCACTGATAACGCACAAAAAAACACATTAAAAAGTTTCAGTTCAAACCATTTCTAGATGGTTAGAACAGGTCTTGGATTTAGCAGGAATGGATACTGATGTGTTTAAGTCTCACTCCACTAGGGCTGCAGCTGCATCCACGGCGAAGGTACAGGACGTACCACTCGATCAAATTTTAGAGGCCGCAGGGTGGTGTAAAGAAGAAATATTTTCAAAGTTCTACGATAAACCTGTTGTCACGGTGCCAGGATTTGGACACGCAGTGTTGGGTTCTCTTTAAATGCTTGCTTTGTTTTATAAGGCAAGGCAAGGCAAGGCAAGTTTATTTATATGGCACCATTCATACAAGCTGCAATTCATAGTGCTTTACAAAAGAAACAAGAGAATAACATAGTTTAAAAACATTGCAGAACCACAATACAACACAGGACAACAAAATAGCCAATAAGACAATTGCATGAATAGTAAAACAAAATCACTAAAATATTAAAGCGATTTTAAAAGCACATAAAAGGGTTAAGATTATATTATCGATTTATATTATCAATTTATGTTATCATTTGATATCATTATCACTTTTGTTGTAATTTTTTTCCCCTGGGATAGAGGGGTTATTATTAAAAAATTGTTCTTTTTATGATTAAAAGACATTACATAAATTGAAACAATGTTTTAAAAAAATATTATTTGCTCACTACTGTATTGACTAAACAGAGTGTCATATGGAATGAATCTACGACATTAAAAACACAGAGCTTTAAAATCGTCATGTAGTCACTCACGTGACTCCGAAGTAAAATAGTAAGATTAAACGAGAGCTTACCTGTTCGAAGTTTGATCTTTATTTCATGAGGAGTTACGATGAGGGATTACGTGCCCTCCGCTCCAAACCCTCATAATATAAATGATCATCTGGTAGTTCTAGTCTATGTTGAGCCTTACTATCTTACTCCGGCTATTGGTTCTGTGTTTTTCATGCCGCTGCTTTGAAGTATGCCGATCAAGCACCAGGCGGGGCTTCTTCACGTAATCCCTCATCGTAACTCCTCATAAAATAAAGATCAAACTTCGAACAGGTAAGTTCTCATTTAATCTTACTATTACCCTGTATTTGGCTCATATTCCTTCAAACCTTATCTATCCATTTACTGGTTATCGTGTCATTAAATGCTGTTATGGTACCTGTCTTATTAACTACCACCTCCGGCAGCTTGATCCATATACCACCATCCTCTGAGTAAAAATGTTGTCCCTCAGGTTCCTATTAAATCTTGCCCCTCTCATCTTAAACCTATGTCTTTTTGATTTTGATTCCCTTACCTTGAGCAGGTGTGGAGAACCAATGAGATTTAAACTGAATAATCCCGTTATACTTTCCACAGCTGAATAACCATTAAAATTGCCATCTTAAGTCAAATGAGTAGAATAACCTCATATGTGAGACACTGGCTGAGATTAATGCCTGAGACTTCACCCAATATCAGTCAACACCTTGGGACGAGATGAACTAATTGATATGAAATAATTCCAAAGGAGTGATTTTAAAAGAAAATTCTCAGATAAATGAAGGCAGTGTGCAATCAATCAGCATCCATCCTTGCTCTGCAGCACAATAATGACTGCAGGAAAAAAAATAGGAATCTATTTACAGAATGGCCAACCTGCTTTCTTATCTTGACAGATGCAAACCCCACACAGCCGCATTGATAGTATGTTTTGATGGCACCAAGAAAAGAATACATTCACAATATTCATTGAGAATTATATTCTCAAGCCCTATTTTCTATAAAATAATGCTTTCAGGGGACTTTAACAGCATTAACAGTAGATTCCTGAAAGGTGTTGTGAAGCAACATCATAACCTCAGTGTAAATAACGCTTGAAAACTTCATTTATATTCTATTGATTTGACTGCTTCCCCACCCATCCCCACTATGAACACCTGACTAAGATCTCTTGCCGCAGGTGAAGTCTGGAAACTGGGAAGGATTCTTATTTTTTCATGACTATTTAACAATACCTTATACCTGGCCTCAAAGATAAAGACTGCAAATTTCTGTGCAGATTTTTGAGACACAATCTCATCTCTGCAGGTGGTTTTATTGAAAACGTTATTTAAAGGGCAGCTCAAAGCAGTGAGGGAAAAAAATTAACATAATGGAATTCGAAAGGAGATATCTTCAAGAGTTTGCAAAACTTTGTAAAAATACTCTTTTTCTTTTTATCTGTTGTAATGGATAAATACTTCTAAAAGTATTACTGCATAAAGTTTAGAAAGTGTACAAGAATGATTATCATCACTAGCAGTTATTCATTGACAAATGCTGGACAGATGCTGGACAGCTGGAAGTAGGAAGATGAAATTCTTCAACCAGGTTAGGCCACCAAGGCCAAAATGTGTAAGTTAGGAGCAGTTTGAAATCTGGTAGTTATCTTGTCTTCACATCAGCTAATATGTTAAAAATTGGCCCAAAATCTATTGCCATAGGCTTGCTGCACTATGCTGCAGCCCACGGTCACCTCTGGCTGAAACATTTTGGCTAAATCTAGAAGGCCCTGAAGGGTAAAATGATGGAATGGCAGGGATGGGGCAGAATGGGTAGGCTTTAAAAATCCCTAACATGGATGGGATACTAAATTCTTAAATTCCTCATCTTCCCCAATCCACTTCAAATTCATTGTAAAGGAGGCAGAAGAGAGACCACCTGTCCTCCGCATTGGAAATCTTTAAGCATTGCCTTTTAAGGAAGCTGTGTATTTCATTTTAACAAGGTTTTAATTTTTTTTTAGCTTGTCTATGCATTTCCTGGGCCTCAGAAACATGGCAGGCAAGAAGACGTGGGTCTATTAGGCAAATGTCTTTACAGCATCGTTTATAGGCCATAGGAGCAGAAAGAAGCACAAACGGATCCCTCGGGCACAACTAGCTACCATGCAAAGCAACCCCCACCTCCCCCCTCCACCCTCCCCTGCATGACTCATGCTGGAGTAACTCAGCAGGGGTGATGTTTCGGGTCAAGGCTCTTCTAAACGAGAGATATAGATGGAGATGTCGAGATATATAGAACAAATGAATCTCGACCTGAAACATCACCCGTTCCTTCTCTCCAGAGATGCTGCCTGTCCCTCTGAGTTACTCTGGCATTCTGTGTCTATCTTTGGTTTATACTAGTATCTGAAGTCCCTTCCTACACATTGGCCCATCATGAGTTCCCTATCACTCTGTCTTCCTGCAATCTCCCATTTTTGTGCTGAGGAGGCTGTCAATTTGGTTGCTTGTGCAGCAGGAAATCAGTAAAGACAAATTAACTTAACTCTTCTGTTAAAACCATTTAGGGAACTATTTTAGGGAAAGCCACATTTCTAGGTTTATTAGTTACAACCCTTCCTTACCCTCTTTTCTCAATATACTCTGTAGTTAATGTAAGGGCCAATAACTTTCCCTATTTTGCACAGTGAATGTACCTTGGGTTGTCCTGGCATCATACCTGGCAAACTCATTTGCAACTCAAAATTTAATTGGACATGGGTATAAGTTGAAATCTTGGCAAAGTAATTTTGTACCATAAAATGAAACTGCTAGGACACATTGTAATCATGATCTGCTGCGAATACAGACATTTGTAACTTATCATTTAGCTGGATTTGAACCTACATCTACAGGACTGAAGTAGTTTTGGCGATTTTTTAAATAAATGTTATTTAATTGTGACAGCATTTGTATTTCTTTGTTCTTTGCACTCAGTGGTGTTACTAATAAACACGCATGCCACTACTTCATGTCTGACATTTAAACAAAGGGACCAAGATGGTAGATATAAAATGCCACTGGTAATGCCTCTGGTAATGCCACACTCTCATAGAAATGAAAGCTAATAGCTGGCCACATTTTACAGTCCATTTTACAAGATTCCCCTAACCAAATTGGAATTACTTTATAAATGTTTGTTTTATGAAATCAGAAAATACCAATGATATTTAAATTAATGTTGTGGTTGTACAGTTCTATCCCAATGGCAGTTTGTGCAGCAATTATTTTGTAATGTTACTACACAATATCTAGTCCTTCCATTTTGTAGGGGAATAAACTGCAAGATCCATATTTTAAATCTTAATGTCATCTTGTGTGACCTAAATGGACAGCTTCAGTATTGAATAAAAACATGTTTCATATATTGAGTTACTGAAGTTTCTTAAGAAATGGTATTTCTTGAAACAAGGTCCAAATTAAACATTATTCTATTACAAGCTTCTTGCTAATGGAACTTGTCGCTCTGTAATTCCACTTCATGTTTTTCAACATTGAAGACTTCCCTGCAAAAATTCTTTGATGGAAGCATATCGGAACATTTTGACCATTATAAAAAAAGCGTGAAGACATGAAGGGTTAATTTAAAATTCAAGCCAACTTGTTCAATTTTTAATATCCCAGTATCATTCTTCATTCGTCCTGGTTCCAAACTAATAATCTAAAATTAAATCCTTGATTTTTTTTTTAATAACCAATATTTCAGTAAATGTGCGTAAAGTTTTCATTGTGACTGCTTCTTATATATTTGAAGTTGAACACTTACAAAATTGATAATAAACTCAATAACATTTTATGTGCACCTACCTCTGAAATTGAAGAGATGCTTCAGCTTTAATAGAAACTGTTATTGTATAGTCCTCTTGGGGAAAAAACATTTTGAAATGAAAATAAAAAGAGGTTATCAGACTAGGCCGGTAGAATTTTAACACAAAACACCATGAATATGTCACTGTTGTGCAACACTCATAACTCATCTGTTACTGACAGAGGGATATGTTTTGTGGAAAGGCAATAGAGAAATTGATAAATGGAAAATATGGCATGCAACTTCCATAGATTATCAAGGAAATACACTGGTTAACTGACATAATCATTTTAAGGTGAATTGACTGCTGTGATTCGCATTTGAATACATCTTAATCATGTAGCAAGCAAGTTTGTCAGGAAGTGAATATTATCAATTTTATTAATGTATTATGTTTCTGTGGAGTGGAATAGGGATGTCTGTTGCCAATGTATACAATCCCAAGTTTCATGATGGTTATGTGAATAAATGCCGGCATTTGTACATGAAATTGCTGACATTTCTCAAGAAGATTCACATCCAATCCAATATGTGTTTCAATGTGATTCACTTGAAGTGTGAAGGGCAGGTTTCAAACCTTCAGTCTGTAAGACAGCAGACAATCTAGCAGATGTTTACAAGTAAACACTCCTGGCACAGAGCTTTAAACAATAGTTTAATTCTTCAGGAATTTGGGTACAGAGATGCACATAACACTTTCACCAAGTCTACACAAAACCTTAAGGCCCCAAATATTTGTCTGCTCTCAAATCACAAATGGTAAAATTGATCAAAATGTTGCTAATATTTGAAAATTTTACTTTGGGATGAATTGTTTCAAGAAATACCACTTCTAGAACGTACCTTTGGAAAGGAGATGAGGAAGAATTTCTTTAGTCAGCGGGTGGGGAATCTGTGGAATTCATTGACACAGATGTCTATGGAGGCTGTCATTGGGTATTTTTAAAGTGGAGGTTGACTGATTCTTGATTAGTAAGGGTGTCAAAGGTTATGGGGAGAAAGCAGGAGAATGGAGTTGAGAGGGAAATATAGATCAGCCAGGTTGAAAACGGTGTAGACTTGATGGGCCAAATGGCATAATTCTGCTGCTATGACATGAATTTCTTAAGAAATTCCAGCAACACAATTTCACTAAATGTTGGAGGCATGTTTTACTATGAAGAGCAAACTGATGCATTGTCACAAAGTAGATGACAGTATAACGAATGAGGATCTCACAAATGATCAGTATTTGTGTAGTTTTACCACATTAATTTAAATATGATCTTTGCAGAGATTAGTGCATTTTGGAAAGTGGGAAAGGTACCCCAATATTTGACCTCAAGTGTAATTTAAAGCAGACAAACTGCTCCTGAATGACTAATTGATAAAACAAAAACTGCTTGGTCTGCATGAGTCCTATAGTTGAGGGATGTCTTGGGTTGATTCCCAATTTAAATTGTGATAGTTGGTTCTAGCTGAGCCACTGGGTTTAATGCCCATGGGTTTATGCGGAAGACAAAGTGTTCTCTGCTCTACTGTAAGTGAGTGCCTGTTGAATAAGATAAGGGCACAAAATGATAGAGCTGTTGCCTCACAGTGGCAGAGTCCAGAGTTTTAATCTGACCTCGAGCCCTATTTGTGTGGAGTTTGCACCATTGAGACTCTCTGTGACGGCTTTCCTGTTTCCTCCCACATCGCAAAGATGTGCGGGTTTTGTAGGTTAAGTGGCCTCTGTAAATTGCCCACAGTATGTTTGGAATGGATGCAAAAGTGGGATAACATACACATATTGTGAATGGGTGATCACTGGTCAGCATGGACTGAATATGCTGAAGGGCCAGTTTCCATGCTGTATCTTTCAGGCAATCAATCAAGTTTAAGATTGGGGTTAAGTTAAACTGATTACAAAGATTGACAGGAGGTAAAAGCCACTCAATGCAAGCGGATGGCCAATACTTGAAAAACATCACCCAAGAAGAATTGTTAACTGTTAATAAAAACGTAATCTAATATGGTCAGCTTTATCTTCATTGGAGTTTCGTGCAGAAAGAATTAAATTAGAAATATATATTCATGAACAACCATTATATGGCTTAACACTTAATACTGTTACTTCTTTTTCCTGAGCAATAAGGTATAAATCTTAAATTGGATAATAATTGTATCTGTCCAGTGGATTGTTGCATTGACTGCAACAATTTTGACATTATTTATTCATAATAATATATTATTCATTTTTCAACTATATGTAATTTCAATCCCGTTTTGAACAGTAATGTTATACTGCACAGTATCAGTTATATGTTTGGATCAGTGAAATCATCTGGTAACTTCTGGGAAGTTTTCAAGCCAATAATGATGTGATCCTTAACAAATGATGTGGCCTTGTTGGATTTTCTGTTATACTTCACAAATAACTTTCTTCAAATCTAAATCTATGCAAGTGATTCATTGCTATAATTTCAGTTTAAATAAGCTACTCACCATCACAACCTCTCCTCCATGAAGTTTAGAAGTTCACGACTAGATAAGGTTCCAATTAAGACTGGAATGTGATACTTATTCACTCTTATACCTGATTAATAGCTACGCATTTCAAGTCAACATTTTTGTCATTTTTGTTCTAATCTTTGCTACAACAACACATTCTGATTCAGGTGCTGAAATACTCAGATAGTTAGTAAAAGACAGTGGGGAAACACAGTTTTGTTAGTGCTGTGTTTTACACTAAGAAACCTTGGCAGCAATTGGACTATGAACTCATCATTAATACTCTAAGTGTTGAAAGAGGGTTTCAACACCAAAATATTAATTTAAGATGATTATAAGTAATATAAATTCTGGGAATGCGATATGTTGGAATATTTTTGTTCTTGACTCTCTTTTTTAAGGAGAAATGCAGACCTCTTAACAAATGTACAGTGAATAATTTCTCCAAAATTATTGCAACTATTGCAACTCTATTGAAAATTGCATTAGTGCCCAATCTAAATTAAATCAATTAATGATTAAATAATTGCCACTGAACACTGAGCCATTTAACCCCATTCCCCTTTTATGTTAGAGATAGATTCATTCAGCAGTAGAGGTATTCTGCTAGAACTAACAACCCTACCATTTAATTGCTAATGGGATCTTTATGCTTATCTATTTACAAACCTTTCACTGTTACATTCCCGGAACAAATGCACGGAAAGAAAAAGCAAAATTTATTAATTTAAAGAATCTTACTCATTTCTATCCTTCTTCTTAAGAGTGTGTTTCCATTATGAGAATTGTTCTTGTTGCACCACACAATAAATCACATTGCAAAATAATGCTAATCTGCAAGTCTGAAGAAGGGTCTAGACACGAAATGTCATCCATTCCTTCTCTCTAGAGATACTGCCTGTCCCACTGAGTTACTCCAACATTTTGAGCCTATCTTTGGTTTAAATCAGCATCTGCAGTTCCTTCCGGCAGAATTCAACATGTATCATTGCACTCTGGTTGAACATAAATTCAAGCCCACTAAATAGTACCAGGTTCTAGTCTGTAAAATTAAACAATTAATTAGGAGGTAATAATTGAATGACATATGCATGGCTTCTCTTTGTTCTAAATTATATGGATGCAAAGGCACATCAACAATAACAATGCTACAACTTCCCACTAAACAGTGCTTTGACAATTAATAAAGGACGGAAGAAAATCAAATATAATCGATGCTTGGTAAGATTATTGCCTAACAAAAATACAGCTGTGCATTAAAATATGTTATTGTATTGGTGCAATTATTATTCCATCTCACTGCCCATGGGTCAATATTTAATATTTGAAAGATCGAACTTATCAAATCATGGCTCTGTGATCACAATTATTGGTCATTAGCATTTCATTTAAGATCCAACCTGCTTAATAAACTCAGAGAAAACATGAGAATTACAGCACAGAACTCGTCCTTTGACCCAACAAGGCCATACTGATCATCATCCTCCGATTTAAACTAATCTCACTTTTTTAATTTGTCCTAGCATTTCCCCACCCCAACCCCACAGATTCTATCACCCATGTACACACTAGGAGTGATATGCAGTGGCTAATTAACCTACAAACATGCGTTTCATTGCGACGTTGGAGAAGACTCACTCTCCTGCAGGAAACCCACGTGGTCACAGGGAGAGCATGCAAACTGCACACAGACGTCACCCAATTTCAGGATTGAACACAGGGCTCAGGTATTATTGAGGCAGTGGCTCTACTCGCTGTGCCACTGTGCTGCCTTGATGTATCCCTGATATAAACAGAGCCTCATGCTGGTAACAATAAACTATGCATGATCCTGTTATTCACTCACAGTGCTGTTTGTTTTTCACAGATCCCTGTAGCTCTGGTTAGTTTTGAGTCATTCACATGTATGCTAGAACTGCCATAATTTGCCTTTGCCAGTACTATGTTGCTTATTAATATTTAAAGGAATGGGCTAACCATAGATAATCCAGACCACTTTGCCCAACTCTAATCTGAAGGCCAGTTTTATTAAGACAAAATAGTAAAACAGTCAGCAGAATACTTCAATACATAAAAAATATAGAGGCCTAATTTAAATAAATACTAACCAATAGTTGCTAGCCAAAGGAGTATTTATATATCTGAAGAAGGGTCTCAACCCAAAATGTCATGTCCATTTCTTCCACAGATGCTGCTTGATGCCCTGGAGTAACTCCAGCTCTATGTGTTCTGCTCAAGATTGCAGCATCTGCAATTCCTTGTTTCTCTAGTATTTATATAAATGATTATACACATCCCGCTGAAAACACACACACACACACCCACACACACACACACACACACACACACACACACACACACACACACACACACACACACACACACACACACACACACACACACACACACACACACACACACAACATTTGATAGTACCACGTTTTTAGCTTACCATTACATAAATGTTTTCTATCACATCTTCTGTTGTCTGCAATCACTCTGAGCATAAATGGTGTTGCTCTCTACATGTTTGCACTCTCATGCCCTTTTTATTTGAAATTTCATTTAAACTACCTTTTAATTGTATGTACTGGTATGACCGAACATGAATGATGTACCAGCGTTAATTAAGGCTCAAATCATCAGACTGTGCCAGCTAGAAGCTGAGAAACAAGTGTAAATTATTCTGTCATCAATCAGCTTGAAAATGTTTGAATCACTAATTAGTTTACAATTTAGACGACAGTTTATCTGATGCACGTTGTGTCAAAAACTTTAGCTCTTAGGTGATTAAATTGCCAGCAAAAAGCACTTATTCCCTGCTTAAAAACATGAAAACTCATTTCCATGTTGAAGGGTGGCCCGGCAGTGTTCATTAAACTCCAACTGGGACTATGTAAATCAGGAATCCCTTTGAGCACTTGAGCTTGTGGATGATATTTTATAAAAAAGGAAGCTTTGCCTCTTTTTTATTATTAATAATTCATATCCAATAGATGAGGATGTTTGTGCTTAAACAGCTTTGAAAACATCACAACGGCAAAAAGGCAATCACCCTTTTACATGAAAATTAGTTGTGCGGCGTCTTACTGTGCAGCTGATTTATTCTCCTCAGGTGTCATGTGACTGGAATGTTAAACAGTCCATTATTAGCTCTTGTCCTTTAAAAATATGCAAAGCAGACATTAAATAGCCACTGATCAGACATATTTCTGTACTTATACCTGCACCTCTCAGGCTCCTAATAGTATATGCATGAGGCTGTTTAGTATTATCAATGTTCATTATCAAAAGGTAAATTAAGGTCGTAATTTAAAAAAAAACCAAAGTCTTCTCTAAGAAAGCATTATAATGAATGTTTCCTTTTTAAAAATTAATGACCCATTTTTTCTGATGGTAGGCAGTCTGCCAGTCTGCAGGGTGTCATAATTTTTTTATTCTTTCATACAAGAAGATTAATATTCATAGATTAGAAATTGAGCTAGCAGGGATGCTTATTATCCATTTCCATAACACTTATTTGCAGAGAAGATACTTACAACAAAAGAAAAGAAACCAGCATGATAAAAGATTTGTGTTTTAGAAAGACTAAAAATGAGATTTAAACGACAAAATATATTCATTGCAAATTGTTCTGGTTAACATAGTTTCAAGTGCATGTGATTTCTGGCTTCCAGCTGAATGCATTTGAAAGTATTGTCCTTATCAGATCTCAACCATTAACCCAGGTCTTCTGCTTTGAGAGCTTTCTTATGATTTTCCATTTCAATTGTCTGTGTTAACCAATATGTTTCTTGACTTTGACCCTACTACACCAAAATCTGCTATTCCTGAGGAGATGAGGAGACACCTGGAAATGGTTGAATTGGAACTCACATCGTTCCAATGGAAGACATTTAAAGACTGCATGGATGAACTACAAAACTACAAAAATTGTTCATCCCAATTTGGCAAAAGAATAGATCAGGGAAGGTAGTGCATCCGTGGATAACAAGGGAAATCAGGGATAGTATCAAAGCAAAGGATGATGCGTACAAAGTAGCCAGAAAAAGCAGCATACCAGAGGACTGGGAGAAATTCAGAGACCAGCAGAGAAGGACAAAGGGCTTGATTAGGAAAGGCAAAATAGATTATGAAAGAAAACTGGCAGGGAACATAAAAACTGACTGCAAAAGTTTTTATAGATATGTGAAGAGAAATAGATTAGTTAAAACAAATGTAGGTCCCTTGCAGTCAGAAACAGGTGAGCTGATCATGGGGAACAAGGATATGGCGGACCAATTGAATAACTACTTTGGTTCCGTCTTCACTAAGGAAGACATAAATAATCTGCCGGAAATAGCAGGGGACCGCGGGTCAAAGGAGTACTTGAGTGAAATCCAGGTTAGTCGGGAAGTGGTGTTGGGTAAATTGAATGGATTAAAGGCCGATAAATCCCCAGGGCCAGATAGGCTGCATCCCAGAGTACTTAAGGAAGTAGCTCCGGAAATAGTGGATGCATTAGTGATAATCTTTCAAAACTCTTTAGATTCTGGAGTAGTTCCTGAGGATTGGCGGGTAGCAAACGTAACCCCTCTTTTTAAGAAGGGGGGGAGAGAGAAAACGGGGAATTACAGACCAGTTAGTCTAACATCGGTAGTGGGGAAACTGCTAGAGTCAGTTATTAAAGATGGGATAGCAGCACATTTGGAAAGTGGTGAAATCATTGGACAAAGTCAGCATGGATTTACGAAAGGTAAATCATGTCTAACGAATCTTGTGGAATTTTTCGAGGATGTAACTAGTAGCGTGGATGGGGGAGAACCAGTGGATGTGCTGTATCTGGACTTCCAGAAGGCTTTCGACAAGGTCCCACATAAGCGATTAGTATATAAACTTAAAGCATATGGCATTGGGGGTTCAGTATTGATGTGGATAGAGAACTGGCTGGCAAACAGGAAGCAAAGAGTAGGAGTTAACGGGTCGTTTTCACAATGGCAGGCAGTGACTAGTGGGGTACCGCAAGGCTCAGTGCTGGGACCCCAGCTATTTACAATATACATAAATGATCTGGATGAGGGAATTGAAGGCAATATCTCCAAGTTTGCGGATGACACTAAGCTGGGGGGCAGTGTTAGCTGTGAGGAGGATGCTAGGAGAATGCAAGGTGACTTGGATAGGCTGGGTGAGTGGGCAAATGTTTGGCAGATGCAGTATAATATGGATAAATGTGAGGTTATCCACTTTGGTGGCAAAAATAGGAAAACCGACTACTATCTAAATGGTGGCCGATTAGGAAAAGGGGAGATGCAGTGCGACCTGGGTGTCATGGTACACCAGTCATTGAAAGTAGGCATGCAGGTACAGCAGGCAGTGAAGAAAGCCAATGGTATGTTAGCTTTCATAGCAAAAGGATTTGAGTATAGGAGCAGAGAGGTTCTACTTCAGTTGTATAGGGTCTTGGTGAGGCCACACCTGGAGTATTGCGTACAGTTCTGGTCTCCAAATCTGAGGAAGGACATTATTGCCATAGAGGGAGTGCAGCGAAGGTTCACCAGACTGATTACTGGGATGTCAGGACTGTCTTATGAACAAAGACTGCATAGACTCGGTTTATACTCTCTAGAATTTAGGAGATTGCGAGGGGATCTTATAGAAACTTACAAGATTCTTAAGGGGTTGGACAGGCTAGATGCAGGAAGATTGTTCCCGATGTTGGGGAGGTCCAGGACAAGGGGTCACAGCTTAAGGATAAGGGGGAAATCCTTTAGGACCGAGATGGGAAGGAATTTTTTCACACAGAGAGTGGTGGGTCTCTGGAACTCTCTGCCACAGAGGGTAGTTGAGGCCAGTTCATTGGCTATATTTAAGAGGGAGTTAGATGTGGCCCTTGTGGCTAAGGGGATCAGAGGGTATGGAGAGAAGGCAGGTACGGGATACTGAGTTGGATGATCAGCCATGATCATATTGAATGGCGGTGCAGGCTCGAAGGGCCGAATGGCCTACTCCTGCACCTAATTTCTATGTTTCTATGTTTCTATGTTTCTATGTTCATCCCTCAGGTTGCTCATTCCATGGTCTCGTTCTACTTTCTTTCTCTGTCCTTTGATAGAATGATGGCAATGGATGTTGTAAAAGGAGGACACTGTGACTTGACAGCTTGATTGGTGACAATGGCAGAAGAACATTGCTGGACGTGCAGCTGCATCTATGAAGGAGAAAGGCAAAACAATCCAAATAGTTATCGTTTTGCACCCATTGTTGTGCCAAAAGACCTGTAGCAATCCCAAAACTGGCCTCAGATTCCTTCTGCATCTTCAAATTTGGCTGCAGATACAGGCTGTTCTATCGCCAACTGCTTGTCTCATGAGGAAATTATAATTCTTGATGCCAGCCAAGGGCCTCGGGTAAGATTTAGGTGAAAAACGATGATAGACAACAGACCGTGCTTGGCAGTGGGGAAGGGGAGAAGAATGCTGAGGGTGGCAAACTCGGTTGCCTGGTAACGGCGTGCTGTTCAAAAGACAATCGACAATAGGTGCAGGATGAGGCCATTCGGCCCGTCGAGCCAGCACCGCCAGTCAATGTGATCATGGCTGATCATCCACAATCAGTACCTTGTTCCTGCCTTCTCCCCATACCCTTGACTCCGTTATCTTTAAGAGCACTGTCTAGTTCTCTCTTGAAAGCACCCAGAGAACCAACCTCTACTGCCCTCTGAGGCAGAGAATTTCACAGGCTCATAACTCTCTGTCTGAAAAAGTTTTTCCTTATCTCCCTTTGTAAATGGCTTACCCCTTATATTTAAACTGTGGTCCCTGGTTCTGGACTCCCCCAACATCAGGAACATGTTTGCTGCCTCTAGCATGTCCAAATCCTTAATAATTTTATAATTCCAGAGTATACAAACCCAGTCATTTCATTCTATTAACATATGACAGTCCCGCCATCCCAGGAATTACCCTGGTGAACCTATGGTGCACTCCTTCAATAGCAAGAACATCCTTCCTCAAATTGGGAGACCAAGTTGCAGCCCACTCCCACCATGTTACCCAGTGATCTCTGCGGCTTGTGAATTCCAGCTGGTTTAACCCAATCCCCCCAACCTCCCCACCCCCAATGCCACGTTTTTTCCCACTGACCTTGGGTTAAACCAGTTAATATTTACCCACCCCCCCACCCTCAATCAGTTATAACAGACACCCCCACCCCCAACCATGGTACATTATAACATGGGTTTACTGTAGTTTGATTGACTTCTTAAAACATGCATATTGTTGTTTATGGCAACACCTGTTGCATTTCTATAATGGTCTTGAGAAGATAGTGGTGGTGCACAGCATTCTTTAATTGCATTCATGTGCAGTGTGCATGTAGTCTTGCATTTTAGTCTTTCTGAGCTGAGTAGCTATGATCTGATTGAATGGTGGAGCAAGCTCAAGAGTCACCCCTGCCCTTACTTTTGATGTAGATTACCCTCATGTTGTGATATTTTAATGTCAGACCACATCTGTGGATATATAAATGATTAATATTTCAGGTCCAGACCCTTCACCAGAACTGAGAAAACCTAAAGGGCCTATCCCACTTGGGCGACCTAATCCGCGCGTTCTGGCGAGTTTGCCCTTGACTCATACTCGCAGCGTGGTCATCACGAGATCGTAGGAGGTCTTTGTAACTCTCCTTCATGTTCGAGAGTGGTCTCCACGTACTCGAGGCCTCAGCTAGGTCGCAGCGTTTTTTTCAATATGTTATAAAAATCCCGTGAGTGAAAAAAGGTTGCCATGGAAAAAATCGATACATTTTTTACTCGTAGGTTTAGTCGTAGTAGGTAGTAGTAGGTCGGCATGTTAGTCATAGTTAATTGAGGGTAGTCGAAGGTAGTCGTAGATAGTCTTCATCATAATCAAAGGGAGGTCGAAGGGAAGTCGAAGGAGATCGAAGGAGGTCGTCTTCACTCTCCACTATTCGGTGTCCAATTTTCTCGAAGTTAGTCATAGCTAGTCGTAGCTAGTCGAAGCTGGTCTTCAACATAGTCGAAGGAGGTCAAAGGAGGTCTTCTACATAGTTGAAGGAGGTCTTCAACATGTCATTTTTTCAAACTCTAGAACTCGCCAATTAGGTCGCCCAAGTGGGACAGCCCCTTTAGTTTCCCTTTGAGGCCTCCATCACCCTCTCCACCTGGAATAACTTATTTTTATCCTTTTTTCAGTTCCGATGAAGGGCCCCAGATCTGAAACACTATCTGTCTCTCTTTCCACAGAGGTGATCTGACCCGATGAGTGTTTCCAACCTTTTCTATTTTCATGTTAGATTTGCAGCATCTGTTTTTTTTTAATTATTTTCATTTCAAAGAGCTTTTATATGTCAATCATAATTTGTGTGTTTGGAGTCACATAAAAATCAAAACAGGTAAACTCAGTGGATTTTGTTTTCTATAGGCGATTTATTTTACTATCCTGGCATTTCTGGTCACTTTAGTCGAGATTAAAGCTGCAGTCAGGTATTTTGGGACAGAGCCACCAGTGTTTGGCCATTCAAACTGAACAACGCCCAGGACATGGGAGCCAAGTCTGTTGTGGCACTGTATCGCTGGATTCTCCAGAGACTAAAATGGCAGGAACCAGGCTTGATAGGATTTCCAAGCTGGATATAATATTCATTCACTTTCTACACCAGGTGTAGGATACAGATGTGGGAGGAAAGCAGAAAGCTAAACTGCTGTTTAAAACTGTTTTGCTTCATTTTAGTGTATTTAATTACTTCTGCGCTTTATATTTTAATTAAAATAAGCATTTTAAATAAATATCAATTAATTTTACATTGCTTTAACTATTTACTTTACTTTTGAGTTTTTAATGAGATACTTAAAAATTATTAAAATGACTTACAATTTTCATATTTGCCTAAAGTCAGCCTGGAGTTTAGTTGGCATTCTGGGGAGTGTCCACATCAGGCCCAGGTACATGCAATTCATGCAGATGTGTGCAGAACACTAGCAGTGACTGGGAAATTGGACCAGATGCAGTAAGGCTCTGATTTATCACTAGAATTTCTGGTTGATGACATTTCATCATACCTACAACATTATCATTGGCCAGGGTATCACTGAGATCTGGTGATAGTTCTATATAAAACTGTTAGTGTTCGCAAGCCAAGTTGACGACTATTATGACAAAAAAGACACATGATGCTGGAATTACTCAGTCGATCAGGCAGCCATTCCTGGAGAACATGAACAGATGACATTTTGGGTTGGGACCTGTTATATTCCGGATGGCAGAATGAATAACAACTTACACGTAGGTTGCCTGGATCACGAGAGAGAGATTTATTACCCAACATTCCCTGCTTATATTGAACATCAACATTAACATATACATGAATATGTATGAATACATTACACTGCTCTTCTTTTTTAAAGTATTAAATCTAATTACTCAGTTACAATTTTGTTGTTGTGATACTTGATTTAAACCAGTATTTATGAAATCTTAAATGATAAACATAATATATTTATTTTACATACCTACACATTTTCGTTTTACTTATACAGTGAGTTGCTTAATTTACAAACCTAATCTGACAACTGGTTTATGGATCCAGCCTGATCGTCTAACAGTAACAGGTATAACAGGTTTAGGTGTTGACTCAACTGTTGGCTTGTTTGGCTCTGTTTTACTACCCTGACTTTGACCAGAGAAACCTGTTACTTTGTCTGTACTAACTGAACTTTGTGTTTCAATCATAGTGGTCTCTTCCAACTCACGTTCAGATAAAAACTCAGGTATTAGGACTTCATGCTCAGTTTTTGGTTCATCTTTGGCTGGAATCATTTGATCAACATGAATACTTTTGATCCTATCTCCAACTTCAACTAAGTATATTTTTGTTCCACACACTTCCACTATTTTCCCAACATCCCGTTTGTCTCGACTGGACTTGTTGGGAGGACTGAGAACGTGAACCTGCTCATCTGGCTTGAAGTACCTCTCATTTTTGTGTGAGTCAAAATGGTGTTTTTGACTTACCTGTTTTTGCTCAACTCTCCAAGCCAAATTGGGTTGAACTAGACTTAGGCATATTCTTAGCCTTCTCTTCATTAACAGTTCTGCAGGTGAGTAACCTGTTGTTGTGTGTTGTGTGGTTCTGTACATCAGCAAGAAACTAGCCAAACAAAGTTTCATGCTGAGCTTTGAATTACCCTGCAAAACCTGTTTCTTGAGAGCATCTTTGACAACTCTTTCCGCCGCCTGTTGGAGGCTGGATGGTATGGGGGAACAAGTGTGTGTTTTATACACTTCCGCTGCATGAACTCTTTGAATCGTTCTGAACAAAACTGAGGCCCGTTATCAGAAACAAGTTCTTCGGTAAACCATGGCATGCAAAAATTGATCTCAACTCATCTATGGTGCACTCAGTAGTAGTGCTTGCCCGCATATGCTTAACCTCAATCCATTTGGAATGACTATCTACTAGTACCAGAAAGTGATCATTACCCTTTTCACATAAATCTACATGAACTCTCTGAAAAGGTCTACTTGACCACGACCAGGGTTGCAGTGGTGTTTTTGGTGGTTTACTCCGGCAATTTTGGCAGACACTACATTTGCTCACCAGTGACTCAATGTCACTGTCAATACCAGGCCAATACACAAAACTTCTGGCAATTGACTTCATGCATACTATGCCAGGATGTTCGGCATGAAGTTCATTCATAATTTTGTTTCTCAAAGACCCTGGTACAACCACACTGTAATCCCACTTAATGCATTCCTGCTCACATGATAATTCATGGCGTTGATTATGGAAAGGCTTCAGCTCAGAACTGAGCTGGATCTACTATCAATTTCCGTCCAACCATTCAATGTCTGTTCATAGACCCACTTCAGCACAGTGTCTTTCCCTGTTTCTGCTGCAATTTATGTTGCAGTCACCGGAAAGTCTTCATCTACAAATTGCAGTGTGTAGATTGAGTTCTCACTTCCCACATCAGAGTTCTCATGGGGCAACCGGGACAATGCATCTGCATCTGCGTTGCACTTGGAGCTTCTGTACTAAACCTTGTAGTCATACTGGGACAGCAAAATTGCCCAGCACTGCATCCTTGATGCCGCCATGGAAGGTATAGATGACTTGGGACCAAGTATCACTAGAAATGGCTTGTGATCAGTCACTACGGTGAATGGCTTGCCGAGAAGAAACTGATGCAATTTCTTGATTCCGAACATGATGCTGAGTGCTTCCTTTTCTATCTGTGCATAATTACGCTCACTCGGTGATAGAGTTTGGGATGCAAAAGCAATAGGCTTTTCCTGTCCATCATTCATTACGTGAGAGATCACTGCACCTACACCATAACTTGAAGCATCACAAGCAAGATTCATCTCGCGTGTCGTATCGTAATGAACAAGGAGTTTGTCACTTGTCAAGTTTTCCTTGCAGATGTCATACGCACGTTGCTGTTCCTTTCCCCACGTCCATTTCACATCTTCTTGTAGCAGATGATGTAGTGGCTTTAGCACAGTTGCTAAATCTGGAAGGAATCGCGCATAGAACTGCACCATCCCAAGGAATGATTGTAGCTCTGACACATTGTTGGGTTTTGGAGCATTCACTATTGCTTCCACTTTCGCCTTCACAGGGCAAAGTCCATTGGCGTCTACTTTGAGTCCAAGGTAGACCATCTCTGACTGCGCAAATGCACATTTACTTTGTCGCTGTTTGACATTGTGGCAGTTCAGTTGTGTGAGAACTTGCTCAAGAATTTCCAGATGTTCTACCATGCCCTCTGTGGATATCAGTAGGTCATCCTGGTTGCACACTCAGTGCGGAATGCCATGTAGCATTTTGTCCATGACAGACTGAAAAATTTTCGGGGAGGATTTCACACCATAGGGCAGCTTTGTATATGAATACAAGCCCTTATGTGTGTTGATAATCAAGTACTGTTGTCTTTCCTTGTCGACATTGAGTTGGGTGTAAGCGTGAGACAAATCCAGTTTAGTGAAGACTCTTGCTAATGGATATTGGTCATCATCAACGGCTTGGTCGATTGTGACTTTGTAGTCACCACATAGTCGAACAGTTTTGTCGGCCTTGGGTACGGCCACAATTGCCGTTGCCCAGTTACTCTGGTCTGTCTTCACGGGTACTCCATTCCACTCTAACCTGTCGAGTTCTTCCTCCACTTGTTGCTTTAGTGCATATGGTACAGGCCCTGGTCGTCAATACACAGGTCTTACATCTTGCTTTCAAGACATGATTTAGACAAAGCGATGCTGAAGATGTTCTTCCAGTCGAACTCTATTCTACTCAGCCAATCCTTTCCAAGGAGGGTTGGTTTATTTCTGTAGCTGGCCACTATGATGGGCAGTGTTACTGGCTGACCATTATGCTGAACTTTACGGTTAATTTGTCCATGTCTCCAAAACTTCCCCCGAGGAGTTTCTCAACTTGACCATACTCTCAAACAATGGTATCTTTGGGAACTTGGTTTCGTGCAGGTCTTTGCTCATGACCAAACAATCTGCTGCCGTGTCAATACACATATCGACTAACAGTTCATTTATCAATAGTTTAGTTCGAAAGTCCTTGCCTTGGCTGGTTGTAGGCTTATCGATGTTGGTTGCATAAATGGTGTACAACCCAAGTTCATTTCCATCTGGGTTCACCTCCAAGTTGCGAGCTCCTTTCTGGCGTTGTCACTTGTTTCCCGCAGATTGGTGATTTCCTGTTTTAAGCTTGTCAACTCCTGTATATTGGCGAGACCAAGCGTTCAGAGGGATATAAGCCAAACACGGGCAGATGGGACTCGTGTAAATGGGGCATTTTGGTTGGCATGGGCAAGTCGGGCCAAAGGGCCAGTTTTCATGCTGTACGACTTCATGAATCACTTATCCTTATGCAGCCTCTAACCTCTTTCCTCATTATGAGCCAGACTGCCAGTTTTGGTATTATTGCCAAAATGTTTGATCATGCCCCCAATATTGAAGTCCAAATAAATTGTCAAAAGCGCAGGGCCCACTGTATAGCTTTCCACTTCTGTCACCCATTATACTTTGCTGTTCCCACTGACCTAACACTTTACCCAACTTTTCCCTTGCTCTCAGATTACATTGTCTTTTATTTTCTTGATCATTTGTCAAAAAGCCGTGCTAAATCCATATATAATCCATCAAAAGCATTACCTTCATCACCATTCTTTGATACCTCCCAAAACAATTAAGTAAATAATCAATCAAAACTTTAAGTTAATGTATCCAACATATTTTTACCAGAATTATGAATATATTTGGAGGAAAACAAATCCGTGGTTGAGTTCCCTTGAACTTAGAAATTTAATGTGATTTAATTGAAAAAAGAATGAAAAAAGGGAACATTATAAAAAATATAATTAGGCCTTTCAAGAATGAAGTGAGGAAACAAATTTGATTAATTCTTTTGAAGAGATGAGGGTTGATGAGAGCAGCATGGAATATGAACTCCAGCAAAGACACAACATGGTAGGCTGCTCTGGAAGGTTAGATCACATGGATCGAAGGGAAGCTAATCATTTGGATTTAAAATTGGTTTGGTATTAGAAGTTAGAGAGCAGTCGTGCAGTTGTTATTCAGATTGAAGGCTTATTCCTTGCAGTGTGCCACAGGGATCAGTGCTGGGTACACTGTTGTTTGTTACCCATATTAGATGAGAATGATTTAGATGAGAATGTAGTTGGTATAGTTATCAATTTTATGGATTACACCAAAATTGGTTGTTAAAGGGCAGTGGAGAAGATTATTTAAGATTACAACAGGATCCAGATGAACTGGGGAAGCAGGCCAAAGAATTGCGGATAGAATTGAACTTGATCTCATGCGAGGTGTTGCATTTTAATAAGTTAAAGCAGGGCAACACTTATGCAGTAAATGACAGGCCCCTACAGAGTATCGTAGAATTGAGAGACCAATTGGCACAGAGACATCAGCTCCGAAAATGGCAACACTAATAGACAGGGTGGTGAAGAAGACATTTGGCATGCTTTCCTTCAGAGCATTGAGCAAAGGAGAGCATTGAGTAAAGCAGTTGTGACGTTATGTTACAACTGTACATGTAATTGGGGAGATCACACTTGAGTATTGTATGCAGTTCTGATTGCCTAGCTATATGAAGGATGTCATTAAGCTATAGAGAATGCAGTAAAAATCACAAGGATGTTACTCGGACTGGATGGTTTGAGTTATAAGGAGTGAGTGTATAGGCTAGGACTTTTTCTCCTGGAGCCTATGTGGTTGAGGGGTGACCTTATAGAGGTATATAAAACTATGAGGGACCAAAGGGGTTATCTTTTCACACAGAAAGTGGTGGGCAGAGGTAATGTACTGGCAGAGGAAACTATAGAGATGAATATAATAACAATGATTAAAAGACATATAGACCAGGAGTGAATAGTAAATGCTCAGAGGGATATGGGCCAAATACAGGCCAATGGGACTAGCTCAGCTAGGCATCTTGGCCAGCATGGATGAGTTGGGCCGAGGGACTCCATCACCGTCTCCATCACAGGAGACAAACTATTGGCTAACATCTATTCCAAACCCACTGACTCCCATAGCTATCTAGAGTAAACTTCTTCCCACCCTGCTTCCTGTAAAGACTATCCCCTAATCCTAATTCCTCCGTCTACAGGATGAGGTTTTCCATACCAGGTCATCGGAGATCGCATTCTTTAGGGAAAGGGGGTTCCCCTCTTCCATTATAGATGAAGCTCTCACTAGGGTCTCCTCAATATCCTGCAGCTCCGTTCTTGCTCCCCCTCCCCCTCCCCCCATTCGTAACAAAGACAGAGCCCCCCTTGTCCTCACCTTCCACCCCATCAGCCATCGTATACAGCATATAATCCTCCAACATTTTTGCCACCTCCATTGGGATCCCACTACTGGCCACATTTTCCCATCTCCACCCCTTTCTGCTTTCCACAGAGACAGTTCCCTCCGCAATTCCCTGGTCAACTCGTCCCTTTCCACCCAAGCCACTCCCTCCCCAGGTACTTTCCTCTGCAACTGCAGGAGACCTCCCCCCTTTACTCCATCCAAGGACCCCAACAGTCCTTTCAGGTGAGGCAGAGGTTCATTTGCACCTCCTCCAAACTCATCCACCTCCTCCAAACTCAACACCTCTGCTCAGTCTGCCTTAACCTACCTGGTCTCCGGGTTGCTCAGCACGTTAACTCCCCTTCCCATTCCCAATCTGACCTTTTTGTCCTGGACCTCCTCCATTGTCAGAGTGAGGCCCAGCGCATATTGGAGGAACAGCACCTCATATTTTGCTTGGATAGCTTACACCTCAACAGTATGACAATTGACTTCTCTAACTTCAAGTAGCCTTGTTTTCCCTAATTCTCAATTCCCTCCCCCTTCTCAGTTCTCACACCAGTCTTACTGTTTCTGACTACATTCTATCTCTGTCCCGCCCACTCCCAGACATCTGAAGAAGGGTCTCAACCGGAAATGTCACCCATTCCTTCTTTCCAGAGATGCTGCCTGTCCTGCTGAGTTACTCCTGCATTCTGTATCTACCTTTGACTGTTTCACAGTATAACTCCATGACTATATGACACTATGATACAGAATGTTTGCTATATGGCATATTCTTCTTCAAATAACTATTGATGCAAAGTTAATTGACATTTTGAAATTGCGAAATTGATATTTTCTAAGTCATAGATACCAAATATGATAGGATTTAATCTACAATTTGAGAGGGAGAAGTGTAAATTGGAGGTGTCAGTATTACAGTTGAACAAAGGTGACTATGGAGCCATGAGGGAGGAGCTGGGCAAAGTTGACTGGAAAGATACCCTAGCAGGGATGACAATGGAACAACAATGGCAGGTATTTCTGGGAATAATACATAAGGTGCAGGATCAGTTCATTCCAAAGAGGAAGAGAGATTCCAAGGGGAGTAAGGGGCGACTGTGGCTGACAAGGAAAATCAGGGACAGTATAAAAATAAAAGAGAAGTACAACATAGCAAAGAGGAGCAGGAAGCCAGAGGATTGGGTATTGTTTAAAGAGCAACAGAAGATAACTAAAAAGGCAATACGGGGAGAAAAGATGAGGTACGAAGGTAAGCGAGCCAAGAATATAAAGGAGGATAGTAAAAACTTCTTTAGGTATGGGAAGAGGAAAAAAAATAGTTAAGACCAAAGTAGGACCATTGAAGCCTGAATAGGGTGAATTTATTATGGGGAACAAGGAAATGGCAGATGAGTTGAACAGGTACTTTGTCTTCACTGAGGAGGACACAAACAATCTTCCTGATGTACTAGTGGCCAGAGGATCTGGAGTGACGAAGGAACTGAAGGAAATCCACATTAGAAAGATGAGAGGGGATCATATTGAAACATATAAGATTATTAAGGGTTTGGACATGCTGGAGGCAGGAAACATGTTCCTGATGTTGGGGGCATCCAGAACCAGGGGCCACAGTTTAAGAATAAGGGGTAAGTCATTTAGAACAGAGATGAGGTAACACTTTTTCACACAGAGAGCTGTGAGTCTGTGGAATTCTCTGCCTCAGAGGGCGGTGGAGGACAAATCTCTGGATAATTTCAAGAGAGAGCTAGATAGGGCTCTTAAAGATAGCGGAGTCAGGGGATATAGGGAGGGGAGGAACGGGGTACTGATTGTGGATGATCAGCCATGATCACATTGAAGGCTAAAAAGGCTGAATGGCCTACTCCTGTACCTATTGTCTATTGTCTATAAAGGACATGGAGAAGAGGCAACTGTATGGATGAGCCTTAAATGGGGCAACAGTCTTGCGGAACCAACGCTCATACTACCATTCCAAGAGATTGCTTGGTAAAGGTAATTGATCCTCCTGCTGCAATTCATCATCTTTGTTTAGAATCCTCATTACGCTTCATGACTGAGAGCTGGTATGCTTTTTGTGAGGACCACAAAAGGATATAATATCAGACAATCCAGAAAAGTAACAAGTGGAAAAATATCTTACTTGAACTCCCCACATTAGAAGTTGAATTCTATCTTACACATGGTGGAATCACAGATAAATTATTAATTTGACTTTACAAATAACTGCCAAATTATCTTCTTCCAGCTGCTGATGGTAATTTCGATGTCCAGTCGTTTAAATCATTGCATCTACTGTAATGTTTCCTCTTTACTTCCCTTCCCACACTTGCTACGTACACATCCAACAGGGATCACTGGGTAGCCATCGACCTTCTTCATCTGAGGCAGTCCCTCAGGATTAAGGATGGTTTACTTCCACTCAATGAGAGACAAATGCCAATTTTAATGCTCATATTGCTGGTCAGACTATGATCAGGAAACCCAGTTCGGAGCAATTAGATCAACATTATGTCAAACTAGCTCGAAATTTATGGATGCAGAACCAAAGGTCTTCAGTTGAAATCTGATCAGATAATGTGGTAGTTCTAGTGATAAAACAATATAAACAAATTTGCAACATGAATTTGTACTATTTACTCTGTGCGTGTGTGCCTGTGCCTTCCATTGAGGGTTAATAGCATAAATTCATTTAAGTGACTAATGTTAACCAAAAATTAATTAATTATTTAACCTTACTGCCTTATTGGTTCTTGTGGTTTAATAGCCTTAATTTTCAGCAAAGTTGGCTTTAAGATTATTGACAGCTACATTAGCTGGTTAGTTGGCTTCCATTATCAAGGTTGTGTCCTTGGTACAATAAATTTAACTGTTTTTTCTATACATATAAAATGTAAATTTTCACCAAACTATGAATTATATCGAGTCAGCTACATAGGTTAATAAAAATCCAGTGCAAATTTAATCTTCCTTGTGAAGCAACTATTTTTTAATATTACAAAGTGCTCATGGTTTTATTGCTCACTTACCATGTTAAGACCCTGTGACAGATTTATAGTCCTGAGCCCAATTTAATCTCGTGGAGTCCGAGTGTTAGTTTCTAAAATTGCAGTAGTTTTCTAACTAGTTTGATCTTGAAGATGCTGCATCATAATTGGATCCGTCAACATGACATTAACATATAATAAAACAGAAAATTATAAAATTACATCTGGAGAAATCTTCTGGATCAAGTCAAGATTCTGTGAAACATTGTTGACCTGAAATGGTATCCTTCTTGGTGAATAATTCTTCTTTTCAAAATCTATCTTAAGAAGTTTAATATTTTCATAATTTTCTGTTTATTCCACCCATTAATATTTTTGTCTCTTTTTTCATGAAGTATGTCTTCTGAAATATGTACACTGGGTGTATTTTTTCTTTGATTGTGAATGCAAACAAAATATTAGTGTATTAGTGCTGGTTGAGTTCAACACCTGCATGTTTGGATGCATTGAAATCCACACAACTGAGTGAGTAGGCAATGAGCACATCCAGTGCAACATATGGCAATGGTCTACTATTGACACAGGAACAATTTAGCTGCGTGTCAGTCTCAAACAAACGAAAATAAAACTCATAGCTCATTATATTGAACAAATGGATTGAGGGCATAACTGGTCAAAGAATGAATGTCTGTTATTGCAGCAACTGAATTGCTTAATAAAATATTGAATACAATATTACATGCTGCCATTAAATGTTTATTTTAATGGAAAACAGAATAGATCAGCGTGGATAATTGTCCACAATACTAGGATGTGATAAAGTGGGAAATCAAATTTAAAAATAGGAGGAAAAAGTTACATGCAGATATAAACTACATTTTTGAGAATCTCGGTCATATTTTTGCACAAAATGGGGAATTGGCAGACAACCACAGCATCTTCTCTGGCCCTGAGCATTCTTTCCTTGGCCATAATTGCTCTCACCTTGGGCAATCAATCTTCACCCAAAATGGCAGCAAATCTTTACTGACGAAACTGCAGAAGAAAACGAAAGCAAGCAAAATGATGCTCCAACTGAAAGTGAAAGATATTTAGAAACAAAAAAAATATTTATTTTCCATTCTGTTTTATTTTATTGCGGAATAAAAGTAGCATCACTAAGTAGGACAGCTGTTTGGTGTAGGAGCCATGATCCTATTTAGAAATCAGATGAACTTTCACAAATATATAAAAAAGAGAAAGATAGTTGAGAATAAGAGAATTGAATAATGCCAAAGGCCAATTAAATTTGGAGGTATATTTCAGGATGGTGAGAGGGATGGTGTGAACCAGAAAGAATTCTGTAGTGCAAAATGAAATTGCCTGCAGACACAATGAAGAAAATCATATTGTAGGTCATGTAAAAATTAAACTTTATCAATATCAAGAAGTGATATGAACAAGCAAATTAAGCTTTTTTTAACAAATAAAAGAGCTACCAAATTCACGAAGGACTTGGTTTTGAAAGGCTGGATGCTTGCTTTGATAATAAAGAAACAAACCTTACATGCGATGGTATAGTTGAATGGTTAGAGCATGGGATGAAGCTGATGTCTTGCTTCTCTACCAGGCCAACTCGTCAGTCCATTCTCTGAACCATATACTTATCCAACACACTCTTCTCAGCCAAAATATAGTCTGTCCATCACATCCGCAGGCAGCATCTTCCAGATTAAAGTCACACACTACATAAAATGTTTGTCTTCATTTTTTAATCTTTCTCTTTATTTTATGTCTGCTAATTCTAATCCCTGACTTCTTCACTAGTCACAACCTCCCCCTATCCACACTGTCCAGACCAATTACCATATACTTCTATTAAATCTCCCCACAATCATCCCTTTTACAAAGAAAACAGTAGGATTTAGCATTTTAGCATTTCAACTCTAGTCCCTTATGCCAGAAAACATTCTCAAAAATATGTTCTGAAATATTCTCTTATGCCATCACATCCTTTAAAATGGAAGGTCAAACTAGAATCTTGATTCTAATGGGGGAATAACAAACTAGATGGCATAGGTTATAGGTGAGAAGGAAAAGAGTTAATAGGAACCTGAGGGGCAACTTATTCACACAGACAGCGGTGGGTAACAAGGTGCCAGAGAAAGTAATTGAGGCAGGTACATTGACAACAATTAAAAGGCATTCAGTTTACAGGGATAGGAAAGGTTTAGAGCGATATGGGTCAAATGCGGGCAAATGGGAATAGCTTTGCTGGGTTGGCATGGATGAGTTGGGCAGAAGGGTCTGCTCACTGTTGTTTGACACTATGACTCTGATGTTATGACATGCTTCTTACAATGTGGCAACCAGAATTGTACAAAATACTCCTGCTGAGGCCAGAACAATGTTCACTCTATGTCTATTGAATTGTGTATCCCCCTTTCTCAACCTGCCATGCTCTTTTTTAATGATACTACCAGGTCTCTTCTACTCATGTATCGCATTTTGTACAATATTCTTCGTTCTATCTCGCCTCCCCTCTTCTTACTTCCAAAATTCATCTCTTCACATTTTGCTGCATTAAACATCATCTGCAATGCATCTAACACAAGCCTGCTTATATCCTGCAGCAATCTGTCGCTCTCTTCCTTGTAGTTCACAATGCTATTAAGCTATGTGCCTACTACTTGGTCAACTTTGTATCCACTACTATTAATGTTCATTTTATACCATGTTCATTTAATATGTAACATAACACTGGTAGGAATGAAGCAAAATATACCGCTACTTTTAACAAAGTAAGATGAGAAAGTTTCCATGCTTGATAGAATTACATGCTTGTTATCAGAAAGTGAAAGACAGACAAATGGATAAAAATCACAAAGGAGTGACAACGACCATTCTTGCCCTCTGTATTATAGACCTAGTTTTTCATTCCCAACGGTCATGTTGAGAATTGGACACATTTCAGCTAAACAAAAGTGAATTGCTGAAACATGCATTTGTAGGATTACATCATTAGGTTAATCAGCAGATGTTCATAGCACAGCTTTGACCTCACGCCAACAGCTGTCAATCATGTCTGCAGCTTAAAATTAAAGGTTTTTTTGCCCTAAGGTAAGCAGCTGTGGGCGAGGGCAAAACTGTTTCGGCCATTATCACAATTAAAGTCGATTTCAAATATATTCGTCTTCAAAACAGAAATTACATGAAAAATACTTTCCCAGTGACAGTGCGTGATCATCCTTATATGGTCTCATCACAATTGGATATACGGAAATTAGTTCAGTTTCTAGATATGCCAAGAATAGTTAATCTTATAAATTATAACAAACATATCTTTGTGTGAGCTGAAGCAGGTGTTACATCAGCTGCATTGTGTACTGCTGTGACGCAGCTTTTCATGTAACTATTTTTGTTTTATTTACATTATAACTAAAATCAAGAGGTTTACAGAGGCAAATCAGTCATTATTTTATCCATCATACTAGTTTCTATATGCAAATGGGCTTTATTTTAGCGATGCTCCTATAAAGCATGAAGTTCGTGATGATGTGTGCATACATCAGTGGGCCCACCCCTGCTGCAAAAATATTCACTTCTCTATACGTGCATCAAAATCACTCATCCAATTGAAACCAACTCCTGCCTGAATTGAGCATGCATTTGCCAACAAGTTGGCCTGAGTTAACCTGAGCAGCCTGTCACTATAATGCTAAATAAAAGTGAACTTCTCAAAAAGACTGAAATGTTATAAACTTGATAGATAATTCTGTCAGTGCTGTGAAAATTGTACTAAACTTTAGACTAACACAAGGACATTTTAATTTTGTTATTACATATATTCATTGCAATAATAATAATACATTTCAGTTTCACCCTTGTTCCTTTTGATATTGCCTTACACAAAGCAGCATCTTTATTTATAGTGATAAATCCCATTCCATGTTTAAATGAAACTGTCTACTCATGGCCTCATTTAAAATTATTTATTCTTGCCAAAGCAAGGAATTAGACCTTTTAATTGCCTGTGCTACAGTAAAATTCATCACCTGCTCCACTTTTCTCATATGAATTATTACAATTTTATACACTGCCACTGATGTTATAATATACCTTCGTGCAAATAGTTTGCAGTGTAGTTAGATTTACATTTTGATCTGAATGTTTCAGTCATTGCTCCATTGGGCTTTATTACATTGGTGTAGTTAATCAGTGGTTGTCCATCCAAGCTATGATTCATTCTGTATTTTCTGCATTGGTGCTTTGGCATTAAAATTATCTGCATGCATTAACTATTTGTGCATTAGATTTCCTGGTATTAGGACTCTGCAAGCATTATTGGAAGCACATTTTTGGAGACTAGACCACATGACAATTACTATAAATTTAATGCTCCTAGAAATGCAATATAAATTTGATCTAATATGAGTTATCCCTAGTAGTCCACTACAGATATGAATCTTTTTTTATATTTACATGACACTGATTACAAGTTAGTTTAATATTATAACAGACAACATAAAAAAACACCCAAAGTGGTATATTTAGAAATGTGAAAAGAAGGAACTGCAAATGCTGGTTAACCAAAGAAAGACATGGAATGCTGGAGTAACTCAGTGGGTTAGGCAGCATCCCTTGAGAACATGGATAGGTGATGTTATGGATCAGGACCATTCTTCAGAATGATTCATTATAAATGTGTGAAGTATATTTTAATATTGCAAGCAGTCATATTGACGTGTTCATTATTTATTTTATATTTTGGGAATATCTAAGATTTTTATTGGACCTGCATGTAAGTTAAGATCTAATAGCAATATATTTTGTATTTGGAATCTAATTGCAGGAACTTGTAGTACTTGTTAAGCCATTGTAAGTCTATGGTAAGCCTCGTGCTTAGAGACAAACAAGAAGCAGATATACAACTGGTTAAATCTCAATTAATGTTCATTATCTCTGGAGACCCCAGGATAAAATTGGCCCAAAATATCGGAATGAAATTTGTTCTTGTTAATAACTTACAGAAATCACAAATAGTTCAGATCCAAGGAATTTCACCTAAGGGACAGCCCTGAATTCTGCACCAAATTAATATCCACGTAACTACAAGTTTGTGAAATGCAGACGTCTGTGAAAAAAAATGTAACGATGTTTCCAAAAAGAAGGCAATTGCTTTTAAACAATACTTGAATCAAATTATTTATTGTAATGTGGAAATAATATATTCATGAGTAAAACATTTTTCTCATTCAGAACATTGATTTCAGAAACCGTGGCATTGAGCCATGATTTCCCGTGCTAAGGCAATTCACTTTCAAAGGTAAATTGTGGATTTGAAATGGATTCACTATGTCTGCAGTATTGCTTCTGGATCCTCAATATGTCTGATGTGCTGTTGCATGGAGGAGTACAGAGCTCATGCACATTTTTATCTAAAGGCATAAGTTCATAAGTCATAGAAGCAGAATTAGGCCATTCGGTCCATTGAGTTCACACCGCCATTTAATCATGGCTGATCGTGAACGGGTCGATTCAAGCCCCATTATTCGGGGCGGACGAAGCTGCTGTTGCTGGAGTTCAGAGTCGGTCATCAACCAGGTCAGCTCCCGATGATACCATCCACAGGGCCCACGGCCGAAGCCTCCGAAGCCTTGTGTGTGTGTGTGTGTGTCCCCTGTGTGTGGCCACCAAGAAACTGTGCCCCCAAATTGTGTCCACCCCATGTTTTGATAGAGATTTCCCCCCCTGCTTCTGCAGACTCCCTGCTTCCTCTGCATTACCTGCCCCTCCACCTATCTTCATATAATTCACTAATTTGGCCACAATGTTTTCAATTCCAAATCATTGATATACAACGTGAAAAGTAGCGGCACCGACACTTCCCCTGCGGAACACCAATACTCACTGGCGGACAACCAGAAAAATACCCTTTATTCACACTCTTAGCCTTCTGCCATTCAGCCAACCTTCTATTTATGCTAATATCTTCCCTCTAATAGCATGGGCATTCATCTAGTTTAGCAGCCTCACATGTGGGCATTTTATCAAAGGCCTGGAGATCCAAGTAAACAACATCCACTAACTCTCCTTTGTCTATCCTGCTATTTATTTCCTCAAAAAATTCCAACAGATATCTCAGGCAAGTGCATATGAATGCATCTTCCAATACTTCAGCCCAGGGACAGTAAACCATATAATTCCCCATCAAACCTGGATTAAGTGGAGTTCCCCACTCTTCCCTGCCTTATTCGTGTGTTGCATAGAATTCCTTGCTGAATTCATTAGGAAGGACAGAGATATGAGTGATGGCAATGGCAGGTAGTGAGACCCTCAGATTAAAAACCTCCCTGTATGTGGATGATCACAATCTTCTGCTCGGATTAGATTGATTTGGCAGATTGATTAGCATCCGTGACCAGTCTGAGCTGGCGTTTTGGGCTAGAGTCAACTGCAGGAATAGTGAAGCCATGTTTTTTTGGGATCTTTAGTTACCACCTGAAGGTGCTGGGGATCAGATTCACAAGGGCCAGGACATGCAGCAACAATTGACTAGAATGGAAAGGTGAGATCCAACAATAATTGGGAACATGGGAATGGCAGACAAGACCCTGGTCATTGGTGCATGCTGCTCTTGGAGTTGCTATATATGGTGCAGGGGTAACACATACCTCACTCCACTGCCATGGCAGTGACGCGACCCATCTTCAGTTTCATCATAAAACAAGCTGAAATGGGTCTGATGGATACATAGCACTATTCTCTGTAGAATGGGCAAATGCATATCCAATATCACCTTTGTGTGAGGTTGAACCTGTGTGTAGAACTGTACTGTGTGCTGAGGTTCTATCGATCCCTGGTGTTGCAAAGGATGGGCCTCACCTTGTTGTGCAATGTTCCACTCAGTTGAAATTTGCCAGACTTCAGATTTCATAAAAGGACCTTTGACCTTATCCATTAGGCACAGAATGTCCAGCGGTTTTGTGGAAAAAGCACACTATGGATGTTGTTAAATGGTTTCCTCGGCAGACTGTCAAACCACTTGACAGACTGCTTCATCATTGGAACTCACCAAAGAGCATGACCTCGCTGGACGCAATGAGAAGTTTACCTCCAGTGAGACTTCCTACACGGTCAGAGTCCCACTCTGATGCAAACTGCCCTCAAGATGGCCGTGATGAAGATGAAATAATCGTGCACCTCTTTGTGCACAGTGCATTTTCAAAGAAGGACTGGAAAGTGATGCAAGGGTTTATTTTGAGGTTTATCCCAATCAGCAAGTAGACAAAAAATGCTGGAGAAACTCAGCGGGTGAGGCAGCATCTATGGAGAGATGGAATAGGCAACATTTCGGGTCGAGGCCCTTATTCAGACTGATGTCGGGGGTGCGCTGGAAAAAGAAAGGAAGAGGCAGAGACAGTAGGCTTTGTGGGAGAGCTGGGAAGGGGAAGGGGAAGGAGGGAGAAGGCAAGGGCTATCTAAAATTAGAGAAGTCAATGTTCATACCGCTGAGGTGTAAACTACCTATGCGAAATATGAGCTGCTGTTCCTAATCAGCAGATTAGCTGTGCTACTGGAAGATCATCAATTTAGTGAAAGACACTCCTTGGTCTGTCTAAAATCTGTTGCTCCTGCGGCATGGTGAGATTTGCATGAGTAGATGCTGCTCATGGCACTTTCCAAGCTGCGGCAGCATGTGCTAATGTGATAAGCTGAAGTTTGGTGCAGTCCGTGGAGAGACTTTGTTGGGATGGGATGCAATCTAAGATCCTGCTGCCACTGGATACTCAGGGATTAGGTCTTGTAATAAAGCCCTGCAAACACTTTAAGTTTGTATTATCCAAAGAGACCTCACGAGTGGCATTGGCATCTTGTACATAGAATGTAGAAACCAGATGGCACTATAAATGCAAAGACTTGACACTATGAATGTAAAGATTGAATGACACAATGAATGTAGAGAAAACCATGCACTGTTTTGTATCATGTACCATTTATCTGTTTTTTCCAGGTCTCCTTTGGTGCCTGTTATAGGATAACTGGTCCCAGTCCATTTTAAGTAAAGTTCATTCCAACAGAAAAGCGTTCCCTTACCCCAGTAATAGTGCTAATATCTTAGAAATCAAAATCCCTTCTCCCCTCAGCACTAGCTCACTGATTCCTTTAAATGCCACCAAATATTTTATTGTTCATTTGACAGTTACATTTGGTGTCTTACAGCAAAGAATATATATTTTTACTAGACTAATTGAGACCTGTTGGGTACCAGGTTCACACGGGAGGGCAATATTCCACCTCTCCACCAATTCCAATATTGGTGGCCAGTGGGGAGGGTCCTGCAGCACTAGCATAGGTGTTGTGGGTCAAGTAAAGCACAGTGAGTGCAGGGCCAACAATCCATTTCAATCCATTTCATGTCAGTCAATCCATTTCAAGTCAAGTCAAGCACAGGGTAGGTGGGGCCATCCAACAATACAATCCAATTGCTTTCATTTCAGGTGAGGTCAAGCAAAGCAAAGGCAAAGCAAATGCAAAAGCACAGGGCAGGCGGGGCCAGCCAACAATACAATCCATTTGCTTTCATTTCAGGTGAGGTCAAGCAAAGCAAAGGCAAAGCAAATGCAAAAGCACAAGGCAGGCGGGGCCAGCCAACAATACAATCCATTTGCTTTCATTTCAGGTGAGGTCAAGCAAAGCAAAGGGAAAGCAAAAGCAAAAGCACAGGGCAGGCGGGGCCAGCCAACAGTACAATCCATTTGCTTTCATTTCAGGTGAGCTCAAGCAAAGCAAAGTCAAAAGTAAAAGCAAGAGCACATGACAGGTGGGGTCAGCCAACAATTCAATCCATTTGCTTTCATTTCAGGTGAGGTCAAGCAAAGCAAAGGCAAAGCAAAAGCACAGGGCAGGCCAAACAACTCATTTAATTTCATTAAGGGCTAACAAATCATTTATTGCAGGCACATTAAGGGTGAACAAATCATCATTAATTGCAAACACAGTACTGGCTAACAAATCATTTATTGCAAGCACATTAAGGACTAACAAATCATCATTAATTGCAAGCACATTGCTGGCTAACAAATCATTTATTGCTAGCACATATAGGGTTAACCACGTAAAGCACATAACCACATAAACCACATAAAGGGTAGACTCACAGTTCAGTAGACTCACAGTTCTGTAGACTCACAGCAGAATGACAGTTGTGGCCTCTCCCTCGCGATCTTCCAGAGTGACTGACTCATGCCCAGGCATCTAGAGTTGTATAGTTCTGCCCCCCTGGAAGGGGCATTACCTTCATCATGGTGATTGACAGGCGAGAGGATCAATCAGCTGCTCTCAAGATTTTTTAAACATTCATAACTTTTTTATTTTTTATCGATTGGAAAATTCCTCAGGGCTGCCTCAGTGGAGGACTGTGAGTAAGATGGCCAAAACATCATAGCAATATATGGTAGCATTTGTTCTAAAATCGATATACAGCGCAGACAGGAAGTGGTCAAGATGAGACCTTTAGTTATATAGATATCATGCTGTGAAGAAGTTATACATGTTTATATTTCTAATAATTTATAAGACATGATATATATAAAATTAAACAATATATCTCATTATATACATATAGGGAGCATAAACTTCAGAGTTTATAAAGTGCTGCTGTATCTAGCAATGTTACAGAATTTTGAGATTTTAAAAATCAAGTCTGCAATTTATCCCATCAGATAAAGCATAAAAAGAAGTTTAATTTGACACCTAATTCACTTTCATATCTTCAGTGTAAAAGAAAGTTATGGCTATTTTCAAACTCGGAAAGTAGCATCTTGTTCTCTATTGCTTTTCCATTGACTCAACACAAAAGCTGAGATCAAGGACAGTCAAAAGCCCATAACTTTCTTAAAAATTAAGAGAACTGAAATAAATATTCAGTTATTATAGATTGAAGCATTCTGAAACAAATATGAAACAATCTTACTTGGATGACCTGAAATTAAAGCATATAATTAGTTAGTTACCCAATTGTAGCTAATTACAAAATTCAATTACTAGATCTAAACATCTATCCGTTTCTTAAGAAAAGATAAACATTTTTTAAAAGCCTAAGTGTCCAAATAACATTCACACAAGAATTCACAATATAACATGATTTTTAAATCTCATTGTCATGAATTTATAGGCCAAATGGAAGGAATTTAATGTTAATTGCCGTAAATTAATGGCCATTTAAATCATCTTGCGAGTGGGACTTTGTGGAACGCGATCGATTGGAACGCTGCGGTTGCCGTGAATTTAAACCGCATATTGGCAGGGAAAACACTGCCGGTTCGTATGGGGACTAAATCATCTTTTTGCAACATGAAATTTAGATTAAAGGCATCTTAAGAAGCACGTTTATATGTAAAATAAACGGCTTTCCTTTACCAGTCCCGTATGTTAAATTCGTCCCCGTTGTCAGCGTTCATGGCATTAGAAGCTAATTTTTATTTTACTCCAGCGCTGAAATTGTCGGGCGATTAAAAAATAAAATTCACAGATCGACAGTTGGAACAAATCTCCAGCAAAAGCTCGCACCCCGAGAAAATATAACTCCGGAAGGCAGGGAAAAACCGCATTTTAACCCCCCCCCCCCAAACGTGCCAAAGTCGCGCACACGGCCAGTGACAGAACTGCAGCGCCGCTGAAGGTAAGTTTTGTTACATACGTACTGTATCAAAGAATATCATTTTACCTGAGGCATTCAAGGCAAAGCCTTTAAACATTCTTCATTCCAGAACCTGATCAGAAATAACAAAATAATGTATATTTTAGAGTTAGCTCATTCGTATTTCTGCTTTTGTTGAAGAATTGGCTTAATTGTGCATAAATACTCATTGCCTTAAGCATTATGAATTACAATAAAGTATCACTTTTATCCCTACTATACCACTATTCTAGTTCTGTACCCTGAGGGGATGTTACAGCTTTGTTCATACTTCTTACTCTACTTTCTCATTAAGTTCAACATAATTTACATGAAATACATCCAAATACAGTATATCTAAGCAAATGGAAGGTTCTGTCTGATACCATTATCATTTCTAAGCAGCTGCTGTGTGAAGCTTTAACTTCATTTTCACTAGTAAATGCCAGTGATTCTGAACGTCTGTGTTAGGAAAATGCAGAGCACTAGATAACACTGCTAAGAAAATTTACGTTAAACAGATATCAATGTTTTTATCCTGAATCAGTATTTTTAAAACATTGCCTTTCCATTTTCTCCTCTCCTTCAGAGTTTATCAGGCAATTATCAGATGTAACTTGGCTCTCTGACATTATATCTGGGTAACTTTGTGTGTGAATCCAGATGGTGAGTCCTGGCAGAGCATCAGATCCAAATCCTAACCTACTCCTCTGATGCCCACACAGGTATACTTTCTGGCACGAATTGTTCAATAAGAGTAAGGAACAAGAAATCGGTCTAACTTGATCTACTTTTATTCCAGCATTTTTGTCTACCTTCGATTTTTCCAGCATCTGCAGTTCTTTCTTAAATACTTTCTTAAATAATGACCGACATCCACTATAAACCCACTGACTCCCATGGCTATCTGGACTACACTTCTTCCTGTAAGGACTCCATCCCCTACTCCCAATTCCTCCATCTACATTGCATCTGCACCCAGGAGGAGATGTTCAACACCAGGGCATTGGAGATGTCCTCATTCTTTAGGGAATGGGGGTTCCCTTCTTCCACTATAGATGAGGCTCTCACCAGGGTCTCTTCTATAACCCATGACTCTGCTCTCATTCCCCTTCCCCCCACTCGTAACAAGGGCAGAGTCCCCCTTGTCCTCACCTTCCACCCTACCAACCGTCACATCAGAATCAGAATGCCTTTTATTGTCACTATACACATGTACAATGAGATTAAAAGCTGCTCCTACTCAGTGCAAAAACAAAACAAAAATGGGTGGGGGGGGGGGGGGGGGGAGGATAAGGTGCACAGTTTCTGCAGCGCTATATACATATCTATAAAAAGACAATGGATAATATAGAATGGATAATAGGATTCCTATATCCAGTATGGGTTATTGCACATATTGGAAATTACAGCTACAGTACAAATTACAGTAGGTGGATAGATGAAAGTCCAGGGGTTAGGCTGTGAAGTCAGTGCATGTGTGAGTTCAGGGAGATAATGGATTTTGGAAAGAAACTGTTCTTGAGTCTATTTGTCCTTGTGCTGATGCACCTATAGCGCCTCCCTGAGGGTAGCAGGTTGAACAGGCCAAATGCAGGATGGGAGCTGTCCTTGATAATGTTCTTCGCCCTGCTGAGGCAGCGGGAGGTGTATATGTCATCAGAGAGGGGAGTGGGCAGCCGATGATCTTCTGTGCTGCCCTGACTACCCTCTGAAGCCTCTCTCTGTCTGCCATGGTGCAGCTGCCGTACCATGCTGTAATGCAGTATGTCAACAGGCTCTCAATGGACGAGTGGTAGAAGGTCAGCAGCAGGTTGGAGTCCAGGTTGTGCTTCCTGAGGACCCTCAGGAAGTGCAGCCGTTGCTGAGCCTTCCTGATGACCGCTGTGATGTTGTCTGTCCAGGAGATGTCAGCGGAGATGAGGACGCCGAGAAACCGGAAGGTGTGGACCCTCTCCACACACTCGCCGTTGATGTATAAGGGGGCTAAGTCGGTGCTGTGCTTCCTGAAGTCGACAATGAGCTCTTTGGTTTTCTTGGTGCAACAAATAACAAATACAACAAATAATCCTCCGATATTTTTGCCACCTCCAACGTGTTCCCGCCACTTGTCACATCTTCTCATCTCCTTCCCACCCGAACCACCCCCTCTCCGGGCACCTTCCCATGCAACCGCAGGAAATGCTACACTTGTCGCTTTACCTCCCCGCTTGACTCCATTCAAGGATCCAAGCAGTCTTTCCAGTGCGGCAGAGGTTCATCTGCACCTCCTCCAACCTCATCTATTTCGTCCATTGCTCTAGATGTCAGCTGCTCTACATTGGTGAGACCAAGCGTAGACTTGGCGAACGCTTCGCCAAACACCTCCGCTTGGTTCGCAATAACCAACCTGATCTCCCGGTGGCTCAGCACTTCAACTCCCCCTCCCATTCCGAATCTGACCTTTCTGTCCTGGGCCTCCTCCATGGCCAGAGTGAGGACCATCATATGAGCAGCACCTCATATTTAACTTGGGCAGTTTGCACCCCAGCGGTATGAACATTGATTTCTCTAATTTCAGGTAGTTCCTACTTTCTCCTCCCCATCTTAGCTCTCCCTCAGCCCATTCCACCTCTTCCTTTCTTCTTCCTGCCCCCTCCCCCCCCCCCCTTCACGCCCCTCGCATCAGTCTGAAGAAGGGTTTCGACACAAAATGTTGCCTATTTCCTTCACTCCATAGATGCTGCCTCACCCGCTGTGTTTCTCCAGCATTTTTGTCTACCTTAAATACTTTTATTCCTTGGTTTGAAATATCAAGTCAATGCCTCCATCTTTGGTCCATTTGGGATTAACTGATTTATCAGCATTCAGGGCTCTAACCTGACATCTTATTTGCCTGCTTAGGTCAGTACAAATGCAATTGATGTATTTAACCAATGAGCGATCAAGTACCTTCAGAGCTGTTTGAAATTGCATTAATTTGCAGTACCCATCCGGTAGCTATCATTGGCTGTCATTTTGTTATTGTTTGAAGGAGTGTGTGTTATTTATGAGGAGGAACAAAAAGTGCTGGCCAGAAATTATATAATCAAACCTGTGGTAATCAAACCTTGGGAGATATTAATGATTAATATATGAATGTTGCCTGATTTTAGTTACATGGTACAGCAGGAATTCAGTTAAACACTTGATACTGGGAGCTCACCAGGATGCGAAAAAAGATTGGGTATAAAGATAAGGTTAAAGAGGGAGTGAGTACAGGAAAAGTTACAAAAGTCTCCCAAATTAATGGGAAGGAAAGTTCGAGAAGGGATAAAAGAGTAAGGTCAGGGCCAACAGTGTGAGAGGGGAGGTGAATACCGAAGTTTAAGTGTTGTATATGAATGCGCGAAGTATAAGAAATAAAGTGGATGAGCTTGAGTCTCCATTAGAAATTGGCAAGTATGATGTTGTGGGAATTACAGAGTCATGGCTGCAAGAGGGCTAGGGCTGGGAACTGAATATTCAAAGGTATACGTCCTATCGAAAAGACAGACAGGTTAGCAGAGGGGGTGGGATAGCTCTGTTGGTGAGGAATTAAATTCAAGCTCTTGCGAGGGGTGACATAGAATCAGGAGATGTAGAGTCAGTATGGATAGAACTGAGGAATTGTAAGAGTAAAAGTATCCTAATGGGAGCTATCTACAGGCCCCAAACAGTAGCCTGGATATAGGTGGCAAGTTGAATCAAGAGTTAAAATTGGCATGTCGCAAGGGTTGTGCTACATTTGTTATGGGAGATTTCAACACGCAGGTGGACTGGGAAAACCAAGAACGGGAGTTTGTGGAGTGCCTCCATGATGGATTCTCAGAGCAGCTTGTACTGAGACTACCAGGGAGAAGGCAATTCTGGATTTAGTGTTGTGTAATGAAGCTGATTTGATAAAGGAACTTGAGGTTAAGTTGCCATTAGGAGGTAGTGACCATAATATGATGCTTTAATCTACAATTTGAGATGGAGAAGGGAAAATCGGAAGTATCAGTATTACAATTGAAGAAAGGGGACTATGGAGCCATCGGGGAGGAGCTGGCCAAAGTTGACTGGAAAGATACCCCAGCAAGGATGACAGTGGAATAATAATGGCAGGTATTTCTGGGAATAATTCAGAAGGTGCATGATTGGTTCATTCCAAAGAGGAAGAAAGATTCCAAGGGGAGTAAGGGGTGACCGTGGCTGACAAGGGAAGTCAGTAGCAGCATAAAAATAAAAGAGAAGTAGTATAACATAGCAAAGATGAGCGGGAAGCCAGAGGATTGGGAAACATTTAAAGAGCACAGAAGATAAATAAAAAGGCAATTCTGGGAGAAAAGATGAGGTACGAAGGTAATCTAGCCAAGAATATAAAGGAGGATATTAAAAGCTGCTTTAGATATGTGAAGAGGAAAAACTTTGTTAAGACCAAAGTTGCGCTCTTGAAGACTGAAACAGGTGAATTTATTATGGAGAACAAGGAAATGGCAGACGAGTTGAACAGGTACTTTGGATCCGTCTTCACTAAGGAAGACACAAACAATCTCCCTGATGTACTAGTGGCCAGAATATCTAGGGTGATGGAGGAACTGAAGAAAATTCACATTAGGCAGGAAATTGTTTTGGGTAGACTGATGGGACAGAAGACTGATAAATCCCCAGGGCCTGATGGTCTGCATCCCAGGGTACTTAAGCAAGTGGCTCTAGAAATTGTGGACGCATTGGTGATCATTTTTAAATGTTTTATAGATTTAGGGTCAGTTCCTGTGGATTGGAGGGTAGCTAATGTTATCCCACTTTTTAAGAAAGGCGGGAGAGAGAAAACAGGGAATTATAGACCAGTTAGCCTGACATCGGTGGTGGGAAGATGCTGGAATCAATTATAAAAGATAAAATTGCGGCACATTTGGATAGCAGTAACAAGATCGGTCTGAATCAGCATGAATTTACAAAGGGGAAATCATGCTTGACTAATCTTCTGGAACATTTTGAGGATGTGACTAGGAAAACGGTTAAGGTAGAGCCAGTGGATGTAGTGTACCTGGACTTTCAGAAAGCATTTGATAAGGCCCCACATAATTATGGGCACAATTAGAGCACATGGAATTGGGGATAGAATGGATAGAAAATTGGTTGGCAGACAGGAAACAAAGAGTAGGGATTAACGGGTTCCTTTCGGAATGGCAGGCAGTGACTTGTGGGGTACCGCAAGGCTCGGTGCTGGGATCGCAGCTATCTACAATATATATTAATGATTTAGATGAAGGGATTAAAAGTAACATTAGCAAATTTGCAGATCACAAAAAGCTGGGTGGCAGTGTGAACTGTGAGGAGGATGCTATGAGGATGCAGGGTGACTTGGACAGGTTGGGTGAGTAGGCAGATGCATGGCAGATGCAGTTTAATGTGGATAAATGTGAGGGTATCCATCTTGATGGCAAAAACAGGAAGGCAGATTATTCTCTAAATGGTGTCAAGTTGGGAAAAGGGGAAGTACAAAGAGATATGGGGGTCCTTGTTCATCACTCACTGAAAGTAAGCATGAATTTACAGCAGGCAGTGAAGAATACAAATGGCATGTTGGCCTTCATAACAAGAGGAGTTGAGTATAGGAGCAAAGAGGTCCTTCTGCAGTTGTTCAGGGCCCTAGCGAGACCACACCTGGAGTATTGTATGCAGTTTTGGTCTCCAAATTTGAGAAAGGTCATTCTTGCTATTGAGGGAGTGCAGCGTAGATTCGTGAGGTTAATTCCCGGGATGGCGGTACTGTCATATGTTGATAGAATGAAGCAGCTGGACTTGTATACTCTGGAATTTAGAAAGATGAGAGTGGATCTTATTGAAACATATAAGATTATTAAGGGTTTGAACATGCTGGAGGCAGGGAACATGTTCCCGATGTTAGGGAGTTCAGGTGCCACAGTTTAAGAATAAGGAGTAAGCCATTTAGAATGGAGATGAGGGAACACTTTTTCACACAGAGGGTTGTGAATCTGTGGAATTCTCTGCCTCAGAAGGCAGTGGAGGCCAATTCTCTGGATGCTTTCAAGGGAGAGTTAGATTGAGCTCTTAAAGATAGTGGAATCAGAGGATATGGGGTGAAGGCAGGAACAGGGTACTGATTGTGGATGGTCAGTCATGATCATAGTGAATGGCGGTGCTGGCTCGAGGGGCCGAATTGCCTACTTCTGCATCTATTGTCTATTGTCTATTGTCTATTGTCTTAAAGCACCATTTTCAAAAATTGTTCACGTGATGACAGCTAAAGGTGAAGTTTCATGTGCACTTTTGCAGATAATATTATTGGGACAAATACATAGTGAGATTGCAAAGGAATACTTAATGGGGGAGTTTAGTTGCCAATCCCTTTGGAATTGGTTTTCTTCAAATTAATATGCCAGCAATATTAGTCATAGTTATACAGGATAGAAACAGACCCGTTGGCCCAACTTGTCCATACCGACAATTATGCCGCACCTAAGCTTGTTCCATTTGTCTGTATTTGGCCCATGTTCTACTAAATGTTTCCTATCCATATACCTGTCCAAGTTTAGTTTAGAGATACAGCGCAGAAACAGGCCCTTCAACCCATCGAGTCCGAGCCGATCAGCGATCCCCGCACACTAGCATTATCCTAAACACAAGGGACAATTTACAAATTTACCTAAGCCAACTAATCTACAAACCTGTACACTTTTGAAGTGTGGGAGGAAACCAGAGCAGCCAGGGAAAGCATCATGGGGAGAACATACAAACTCCACACATTGTCAGCATCAAACCCTGGTCTACCGCTGCGCCACCATGCCTTTTGTACGTACCTTTTAAATGCTCTTATAGTACCAGCTCAATGACCTCAATTATAGTCCTAGTCTGCCCAACCTTTCCCTATAGCTCAGCCCATCGAGTCCTGGCAGCATTCTCATAAATCTTCTCTGCACCCTTTCCAGCTTAATAACATCCTTCCTATAGCAGGGTGACCAAAACTGAACATAGTACTCCATATACGGCATTACCAATATTTTGTCCAACTGTAACATAATGTCCCAACTTCTAAATTCAATACCCAGACTGATGAAGGCCAATGTACCAAAAGTCTTCTTTACCAACTTATCTACCTGTGATGCCCGACCTATTAAGGTATTGAATGAATACTTTTCATTCATATTCACAAGAGAATGGGCTGCTTTCAAAGTAATAGTGAAGGAATAGAGGAGGTAAAAATACATTAAGAAATGATAACATGAAGGTATCAGAAAATTTAGCTGAACTTAAACTAGGTAAGACATTTGATTTGGATGGGATGCTTTCTAGATATTGAGGGAATTGTGGAAGGAAATTTAGGAGTTACTGACCATAATCAATCAATGTTATTTAGATATGGAATGATGCCAGAGGACTCGAAAGCAGCAAATATTCATCTGCTGTTTATAAAAGGAAAGCTCGGTCTGGCAAGACAGACCAGTTGGGTTAACCTTAGTATGGAAAAACCATTAGAAATATTGATTGAGAAGGATTAATAGTCATCTGAAGGAAGGGAAATCAGCATAGATTTGTTGAGAGAAAGTCATGCTAAACCAATTTAATGACATTTTTCTGACGTACTAAGGGTAGAGTTCATGAGGGGAGTCCAGTTGAAAAATAGACTTCCAGAAGGCTTTTGTTATGGTTATTAGTCTTTTTAGTAAAAGTAAACCATAGGGCGTAAAAAATCCATTAGATATGTAATAACTAGGAACTGCAGATACTGGTTGATAGATAGACACAATATGCTGGAGTAATTCAGCAGGACAGGCAACATCTCTGGAGAAAGTGGATAGGTGTCGTTTCGGGTGGGACCCTTCTTCGGACTTAGATATGTAGTTGACCAAATGAGAGTTGACAACAGAGAGTTTTGGTGATTAATTTTTAGATGGGAGGACGATGAACCAGACATTCCTCAGGGATCAGTGTTAGCCCCATTGCTTCTTTTTTAATTTATATTAATGATCTAAATTTGGAGGTAGAAACCACAGTTTCAAGATTTGTAAATGACACAAATGTGACAGTAAAATGAATTGTGATGATCTTGCAGCAGGATAAAAAAAAATTTGGTGAAATGGCAAATGCAAAGATGACTGGAGCAGTGTGAGATGTACACTTGGATAAGAAGAATTAATCAATACTCATTGATTAGAGGAATAAAGATAATACTTTGACCTGTTGTAAAAGTGGTGCAGGTGCCAAGGAATCTATCTAATTCCAGCACCAAGGAAACCATAGATAAACAAGTTAGTGAAAGGGGTTGATAGGGCATTCACAATTGTGTGATTCATACCGTACAAAATAATGGAATTTATGATCATCCTTATAGAAGACTAGTTGATCTTCAGTTGGAATATTGTTTTCACTTTCTGGTCATGTCATTATAAGAGGGACGTGAAAGGATTAAAGTGGAACCAGCAAAGATTTACAAGAATGGTTCCTGGGATGAGGGATTACAGTTAAAAGGATAAATTAGAGAGACTGGGACTTCTTTTTTAAGAATCGAGGAGGATAAGTGGGGATTTGGTTGAAGGATAAAAAAAGATATACAATAGACAATAGGTGCAGGAGTAGGCCATTCGACCCTTTGAGCCAGCACCGCCATTCACTGTGATCATGGCTGATCGTTCGCTCGTGTGTCAGACGACGTTCTGCCTTTGTTTTGCCACAGCCAGTGCCACATCTCGTCCGTAGTGCATGCCTCTCCGCCGCAAGTCAGTAGGTGGGCCATTGTCTGTACATCTCCACAGTTGCACTTGTCAGAGTTCGAGAGGCCCCATTTCTTCAGGTTGAATCCGCAACGTCCCACCCCAGTGTGGAGGCGGTTCAGGGCTTTCCAGGTAGTATAAGGCAGGTGGTGTCCTGGTGCCATCTGTTGTTTGGTTTTGATGTTTGGTACGATTGGCTCTAGTTCCATGAAGCTGTTCCGACTCTTCGGGCATTTCTTGGCATGTTGGTGATTGTGCAAGGGGTGGCGGGGGTCTGTGTCCACATTGAAGCGTTCTACTGCAGCTGCCGATTACGTCTTCAAGATGGTTCATCGAGCTCGTACAGATGTTCAAACTTTGTCGGCTTCAGGCATCCTGTGGTTTTCCTGCAGGCAGTGTTCAATGCAGAGTCCAACTTGTGTGCATATCTAGAGCGGCTCCAGACGGGGCATGCATATTCTGCCACTGAGAAACAGAGCGCCAGGGAGGCAGTGCGGATTGTTGTTGGGTCACTTCCAAATGAGCTGTTTGCCAGTTTTTCGATGACATTGTTCCGGGTGTTGACCTTCGCCTTGGTTTTCTCAACGTGGGCGATATGACAACGTGCAATCGAGGACCACACCTAGGTACTTTGGGATTTTGCAGTGTTCCAACAGGACATAATTCCATCGCACCTGCTGTTGACATTTCGCATCCCGGTTCCAGAGGTGGAAAGCTGCGCTTTGCGTTTTTGTTCTGGGAGTTCTGTTGGTAGTATGTTGTCATATTCTGCAGAGCAGACTCTAGTATGGTCTCAATTTGGCTGAAATCTGAGGATTGCGTTGCGGTGCATAAGTCATCAGCATACAGAAACGACCTAGTTTTCTGGGTAATGGTTGAGAATTTAATTGTCCTATCAGGGACACATGACAATAAACTCACTTGGCCATTGGTGTATATATTGAACAACGTTGACACTCCCCTGTGGTAGACCATTCTTTTGGCATCTCCAATGGCTGTTCTGACCATTCAGGATATGAAGAAGCGGCGGTTCTCCATCATTGTCATGATGAACTGGACAAGATGAGAGTCCTGTAGAGTTTGTTGCAGTTTGGCTTTCATGGTACGGTGGTTTACAGTGTCATATGCTGCGGACAAGTCTACAAATACTGCACCTGTGATCAGCTTCCCCTCAAAGCCATCTTCAATGTGCTGAGTGAGGTTCAGCAGTTGTCCTGTTGTTGACTTTCCCTGGCGGAATCCAGCCTGTTCAGGTATCCAATCATTGTGTACATCCAGCGTGATGTGGTTCAGTATGCATCTTTCCATCAGTTTGTATGGGTGGCACAGCACGGGTATAGGCTGGTAGCTGTGGGAAGATTGGCATCTTTGCCTGGTTTTGGCATCTTTTGCCTGGATTTCCGCCAGACTCGTGGAATTGAGTTGGTTGCTATGCAGATGATAAACATCTCCAGCAGCCATTCTCGTGCTCTGGGACCCAGATGTTGTAACATCTCAGTTCTGATGTTATCTAAGCCAGCTGCCTTGTTAGGTTTCATCACATTCAGGGGTTTGTTGAGTTTGTCCATGGTGTAAGGTTGGATGTACCATCCGTCGTTTTGGTTGTTGCCATTAACAATCTTTGGGGGCTGAGGTTTCCTACCACTATTCTTGCTGTTTAGCAACAACTGGTGGGCAACCTGGTTAGCAGTCACATTTCCACGTGGTTTATTGTGAGTGGGGTCATTACCGAGACGTCTCAGTGTCGTCCATGCCTTCCTGCTGCTGTGTCGTAGGTCTGTTGTTTCTATTAGCGCTATTATCTGCCATTGTCTGCATTTTGCCTCATTGAGTGCATCTGATGATGGGTAGTGCGAGACTACCATTTTGGTGGAATTGGGATCATGTTAAAGACTAAAGGTCAGAGGTGGAAAATAAAGGGGGAAATAAATTAAAAATTACATGAAATAGTGTTTTACACAGGGTGTGGTTGGAGTCTGGTATGCACTGCCATTGGTTGAGGCAGCTTCCATGGTGATCGCCAAGAGGAAATTAGATAAATACATGTTAAGGAAAGTGCGCAAGGTTATGGAGAGGGTCCGGGATGGGTGGAACTTATGTGCTGTACTGAGAGAATGTTGGCATAGTTGCGACGCGTCAAATTGACACCTTCTGTGCTGAAACCTTTCTATTCTCTTCTATGAATCTACGAATATTATTCCTTTGCATATTTCATTAATTCACGTAACTGAAGTGTTAATGACCTGAATTATATTGAATATTTTTGCAAGAATAAATCATTTTCAAAATTCCTACTTAACACTGAGGTTTGAAAATACCTAAGAAGCTCAGACTGAATTTTCACACCTTTACTTTAAACTTGTTTAATTGTCTCAGTGAGTTTGCAATGTAAAGGGTGAATATAATGATGCTAGCTCAGTTCATTATTGTTCTTTTTATTAATATAAACTAGATTGATTTTAATAAAAGGACTACAACAGAGCATGTATATATAATAATAATTTTCAATTTCACCCACGGATGTTGTCAAAAATAGTTTGTTTTTAATTTTATGTTATCTTATAATGGCCACGGATTCCTCTGATGGAACTCTACAATCTGTACATAACTAAAACTCTGATCTTATGCTCTTCCAGTTTACGGGATTTTTCTATTTGCGCAAAAACGGTACGAGACAATGCTATAACTTTTTGCCAGGTTACTCACCATTCTCCTGTGCTGCGAGTGCAACAAGTTTTGTTACGATCGGTAGTATATGGTAAAAATCTTTTTTAAAAAGTGCATGTGCAGATTCGTTCAGTCAGCGCCACACAGATTGGTCTCTTCTCCTGTCAGTCAATGCCACGGCTGGGATGACGAGACCCTTCCTGCCCCACCGGCAACGGCCTGTCCCGCCTCACTGACAAACTCCTCTCTCCCCTTCTCACAATAACTTGTCTATTGTCTCCCCCACCAACGGCGACGGCTGCGGGGGGGAGGGCTCAGTGGAGGCCCAGGTCCTGTCTCTCTCTCCCTCATCACTCACCCCTCTCCCCCGCCCGCGGCAATGGCGGTCCCGTCTACCTGCCCCACCGGGTCCATCTCCTCCGTTGTGGTAACTCACCCTCACGGCCTTCTCAGAGGAGATCTTCTCCACCAGCTCACTGAAACTCATGGTGCCCACCATGGCGAACACTGACTCCATCTCCCCCTCCCCACGACCCAGACCTGGACACACACACACACACACACGCACACGCACACGCACACACACACACATTCAAACATCAAGTCAACTGGATCTAAACCACAGCTAACAATGAATGGCCTGTAGATGCTGCAAAGAAGGACCTGTAGATGCTGCTTTTTATGGATGCATGGAGGGAGGGAGGGAGGGAGTGACTGGGGGCAGGGGAAAGGAGAGGGAGTTAGAGGTGAGGGAGGGATTGGGTGAGAGGAGGAGGAGAGGGGAAATATCCTGGGGAGGTGAGGAAAGAGAGAGGGGGAGTTGAGGGAGAGGAAGGGCTAGTGAGGGAGAGGTGGGAAGTGGGGGAGGTCAGGAGGGATAGTGGGGGGGATAGGGGGAAGTGAGGAGTTGGGGATAGAGGGATAGGAGAGGGGTAGGGAGGGGAGAGAAATTATGGAAGGAGGGAGGGAGTGACTGAGGGTAGGGGAAAGGAGAAGGAGGGAGAGGTGAGGGTGAGATTGGGGGAGGGGAGGAGGAAAGGGGAAAGAAGAGGGAGGGTGAAGAGGAGGGGGAGGGAGTGCTGGGGGATGAAGGGAAATGAGCCATGCCTGTGCAGTTGGAGGTTATGCGTGAGTGGTGCAATATTGCATTGGGGGGATGGGTTGCATTGGAGGAACGGGTGAGTGGTGGAATATTGCGTTGGGGAACAGGTTATGTTGGGAAACCAGGCCTCGCGTGTGACAGGGACCCAACGGATTCCACTTAGTCAAGTACATATAAAATCTTTTTTAGTATTCAGTGCAGGTTTTGAGCATTCTTTTTTCTGAATTTATTGGTTGTACACCAGAAATGTATTAAATTTCAAAATATAAGGACAAAGTTGTCATATTTAGTAACACTGTATAAATGCTGCAAAGGAGGGTTAATGTGGTCGTACTAGCTGTATTCATTAAATTAAGGGTTTCAATGTAGAGGTTAGAATTCTAAGAGAAGCAGCAGAAATGATATAGATAAGATTAGTGACATATGTAGGGCCAGAGATACTGTGTGACACAGCCTACCCAATTGAACAAGCTGAAGTCACCAGTAATAGAAAGAACGTGTTTTACCTAATCCTTTCAGATAAGCTGTTCCATCCAGAATTATCACGCCACAATCTTCAGGGTATGAGACTGGAAATGAAGTTTCAAACAGCTTTGATTCCTTTCCCATAAATGAGAAACTGTCAGACGGAACTTTATTTATTTTCAGCTGCCTTTGAAACACCCTTCAAGAGTGCCAATATACCAGTAACTAATGCATAAAGCTTCTGTGCTGATTGACAGAACATGATACTGTATAAAGCAACCCCATATTTGACATATATAAGACTTTCTCATTGAAAAGAAAAATGTTAGATATGAATAAAAAACATTTAAAATATTGCTATTTAATTCAGTTGAGATATAAATGAAATATAGTACCAGTAAAATTCCTATAACATTGCTATTTGGAGGAGATACTACTTTAAAATAATGGTTTACATAACTTGAGTGCTCTGCCTCATAATGAAAGAGCCTCATTCATAAAATTTGAGAGGAGTTATATGCTAGGACACCGTGAAAACTTATTGTTCATCTTCCAGTTGTGAGACCTTCCTGATGAGACCTTTCCCACCAGCACTACAGATGTGGCCTCAACAACCTGGACAAATCCAATATGTTTACTACAACAGTATGATGCCTACAATTTTCTTATTTTCAAATGAGAAAGCTCTGTCTTCTGAGTACATGTTGGAAGATGTATTATTGTTAGGTTGGAAAACCGGTTTGTCGTCCAATCTGCCTGTTTGCTGTGTAAATGTCAAAGGTGAAAATTATTCCCATTGGATGAATTTTCATTACATGATGATCTGAGAATTTTGCCAGTAATTTTTTTAAAATTTAGATTGTTTTTTTTGTATGAAAGCTCTCCATCAGAGATCTTGATTACAATGATATATTAATTTCAAAAATGCTTTAGGGACTAGATAGGTTAAGTGGCACTCATTAAAACAGTTTCTCTGTCCTGTCAGTGTTTATTGCTCTGATTATTACCTACATGCCCTAAACTATTCATTGTTAGAAACAATCAAGTTTATAATACAGTACAATACAATACAATACGGTTATATTTGTCACATTGCACATAAAGTGTAAGTGAAATGAATTTGCCAGCAGCGGTACAATGATAAAGAACACACAAAAAAAACACACAAAAAATTTAACATAAACATCCACCACAGCATTCATCACTATGGTGGAAGGCACAAAATTGGCCAGTCCTCCTCCATTTTCCCCCGTGGTCGGGACCTCAACCCTCCACAGCCGTCGCTGCAGGCGTCCAGATGTACAGACAGGTAGAAGTCCAGGTAAGTCCAGAATCGGCTCTTCCCCACCAGAGACCGTGGCTTCAGGTTGGTGTAGGCCGCAGGCCGGCGGCCGAAGTTTTAAAGTCCCTACCGCGCCGCAGCCAGAAGCACCGCAAACCGCAGGGCCGGCGGTCGGAACTCCCCTCCAGGGGTGATGGTAAGTCCACGCCGGACCCGCGGTAGAAGTTGGCCGCGGGCCGATGGTCAGAGCTTCTTCTCTACTCCTGGGTCCCCACGAGGGATCTCAGGCTCCGGACGCCGCCAACTGGAGCTCCGCAGACCATGGCTTCAGGCTGCCGGCTGCCGCGTGCCAGCGAAACGCCGCTGAAGCCCCAGGCGCGTCTCCAGGAAAGGCCGCCCGATCCTCGTTGTTAGGACATGGGGGAGGCGATCTGGAAAAAGTCACCTCTCCGTGGAGGAGGTGACCAAAACGGTTTCCCCCTTACCCCCCCCCACACCGCCCCCCACACAAGACACACAAAGAAACATTAAAAACATACATTAAAACACACTAAACAAAAGAAAATTGAAAAAAGTAACACGCTGCTGACAGGGCTGCCAGCTACCAGCGCCCCCACCAACTAATTTACCTGCAATGCTGCATTTCATTAAGGGCAAGTCCATTCAGAGTGGAAGTGCTATGGGTGGTTGTACAGGAGGGAATCTGATCCAGAAAACAGTGAATTGGAGAGAACAGCAGAGCTTTTTAGATGCTTCACAGAAATCCTTGTAAAAGGAGGCGGAACCCTGGAGGCTTGTGCTGTATCTACACAAGACTACGAACATCTCTAGCAGGCACGGAACTCGCTATCAAAATATGATGGGGACTGGGGGACAGGGGGGACACAATTTCTTGCACTGCGCGCGCATGCGTACACTCACACACACACTCGCGAGGCTTCGGAGGCTCAATCCAGCGCTAAATGCAGCTCAAGTCTGCCTGTTTCACCGTGTTAACTACAGCCCTGATTGGACTGATGGGATACCAGCGCTGCTTCTCTGTGCTGGCCATATTTCCCGCAAGCCCAGCAAGGTTGACCTGGCGGGACAGGCAGAGTGCGCTGGGTTTAGCGCTGCTTCTCTGCGTTGGCTGTGGGCCTGGGGGTACAGCTCGCGTCTGACCCCCGGCCTCTCTGGCCACCCGAGGGGGGGGGTGGCACTCGGGTGGGGACAGGACAGTGCCGGAGGCCTGGCCGGGATCGATCCTGGCTGTGGATGAGGCGGAGGTCTGCCACTCCTCCCTCCTCCAATCATCGCGCTGAATCAGCATGTTCTGCCCCCATTGCCTGCTGACAGACGTCCCTCTCGTCCAATCAGGGCCCTCGATCAGCAGTCCCACCTCCATCGTCTTGCGGAAAGCGGAGATTTTAAAATCCGGATGACAAAAACTTGGGGGGGGGGGGGGGGGGTGTCCCCCACCTCTCAAAACATGGGGGGGACGTGTCCCCTATGCGCCCCCCCCCCGGGTTTTCCGCCCCTGATTTCTAGATACATGTTCAGTAGTCCATTAATAACTATGAAGGTCAATGTCAGGGGTTCTGGATATTGTGATGCAAGGAGTTCAACAATCTCAATTGAATGAAGCAGATTCAGAAATGCTGTGAATTAGCAAATACATCACTGACCTCAGACACTGCTCAATCCACCACCCTCCCATAATTTAACTGCCAGCAATCTGTATCAATTATGACGCATATCTACCAACCATTTGCAAACCACATACTCCCAAGCTTAGCACTTTATCTAGGTATGTTTAGGTATGTTACAATACCTACCTTTAGCAGTGCTGCAGTTCTGCCACTCCCCGTGTGTGCGACTTTGGCGCCTTTCAGAGGGGGGCGGGTTTAAAATGCTGTTTTTCCCCAGACAGTCCAAATCGATCGATCTCAGCCGATTTCGTTGCTAAAGAGAAATCGCTCCGACATTTCATTCATGAAGGTGTTTTTAAACTACACTAGATCATTTATTAGCTTGAGTAGTTTAAAAATCATCTTCTACAGCCGTGAACGCCGACAGCGGAACGGACCTAACGTAGGCAATAAAAGAAGGTACACAGTTTATTTTTACATAAAAACGTGCTTCTTAGGAAGCCTTTAATCAAATTTTCATCATGCGAAAAGGGGACAAAAAAAAATACGAACCGGCTGTATTTTTCCTGCCGACTGTGGGTTAAATTCACCGCAAACCGCAACGTTCCAATCCATCGCTTTCCACTAAAACCCACTCGCAAGTTGATTTATCAGTATCCCTTACCTGCCTTCTCTCCACACCCCCTGATCCCTTTAGCCACAAGGGCCACATCTAACTCCCTCTTAAATATAGCCAATTAACTGGCCTCAACTTCCTTCTGTGGCAGAGAATTGCAGAGATTCACCACTCTCTGTGTGAAAAATGTTTTTCTCATCTCGGTCCAAAAAGATTTCCCCCTTATCCTTAAACTGTGACCCCTTTTGCTGAAGATTTGTTCCGACAGCCGTCTGTGAGTTTCTTTTTTTTTCATCGCTGGACAATTTCAGTGCTGGAGTAAAATAAAAATCAGCTTCTAATGCCGTGAACGCCGACAACGGGGACGGATTTCACGTACGGGACAGGTAAAGGGAAGCCGTTTATTTTACATATAAACGTGCTTCTTAGGATGACTTTAATCCAAATTTTACGTTGAAAAAAGGTACGAACCAGCAGTATTTTTCCTGCCGATATGGGGTTTAAATTCACCGCAACCGCAACGTTCCAAACGATCGTGTTCCACAAAATCCCACTCGCAAGATTATTTAAATGGCCATTAATATACAGGAATTAAACACTAAATTCCTTCCATTTTGCCTATAAATTCATGACAATGAGATTTAAAAATCATGTTATATTGTGAATTCTTGTGTAAATGTTATTTGGACACTTAGGCTATTTAAAAATGTTAATCTTTTCTTAAGAAATGGATAGATGTTTAGATCTAGTAATGAATTTCGTAATTAGCTACAATTGGGTAACTAACTAATTATATGCTTTAATTTCGGGTCATCCAAATAAGATTGTTTCATATTTGTTTCAGAATACTTCAATCTATAATAACTGAAAATGTATTTCAGTTCTCTTAATTTTAAGAATGTTATGGGATTTTGATTGTCCTCGATCACAGCTTTTGTGTTAAGTCAATGGAAAAGCAATAGAGACCAAGATGCTAATTTCCGAGTATGAAAATAGCCATAACTTGTTTAATACTGAAGATATGAAAGTGAATTAGGTGTCAAACTAAACTTATCTTTATGCTTTACCTGATGGGATAAATTGCAGACTTGATTTTTAAAATCTCATTATTTTGTAACATTGCTACTTTATCAAGCTATGCAATGCAACCACATATCAAACCGTTCACATACTGCCTCCTATTAGGCCATGAATCTGCATTAACTTCATATATCATACAGTACTGAATGAGGAGGATTATGTGTGAGAATATAATTGTGTTCAATAGTTCCATCCCAAACTAATCAGCATACACTAACGGCCAGCTCTATTTCTTATAATCAGTTAGGTTATGCAAGTCCCCTGCAGCAGCCTCTGAATGACAAACCTTCCTCCCTCTTAGAGGGATTGGCATGTGCAGCTGAAGGCAGCAGAGCCTATTAGTATAACTGTTCTGAATCCATCCAACCAAGTCACTGTCAATCTTGTGCATCTTAATCTTCTGGATCAGTCCACCATGGGAAGCTTTATCAAATGCCTTACTAAAATCCATGTAGACAACATCCACCACCCTACCCTTGTTGATCATTTTTATCATCTCCTCAAAAAATGATTTAGTAAGAAATAACCCGCCATGTACAAGGCCATGCTGACTTTCCCTAATTAACCCATTCTCTTCCAAATTGCAGTAAATCCTATCCTGAAGAAACTTCTCCAATAGCTTCCCTACCACTGACATGAGGCTCGCCAGCCTATAATTCCCTGGATTCTCTCTATGCATCTTCATAAATAAAGGAAACAACATTAGCTACTCTCCAGTCCTATGTTATGCCCCTATCCCACTTAGGAAACCTGAACGGCAACCTCTGGAGACCTTGCCCGTGACCCAATGAGTTTCCCGTTTCCATGAGTTGCCAGGGGTGTTGGTCACTCGCCTGGAAAGCCTCGACCGAAGCATGAGCTGCATCTACTGACCAAAGATCCTGTAGGATCTTTGCTACTGACTGCGCACACACACACACACACACACACACACACACACACACACACACACACACACACACACACACACACACACACACACACACACACACACACACACACACACACACACACACACATCGCAAAGGTGGGGGCCAGGGACAGCGGAGGAGCGATGAAGAGGAAGGTAAACGTCTGCCACAGAGCACGGTAAGTCCTTTAGAGAGCATGGGAGGGGGAGAGAGAAGGGAAGAGAGAAGGGGAAGAGAAGGGGAGAGAAGGGGAGAGAAGGGGGGAGATGGGGGGGGAGAAGGGGGAGAGAAGTGGGGGGAAAAGGAGTGGAGACAGTTTTAAGAAGTTTAATAAAGTTAGCGGGCATTTTACCTTCCGGTGGGTCCTTCTAGGTCGTGAAACTCCAATGAGCCAATCAAAATGGCCGGTCAGCAAAGGAGATGGCCTTTGACTGCCTGTAAGTAAATAGCGACCCCACTCCACTGGCTTCGACCAAACGGCAACCTATTTTTAGTCAAGGCCGGTTTTGATTTTGTTGAAATAATCAAAGGAACATAGAAGAAGCCTCGACCACGCGTTCAGGTTTCTTAAGTGGGACAGGGGCATTACTTTCCATGTGGCTAGAGAAGATGCAAAGGTCTTTATTTATGGGTCCCACAATCTTCTCTCTTGCCTCTTTCAATAACCGGGGATAAATCCCATCAGGTCCCATTATCCACCTTAATGCGTCCCATCACCACCTCCTTCTTAATCTCAAGCTACCCTTGCAATTTAGCATTCTCCACACTATCTCACTGTCCTCCATGTCTTTTTCATTGGCAAGAACAGATATAGAAACATAGAAAGATAGAAAATAGGTGCAGGAGTAGGCCATTCGACCCTTCATGCCAGCACCACTATTCAATATGATCATGGGTGATCATCCAAAATCATTACACCATTCCTGCTTTCTCGCCAAAGACCTCGATTCTGTTAGCACTAAGAGCTATATCTAACTCTCTCTAGAAATCCAGTGAATTGGCCTCCACTGCCTTCTGTGGCAGATTCACAACTCTCTGGGTGAAAAGGTTTTTCCTCATCCCAGTCCTAAATGGCCTACCCCTTATTCATAAACTGTGACCCTTGATTCTGGACTCCCCCATCATCGAGAATATATTTCCTGCATCGAGCCTGTTCAATCCCTTAAAAATTTTATATGTTTCTATCAGATCCCCTCTCATCCTGCTAAATTCCAGTGAATATAATAAGCCCAGTCAATTCATATCTCAGTCCCGTCATCTCCGGAATTAACCTGGTGAACCTACGCTGCACTCCCTCAATGGCAAGAAGGTCCTTCCTCAAATTAGGGGACCAAAACTGCACACAATACTCCAGGTGTGCTCTCACCAGGGCCCTGTACAACTGCAGTAGGACCTCCTTGCTCCTATACTCTTGCTATACACCTACATCCCAGACTCCAAGCACAAATTCCCTTCTTGATCCTTGAGCAGTCCTATCATCTTCCTGGTTGCCCTTTTGTTTACAATACAGCTTTTTGATTTTCTTTAATTCTACTTGCTAAGTCATTTTGTGGCCCCTTTTGGCACTTCTAATAGCCCACAAGTGTTTTCCCCCTTTCTTAGAGGGATTGGCATGTGCAACTGAATGCAGCAGAGGCTATTAGTTTGTGAGTTCTGAATCCGAGCAAGTCACTGTAAATCCTGTGCATATTAATCTTCTGGATCAGCCTACCATGAGGGAACTTCCGAAGGCTCTGTCTGATTCCATCTTCTTATACCTTGGATGCTCTTCCATTTTCATTTTGACCAAATAATCTACTCCTTTATTCCTACTACCATAATGCATAATCTTAAAGATAGCGGAATCAGGGGATATGGTGAGAAGGCAGGAACGGGGTACTGAATGTGGTTGATCAGCCATATGACAGTGAATGGCGATGCTGGATCGAAGGGCTGAATGGCCTACTCCTGCACCTATTGTCTATTGTCTATTAACTCCACACTTTGCGACACTATATTCCATCTGCCACTGCCCACTCTCCCAACCTGTCCAAGTCCTTCTGCAGAGTCCCTGATTTCTCTACACTATTTGCCCTTCCACCTATTTTTGTGTAATCTGCAAACTTGGCCACAAAGCCTTCAATCCCCTCAACCAAATCATGAATATACAACGTGAAGTGTAGTGGCCCCAGCACGGAGCCCTGCGGAACTCTGCTAGTCACTGGCAGCCAACCAGAAAAAGCTCACTTTATTGCTACTCTTTGCCTTCTGCCATCCAGCCAACCTGCTATCCATGCTAGTATCTGTCCTTTGATACCATAGGCTCTCATCTTCCTTAGCATCCTCCCATTTTGCACCTTACCAAAGGCTTTCTGAAAATCTAGGTAAACAACATCTACTGACTCTCCTTTGTCTGTCCTGCTATTTACTTCTTCAAAGAATTCCAGTAAATTTGTCAGGCAAGACTTCCACTTCACAAAGCCATGCTGACTTCAGCCTATTTTATTGTGAATTTCTAAGTCCTCCGTAGCATCCTTTATAACGGACTAAAATCTTACCAACCTCCAAAGTCAGACTAACCAGCCTTTAGTTCCCATTTTTCTGCTTTGCTCCCTTCTTGTGCAGTGGAGTAATATTGTCAATTTTCCAATCATCTGGAACCACTCCTGACTCTAGTGATTCTTGAAATACCACCATCAATGATTCCACATTCTCTAAATCCATCTATTTCAGAACCCTAGGGTGCATTCATTGTGATCATGGCTGATCGTCCCCAATCAATAACCCGTGCCTGCCTTCTCCCCATGTCACTTGATTCCACCAGCCCCTTGAGCTCTATCTAACTCTCTTAAATCCATCCAGTGATTTGGCCTCCACTGCCCTCTGTGGCAGGGAATTCCTCAAATTCACAACTCTCTGGGTGAAAAAGTATTTTCTCACCTCAGTCCTAAATGGCCTCCCCTTTATTCTAAGACTGTGCAACTGGTTCTGGAGTCGCCCAACATTGGGAACATTTTTCCTGCATCTAGCCTGTCCAGTCCTTTTATAATTTTATATATGCCTATAAGATCCCCCCTCATCCTTCTAAACTCCGGTGAATACAAGCCTAGTCTTTTCAATCTTTCCTCATATGACAGTCCCGCCATCCCAGGGATCAATCTCGTGAACCTACGCTGCACTGCCTCAATCACAAGGATGTCCTTCCTCAAATTAGGAGTCCAAAACTGTACATAATACTCCAGATGTGGTCTTACCAGCGCCCTTTACAACTGCAGAAGAACCTCTCCATTCCTATACTGAAATCCTCTTGTTATGAAGGCCAACATTCCATTAGCTTTCTTCAATGCCTGCTGTACCTGCACGCCAACGTTCAGTGACCGGTATACAAGGACACCCAGGTCTCGCTGTACCACCCCCTTACCTAACCTAACCCCATTGAGATAATAATCTGCCCCCTTGTTTTTGCCACCAAAGTGGATAACCTCACATTTATCTATATTATACTGCATCTGCCACACATCTGCCCACTCACTCAACCTGTCCAGGACACCCTGCAACCTCCTAACATCTTCTTCACAGTTCACACTGCCACCCAGCTTTGTGTCATCGCAAACTTGCTAGTGTTGCTCCTAATTCCCTCTTCCAAATCATTAATATATATGGTAAACAGTTGCAGACCCAACACCGAGCCTTGCAGCACTCCACTCGCCGCTGCCTGCTCTTTGCATTCCCTATTATCACTTCTCCTGCATCATTTTCCAGTGGTCCAACGTCCACTTGCCTCTTTCTTACTCTTTATATAACTGAAGAAACTCTTGCTATCTTTTTTTTATATTATTAGTTAGTTTATAAATGTTAGCAGTATCTATGTGCCAAAGACAATCTTGTTGCCTTATGGCATCAGGTGCCAGGTAGACCACCTAAAAGCATATCAGTCCAAATCATTCACCTCCAGCCAATGGTTCAATAGAAACACCCTTCACACTTCTGATCTCTGTTTCTGCACAGTGAAACCTGGGAAGTCAGAGACGATCTAGGCTCACCGCTGTCCTAAGTACAGGCCTGGACTACTCTCATACTGAACTGATAAATGTGAATTCATTTACCTTAGTGGGGGGTGGTTGATCAAGTTAGCATGCAATATACAGGCATGTGATTTATTCACTTTTCTTTATTTTAATTTATAAGGTTTAGTTATTTTCTAGTTGATTAAGGTACTGGGAAGTAAATTTATTACTAATAAATTAAAAAAAAATTCATATTAATTGTTTTTGTTTAATTAGTAGTTTAAAGCATCTAGCATCTAACAAAGGCCTTTGACAATGGTATGGCATGAGGAGAAAGGACCTCAGTATCTGCCACCTGAGGCTGACTTGGGCTTGTGCAGTTTGTGCTTGGTGGGAATGCCATAGCATTGAATCCTCCAGGTCAACTAGAGCTTCAAAAGGTAAGTTGGGCAATGGGAAAATCGGTAAAGTGAGCGAGAGAACGTAGATGGGCAACATTGAGGCAATGCAGAAGAGTTAGCTTGCTGAATCTGGCCTTTTAATTTCAATAAATTGACCATGAATGTCACTGAGCTATTTGATCATGTTAGTAATCACATAGAACCTTGTTTTGTTTAATTCTAATCAAATTAAATCAAATCAAATTTATTTATAAACCACATTTAAAAACAACCCACGTTGACCAAAGTGCTATACAGACCAGAGCAAATTGAGTTACCATGCAGCACATAAATAACATAAACACAACACAATAGAATTTAACATTAAACATAAAAACATCCCCCCACAGCGGAATCAACGCTTCCCACTGTGAGGGAAGGCAACAAAGTTCAGTCCTCTTCCTCTTGTTCACCCGTGGTCGGGGCCTATTGTGGCCTCCGCAGTCGCCGCAACGGTGGCCCGATGTGTCAGGCCCTCTCGCCGGATGATGGAAGAACTCTCTCAGCGGCTTGGAGTTCCAAATCGGCTGCTTCCTACCAGAGACCACGGCTCCCGAAGTCCACAGGCCGAGCTGGGCGGAGCTCCAACACGGCGATCCTCAGCGAAAGATCCTAGGGCCCCGCGATGTTAAAGTCAGCGCCACTCGCGGCTGGGTGCTCCGCAGACCACAGCTTCACGGTGTTAAAGTCGGGAGTCCCAGCACTCCGGAACTCCACACGGCAATCCCCGGTAAAGCATCGCCCGCTCCGCGATGGTACTTCAGTGCTGCGCCACTGCTGAAGCAGAAGCTTTGGTCGGTCTCTGGCGGAAAGGCCACGCCAATCCAGATGGTAGGCCACGAGAAGGGGGCGAAGATGAGGCTTGGAGGAAAGACGCATCCTAGACCTGGTAGTGACTGAGAAAAACAGCTTCCCCCATCCCCCACATAAAAAAGACTAAAAGACCTCCAAAACAAAACTTTTTGATGGACTAAAAATTAAAAAAGGGATGAAAGGACGAAAAGCTGCTGGCGAGGCTGCCACACTCAACGGCGCCACCACTCGTTTAGGTAATAGAAAATGGATGTAGGAGGAGGCCATTCGGCCTTTCGAGCCATTCATTGTGATCATGGCTGATCGTCCCCAATCAATAACCCGTGCCTGCCTTCTCCCCATATTCCTTGATTCCACTAGCCCCTAGAGCTCTATCTAACTCCCTCTTAAATCCATCCAGTGAGTTGGCCTCCACTGACCTCTGTGGCAGGGAATTCCACAAACTCACAACTCTCTGGCTGAAAAAGTATTTTCACACCTCAGTCTTAAATGGCCTCCCCTTTATTCTGTGGCCCCTGGTTATGGACTCGCCCAAGATTGGGAACATTTTTCCTGCATCTAGCTTGTCCAGTCCTTTTATAATTTTATATGTTTCTATAAGATCACCCCTCATCCTTCTACACTCCAGTGAATACAAGCCTAGTCTTTTCAATCTTTCCTCATATGACAGTCCCGCCATCCCAGGGATCAATCTCGTGAACCTATGCTGCACTGCCTCAATCACAAGGATGTCCTTCCTCAAATTAGGAGACCAAAACTGTACACAATACTCCAGATGTGGTCTTATCAGAGCCCTATACAGCTTGTTTTGGTAATGTTTTGGTAATTAGGAATACAAAACGTCCATGTTACTCTTCCATTGACCAGCAGCATTGTGTCTGAAGATTGCACTCCAACTATATCTCTTTTCTTTCTCAGATTACCTGTTCTGCATAAAATGGAAATTTATTTTGAGATCTTCCTCATCTCTATTCGTCATATATTTCTCTATTCCTCTATATACAGTATCAGACAATATGACATGTTTTGGTCAGTGATCTGGGATATTCCAAGCATTATTATTTTACAAATACAGATTTATAAGATACGAGACCAAGTGCAGGCCCGTTGGGTCTGCTCCCCCATTGCACCCATTCCCTACCAGTAGCCCCCATGGGAGGCTTGGTCCTCCAACTCAATCCGCTCCCGAACATAAGATTCCAGCACTCCCCTTGCCTCCCGCAGTCCTCTTTAAAAAAAATTCCAATTGCACCTGCCCTGCATGTTGCAATATCAATTTGCCCTCCCCTTGCTAATCTATCTATTGTGACATCATCAGTTGAAGCTGCCATTGTGACATCATCAGTTGAAGCTGGTCGGTTTGAAATTCAAGGTATTTTGATTTTTTTAACTTTAATCAGTAATGTCAAGAAATAATGCATAAAATGTTCAGTGAAAGTGATCTCTGCCTAGAGGGGAAAAATGTGAATCAGAATATGTAAAAATCTTGTGAAAGTTGGCATTGTATATCTTTAATCAGGAATAACGTGTCAAATATAGGATGAAATCTTCTTTGAGGCTGATCTCTGCTATCTGAGCCATTGTGACATCATCAGTTGAAACTGCTGGTTTTAATTTCAAAGTCTTTTGACTTTTTTAGACTTTTATTCAGTAATGACTCGAGAATAAGTCGAGAAATAAAGTATAAGATGTTCAGATAAGGTGCTCGTGGCCTCGACGGGAAAAATGTCAATTGGAATATGTAAAAATGTAATCGTTACCACGTAGTGTTTTTGCGAAGTTGTAAAGACAACCACATATATACACATAATATAAACACACATATATACATGTACAAGATCAGACTTTTAATAAGTATTTGATTATTGCAGCTAGAAACTTCTCTCTAAGTGTCTCTGCTGTAAACCCAATAATGATGCTTCAATTCAGTAGATTTTTGCAATTTTATTAATTAATTCAAGATATATGTTTGTTTCAAAAATTGGCATTATGTACAAAACAAGTAAATATATTGAATGTGTTAATCAAACCTGAGACAAGTATAATCTATAATTAGAAAACCAATAGATTGAGGATAACCAAAGTAACTGAGTAGCTTTATAATAGCTAGAATTGAATGCTAATTACATTATTGCACACTCAAGCAATAGCTTTATTTCGATAGCTCCAAAATTGCTGTCAACGCTTTTTCTTAATTAAGGTATTCAGCTAAGATTATTTATTGTAATGGGAAAAGAAAAGTTTTATATTGATGAACCCTCAATAGAACGTGCAATATTTATGGGCAATTGGAAATTTCTTAAGCTGCTCTTTTCACTCAATAGAAGATTATTCAACAATTAGTGAATAATAAATACATACTCAGCACATTTTTTTCAAAGGTCACATATTTTCTTTGAGTTCATGCTTTCAACAGTATTGTGTATTCTTTATACTTGATTGGCCAACATTCCACTTTACAATTCATCCTCTTGCCACCAGGTCTCAGGAAGTATCTCAGCAAAAAGCATTGTGGCAAATATAGCTCTTTTGTTTTTGCCCCTCATCAGATACAGCAATCTGGTTTCTGATGAAATATTCTTGAAGATCAGATGCTGAATCTTGATATCAACATGTCCAGACATGCAGGAGTACCTTTATTTTTTGATTCATGGAATATGGATATTGCAATCAAATTCAACACTGAGGAAAGGCCCCTTATCCAAAACATTGACTGTATTTCTCTTCCCACTGGCCTACTTAGTATTTCCACCATTCATAATTTTTGTTTAAGGTCTACACCTATTGTCCATCCCAGTGTGCTCCTGTTTGGACAGTGGCAGTCTCTTCAACACCTGCAACATATATGTTGAAGTTATCCTGACCTTGCTAGTCAATAGTGGGTATCAGGATCCAGTCTCAGTCAATAGATTTGGAGGGGAACCTACAGATGATGGTACTCCCCTGCATTTAATTCCCTTCTGGTGGTTTTTCTAAAGATGGCTTGACAAATGGTAGATGGTACACATGTAAGCCATGATGTATCAGTAGTGCAAGTAATATGAAAATAGAGTGCTAATCGAGTGGATTCTTTATCATGAGTGGTGTCAACTTTCAGAATCCAAGAGGCATTCATTGAATCAAATGGAGAAGATTCCCTCATGTTCAGGACATGCTTAAAAGTTAAAGGCTTTATAGAGTCAGGTAATGAGTCACTCATCAAAGGAATCTGGTCTCTAATTTGCTTTTGGAGTCGCAGGATGGGCTGGGCCTGTTTAGTTCTGGTCAATGTAATTACCAGGATAAACTTGGGAATAATGATGCAGCTGAATCATTATTCAGGGGAGCTGATTAGACTTTTGATTGTTGAAGATGCCATTGGCTGATGCTTGTGCAGCATGCCATTGACACCTTCCATCACTTTGCTGATCATTGGAGGAGTTTGAGGTGGGTACTTCACCAGTTGGATTTGCCACACATACAAGGACAAACCAAAGTGTAGGCCAGGTCGCGTTACAGTACATGCAGGAAAGGACTTTTTTATTATACAAAGGTTTGAAATACAACTCCAATTGAGAGAGGTATGACTCCAGTCAGCAGAATGATTACCCTCTGTTTCAATTGGCTTCCATTTTACAAGGGTTCCTTTATGCCATTCTTGGTCAAATAGTGTCTCAATGTCAAAAGCAGTCAATCTCTCTTCCCCATTGTCATTCCATATCTGGAGCAAGGCCGTAATAGTGCCAGTTTATACCATTCAACACTTTACAATCATTTGCCTTGACTTCAATATAGGCAGTACAAGAATGTATTCATTATGAACTCATGACATCCTCAATGTCCATATCCAGATTACCTTTCTGGATCCTAATAAATCTGGGTTTTCTTTGATTCTACCTTTAAATACCATTTTGTACATTCTTGTTTTCCCTAATTTCACTTCTATACTCACTTTTCTTCTGTGCTTTGATTGTAATCAATTGTTCACGTCAGACATAAGTTCTACTTTTTTTTGTCTACCATACATGCACTTCGTCACCAGGACTTCTATATTTGTTTGCTTCTTTGCTGTTCAATTCTACCTGTTCAATTCTGCACTGGACCCGTCTCGTGGTGTTGTCCCCATGGACTTCACCACCATTTAGTGTTGCCAATGCCTCGACATTGATGATAATGGGCGTTAAATCCTCTCATCCAATGGCACTCTGTACTTTTGCTCCCTTTGGTTCTTTTTCCAGGTTGGTTTCATGTAGAAATATACCAATCCATCAGCTTTGGAAGGGTGATGAATTACATGGTTATCAGTTAGAGACTTCCTCATTCATGTTTTACATGATATGATAAGACCATGACATTTGGATGAATGTTGCTCTGAGTACCACTCCAAGCCAAATGTTGTTACCTCTGGTGAGACAGAACATATCCATGAGTGGTGATGGACATGTCTGCCATGCCATCTGAAAACAATGATTTTGCATGACTATGTTTTAGCAACTTTTAGCTTTGTATGTTAAAAATTGTATGTTACTTCAGACCTTTTAAAAAATGGGACAACTATATTACTCTGTGGCTATGCATTCTGACTAATCTAAAGTATTCAACAAGGGAAAAATTATTGCAACATAGGGGAAATATCAGAATATGAAAATTAACCAGAAACATAGATATAGAGTTGGACAGTGAGGAAACCCCAAGGAAACAGCAAGGAAGCCCCACTGGGTTCATTCTGACCATCAAGCTTACTCTAATCCTGCATTCTTCTTTCCATATTCCAATGACACTTCCTAGAGAGTTTGATCATCCATCTAAACATTTGGGGCAATTTATAGTGGCCAATTAACCTACCAGTCTGCATACCTTTGGAACACTTGGAGGAAAGACATGTGATCACAGGGAGAATGTTTGAAACTCACACAGACAGCACCTGACATGGAACTCAACCCAGGTCACCAGAGCCGTGAGGTAACAGCTCTGCCAGCTGCACGACTGTACATAAGTTGCAGATTGTTAAAATACAGAAAAGTTGCAATTTGTTATGCTTTGCATGGTGCTAGTGATTTTATCAGCATAAGTAACAATTGATAATACTGAAATGTGATTATATTAGTCAGGTTCACAAAAAATAAGATCATTGCAGTACATGACATTGGTACAATTCTGGAGAATGATAATATGCTTTAGTTTAGTTTAGTTTAGAGTCAGTGCGGAAACAGGCCCTTCAGCCCACCGAGTCTACACCAACCAGCGATCTCCGCATACTAACACTATCCTACACACACACTAGGGACAATTTACAGTTTTACTGAAGCCAATTAACCTACAAACCAGTACCTTTTGGAGTGTGGGAGGAAACCGGAGCACCCGAGAAACCCCACGCCGGTCACAGGGAGAACGTACAAACTCTGTACAGACAGCAACAGAGTCACAGGATCGAACTGGGTCTCTGGCGCTGTAAGGCAGTAACTCTACCTTTGCACTACCGTGCTGCCCAGCTTGAGGAATGAAAAATGGAATTTAGTGGTATTAGGGGGCATAGTGACACAGCTGGTAGTGGTGTTGCCTCGCAGTGCAAGAGACACAGTTTAGAATGGAGTTTGTCCATTCTCCCTGTGACTTGGTGGATTTCTGCTGTATGCTCCTGTTTCGTCCAAAGATATACATTTTTGTTGGTTAAAATTGGCCATCTGTAAATTGCCCCAAGTGTGTAGGGGATAGATGAGAAAGAGGGATTAATATAGAACTAGTGAATGGGCTATCAATGGTCGTCGTGGACTCAGTGGGTCTAAGGCCCTGGTTCCATGCAGTATTGCGAAACAAAACTAGGTGAAATTAAGGAACAGAAACGGTGTTGTAAAGCTCAGTGTATACTATATGTTACCTAGTCAAAGAGAAAGGGGGACAATTATCAAACAGATTTTTAAACATGAATTTAATATGGAAGCCTCCAATATAGAATGGGGGGAAAAGGGACAATAACATTGATGAATTTTTGTAATGTATACAAGAGAGCTTGCTTATTCAGCTTTCATTTAAACTGGGACAGAAGCCATGCCTGATTAACTTCTGGCTATGAAGTTAGGTCAAGGGGCATGTTTCAGTGGGAGAATCTTTGAGAAGCTGGATTGATAGTATCAATAGCGATAAAGTTTACTCAGACAAAGGCAAGAAAGGGGGGCTATAACACAGCCAGAAGGGGGGCTATGTGAGGATGCTGTTCATTGATTTCAGTTCAGCTTTCAATACCATAGTCCCCACCAGACTTGCTGAGAAGCTGCTGGAACTGGGGCTGAACACTTCCCTGTGTGCCTGGGTCCTGGACTTTCTCACCGCCAGGCTCCAGGTGGTCAAGATGGGGAGATATTCCTCCAACCCCCTCACCCTGAACACAGGATCCCCCCAGGGTTGCATCCTTAGCCCCCTACTGTACTCCCTGTACACACATGACTGTGTGGCCAGGTTCAGCTCCAACTCGATAATCAAGTTTGCTGATGGCACCGTGGTGGTGGGCCTGATCTCCGATAACGATGGGAAGGCCTACCGGGAGGAGGTGGTTGATCTGGCACTCTGGTGTCAGGACAACAGCCTCCTCTTGAATGTCACAAAAACTAAGGAGCTGATTGTAGACTTTAGGGCTCAACATCCAAGGACGTACACACCACTGGAAATAAATGGGACTACTGTGGATAGAGTGAGCAGCTTTAAATACCTGGGAGTCCACATCACAGAGCATCTGACATGGACAACACACACTGCCGCACTGGTGAGTAAGGCAAGGCAATGCCTTTACCCCCTCAGGCAGCTGAGGAAATTCAGAGTCTCCCTGAGGATCCTTCAGGGCTTCTACTCTGGGGCTGTAGAAAGCATCTTGTCCGGCAACATCTCAATCTGGTTTGGGAACAGCTCTGCCCAGGACAGGAAGGCTCTGCAGAGAGTAGTGCGTTCGGCCAAATGCACTATGGGAACAACACTCACCCACCCCCCCCCCCCCCCCCCACCCCCCCCGCAGGACCTATACACCAGGAGGTGCAGATCCTGAGCCAGCAACATAATTAGGGACCCCAACCACCCCAGCAACGGACTGTTCCAGCTGCTACGATCAGGCAAGCGCCTCCACTGTCACGCTGTGAAAACAGAGAGGATGAGATGGAGTTTCTTCCCACAGGCCATCAGGACTGTAAACTCTTATCTCACCAGGGACAAATTTACTAATTTACTGTTGTGTTGTCTCTTTTTTGATTTTTTTCCCCTAAAGTGTAAATACTGGTTCTGTTCTATTCTGTTCTGTTGTTCTGTTGTTTTTGCACAATCCGCAGGCATTGCCACTTTTACTTCACTGAACATCTTGTATGTGTATGTGACAAATAAACTTGACTTGACTTGAAAAAAATATATAAAAGTAATCAGCTGGTTCAGGGACAATCTTGATGAGCTGCAAATTTGACAAGGATGGTGAAAAGTCAAAAGCAGCATGCAAAACAGAAAATTATCAATAAATTACTTCAAGGAGGATCTGGCCAATGTCCAACGCACAATCCCACAAGGGGGAGAGGAAAAGCATCCAAAGCTAGATTTCCCTGGATGACTGAAGGTATGGATATTAAAATGGAACTGAAAGACGAGCCTTACGATAAATGTCAAGTTCATGATGAAGTGGAGAAGCAAGACTCATGTCAAAAGAACAGAGGAGAACTGAAAAAGGTAAAGGTAAAAAGGTAATGTAGGAATAAATTTGATGGCAATCTCAAAGCAACTTTTATATGTATTTTATAAATAATAAAAGAGCAGTTTAGAATAGGGTGGGAAAAGTAAGAAGATTAAAGCCATGGTTACAATACTGATTGATAATTTTACAACTCAGGAAATAGATGCTGTGAATGTCTAGCTAAAAGCTGATAAATGGGAAAGCATTTAAAAAAGGAAGGATACTAAAAGATTGCCAGTGCTCAAAGGTAACCAAAAAAATCACAGTATCTTGGATATGTTTTATTTTTCAGAAGGAAGTTACTCTGGCCCCAATTTTTAATTACCGTTAGATATAGGATCAGAGAATTGTAAGTGTTTCGCATTGTTCTAAAACTGGACGGATAAAGAAAGTAATTGCAGGCCAGTCAGACTAATGTTGATTCATTTTCAGAGACAAAATCTGGGACAAAATTGTCACCTGAAGAAATATGGATTAACTAATAACGGTCTGCAGACATTTGTTAAAGGCAATTTGTCTTTTACCGATTTTATTGAGTTCTTTGTGAAATATTGAAGAGGTCTGATAAGAGAGGTTCAAGTTAAAAGACAATTGATAATATTCATAGCATTCAAGAATTACATAAGGGGTGAGGGACTCATTTACGAGGAATCACTGCACCATCTGTGTGTTATTCTCCTTTGAGCAGAGAAGGTTAAGAAGAAATTTAGAATAGATGTTTAATTCATGAAGGGATTTGATAGAGTGAAAAGAGAAAAACTACTTCCACTAGCAGTGATGCACTAGCCAAAGAATGACATTTGAGATAGAGCAAGGATATTATTTATTTTTATAAAATTAGGATCTGAATGGGTCATGCAGGTAGATCGATTAGGGAATTGGATAAGTGCACAAAATGGAGCAAACAACAAAGTGATAGGAAAATAGTTGATGATTGCAACTATTCTTTTAAATGAGAGCACAGCAAGAATGATCAATTGGTCCCCATTCTATACTGCAAAGATCCATGATACCCTATTCATTGGCATAGATTTGATGCCACAAATGCTTGGCTCATTTTGCAGACTCCTATCCAGGTCTGATCATAAGTTCATTAGTCCATAAGTTATAGAAGCAGAATTAGGCCATTCGGCCCATCAAGTCTCCTCCGCCATTCAATCATGGCTGATCAATCTTTCGCTCTCAACCCCATTCTCCTGCCTTCTCTCCATAACCCATGACACTCATGCTAATCAAGAATCTATCAATCTTAAAAATATCTGACTTGGCCAGAGCCTTCTGTGGTAATGAATTCCGCAGGTTCACCACCCTCTGACTACAGAAATTCCTCCTCATCTCCTTTCTAAAGGTATGTCCTTTTATTCTAAAGCTTTTGTCTCTTCTCCTAGACTCTCCGACTAGTGGAAACATCCTCTCTACATCCCCTCATCTTTCTAAACTTCAACAAGTACAGGTCCAGTGCCGTCAAATGCTCATCATATGTTAACCCAATCATTCCTGGGATCATTCTTGTAAATCTCCTCTGGACCCTCTCCAACGTCAGCACATCCTTCTTCAGATATGGGGTCCAAAACTGCGCACAATTGTGTTCTGATTGAACTCCTCAAAAATGGCAATGTTTATGCTTGTACTCTGATATATTGAAAGTTGGCATAATTTGAAGACTTTTATAGGACTTTATAAGGGTTAGAACCTTATGTCACACAAGATCAACAGTATGGGAGAGATTCAGGGCCAAATACAGGGAACTTCCACTTCTTCAGCTAACCCAAACAAATTTCGAGATACAGCCAGGTCATTCTGAGCTTACTTGTGATTTTTGTTCACTGCCTGAACTTTCAACTTTCCAATCTGATTTCTCAAAAATTGATATACCTAATCCATCTGTCCCTTCAACTTTGCCCCAACCTCACACTTTGCCTATGATTGTTGAATATTGCGTCTACCTTTGGTATGAACTAGCATCTGTAATCCCTTGCTTCTACTCCTATATTTAGGAGTGTAATGGGTCTGGAGTGCAGGGTCCAGGTGTGTAAGGTTCTATACTGGAAACATTGAATAAGATTAGCCTTTGGTGTCAAACAATAAAGAGTTCCTTTCTGTATAGAGTCTCCTCCTACTAGGCTACAACTATTTCAGAAATATAGAAATGTGGAGGATGCTTACAACCAATAGAAAGAATAAACGTCTTTCAGATCTGCCTAGACAACAATCAAACCCTAGACGGACGGTTTCCGTGATGGCCTGTTTCCGTGCTGTAATTGTTATATGGTTGCTATATGTTAAACCCAGATACCTGAGCTGAATGAAAGATCTATCAAGTATGTTTGTTATTTCAAAAAATAGTTTTCAGAAGTCGTCCCAGTTTTGTATGTGGTGCCAGATGATGAATCATTATCATCTCAGGAATCATTGTGAAGAAAAGCCAGAAGGAATCCTACTGTGCACAAAATCTAAAGAAATGCCATTTTTGAATAAGATCTTATTCATGACTATAAATGGGCACTTAGAGACTTAAACAAAAAATTGTTGTGGGATTATGCATTGAATAAGTTAAAGGATGATATGGTGTATCAATTTCAAAAGCTCTGTGATGGAGTGGCAGAAGTTGAAAACTGATCCACTCAGTGATTGTGTTTTTGATTATGATTAAGATATTACATAAGTAAAGTTATAAAGCATAAACATGATTATTCAATTCATAGGCTGTGAAATTGGTCAAAGCAGGCAGCTTAAAATAGAGTGGAGAAGGGTCCCGACCCAAAATGCTACCTATTCATGTCTTCCAGAAGTTTTGGCTGACCTGCTGAGTTACCCCAGCACTGTGAATTTTCAGCTTAAAATTGACTAATAGGTAGTTTGCCTGTTCGATCTCACGGTCCATTTTCTTTTAAAAAAATTATGATGCAGAAAACACTAGTAAAATGTCTACTATTTTGTTCAATTTGCATGACTGACAGGGGCCATATTTATTTCCATTCTGTTGTCATTGAAATAGAGTTCATGGTCCACAGATTTGGGCATATTTGATGTTTTCCATTTGGAAAACAGACATAATGATGACCAACTTAGATGGCTGTGTTCAGAATTAAGGAGTAACATCCATTGCTGAACCTGTATACATGAACAAAGGTTGGAGCCGTCTCAAAGCCATGATTTTAATTAAGAGTATCAAATGATGATAAACCTCTTCAATTTTGTGGCCATTGTTAGAAATGAAGAATAATGAACTTAGATGAGATGAGACATCCACCTTGTGGCAATTATAAAAGCAGGCACCACACAGTGGGCGCTGAAATCTTATTTCTGTTTCACTTTTTAGATTGTTAAATGTATTTTAGCTTCACATTATTAATAATCAATGACACAGTAGCATCCATTGATATAAAATAAATTCTATTTTAACTTTGGTGTTGATCATACACTTTTGAATTTCCAAAACAACCTACTCAGAAACCAAATTCTTCAAATGAATAGAATTTAATGAGTTGCAATGTTATGGTGTAGTATTATGCTTTGGTCATTTCAAAGTTCTATCCATAGTGGTATAATTACTAAACCATAAGCAATTGTTGACGCTATATCTCCTTACCATCGTACATGTGTATCATTATTCTTGATGGGAAACAGGCAGAACTTTTGTGGGTAGATTTATTGACTTCAGCTACGTTGTTGCAGAGAGTCAGAAAATGTGTAAATTAAATAACTGAAATTGACACCAACACAATAGCATTTTGTTTTGAACTCAGCTTCCTCCCAGCATCGTTCATCAGAAGATAGGCTGATAAGAATGTAAACAGAAACCGGAAAGAACAAAGGAAGCGATATCTTACAACATAACGCAGGAGCATTTTATTGTCAAGGGAAGACATTCTTGTTGCAGAATCTTCTTCAAAAAGGAGAGAATCTTTAAGAAAAACGATATAAATGCAATACAAAACTAACAACCTCCCCATCGTTCGGTTTTCAACCAAAATTATTTTTCGACCAACCGCAGAGTTCTAACTGCGGGAAGCCGCAACAGCTGTTAATGGATATTATTTCGCAGACGTTATCGTTTAGCCTTTATTGGTCAAAAATCTACAAGAGAGTTAATAATCTGGCCAACAACGTCCGCATTGGGTATAGATCCTTTATTTGTTCTTATCTGCGTTGTAATCTGTCACTAGCAGAGATAAATCTAATCGTATAAGTAACGTGTCCGTTTCACCTTCCTTTAAATGTTGCATTGATTTAGCAATTGCATGGGAGTTACAGCTAGAAAGTAGTTAACGGGAAATCTTCGAAATCATCCACATTAAAATTCAACCATTTCTCTTTTAGATTCACTCTGAATCACTAAAGGGAGCACTGCCGTGGTGAGAGCGAAAACCCTTATGCGACTATAGATGTCATTTACGATCTGGTTGGTTTTGAATTGAGCTTCGTTAACCTAATATTGAAACTAAAGTTAAAAACCTGTCAAAAACTGCAAGGTACAACCAAGCGCAACCCGACCCCCACCTTCAACTCTTTGCTCAGAGGTCGGCGTTTATTGAGTCGTGCGGGTCCCCAATTTTTTTTAAAATACACTGTAATGACAGATTGCTGGAGTATTTTGCAAAGACATCCGACCCTAATTAGCCGACATTGCACACAGCGCTTGGGTGGAGTGGAGCGCAGGAGGAAAAACATTCTCATTTCACCAAACGCCCGCAAGAGACCCACGTTACTTTGATTGACAAGTGAACAAATGTTTCTTCTCCCTTTATTCCCAACTTTTCACTTGCGCCGGGGAGTGGGAGGGAGGGAGGGATGAAACCGCCCAGACAGACACCCAGCGAACGACTGCGAACCTTGCGCTGGCGGGCGGGAGACAGCTCCGCACCTTCCACCCTCACTCATTGGTCGCTCCTCCAGCCCCGCGTCAACGCCCCACGTGGGGGCAGCGGCCACGCTCGCTCGCCATTGGCGGAGTGGACAATGGGGGCCGTCACCCAGCCGAGACCCCTCCTCCGCCCCGCGGCGATTGGTGGACGGGTCGCGACTGGAGCAGCCGGCCCGGGAGCTGCAGCTCCCTGATTGGTTGTACGTCGATGCTAATTACCATTGTCAATGGCATTGTGGGAGTTGTAGTCCGGGTGACAGGTTGTTCTGAGCGGCTTCGCGCCAAACTATTTGGAATGGACTACAACACCCGAAGTGCCGCTCGCGTATTGCCCTCCCACCGATTGGGGCTGGGGAATAGGCGAAGTATCGCATCCCTCCACCTCCAGTATCCCTCGCTGGTGAAGTTGACCGGGCTGTGAATATGTAAGAATGTTAATGACACCGTGCTTCTAAATTTGGTAAACACAAGTCATTACTTTCGCATGTTATCGGATGAAGGGCAGGGGAAAAGCTGCCGCCTCCGCACTCCTGATTGCAAGGTTGGCCGCGCTGCTCTCGCTCTCTTTAATGCTGGAGTAGTGATGGTGTAAGGTCGCAGCGAGCTGCTGCCCGCCGGAGCGGAGCCCAGCCCAGGCGCATCTCGGATCGGCGGACGGGCTCTTCTGCAATCCTCAGCCGAATGCTCCACTTTGTTTAATCGTTCGCATCGCGGAAGGTCGGAGCTTGCTACTTTCGACCGGATCTCGTACAACTTGGCGACTTTTGCATTAAGCAACTTGAATGAGACAACTCTGCTGAAAAATTAAGACGTCTTTCGGAGAAAGATAACAGAATCTTAGCGCGATGTATCCTCAAGCCAGACATCCAGTAAGTTTTTGTGTTGTGTGTATGTTTTTTAAATATTTTTAACCACCCGAAACACCAGGCAAAGGCAGTGGCATGCGGGCTAGCTTTTTCCACAACATTTACTTAATTATAATCTTTCAATTAATATTTGCAGATGTGCAAAGTACAATGTTTGCGTTTGCTTTCTCATGATTATTAATAAATGGAAATCTCCTGAGATTGAAGGTCGATTGCCAGTTTGACTCGGTACTGATGCTCCTTCGTGTTTATCTTTGCAGGCGCCTCACCAGCCCGCACAGCCCTTTAAATTTACCATCTCCGAATCGTGCGATCGTATCAAAGAAGAATTTCAGTTTTTGCAGGCGCAATATCACAGGTAGGGAGATTGGCCATCTATATACACATATGCAAATCTAACAACGTTAATGAGCCTGGAAGTACAGGGGGAAATCTGAATGATTGTTTAATTATAAATCTCCGACTGGCTGCTTAGCTGGCTGCATGGGCTCGGTTATGCTCCGTGCTATTCACGCTTCTTGTGCTGTCGGCTTTCTTTTTCCGGTCATCTCCCCCTTTTCTGGTTGTCTGCTGTAAAACGATCTCTCCGCTACTCCTCCAGTTTGATTGAAGATGGTGTCCGAGTGCAAATCGCACTCTTTGTAGTGTCGGCGATGTAGGACAGACGGGCTTTTGCATCGGTTATCGATGTAATGACGCCGTGGAAGGCATTTTTTTAAATAGTTGTTAATGTTGCTGAATCCTGTGTTTCACTTCTCGAAGGGTGCATTTTCGAACTGGTCGAAGAGTGATTTATCTCATTTGGGCAAATGCATGCAGTCCCTGATTATTAATAGTACTGAAACGCTCAGCGCCTTAGTGTTTCAATGTTATTTTCGATCTTGATTTTCCGCGGTTGCTCTTTGACTCGCTTTCACATTTCTGCTTCATGTGAAGTGATGATGAGGTAGTAATGTCCTCCCCATTAGGTTCTGCTCATTCGCCTAACACGCCGAGGCATTGGTGTCAAACAATCGCATCTTTCATTATCGTAAATCCCCCAAATCTGGATTAAAATTGCACTGGTATGTCCGGTTTGGCAGATCAGCATCTGCGATGATTTTTCTATAATACTGAAGCGCTTAATATCGCCTGCACAGATATGTGTAGTGGACATATTTGCTTTTCGATCTTTTTTTGAGACGCTGATTGTTGTCTCTCTTGGATATTTGAACAGTATGATCCTATTGCTTATTTTCAGATAGAATAAACTTTTTAATCTAAATACGTTGGCGTTACTAATCTTGGACAGCACTGAACCTCTTAAGAATCATGCATATTTCCCCTGGATTTACATCAAGCAGTTTTAATGACTAAGTAATGGTTTTGTTTTCTTATAATTAATGCAACATATTATTGAAATAAATAATGTTGGCTATTTGACATGTTCGCATGTGTCAGCATTGGTATTCTACTTATTAAAATCAATCTTTGAATGCAAACTGTCATGTTTTGGCATGTATGGAGTTGGCATCATAAATCATTTCCAGAAGAATAAAATGCACTACAGCACTAATTAAGTGCACCCTGCCTTCGTAAGGCAACCTTTCTAATGATCAGGGTAAGATCATTTATGCTGAGAAACTATTGCCTGCAGCACAGTCTATAAAATACCCATGTTGTATCATTGAACAATCTTTCTTTCCATAAACAGTTTGAAATTGGAATGTGAAAAACTAGCCAGTGAAAAGACTGAAATGCAACGCCACTATGTAATGGTAAGTTTTAATAACATCTTGGACTGTTTTGTGTTATCATGGTTGTTAATGTATCATTTTGTTCCATATTTATCAGTTTCTCTTGTGTGTGAGTAATACATTATGGATTAACCAGTACTATATTTGATTTCTTTATCTTCACAGTATTATGAAATGTCTTATGGTCTGAATATAGAAATGCACAAGCAGGTATGTTTATTACTTTTTTAATGCCTATTTGTTATTTGGAACTATGTTAATAGGTTCCTGAAATGGATTTTAATAAGTTTCATCATAACCTTTTGAACAATGGGAATTGAAAGATTTATGCTGACAGTGGCATAAATTTTAACAGGATTATTGAGCTCCTTAAAGATGATGCTGACGAGACAGAGCCAACTGTGTAACAGTGGATAAAATAAAATTGAGTTAGTTGAGTGGTCATTTCAATGACAGTTTATTCTATATTGTGAATTAGAAATAGCTGTTTGGGATTATGTTACACACTTCACAATTCCAATATTAAAAAGATCAACAAAGTAACATTTGCCTTCCTACCCATTGTTTAAATGCAAATTACTGCAGTAGAAATTATAGTATGTCAAGTTATTACAACTTTCCAGAAATACCTTTTCTGACACCATTGAGGATGTTTTCACTTTGCAAAGAAACTTAAAGCTAAAACACCATGCCTTTTTTTGTAACTTTGTTCATAGTGGGGCTCACTTGACCTTCTGTGATTTCCTAAATATCTCATTGATTATTTGCCCGTTTTACTTGCTGAATCTTTCTATCCTCTGGAAAAACAATGACAGAGCACTGATATATTCTACTTGTCAGCATGATTGATAATTTTACTCTGAGCTGTAATTTTACTCTTATTGAGCATGTAAATCAAATAGTGTCTTCACTGTTATGCTTAGTAACTTCATTAAAGGTACTTTTGTACCACAATGAGAAATTCTGCTTGCGGATTGCAGATGTTGCCGCTTGTTAAATGCTTATCACATTTCCCCATCATCTATAGGAGAGACGTTGCAGATTATTATTTAATGTTCCAAGCACAGTGCAGGCATGTTTTTTGTTATTTTATTTTTTTTAATATGCAATTGGAAAACACTTTTTTTAATTACTGGGATAATCCTAATAGGTGACATTACTTGTGTGATATGTGAAGAATTTAGCAGAGTCCTTTTTCCAGAACTGTTGCTTTTCCTGATACATTTAGTGAGATTACATCTTGCACATGTATTACACACTTGATGACCAAGGAATGTCTTAAGCACTTTATAGTCAATTAAGAACTTTTACACAGTTTTAACTACTGTAATTTCAGAAAAATAAACGCTTATGGTTGCAGTAGTTCTTGGCTTCCTATTTCTTTAAACTGTGATTTTTAAAAATAATTGCACATGCAAAACTATCAGTTGCATTTTACGCAAATGAAGTAAGTGTGAATTGTATTGTAGCATATTAATTTTATATTTAATTCATAGTATGTACAGTGAATTTTCAACCCAATAAGATACATTTTTTATATTTGCTAAAATTATATAAAATACTGAACCTGAAGTGGAAAATATTAATCAACAAGGAAGTGGAACTTAATAGCTTTTCAGAATTAGTTGTCGACTAGAAGAGTCATTGTTACAATAACACCCCCTCTACTGGTCCCTTGACACCACTTGGATATGGTCTAATCAGGAATATTGGTTTTTTTAGTATGAATTCGCACAGCAAATGAGCCTTGATCGGGCACAGTAATGAGGATCAAATTGGTGATTCTTAGGTACCGGTCATTAGTTCAGATATATTTGAAAAAAAAAACACCTTATGTGTTTGAGTGAAATCGAGCAGTGAAATTCAGTGTGATGGTCTTTGATAAGCTCACCTCGTGCTCTCCGGGGTGCAATTTATGAAATGGTAGCATCAAATGTGAATGCCTAACGGTGTAGATGAGTATTAAAAAGAATTAAAAAAATTTAAAAAAATTGCAATGGATTGTGAAGAATTTGTAAATTAAAATTTGTAAATTTTTTTATTAAACACAGCAAATCAATTTTCAGTTTAAATTTATGTTTGAAACCACTTTTGTTGTTATGATAGAGTCCGAATTAGTAAGTCGACTTTAGTTGTAATTATCAATCAATTTGTGAGAAAGCCGTGAAGTACAATGGTGAAAGCATACATTTCGGTATCTGGTTGGCGAACAATTTGTAAAGTTGTGTGCTTTTAAAGATTGGAATATGCTGTTTAGCAGAAAATTATAATATTTAGGCAAAAGAATTGTGATGATTAACAAATACTTTAATTTTTGTATTAAACTCAAATTAAAATGAATAATTTGGAAAGATGTTCAGTGTCTGCGTTTGCAGCATAAGGGAATTAATTCCCTTTTTCCCCCCCCATTATAGTATAGTGTAGCACAAGAAGAGGCCCTTCAGCCCACAAGTGCTGAAGCACATGTCTGTGCTGAACATGATACCGAGTTAAAGTTATCTTGTCTGCCTGCATGTGATCCATATTCCTTCATTACATTTCTCTCCCGTTGTCTGTCTAAAAGCCTCATAAACATCTGCTCCACGACCTCCCCAGGCAGTGCATTCTAGGCACTCGTCAGTCTCTGTGTAAAATAAAACCTTTCTCCACACATCTCCATTAAGCACCCAGTGGGAGACTTACCGAGATTTCAGGCTTTTAATTGCTAAAAATACGTTTTTGATAAGTGAGAATATTTTTCAGAAGTAGTAGAATCAGAAGGAACTGTAACAATCCTTGTAGTTATGCAGTTACAAAATTGTTGAACACATCTATTTCCCTCAACACCATTTCCGGAGATTTGTGCCAATGATCTGGATAACAATAATTTGGAAAATCCTAAACCAACACTTAATAGAACAGTTGAATGAGGATGATTTCACTGAGTTTATTTAGTACCATCCCACTTAAATGATTTGGTGTGGGTTATGTGAACTAATTGACATGTAACAATAGTTGTGGATTGACAGTAAGGAATATTTAGTATTTTAAAGCAGTTCGGTTTTAACTTGATATTTGGTTTCTCTGATTCTCAGTGTTCATGTAATTGTATCCAACACAGATATAAATTAAATATTTAATGCATCCAGAACTGTCCTTTTATTTATTAGATTGCATTTCACTTCCTTATCGTACAATTGTCTCTGATTTTTATATTCTTTTTGTATAAATTAATTTTAGAAATGCATTTTTTGAGATTCCGGTTTCAATAAATTTTGTGAGTTTCTCTGATTTAGCACACTCATAAAAATCCCGCTTTTTATAAAAAAAAAATTTGTGTCCTGAAGCAAACAAAAACATGTATGCCACCTATCTCTTGTGCTAACATGAACGTTATACACAATTCATTTATTTTATTCAAAATTATCTGGTTTCTGGAAATTTTTTATTGACATCACTAGTATTAGTAAAAGTACTCCAGTGTATTGCAATTATGCTCAGTTCCTGAAAACAATCTAGGATTAATTCACTCATTAGATTGGCTTGGTCAGTACTTTAAGGAGTGATTTAAGAATCCGAGAAGTACATGGTAGTTGGTGACTCTGATATTTCAAATATTCAGATTATTATTTCCATCCATCCATCTTCTAAAAGTTAAAATCTACTTCGCTGCTTTTGAATTTGTTTGCAGATAATGGATGCATGGAATTTTGATTGAATTCCAATATTTAATATAATGGATAGGATGTGTAGGAAGGAACTGCAGATGCTGGTTTAAACTGAAGATAGATTAAAAATGTCCTGCAGTAACAGCAGGACAGGCAGCATCTCTGGAGGGAAGGAATGGGTGATGTTTCAGGCCGAGACCCTTCTATATAATGGCACATTATACCTGTCATTGTAGGAAAGGATACTTTTTAAAATCTATTTTGTTATTCTTTCTACACCACTATCAATAAAAACTATTGAAGTGAGATATAAGAACCTGCTTATGGCGGGTTTGCTTTAGCAAATAATTTGAGAATTTTGGTGCTCTAAACATTTAAGATGATTTTTACCCATACATTGCAACTCCTGGATGTAAATACAAAACATTTATTTTGTCTCTAAGGGTAGTAAATGCATTGTACTATTTAAACGATTTCCACCAATGGCATCATTATGTTCAGATAAATTGATCGAAGGTATATTCTCAGCTTGTGGGGATACTTCTTCTAATCTTGTGTGTGGACTCGATAAGAAGTTGTTCAGCCAGAGCTGAACACACTTCTCGGCATCTGCATACAATGGTGTCTATCTTGCGCTTCTTGTGCGTGGTGGTGGAAACGGGGCTGCGATGTGAACGCTCTTTCCTTGACCCCTGTTGGGGTACTATACTGATTAAATTAAGATTGAGGTAGTTATCCATTTTGAAGTATGTTAATTGATCAAATATTTGTTAATCTACAAAGCATAGTTCACCATTCAAGATGATGCATCGTAAATAAAATAGTGATCATTTTGTTGTGATCATTAAAATAAATGGAGCTCTTATAATTAATTGTATTTAAAGTAAGAGAATTGTATTGCACCTTTTTGCTTTTAATGATCTAATTAAAATATTGTTTACTCTACTAATTTAAAAAGGCCTACTGCAACTTGTTAAAGGAGTTCTGGAAATGTTGTTACTATCATTATGAATTTAAAATTGATTGTAATTTCTTAGTAATGATTAATAACTTGTAGACCAAAATCTGCAGCTACAGTTAATACTTAAGTGCGAATGTCCTATGCACAAACAAAGCTACGAACTATGTTAACTTCTGCATAACCAAGACTTTTATAATTACCTTTTTCCTACTTTATAATTATGTGATAAATGAGCTGTATTAACTTTATGGTCTCAGAATTAATATTGGGGCATTAGCTCTTGAGCAAAATGAAATTTGTTCAAGGAACTATTTCACTGAAACGAGCTGCTGGTTTCATGGTAATTTTTTCCAATTGTGCAGGAGTTCAAATATGATTGCTTACCGAAACTTCTAGAATTCCTAATCTATTGATTCATTTTAATGATGTTCATTTTAATGTTGTTTTGTATTTTGTCCTTTAATTTATTTGACAGTGTTATATTTGACAAGGTATGTAGAATAAAACTGAAAATGAATATAATTTAATATGGGGATTTATATAACATCATCAGGAGCAAGAGTGCTGAATAAGTGCTGTGTAACAGTTACTTGAGCCACAATATTAGATTTCTATCTTGCAATTACTCTTTTCGTGCATCCAGATTTATGTCAAAAATGTTGATCACTAGCAAATGTAACTGCTGATGCAAATTGTATGCATTGCTGATAGATAATTATTTTAAGGGCTCACAATAAATGTTGAGTTTTTTAATATACGTTTCATTTATTGCAAGTATCTACATACAAAGTATTATTTTGAAAAATGGATATGTAGAGACATACAGGAAACATGCTGCATCAATGCAATCAGCTGCTTCCTTTTTGGAATATTTTATTTTTTCACTTTATGTCAACCAGAAGCTTTCTAGGCACAATAAAGCTTGTGTAAAAATGTGCAATAACTATGTGATTGTTGTTCAAAGCAATTAAATATAAGGGCTTGGTCCAGTGATTGAATTTCACAATCATAACAGCAGCAGTCAATTAGAAATTATGATAAATAGGATTAGAAGCCTTTTAGAAAAGCACAGAGAGTGCAAAGAGGAGAGCAGCATAGATTTGCATTATATCCGATACCCTCCAGTACCAAGTGGATTGTCAATACAGCTTGTTTAGCATTTTCTAAGGGCAATAGGATTATTGATTTCTAGCTTACAAGCAATGGCTCTATTTTTGCTACGGAGAAGTATTGCAGGTTGTTAAGAAGAAATTGACTTGAAGAGGTTTGACTGCTGCCCACCATGAAGCAAATAAAGCAAAACTGCTGAAGCATGGTGCAGCAGCAAGACGGGGGCCCACAGCAATTTGTTGCTATTAATTTACCATGGTCGACAGCAAATCAATTGGTATCTACTTCATCTGTTTGAGAATATGCTGTCCAAAACAGATAAAAGGCCTTGTGTGGCAATAGGAATAGACTATTTGCTAGATAGATGATGACGCTAATGTGTAAGTAAGTAAATTTAAGGGTTCAGAGCACATATAACTGAGTAACTTTTTAATGGAATATATTTTTAAAACAGTCAATAAGGAATTTATTATGCATGAAGAAACAAGTGAATTCTGTATTATCATGGATTAATTTCTTCTGGTATTAGATGAAAATTTAGATAGGTATTGAAATTGGCATCGGGTCACAATTGGTATAGATAATAATTAGTTTTAGATTGACTTGTTAAACATTTAATTGTTTTTTTGTGAAATTGTCCAAGCACATACCATTTTAAATGGTAATATTTTCTTTGTGTATTTGTAATAGGCAAATAATTTATTAGATTCCAATTAAGCAGGGAAAAATCCAGCCCTAAAATTGGCCCATTGAATTGACAGGAATACAACCTAGAGATTCTTTCAGGTCCTTTGCACATTTCTATTCTGTTTGCTAATGGCTGTAATGAATGTTGAAGCATTTTCTGTAGTCAAATAGAGCCTCGCTGATTTAAAGCACTCGGCTGTGCCTAATACCTTAATCGACTCTCAATCCCTATTCCTGCATGTTCGCTGATAGAACGATTACATTGTCCATTGCTATTGCTATAGAATATTAGAGTTTTATATGCAGTAAGATTCTCTTAGAGCTTGTTTCCAAAGATGGGATGGTAGGCTTCTGAAAGGTAGCAAAAATCAGAGAATGGTAGAAAATACGAGACCATTCAGCCCATTGCTTCAATGCAAGTCTTGGTTAAATCTACTAATTTGTCCCCCTTGCCCATTCCATTTTTCTCTTAAGTGTTTGCCCAATTGCATTTCCGTAATTACTAAATCTGTTTCCATTTTTAGGCACTTTGTTACAGATTATAAAACTCAAATATTTTTTTTCTCAAAGATCCTTAAGGGTCTCGACCCAAAACATCACTCATTTCTTCTCTCCAGAGATGCTGCCTGTCCCGCTGAGTTACTTCATCATTTTGTGTCTACCTTCGATTTAATCCAGCATCTGCAGTTCTTTCTTACACAAAATATGTTTTTCTCCTCTATTGCATCTAATTAATTTGCTAATTATTAAAAAACTAACATCTGGGATATGTTATTCTTTATGTAATTTTTCAAATCTTGTATCTGACAATTTTCAAACAACGTAATAGATAATGGCATACCGAGATTCTTCTTGGCTCCTCTTGTGGCACATTTCTTTCTTGCTTGAGCCATTGTAGGATATATTGGTCGGCTGTTTTATTATGAGGTGAGCTTTTGCATTACAAATGAATGACAATGTTGTGTATTCTCTTCAAGTGTCCTTGATACAGATAACGACAACTGTTTGTTTAACCGCTTTGGGATGTCCCGAGATCTTGAACAGAATATAAATCCAATTAATTTCTACTGGATACATATGGGGTTGGGGGTTTAATTTCACTAGATGACCCTTAGAACTTCATATCCGTGAAATAACTCTCCTCAAAAAAGACTCATTTGATTGAACACAATCCTGAATAAAATATTGAGCCATTTTTTGGTACGAAAAGGGTATTCCTATGCACGGATTACAAGTATGATTGCAAGTTTGATTTAATTTGTATTAGCCTTTGGAGTTTAGTTTATTTTAGAGATATGGTGTGGAAACAGGCTCTTTGGCTCACTGAGTCCATGCCGACCTGCGATTTTCCCCGTACACTAACACTGTATCTTTGGAACGTGGGAGGAAAACGGAACCCCCTGGGAAAACCCACATTGTCACGGGGAGAACATACAAACCCTGTATCGATAGCATATGTAATCTGGATCGAACCCGGCTCTCTGGCGCTGTAAGCATGCAACTTTACCAGTGCACCACCATGCTACCCGTTTCTTGTCCCTAAATGAACTATATACACTTGCTATGTAAAACGTGCCAATTATAAAACAGGCTATTTGCTGCTATTGAAAGAGTTGAGATTATTGGCATGTAAAAGTTCAGAATCCCACTCCCTTTAATGAGTTATTTTAATAGAAACATAGAAAATAGGTGCAGGAGTAGGCCATTTGGCCCTTCGAGCCTGCACCGCCATTCAATATGATCATGGCTGATCATCCAACTCAGTATCCTGTACCTGCCTTCTCTCCATACCCCCTGATCCCTTTAGCCACAAGGGCCACATCTAACTCCCTCGTTAAAACGAATGTTTCCCCCCCTTGTCAAAATGTGCAATATGCAATGAAACCTGTAGTTTAAAGGTTGAAACATAAGCATTCTGAAACTAGGTTGCAGGGCACTTGGAGGGTGGGATGCTGGGCTGTGTAGGAGTGGTGATAGCAAGGGAAAATGCAGGAGATAGAATAGGGCTGAAATAGATTGTTAGATCTCTTGGTTACACACAGTACAAAATTATATGATTAAAACACCGGTGTATTTGATTTCCATAATGCTTTTAATTTTTGAATTTCAAATGTATTGCCAGATTTAATGTAACACTATCGATGCGAACTGACATTTATTGGTGAGATTTCTCCTCTTGTCCTTTTATAAAGTTTGTGAGCAGTGTGCATGGGATGTTGTTATTAAGTGCTTTCCATTGTTAAAGTGGGTGCGGAGAAGATAGTGAAGTTGTTATATGTTTAGTGGGGAGGTGTGAAGGCCCAGACATATTTGAGTGGACATTATACTGTAATAGAAGAAAATGAGTTGTTGCACTTGAAAGGCATTAATAAGAAGTTAATTGTGATTCGACCTCCATGATAAATGTGAAAAGAACTAATGTTTAAATGTGCCTTTTACACTGTACCACTGAAGCCATTCCAACTCATGGATCTAATGTTACTGGGGGTTGCAACAAGAAACGCATTTGAGATTTTTTAAGGATGATATTTGGTAACATCTGTTGATATTTTCCAACTGGGTCATTCTAGTACTACATTTAATAAATACAGTAAATTTCTGTTTTGTGTTATCTCGCTGTGTGAGGTCTGATCAACTGCCAGCAACAGTAATGGATAATACAAAATAAAATTCAGACTCTATGCTTCCAATATAACCCTTATTTCCAGTTGTATAAAACTAAATAAAACTTTTATTGTTATTTTTCATTTTATATTAGCTGTGAATTCTAATTTTTATGTTTAGTAAAGATTTGAAAATGCCTAAATTATTTATACTTCTGTGAATCTATCAAAAGTAAGTTTTTCTGCAGATACATTTGGGCCATGGAGGTGAATCTTGGGGCAGAACTTATCAGAGATTTCTCCTTCAACAGTAAAGTCTGTAGTGGAATATCATGCCCATATTTCTCAACACCTCTATGACGTTTGAGTTTAAAATTTGTGATTTGTTGGCATTGTTTCAATGGTTGATACAACTGTTCAATTGTAGTTTATGGGCTCTTGTTGCCTTGGACCAATATTAAGGAGTAGTGTCAGCTAATTTAAAGAATCCTACAAACCACATCCTGACAGTGTAACTTTTATTTTTATAATGAACACGGGAGTTTGAATAGTTGTGACATGGAAAATCTATTTAGAAGTAATCTGGATGCTACCTATACAATTGTCAGTGATTCTTGAAGCTCATATCACTTCCTGTAAATTCACTGAGGCAGTGTCAACAGTTTGAGGGGCCATGGCCAGAAATACCTAATAGGAACATATACTTTGGCCAGTGATGTCTGATTCCGTAAACTGCACTTCAATATGCCTGCTTCTGAAATGTGACAAAAACAACAATGCTAAACAAATCAGCTACATGTTGCTGACATTATTTTGCTACATTGTTACACATTATTACATTCAGTGTGCAAACTGTGATTTCCTCCTTCTATTTGTTTCTGTTTATTTTTAAATGTCCTGTATTTAGTATCTCCTCAAATTACAATAGGGTTACGTTCTGATAAACCCATCATAAATCAAAAATATCGTAGGTCGAAAAAGTATTTAATATACCTAACCTACCAAACATTCTCTCTCCTGCTGTGCTGTGTCCGTTTTTTAAAAATTGGGAAGCAGCATGATCTTGATGTTGGGCTCTTCTGCTAACATTTCGTTTCACAATATGTTTTCGAGGTACGTTTCTATGCACACAGTATTCCTTTTCATCAGAACATCGTAGTGATCAAGTGGGCACAGCATTCTTGTCACTTTGAGAGCGCTACTCCAGCAGCAGCGAGAGAAGTTTACTTCTGATTTTCAGAGAAACATGTGAATGCGTCTTTGTTGACCCAGAGGCGAACTTCAGAGCCTGCGATGCCTCAGTTGCTACAGTGCATTGGGGTCGATTTAATTATGGAAAGTTGCATGGCAGTAACGCAACGTGTCAGGCTGCTAAAGAACCCAACATGAAGGGCTCTTTCCAGGTTTACTCTATCTCGTTCACCTCCGCATCATAAAAATGGCTGGTGGCGCTCAATGCACCACTAGTTTCGGTCGCTCCTGGTGAGAGATTGGAACCGAGAGAAAGAGGGGGAAAGAACGGGTTCTGAGCTACTCCGGCATGGTTGAGAACCAGAAGCGGAATTTCCCGGTGAATTCGGCGGATGGGGAGTCGGGGTCGCAGAGGGAGGAGGCGGTGGAAGCGGCACCACCCCGCCTCGGGCTGGCCCAGCGTCGGATAAGGGAGCAACGGTAAAGAAGAGGTGGCGGCAGCAACAACAACCGGTTCAGCCTCAGCCAGTGCAGCTGCCCAAGAAGGCGCCGGTTGGCCCACCGTTACCCAGCATGTCTTGTCGGTGGCGGCGTCCAGCAAGCAAGCAGAGGTGCGGCATCTCGCCTGCCTCGCTATCGGTTGTTTACACTTGTGATCGAGTGACTGGGAGCTGCGGCTCGCTGCCATTGCCTTGCATCACAAGAGAGTATCGTACCGCATATCGCTAGCCGGGGAAAAGATTAAAATTCAAAATTCGAAGTACGGTTTCTACTGAATGTGTATCGCTTTTGCACCATTGTAAAGTCGAAATATCATAAGTCGAGGAGCATCTGTATTCAGTTTACTCTGTGGCTTATGAATATTCCTTCGCTTCTTAGTATCAAAGGTAAATATAACATTAACATTTGTTGGTTCAACATTTTAATAGTTCCTAAAGTTTTTGAGATTTACTCCACAAATCTGCATGTTCCGTTTTTTAAAAATGGCAGCTAATAAGAGATTTATGTTGCCTGGGAACAGGGTGGGCTATCCGACGGGAGTTATTTTACAAATGTGAATCATTAATCATTGGTTCTGCAAGTCTGAGTGCTAATGACAGTTGTTTGCATGAGTGAGAACAATCTCACTTTATTAGCAGTGCAATATATTAATTACTTACTTTTGCAAAGTGTAAATTTAAAAATGCTGCCATCCAAGGCTTGTTAAATAATCAAGCATAACCACATAACTTGGGAAAATAAAGTGTGATATGTGTCAATCATTGCTGTATGGTAAGTGTATGAAAAACACTTTATAAACCTATTATTTTAAAGTCTTGCTAGGACCATCAGTTATGTCAGGACCAGCACTCTTTCATTGCCAATGTTGTGCCTGGTAGGAGGGAAAGCCTTGTTAAAGTATATTGAAATTTGATTACATTTCAAAGAATATGATAATCATGTTCAGAGATACAGGGCGGAAACAGGCCCTTCAGCCCATCGGGTCCACGCTGACCAGTGATCCCCGCATATTAACACTATCCTACACTCACTGGGGACAATTTTTACATTTTTTACCAAGCCAATTAATCTACAAACCTATACGTCTTTGGAGTGTGGAAGGAAACCAAATATCTCAGAGAAAACCCATGCAGGCCACGGGGAGAATGTACAAACTCTGTACAGACAGCACCCGGAGTTGGAATCGAACCCGGGTCTCCGGCGCTACATTCGCTGTAAGGCAGCACTCTACCACTCCGCCACCGTGACCGCCCACAAAAAAACACAAATGTTCAAAATCAGGATAAATACCTAACAGAGCTAAAAATACACGTCGGGCAACATCTATGAAGAAAAAAATTGATTTTTCCCCCTAGGTTGCCCTCATACCAGAACTGAACAATTTATGTTTAAACTTAGAGTGATTACCTAAATTGTTGAATTCAGTCTTTTGTGGTCAGTGAGGAAACATCCACTCGGCCTGTTGAGTCCTTAAGAAATTTGTACATATCCTTGCTCACTCTGCCAAGCCTATATTCTCTAGTCTCTTTTCATAAGGCAAAATTGTTGCCACTCGAACCAGTCTTGTGATTTTTCTTGTTCCATTTCCTCTATTACAGCCGAAAACAATACAGAAAACACCGAGTGCAGTTTCAGCATGGTGTTCAGTTTGCATTATTCCAAGTCACGTCAAATTGAGTTCATGGCCACATGGACAAGAAAATCTTGCTTGCAAAAGCATCACAAGTGCACAGACTTAAACAAATAAAAAGCAAAAAAAATGCATAAATGACACTATTTTCAAAAGACTGCAAAAAAAAGACAGTAGTGAAAACAATATTAGAAAATAAATGATATTTTCTAATATTAATATAGACAGTCCATGGTCGTGCAAGAGTGGGCAGTGGTATTCCACCAATTAGATTTACGCAGGTGGTTTCAAGGACCTGATCGTTGTAGGAAAGTAGCTGTTCCTGAACCTAGTGGTCTAGTACTTTCGGCTTTTATACCTCCTGACTGCGGTTTAGCAGTGAGAAGAGGGCATAGCCTAACTGGCGGGGATCATTGATGATAGATGCCTCCACCATGAGGCAGCGCATGGTGTAAATGCTTTCGATAGTAGGGAGGGGTCAGTCCATGATGGATGGGGGTGATTCCAACACGTTGCAGCCTCTTGTATTCTTGTACACTAGAATTGCCATAGCAGGCCATGATCCTACCAATCATGATACTTTCTACAGTGCATTGCTAGAAGTTTGTGAAACTATTCAGTGCAATGCCGAACCTCTTTATACTTTTAAGAAAGTTAAGGCACTGGCTGCCTTCTTGTTAATACAGCTAAGGGCTGGGCCTAGAAAGGGTCATCTGAGATGTTAAGCCGAGATGCCCAGGCATTTGAAGTTGCCTAAAACCCCTGTCTCACGGTGCGAATCGACCCACGAGTGACCCTGAGTTTTCACTCGTGGTAATCGCATACAATTAACGTAGCGGGAACGTTGGAACTCGCAGACACAACTTAGCGACACGTGGCGCAAACGGCAGGTACCCGTGAAACTTGTTAACTCTTGAAAAAATTCAAACATGTTTAAAGTTTTCCACAAGTCAAATTTACTGTTGCAGTTAAAATTGAAACATTTAAACTCGTAAGAACGTAGTGGCCAGTGAGTTTACCTTAGTGACTCGTGAGTCTACCGTGGGCACTCTTTAACTCAGCGGGCAGGCAGCATCTCTGGAGAGAAAGAATGGGTGACGGGATGACATTTCCAAATTTCTGCTGCGTCTTTGTGTAACTCCAGCACTGTGTGTTCACTTTTTGTCAACCAGCATCTGCCCTTTCTTGTGTATGACATTATTTGTATCCGTGGCAGTTTCCCAGGGGGTCGGGACGGGACTGGAGTTGGGAGGGAAAGGTTGGGGGGGTGACTTAATGCGGGAGACAAGTGTAGGAGAGGTGTACTGACTGTGTGGGCTGACACTTTGGTAGAGCCTTGTCACCCCAGACAGATTAATGATGCCCGCGCATCCCCCCCCCCTCCCAACCTCCCTCCACCTCAACTCACGCCTGGGCACCAAAGCAACTCAGGAGGTGAACACTGAGCTCCATCTCCCAACAATCTAATGTGCAACTGAGAGCTGCGGCCGGCCGGCACCCAGCATGGACTTCTCACACACGAAAAGTGTGTGCGAATAAACAAAAACAAGGGATAAAACCAAAGCCCGGCTTGAAAGGCAGCTAAAAATATATTCCGCTTAGAACGAGCAGGCGCGGAGACATCCGTCCACATTCAAAGATTTAATCTCCCGTCTCCGCACAGTGTGTAGACCTGGAGGTAAATTCAATTAAAATATAGCAAACCTCCGCCCGCTGGTCCTCTAACTACGTGATGTGTGTTTCAAACAAATCATAAGTATAACTGCTCTGGAACTGTACCGTGCGCATCTTCCCTTTGTAGGTCATATCAATAGATGCGGCCACGCTGAATTCTATCTTTAACTCAAAGCCGCAGGATGGAGATGTCTTCTTTAACACTGTTGCTTATTCAAACGGCCCTTCATTCACGGTTGGCCACTACGTTCCCGGAGAGGAACTTGGTACATCGCAGAAATGAGAAGTAAATGGCAAAGTTAGACATACACGTGAATACTCGTTTAAACTTGTGAACATAAACTTGGGATCTCGTAGACAACCACGAGTGTGATGTTTTTTCTTTCACTCGTGGGTGGACTCGCACTGTGAGACGAGGCCATTAGTCTGTCCATATTGACCCACAAATGAAAACTTACACATGGTCTCTTGAATCCCTGTCTGAAGTTATTGATTACTCTTTGGTCTTTTGACTTGGAATTCTATCGGCTTCCAGAACACTGACTCATCGACAGCCGTGATTTGACCAACTACAGTAATTTTAACAGTGAATTAATACATGCCATTGGACCTGTGCTTAGCCATGCAATGACGGATGTAAAGAGAGTAAAGCAGTGGACTAAGATTATTCACACCTGGATTTACTTTCATAATTCCATGTTGATTCTGTTCAATTGATTACTTTCAATGTGTGGAATTAACCCCGTTTCCTTCTTAACTTACCAAAGGTTATGGAGGTTAAGGGAGAAATCTAAGATGGTACTGTTACTTCAAAGAAAATTATTGATTAAGGCCTTGTCCTGGAGGCATGCCTGTGGTAATTGTTCAGAAAACTTGAAGGTTTTTAAAAAAAAAAGCGTTTTCGACTGACATTCAACTGGTGATTCTTTTCAAAAAGGGGTATAAGTGTGAAACTAGGTTCAATTTAGTAGCTTCTAGGTGTGTTCATGTTCATCTCTTGCTGCTGAACTGTCTTGCCATCACAGTTATTAGGGATGAAGGTAGGGTTTGAGGTAATTGCATGGGGTAACACATTCGCCTGGGGTAACATACAACATTACTCAATGCTCCTTGCACTGTTGAATATTTCACTTTTTTGAATATGGATTTGATACCATGGATTTGATTTATTACAAAATTGTGTTCTTGTAGTTGCTTGTACATTGGCTTTGAGCTAGGAATACTAACATTAACAATTTCACGTATAGCTCAAAGGAAAGTTTAATATAATGCTTGTTAACATACAGAGTTTTTCGAGGATGTAACTAGTAGAGTGGATAAGGGAGAACCAGTGGATGTGTTATATCTAGACTTTCAGAAGGCTTTCGACAAGGTCCCGCATAAGAGATTAGCATACAAACTTAAAGCACATGGTATTGGGGGTTCAGTATTGATGTGGATAGAGAACTGGCTAGCAGACAGGAGGCAAAGGGTAGGAGTAAACGGGTCCTTTTAAGAATGGCAGGCAGTGACTAGTGGGGTACCGCAAGGCTCAGTGCTGGGACCCCAGCTATTTACAATATATATTAATGATTTGGACGTGGGAATTCAATGCAACATCTCCAAGTTTGCAGATGACACCAAGCTGGGGGGTATAGTTAGGTGTGAGGAGGATGCTTGGAGGCTGCAGGGTGATTTGGATAGGCTGAGTGAATGGGCAGATGCATGGCAGATGCAGTATAATGTGGATAAATGTGAAGTTATCCACTTTGGTGGAAAAAACATGAGGGTGGACTATTATCTGAATGGTGGCAGATTAGGAAAAGGGGAGATGCAACGCGACCTGGGTGTCACGGTACACCAGTCATTGAAAGTAGGCATGCAGGTGCAGCAGGCAGTGAAGAAAGCAAATGGTATGTTAGCATTCATAGCGAAAGGATTCGAGTATAGGAGCAGGGAGGTTCTACTGCAGTTGTACAGGGTTTTGGTGTTGCGTACAGTTTTGGTCTCCAAATCTGAGGAAAGACATCCTTGCCATAGAGGGGGTACAGAGAAGATTCACCAGACTGATTCCTGGGATGTCAGGACTTTCATATGAGGAAAGATTGGATAGACTCGGCTTATACTCGCTGGAATTTAGAAGATTGAGGGGGGATATTATAGAAACAAGCTAGATGCTGGAAGATTGTTCCAGATGTTGGGGGAGTCCAGAACAAGGGGTCACAGTCTAAGGATAAGGGGGAATTCCTTTAGGACCGAGATGAGGAAAACATTCTTTACACAGAGAGTGGTGAGTCTCTGGAATTCTCTGCCACAGAAGGTAGTTGAGGCCAGTTCATTGGCTATATTTAAGAGGACGTTAGATGTGGCACTTGTGGCTAAAGGGATCAGGGGGTATGGAGAGAAGGCAGGTACGGGATACTGAGTTGGATGATCAGCCATGATCACATTGAATGGCGGTGCAGGCTCGAAGGGCCAAATGGCCTACTCCTGCACCTATTTTTCTATGTTTCTATGTTTCTAGAACACTTTTCCAGCCTAAACGTGAATAAACAGAAGTAACAATTTGCAAAGTAAACGTTTGCAATTATTTGCCTTCATCTAAAATTAGCTTGATTTTTTTTCTTGGAATAAGTCAAAGTGTAAGAGTAGTGTAAACAACAGACTAACTTTTTAAATTTGTATAGATAATGTAATCTTAATCTCGTTTGATGTTGAACCAGTTAAAGACACAACTAAGACCAAAAGGTCTCTTGGTTTACGGATGATCTGAATTGCCGAAATCCGCTGATGCAAATTCTCCCATATATGTATAAAGCAATTTAAGCAAGTATTAAGATTAATAAAATGTTTCATATTATTCATTAATAGTTAGATACAGTATATATTTCATTAGGTTATAATTATGTGCAGCAGAGGGTGATTTATTCATGAAATAATAGAATTATTGCAAACCTGTCGGATGATGTTGGTTACTATTTATTAAAAAAAAAGGATATTTCTGACTCGGAAAACAGTTTATGGACACTTCTCAGGATTGGAATTCGTGAAAATTGTAGAAGCAGGAGGGAGCCATTCGGCCCCTTGTATCTATTCCATCAATCAAAAAGATCATGACTGATCTTTTACCTCTATTGCCCATCCATCTTTCTAATTTCCAAGCCTTTTAACTACTATCCATGATTACATCCTACATAAAGAATGTTTAGTGAAGTGTTATAATGCAGATCAATACCTATCATTTAACCCATAGTTTGCAGGGCTTCTTAGGGCAACTGGAAGCTGAACGGAATCAAGTGCAATTGTGGGAAAAGGTAAATATGCTTGGCACACTGCACACGTGCCATTAGACAAAGCGGTACTTAATCTGCTTCTATTTGTTGCCATTGCCATGACACCTGTCAAGCTTTAGGAAACCTTTGGGGAACCACCCTCCAATCATGGATCTTGAATGTTTACTTGTTTCATGGCCTGGTGGGAAATACTCCCCATTTGACTGGAGATCAAATCTATCAATCGAGCTGTTCCATGGGTGGGATTCCTTTTTCTTTTGAAAAGGGAAAATTGCACGATGAGTTAAAAATCATGTTGGAACCATTTGGTTGCTATTATTGGTGTTTGTGAGATTTTGTTATGAGAAAATTGCCACGCTATGAATATTCAAAAGGAGCAGTAATTATTGACAGATATCCTTGGGTCATTGAAGATGTTATATAAATGCTCCACGGTGTTCTGGCTTGGTCTTTTTCTAGGGCAGTTTGCCAATTGTATGTAGATACATGTGAGATGTTCAATCCATTCATTTCAAGGATAAGAATTTCAATGCTTGCACCGTCCAGCTAATTAAGTATTTTGAAGTACAACCAGTAAAGGTAGCAGCAAATGTGCGACGAATGGAATGTCAAACAGATGTGAATGACTGGCTGGGGAAATATTGGCCAGAATACCAGGAGAGTATTTTTCAAATAGTGGCATGGCATCTTTTATCTTAATTTTAAGCAGGCTGTAGAATCAGTTTAACTTCTGAAAGATGGTTTCGACAGTAATGTAGCATTTCCTCAAAATTAACCTTGTCTTTTTTTGTTAATGTAGTACTTAATGGACATGAGGCATGAATTCTACTGCTGAGCTGAACGGTCTTCTTAACCAAAATGAACTAAATAACTTTGTATTTTTTCATCTATATACATAACTAAAACTCTGATCTTGTGCTCTTCCGGTTTGCGCGGTCTTTCTATTTGCGCAATAGTGCTAGGATTTTTTTTCACCAGCTCAGTCACCGTTCTCCTGTGCTGCGAGTGCACCGTTTCATTCCAGTTTGTTTATTGTAAAAGTTAGCGAGGTTTAAAGATCTTAAAAACCGCGTGTGCGCAGATCGATATCCCCTCGTGCCAGTCAGCGCTGCGTGGATTGGTCTTTTCTCCTATCACTCCGCGAAATGGCCCGCCCCTTCCTACGCCATCGCATCTTTACTGGAGCTGAGGGAGGCCGGCGGAGGTCTCCAACCGGACACAATTTCGGAGGGACCGGAAGAAGCCCGGCTTGGGAGGTGTCGCCAAAAGGAAAGCGGCGAATCTGATCCCAGCGGAGGAGAACGGCCAGCGTCCGCTGTGAGTCCCCATTGTGCCGCCAGCTCTAGCCCCTTCCCCTCTGGTCCCCCTCGCTGGCTCCTGCCCACCTCCCCCGTGATACCCCCGTCTTTTCTTTTGAGCTTTCTCTCCCACCCCCGCCCACACCACCCTCCCCCACTGCCCGCGCGCACACACGCACGCACACACACACGCCCATGCACCCCCTCCCACCCCCCCCCCCCATCTCCGGCTCCACAATGCTCGCTGCCCCCCCCTCCCTTCCTCCCCTCCCCCCAAACACAACCCGCCAGCTCTCCTCCCCCCACATCCTCCCTCTCCCACACACCCCCTTCCCCCCACACCACGATCTCCCCCCCTCCTACACCCCCCTGCCAACGCACACCCCTACTCCCCACCTCCCCTCCCACACCACCCTTCCCTCTCCTCCCACACATGAAGAGGAGGAGGGAGTGCTGGGGGATGAGGGGAAATGAGTCGCGCCTGCACAGCTGGGGGCTATGGGTGAGTGGTGGAATATTGCGTTGGGGGAACGGGTGGCGTTGGGGGTACGGGTGAGTGGTGGAATATTGCATTGGGGAAAAGGTTGCGTTGGGGGACCAATCCTCCCGTGTGACTGGGACCCAACGTGTCCCATTTAGTCTAGTATTGCCTAAAGCTGGCATTAAAATTCTTTTTGGATAAATAAATCAGTTGACAGCCGTGACAGTATCCTTGCTGTTTACAGTTCTTGCACATCTAATGACAGTTATGTGAATTAATATGTCAGAGCAGTGGACCATTCCATTTTCAATATCGTTAAAGTTCTTTTTTTCTTTTTCTGGTTGAACATTAAGAATATTATGATCTTATGTTCTCAGCAAACATTTGTTTAAAGCTACTCGTTTGTTTGCTTACACTTGCCAAATTGCCCAAGACATGACCTATTACAAACCCACTGACTCCCACAACTGTCTTGACTGCGCTTCTTCCCACCCTGCTTCCTGCAAAGACTCTATCCCCAACTACCAATTCCACCGCTAACATCGCATCTCCGCCCAAGATGAGGTGTTCCATACCAGGACATCCGAGATGTCCTCATTCTTTAAGGAATGGGGGTTCCCATCTCCCATCCTAGATGAGGCCCTCACTCTTGTCTCGGTGCTCCGCCTTTGCTTCCCCTCCCCCTAGTCGCAACAGAGACGTAGTCCCCATCTTTCACCCCATCAACCATCGCATACAACACATAAACCTCCGAATTTTCCGCCTCCTCCAACGGGATCACGCCACTTGCCACATTTGCACATCTCCACTCCTTTCCGCCTTCCGCAGAGACCTTTCCCCCGCAACTCCTTAATTAACTCATGCCTTCCCCTACATCCGCAGAAGATGCAACACCTATCCCCATACCTCCTCCCTCGAATCTGTCTAAGGACCCCGACAGTCCTTTCAGATTAGATAGAGGTTCAGGTGGACCTCCCCCAACCTCACCTACTGTATCCGTTGTTCCAGAAGTGGACTCGTACATTAGCGAGAAGAAGCATAGCCTGGGTGTTTAAGAAAGAACTGCAGATGCTGGAAAAATCGATGGTAGACAAAAATGCTGGAGAAACTCAGCGGGTGAGGCAGCATCTATAGAGAGAATGAATGATGCTGGAAAAATTGAAGGTCGACAAAAATACTGGAAAAATTGAAGGTCGACAAAAATGTTGGCGAAATTCAACGGGTGAGGTATATTCCTTCTCTCCATAGATGCTGCCTCACCCGCTGAGTTTCTCCAGCATTTTTGTCTAGCATGGACTGGGTGATCATTTCGCTGAACATCTTCGCTTAGTCTGCCTGAACCTACCTGATCTTCCCATTACCCCGACCTTTACCTCCGTTATATTGACGACTGCTTTGGTGTCACCTCCTGCACCCACGCACAACTGACTGACTTCATCCATTTCACCACCAACTTCCATCCGGCACTCAAATATACTTGGACCATTTCTGACATTTCCCTACCATTCCTTGACCTCACCATCTCTATTGCAGGTGATACACTCCTGACTGACATCCACTACAAACCAACTGACTCCCACAGCTACCTGGACTACTCTTCCTCCCACCCTGCTTCCTGTAAGGACTCCATCCCCTATTCCCAATTCCTCTGTCTACGTCGCATCTGCTCCCAGGATGACGTGTTCCACACCAAGTCATCACAAATGTCGTCGTTCTTCAGAGAAAGGGGTTTCCCCTCCCCCACTATAGATGAGGCTCGCACCAGGGTCTCCTCCATACCCCACAACACTGCTCTCTCTCCCCATTCTCCCACTCACAACAAGGGCCGAGTCCCCCTGGTCCTCACCTTTCACCCCACCAGCCAGCGCATACAACAGATAGTCCTCCGCCAGTTTCGCCACCTCCAACGTGACCCCTCCACTCGCCACATCTTCCCATCTCCCCCCCAACTTCCTTGTCAATTCTTCCCTTCCCTCCCGCTCCACTCCTTCCCCGGGCACTTTCCCTTGCAACGCAAGAGATACTACACTTGTCCCTTCACCTCCCCCATCCACTCCTTTCAGGGACCCAAGCAGTCATTCCAAGTCCGACAGAGGTTCACCTGCACCTCCTCCAACCTCATCTACTGCATCCGTTGCTCCAGATGCCAGCTGATCTACATCGGTGAGACCAAGCGGAGGCTGGGCGATCGTTTCGCCGAACACCTCCGCTCGGTCTGCAATAACCAACCCGACCTCCCGGTGGCTCAGCACTTCAACCCCCCGTCCCATTCCATATCCGACGTCTCGGTCCTGGGCCTCCTCCACGGCCAGAGTGAGCAACACCGCAAGTTGGAGGAACAGCACCTCATATTCCGCTTGGGGAGTCTGCATCCTCTGGGCTTAAACATTGAATTTTCTCAATTCTGTTAACCCAGACTGCCCCCTCCCCCTCCCCACCTCTCCCTCAGCCCTCAGGCCCTGACATTCCTTCTCCATCTCCCCCCCCCCCACCCCAGTCGCACTAGCTTCTCATTTTCACACCACAAGCAGCTTACAATGGCCTGTTTCCTTTATCATCAATACTTTTTTGCATATCTTTCATTCATTGTTATTATCTCTCCACATCACTGTCTATATCTCTCGTTTCCCTGATCCCTGACCAGTCTGAAGAAGGGTCTCGACCCGAAACGTCGCCTATCTCCTTCGCTCTTTAGATGCTGCTGCACCCGCTGAGTTTCTCCAGCTTTTTGTGTAACCCTCGATTCTCCAGCATCTGCAGTTCCTTCTTTAACACCACACAGAACTTCCTGTCCTTGGTCTTCTCCACTGTCAGAGTGAGGCTAAACACAAATTGGAGGAACAGCATCCCATATTTCACATGGGCAGCTTACAGCCCAATGGTATGAATATTGATTTCTCTAACTTCAGGTAGCCTCTGCATTCCGTCTCCCTCTATCCCTTCCCCATCCAAGTCACACTAGCTTGTCATTTTCACCTAACAAACAGCTAACAATGGCCTGTTTCCTTTATCATCGTTATTTTTTTGCATATCTTTCATTCATTGCTCTTTATCTCTCTACACATCATCGCCTATATCTCTCATTTCCTTTATCCCATACCAGTCTGAAGAAGGGTCTCAACCTGAACCGTCACCCATTCCTTCTCTCCAGAGATGCTGCCTGTCCTGCTGAGTTACTCCAGCTTTTTGTCTATCTTTAACCTAAACAATGTTGCTTTTTGAATGCAGCAGCTTTCAGTCATAACCTCAAAGATTGATATATTTTACTTAATAAATTAACAGCTGTATTGAATATTACATTTATGAAGCAGCCGCTTTTATGAGAGTTTGGACTTCTATATATAGAATATATTGTCTAGCTGGAACAGTGTGTTCATTCGTTGCTATGTGTGCATGCACTTTATTGTATTTTCATAAAGTATCAGCAATATATATTTTAATAAAAAATATACTATAGTGATTTTCTTTTTGCACAGAACAGCAACCAGTTTCTCAGCAAACTGAACGACTGAAGAACAGATATAGGATTCATGCCTTCTATGCCTATATTCTGTTGTACTGAAGCAAAGCAAGAATTTCATTGTCCTATCTGGGACACATGACAATAAACTCTCTTGAATCTTCAGACTGAAAGTTTGGGGAGGAAAGGGAAACGAGAGACGAGAGAGAGTTTTGTTTGGTTTAGAGAATATTATAAACTTTTGATGTGTTCTTCACTAGCAATTTTAATCTTTTGAAGCAGTTGGAGGGGATGTGTCTTCAATCCAAGTAAAACATTTTTGTTGTAACTTCAGAATTCCATGACAGATCTGGTTTAATTTGCCAACTTAAAAAGGTTAATTTTTAAAGTATTGCTTAGAAACTGGTTTTACAATGAAGAAGCATCCACTATAGTAATTTGTTTTGGGAGGTTTCGAGTGCCTTTATTGCATTTATTAACCTTTCTTTCTTAAGCTTTCCTGTTTACCCCACCCCCACCTGCTCTTGCCCACCCCTATCCAAAACCCACCCAAGACATTTACAAAATCGCTGCTTTTCAAATGACCCAAGTTATCAATGAATGTAGTTGTTGTTCGGAGATGTGTGACCCACGTGACCTATAAATCTGATTGAAAGTTACAGCTTGGGCAACATGGTTGGATTCACTGATGAATGGAAGATTAAGGGCTGTGATTAACCATGTGATTTACAGGCTTGGAATCTGTTGCCAAAGCAACATTCATCAGATGCAGTCAGAATTTCAAGTGACCAAATGAAATTCAGGTAGTGCACCACTTTCTTTTGCTTTTCTATTTCTCCTATGTGGCCTACACTTCAAAGTGTAGAATAAATCTTTGATGAATCTGCTTTCCACCCTAAAGCTGTCTGTTACTCATCAGATACCTAGTTGCAGTTCAGTGAACAGAAGAAAAGGTTTTAATAAAAACCATGCCAAAGGCTGTAATGCATCATTTTAGGCTTCTAATTACATTACAATGACAAATATCAATGGTGACAATAGCAATAATCTATATCCTTTAATAGCAGGTTGGAAAGGATTTGGGACTCTTGCCATTATATTAGAGTCAGTCTCAAAAGGAGATTATTAGGAGTATGTATTGGCAGTATTATTGTCTGATAACCCAGGCTCTGTGAAAGGATCTGTAAATAAATGATGCCTCACTATCTGTCTTTCCCAGAGGACAAAGGAGGGCACCTTACACTGTGACCATAGATCTGCTGGTGTTGCTGTGGTAACCCTCTCTTTTAAATTGGGAATGTTGCTGAATTTTCTTAACCTTCTAGTTTCTATATTCAGAGTAGCAATGCTGCTGTGGAGGTTAAATTTCTGTCTTGTACAATTAAAATTGCGTGATAGTGATTTGAGATAGTATCATGATGACGGAGCAGCACCTATCCCACTGCATGTTTTTCACTCCCTCATCTGTTTCTTGAAGGTGGTCTTGGAATGTGGTTCTGCGAACAGGCAATCCATTGAAAACTGGTGCAAATGCAAATGAGACTTCAAACCTGATTTATTGATGTGGGAAATATTACCGTTAAAAGGTGGGTGGTTCAGGTCATGTGCGAAATAAAATGTTTAAAAGTTCAGCCTAGATACCAGTTTGCTCACTTAAAGGGACAGTCATTGAACATGTTTATAGAATCTCCCCATGTTAACATTTTTATCTCATCACATTCTTATTTTATTTCTGACACGGAATCTCCACAGGTGAAGGGTGGATGGGATCCAAGATGAGGATTGGGATGAGTACGACAAAGGAGAAATCTATTGCCTGCTGGATCTGATGCGCTGGCTTGAGGTGGAAAATGAATGTCACTGGTGATTTTTCTTTTCTTTTTTTTCCCAAAGCCCTGGCAGAGATGCAAGTACGATATTAGAGTCAACCACTTAGACAAGTGTCAGATATCTTATTTGCAAGGGTCAACAATTGCTACAACTTTGGCAGCAAAGAGGCCTGAGAGAATGTGTGCATGCTGTGTTTTCAGCTGTTGATGATGTTGCCAATTAATGAGATCAATTTCACTCATGACGGATATCTCCAAATGACACCGGAATGAAATAAATGTAACTTGGAATCCCTCATCTTTAAAGTGTAGTAACGAACTGCCGATGCTGGTTTAAATTGAAGGTAGGCACAAAATGCTGGAGTAAGTCTGGGACAAGCAGCATCTCTGGAGAGGTGAAACGGGTGACGTTTTGGGTCGAGACCCTTCTTCAGTCTGAGGCATTACTTTGTTTCTAGTTTGCTATTTAGTCAAATGTTCAAAAGTATTAAAAATTACAGTGTGTAGGAAGGAGCTGCAGATGCTGGTTTACACCGAAGATGCATACAAAAAGCTGGAGTAACTCAGTGGGTCAGGCAGCATTTCTGGAGAAAGGGAATAGCTGACGGTTTTGGGTTGAGACCTTTTATTCAGACTGAGAGTCGGGAAAGGTAAGCAAGAGATATTAAAGGTATATAGAACAAATGAATGAAAGAAATGTAAAAAGCAATGATGATCAAAGAAAGAGGGAGCCCACAATGGTCCATTGTTTGCTGTGGGGTAGGTGATAATGAGTTTAGGTTAGAGATATAGCGCGGAAACATACCCTTAGGCCTACTGGGTCCGCGCCGAGTCCAGGCACGGAACTCGCTATCAAAATATGGGGGGGGAAGCAATTTTGTTGGGCCACACACACGCGCGCGCGCGGCTTCGGAGGCTCAATCCAGGGCTAAATGCAGCTCAATTCTGCCTGTCTCGCTGGGTTAGCCTACAAGCCCTGACTGGACTGACGGGACACCAGCGCTGCTTCTCCACGCTGGCCATATTTCCGGCAAGCCCAGGCAGGTTAACCTGGCGGGACAGGCAGAGTTGAGCTGGGTTTAGCGCTGCTTCTCTGCACTGGCTGTGGGCCTGGGGGTACAGCTCCCGTCTGACTGCTGACGTCTCTGGCCACCCGTGTGGGAGCAGTGCTAGAGAGCTGACCGGGATCGATCCTGGCTGCTGATGATGCGCAGGTCTGTGCCATGTCTCCCTCCTCCAATCATCGCACTGAATCATCATGTCCCACCCCCATTGCCTGCTGACCGACATCTCTCTCGCCCAATCGGCGCCCTCGATCAGCAGTCCCGCCTCCACTGTCTCGCGGAAAGCAGCGATTTGAAAATCCGGATGACAAAAACTTGGAGGTATGTCCCCACCTCCCAAAACATGGCGTGGACGTGTCCCCTCTGCCCCCCCCCCCCCGGGTTTTCCGCCCCTGCCGCCGACCAGCGATCGCCACACATTAACACTATCCAACACCCACTAGGGACAATTTTTACATTTACCAAGCAAATTAACCTACAAACCCGTATGTCTTTGGAGTGTGGGAGGAAACCGAAGATCTCGGAGAAAACCCATGCAGATCATGGGGAGAACGTACAAATTCCATACAGACAGCACCATGTTCTCCGTCGCTGCATTCGTTGTAAGGCAGCAACTCTACCGCTGCGCCACCGTGACCGCCCACTTATACTGACAGTAAAACTCAACAGGATAACAGTAAAACTAGTATGAAGACTATAGTGGGGGTTGGATGGGGAGAGAGAGGGGATGCAAGGGTTACTTGAAGTTAGAGAAATCAATATTTATACTGCTGGGTTGTAAGTAAAAATTGTTGTTTGTTGCATAGACAAAGATAGCGTTTGCTGCCACAAAGTATACTAGGCTACCTGAGAAACCTTGGGGCATCTTACTGTAGGATGTTTAAGATAGTGATGGTGTACTGGGGAGTAGCAATCCATTTGATATAATGTTTTTAATATCTTCAGGACAAGTGCATTTAAATGGAAAAATAAAAGTTCATTCAGTTTCAAGAGTTGTCTATCATTTATTAGAATGGAAGCCAATATATTTTATTTTTTCAAAAAAAAAAAGTCGCTTGAAAAATCTGAACTATAAATGTGTGTCAAGATGCTGAGAAAATAGAAGTAGCTCATTGTGGGCAGAACATCGTGAGATTGACATTAGTCACCATAAATATAAATATATCCATCTTTATGTGTCAGATTGATGATCTTGTGGTTCCACCTGCAGCTGTATTAATGCAGCATCCAGACCATTGGGCTAAACTGTACTTTTTCTCCACTTGTCAAGAGCAATTACTGTACAGATAGAAACTGGCAGAGTAAAATGTGACTCATTTTCGTAAAATGTAAACTTGAGCCAAGGAATTTGAAAATCATTTACTTCAAATGTGCTGGAGGCAAGAGAAAGAGAGAGCTTAAAAAGCATTGACCTGGATAATTTACTTGGGTGTAAGATTTGGGATTGGACATTTGCAGGGTCGGTAGCTCTTAAATCTTGGGTGTGTTGCAATTGTCTACGGCTTACAACCCTTCTCAACTTCCTTTCCTGCTGGATTTACTGAGGTCTAGCAAACATGGTCTGGAAATAATACTCGTATGATGAGTGTTTGGAAGCTCTGGGCCTCTACTCTCTGGAGTTTAGAAGGATGAGAGGGGACTTCATTGAAACTTACCAAATAGTGAAAGGCTTGGATTGAGTGGATTTGGAGAGAATATTTCCACTTGTGGGACAGTCTAGGACCAGAGATCAAACCTTCAGAATAAAAGGATGTTCCTTTAGGAAGGAGATTAGGAGGAATTTCTTTAGTCAGAGGGTGGTGAATGTGTGGAATTCATTGCCACAGAAGGCTGTGGATGCCAAGTCAGTGGATATTTTTAAGGCAGAGATAGATTAATGATTAGTACGGGTGTCAAAGGCTATGGGGAGAAGGCAGGAGAATGGGGTTGAGAGGGGGACATAGATCAGCCATGATTGAATGGAGGACTAGATTTGATGGGCCAAATGGTCTAATTCTGCTGCTATCACTTATGAACATTATAATGGAGCCAGATAGCCTCTTGTTTGACAACCCTTTTCCTGAGAATGGATTGGTTATCTACCTTTGTAAAACAAAAACAGACATGGGCCTAATGAGTGTTAAAGAAGGAACTGCAGATGCTGGAGAATCGAGGGTTACACAAAAAGCTGGAGAAACTCAGCGGGTGCAGCAGCATCTAAGGAGCGAAGGAGATAGGCGACGTTTCGGTCTGAAGAAGGGTCTCGACCCGAAACGTCACCTATCTCCTTCGCTCCTTAGATGCTGCTGCACCCGCTGAGTTTCTCCAGCTTTTTGTGTAACCATGGGCCTAATGAGGTTGGGGTCTAACCACAGCATTGTTAAGCTTGCAGTTTCACCCTGCACTTCCCTGCTTAGATCTTTGGGGTGGAAACTGAACCACATTGCATCCACCCAAAGGAAGTAAAAATCACACCAAGACAAGGTTAGGAACATTCAGTGTCTCTCCCCCCCCCCCCCCCCCAACCCTAATGGTGAAGAAAATGCTTGACCTGAAGCATCTCTGCATAACTAAGGCAGAGATAGATTCTTAGTGATGCAGAGATGCTACCAAGGTAAGTGTCTGCCCTCTGTTTTAATCCAGGCCAGATGTCAGTTTTAGGACGATGAAATGTGTGTTTCCTGAGCAGAGCAGGAGTTGGGCTTGCTGCACACACATCTTCCTGGAATACAAATGGCAAACATAAAAAAATATGAGTATATTTGCATTTTGGTTTTCATTCGTCCTGAGGAAGGAAGCACAAACGTTTTCTTCCATACGAGCACTTTTAACAGGTATAAGCAGAATTTATTTTTTCCTGTTGTCCTTCACTAATGTCACTGCCTCCACTTCCTTGCCTCCATTTGCAGAGATTCTTTCTTCCTCCAAAGCCGCTATTCTTGTTGCTGGCTTGAAAAATATTATTAGTTTTGATATGTATGACATTTTTGTTCTTATTAATGGCCGACTAGATTTGATGGGCAGAATCTGGGTGTCGCCGTCAGCTATGGCAGCCTCGCCAACAGTCTGTCTTTTCGGCATTTTTGTTTTTGTTATTTTCAGTGTGTTTTAAAAGTTTGTGTTAATGTTCTCTGGTTTGTTTTATGTGGACGGTGAGGGAGGGGGTCGGTGGAAACTTTTTTCTAAATCTCTTACCTTGCCGGAGATGCGATTGTTTTCCGGATCGTATCTTCAGTCGCTCTGCGGACTAACATCATGGAGCTGGCAGCCTTGCTCGAGACTGACTTTGAACCCCACCACGGAGCCATGGACTTACTATCGGAGCCTGAGATCCCTTGCCTGGAAACTATGCTCCAACCGCAGCCTGCAGATTTCACCATCGAGGAGCTCACAGTTGGGTAGAAACCGATGTCGGGAAGCTCCAAAGTTGCAGAAGGTTCCACTCGCCCTGACCAGAGGGCCGATCTCCTGGCGCGAGGAGCTGAGATCCCCCTGATGCGGGAGCTTGATCGCCCCTGCGGGAACCAAGATCGCACAGTCAACAGAATGTTCAAGTGCCCCCATCGCGGGAGAACAAAGAATGGAAGAAGATTGGAATATTTTTGCCTTCTATCACAGTGAGGAATGTGGGGGAGTCACTGTGGTGGATGTTCATGTTAACAATTATTTGGGTGTCTTGTTGCTCTTTATTGGTATGACTATGGCGCATCAAATTCCTTGTATGTTGCAAAACGTACTTGGCTAATAAAGTACTATTATAATTATGATTAATAAGAGACCGATACAATTTCAGTTTGATCTCTGATCGTTCCATTGGTGTGCCATCACAACTCTGGTCAAAATGTTATGCTTTCTTGCCCTGACATTAAAAAGGGTCCTGCAGTCCTGAGTATCCCTGGTAAATCTTTAAGGGCCTGTCCCTACTTACGTGTCCCTGGCACACAAATTACGCGACGACGTGGTCGCGTTGAGGCGCACGGGCATCTTATGGCCACGTGGGGCTGGTCCCACTGAGAATCGCGGAGGGGTATCTAGTTGTGCGCTACATTGCACGGGTCTCCGAAATTTTTATAGCGAACGAAATCTTCGCGTGCCATCGGCCTGTCGCGGAACTGACAGCCAAAGTGTGACAGGCCCAAGATCCTGGCGCGACACAGCGTCTCACCTGCAGCAGCAGCAGAAGCAGGCAAACGCTCACCAAACTCGGCCTGTGGCTCACGGTCATTGTGGTCCGGATCCGCCCCCATTTCCACTCCCAGAGCGAGGCCGAGAAAATTGAAGGTAGACACAAAATGCTGGAGTAACTCAGCGGGACCAGCAGCATCTCTGGAGCGAAGCAATTGGTGACGTTTCAGGTCAAGACCCTTCTTTTCAGACTGAAGAAGAGTCTTGACACGAACCATCATCCATTGCTTCTCTCAAGGGATGCTGCCGGTGCCGCTGAGTTACTCCAGCTTTGTGTCCTTCTTCAAATGATGTCGCGCGCGCCACGAGGTCGCGTAATTTGCGTGCCACGGACACGCATGTGGGACAGGCCCTATACCCTCTCCCCCTCCCCCCCCCCCCCCCCCCCCCTCTCTCTCTCTCTTTTTTATGAATCCAGTCTGCTTCCAAGATTTCCCTTTATTCGGCCAATTCCAGGTTTTCTTCATAGTTATGAACGTCTTTAATTGGATCTGCCTTGAGTTGAAGAGAGCCAAGAAAATAATAAATGTGCTTTAGTGGGATGATTTATTTGAAATGATTAAGCAAACATCTTTGTTGCTTGTGAATATAGAAGCATCTTGTGACTATTATGCATGATTTTAGTTAAACTGTGAATTGTTATGTTCCAACTGAACTTGACCATTTATGAATAATAGCACCTATCTTGTTTGGATTACCTTAATATAGAAATTCATCTTCTTGCATTTGCAGCATTTAACAAAAGTGTAATTATATTGTTCTAATTATCTAAAATTGTGGTAAATTATGTTTCATATCATTTGATTAAGTATAATCATTTTAACCTTGTTACTACATGAAGAAACTATCACATGGTCAATGGCTCACTGAACTGAAACATTGATTTTGGATGCCTGTGTATGTAGACGTTTCTTTGTGCTCTGCAGTCTATGCAAGTTTATTCAGCACTCCACAGTCAGCTCATGAGAACCTAATATGCAACACTGGTGACACTGGTATGGATATTATGGGAGTCCATATTGTTAAAAGTGAGACTGGGTAAAGTGTCAATTTATAAAGAAAGTGTGGCAACCAGCTTGATGGATCCTTTTGTACAATATTAGAAAAGAGCACTTACAATGAGTTTGAAGGATTGCAAACAACATAATGGGACATATTGAAAAACTTGGTAGCTGCAATAGTTCACAGGGGGCATTTAGCAGGTACTTAGTTAAAATGAACAGATTCATTGCAGCCAATAATATCATAAAAGTGACAGGAGAAAATGCTGAGGAACAGAACTCTATAATCGATTTTCAATGGAGTTGGTTATGCCCAACACAGGTTAATGTATTTCCGACATGCAATTGGGTTAATGTTCAGTTTGACAATGCATTAGAACACTAAAGGCTGACTTTGTCATGGCACTGGCTGAAGTTTTCCGATTATAAATTAGGTATGTTTAATCAATAGACTGGAAAATGCAATTGCCAGTTGTTGATTTGAAGAACCTATCAAAACACATATTTTGAAGCATTTCTGGGATCAAGCATTGGAATGCATTTGCATACAGATGAACAGATCAATGCATCCAAGCAATACTCTTAAAAGTCTTGGCTTCAAATAGGTGAGTTAGATTGGTGTTGGAAGTAGCATTAGAAAACCATAAAGATGTTTCAGTTTGTTTGGAATACAGTGGCAGTAACAGCTGGGTCATCTTTAGCATGTGATAAGTTATGTGATAAGAAAAGGGCTTGGCACAAACTATAGGTTATTCACAGAGACCTTAGTAGTGATATCTGGGGGCAGTCATGCATGTCCATTGGGGCACAGAAAGAGTACTGGACCATTAATGCTGAGTTCCACTAGGGTAGCTGGGGAATTTAAATTCGACAAATTAAATAAATCTATAATATTGTTTTTAAAAAGAATGCTAGTCTCCATCCAGTACTGATGAAACAAACATATTTTCATTAAAAACCCCTTTGGTTTGAGGAAAGAAAATTGTCTTCCTTACTATTTTAGCATATGTGACTTTAGACCCACCAAATGATCAATGCAGTTAATAAGTAAATGCCTCCTTGGTTTGGATGGCATTTAATGATGTTTTACTTGTACTTGGCAATTGTACTTGTTGCCTATGACATTACAATGCATAAATGAAATAAATATATTTTAAAAAAATGCACAACTCTGCTAGTGAAATGAAGACCAGTTTGCATGTTGAGTGGCATTAATGCAACTGACTAGGGCATGTGAGTTTAAGACCACCATCAGGATAAATGGTTGGAGTGTTGGGATGCGCATTGATGCAACCAAACATTTTTTGGTGATGGGACTAATGTCTACAGACGCAAGTTCACATTGACATAAGATTGTGGGAATGCTTGGAAACTAAGGGTCCATAATCACCATATCCCACCATAATCATCATCATACTTTATTAGCCAAATATGTTTTGCAACATACGAGGAATTTGATTTGACGTACAGTCATACCAATAAAAAGCAACAAAACACACAAAATACATTTTACCATAAACATCCACCACAGTAACTCCTCCACATTCCTCACTGTGGTGGAAGGCGAAAAAAGTTCAATCTCTTGCCTTCTTTGATCTCCCGCAACCGGGGGGCCTCGAGCCTTCCGTTGATGGGCCGATCCTGACTCCCGTAATCTGTGGCGGGTCCTTGTGTCGGGGCGATCAAGCTCCTGCATCGGGGGGGAATCTCAGCTCCCCCGCGTCGAGTGATCTACCCTGGATCCGGGCTGGTCAAAACCTTCTGCGACTGGAGCTTCCCGATATCAATCTCTACCCGAGACTGCAAGCTCCTCGATGTTGAAATCCGCAGGGTTGGGGCGTCGATCCCAGGCAATGGATCGCAGGCTCTGATGCTAAGTCCACGGCCCCGCGGTGGGGCTCAAAGTCAGTCTCAGGCAAGGCCACCAGCTCCATGATGTTAGGCCGCAGAGCGACCGGAGATATGATTCGGAAAACAATTGCATCTCCGGCAAGGTAGGAGATCTAAAAAAGTTCCCCCTCCCCCCTCCCCTCCCCCCTCCCCTCCCCCCTCCCCTCCCCCCCTCACATAAAACATTAACACATACTTTTAAAACACATTTAAAAAAACTCCAAAAAAGATGAAAACAGAAAGACCATGGGCGAGGCTGCCATCGCTGACGGAACCGCCCATGGATCTTTCTGTCCACCTGCTGCTGCTGCCCCCTCACTGCCAACCTTCCATCTCCTCATCACACTCTTTAATTTACAACTTAATGCTTGGTTTTGAATTACAATTGCTGAGCAATTCTATCACAGACCTATTCATGAATTTCACCATGGACCCTTGTGTATTCTGCTTCATAAAACTCGTGTATATAAATAGTTTTTCCTGCTCCCGATACGAGATCCCATTTTACTACATCTTGTGCCTTTTTATTCACTCAGGGATATGAGTGTTGTTGGCCACGGAAGAATTCAATGCCAGTAGCCTCATCGTACTTCAAGGAGTTGTACATGGGTGCTGACTGCACTGAGTTTGTATGTTCTCCCTGTGGCCACATGGGCTTCCTCCGTTTCCTCTTACATTCCAAAGACATGCAGGTTTGTAGATTATTTGGCTTCTACAGTGTATGGACCTAGTGTATGGGTGATCGCTGGTCGGTGCTAGTTCGGTGTGCGGAAGGCCTGTTTCCACACTGTATCTCTAAATTAAACTAAACTAGGCCCGTACGGTCTTTCCTCCTTCTCCCTGCTTCTGTGCAGCAAAAGGTACAGACGTTTGAAAGCACGCCATACCAGACTCTGGACCAGCTTCTGCATGGTCCTTCCATAAGCTAGGGCACTGCCCAATTTACTTCTGCCCCATTCAGGACATTGGACTTTGTCTTTGATGCTCTACGTTACAATACTGAGAACTGTATTCTGCATTCTGTATCTTCCACCTATTGTTCTTGAGTTTGACGATTGTATTTGTGTCTCGTATATGTTCTGTTTCGATAGCATGAAAAACAAAGCTTTTCACTGCACCTCAATACACATGATAGTGATAAACCTTGAACCTATATGGACTTCTTCGAACACTCCTACCTGTGTTTCATTCAATGCTCATTATTAGAATGAAAATGAGATTATTTAAAATATGCAATTGAAGTTTGTAAATTCAAGTCTGTGGAAATTATTAGTTTTTCCTATTATACAATAAGCTCTGACATATATCTAGTGAGGTTGACATCAACCAGTCTTATATTGTAACTGTAAACATTAGGTCTTTTTCTTGAATGCCATCTGTCTGCAGACTGGTTAATTAATCCACTAAATGGCCTGTCCCACTTCGGCTATTTTTTAGGTGACTACAGGCGACTCAGCTGTCGCATCTTGGTCGTCGGGGTGTCGCCTGTATGGTCGTGAGTAGTCTCCTCAGTCGCCCAAAGAGTCGTAGCGTCTTTCTGGTTGCCGTTGGATTTTCAACATGTTCAAAAATTTACGGCGACAGTCGGCAACAGTGGGCTTGATGCCAATGAGTGTAGATTGACTTCTCCTGACGTAGGTGCTGTCGCAGGTTGTCGCCAGATGACGTAGGTTATCGCCGGTGCTGACTTCGGTGAATTCAATTGGTGACTACCTACATCAACTGGCGACAGGGACCGGTGACTGAATTGTCTTCAGTTGTCACCGACAGGGTCTTAGCTTGTCGCGGGTAGACGTAGGTTGACTTCGGTTGTCGTAGGTTGTCGCCTGTGTGGTCGTACGTTGTCGTAGGTGTGGGCGTCCTAATGTGTCGCCGGTTGTCGGTAGCTTGCCGTAGCTTGACGTCGACTAGGTGGTAGGTTGTTGTAGCTTGTCGTGGGCATTGACACAGGGGGGTCCAGCCGCCGGTTTTTTGGCGACCTACTACAACTATGACACTCGCCGGCAGTCGTCTAAAAATACGCCTAATTGAAACAGGCCCTTTACAATGCTGTTGTCAATGATTTTTTTCCTGGAAATCAGTTTTACAACTTTGTGCTTAATTCTCCTCCTTCAATCATAACTTTTAACAGCAATGTATCTTCTTTTACTTATACCTTGACTGTACATTTTACCTCAATTTTCTTTTCACAAATAAAACTAGTTTAATGCACAGATTTATTTTGTACTAATTACATCATGGTTGCATGCCTCAAATTTCTCAAGGACATTACCGTTCTCTGTCTGATTAAATGAATAATAATGTTGCTACCATTTCCCGATACGAGCTACATATCAGTTAAATTATCTGGAATACTATTCTGGGTACATTGTAACTTTATTTCTGATGTGCTTGTTGCAGGATTTGAGTATATATTTATGGAACAATTCTTTGTGAGTACTTTCTCAATAATATGTTAAAGGAGTGATCAGGTTTGTTTTTCTGAGGAATTCTTTAACATCTCACCAAAAGCTATGGATATGTGAGTAAATGAATTTTACCAGATTAGGCAACCTTGAAACAAGTGCAGGTTTCGGTGGAATGTTGATAGGATTTTCTTCATATTTGGTAAATAAATATGCAATTGTTTACTGTAAATGCAAAGATTTTAACAAGAGAAGGAGAATATGTATCCATCAAATATTTTGCACTGATTTTAGAATATTTGTCTATTCCCCAGGCCCCAATTTGTCATTTCAGCCTTTTATAGCCATAATAATAACTAAACGTTTCTTGTTATAAATGAACAGCATAGAAATATCTTAATCTAGTTCAAAGGATGGATTTAAGAGAGAGTTAGATAGAGCTCTAGGGGCTAGTGGAATCAAGGGATATGGGGAGAAGGCAGGCACGGATTATTGATAGGGGAATATCAGCCATTATCACAATGAATGGAGGTGCTGGCTCAAAGGGCCGAATGGCCTCCTGCTGCACCTATTTCCTATGTTTAATTATTGCCCATTAACATTTGGTAGCTATAGATTGGGTATTGGCAAGGAAGCATTTAAATTCCAACAAGTGTAATATAAATATGCAATTAAATCCTGGACTCTAAGTTTGGGAGTGATGAGAATGCAGCAAATAGGTGTGTAGAATGCAGGAGGATGAATTGTTGACTGGTGGAGGGTGAGTGCCTAGAGTGAGGGAGAAGTGGGAGGGAAATGCAGTGAAAGAGATTTGGGTCGAGCGGGTGGAGGAAGCAAGATGGGAGGGATTGATACTTGCTTTCCTGGAGATCCTATTGAACCTAATGGCAGGATTTGGTGAACAGTTTTTTAATTGCCATTTTCTGGCACATCCAAGGTGTGTTGTCTGCCAGTCTGTCAGTTGGGCCTTGCCTTTAGCATTTGGTTGAAGCTGGGGAAAGATGGGATGGGGAAAGGAGGATCACATGGGTTGGAGTCAAAGTAGAATATAAGTACATACGAAAATAGGAGCAGGGGCAGGCTATTTGGCCCTTCAAGCCCATTCCTCCATTACGACTGAACTTCAAGCTCAGCACCACTTTATAGCACCATCCTTGTATCTCATGATTCCATCAAAATACAGAAATTATGTAATTTATGGACATTCCATAAATCTCTGTTTTGAATTAACACAATGATTGAGCTTCCTCAGAGTGATGAAATATCTCCTTGTTTCAATCATGAATGGCTCACTCCCTATTTTCAATCTTTGCATCTAATCATAGACTGAATCAGAGAAAACATCCTCCCTTCAGCTTGTCTGTTAGGCCTCGGAAGTATTTTGTATGTTTCTATGCTGTCCAATTCTATAAGAATTATGAAAATCATTTTTAATTTCTGAAGAAGGAACATTGTTTTGCTTTCCACAGATGTTGCCTTACCACCAGACCATAAGTCGTAGGGGCAGAATTAGGTCATTTGGGCTTTTGAGTCTGCTCTGCCATTTGATCATGGATGATCTAGTCTGCCTCTCAATCCCGTTCTCCTGTCTTCCCATCATAACCTTTGACAACCTTTCTAATCAAGAATCTCTGCTTTAAAAATACCCAATGACTTGGCCTCCGCTGCCATCTGTAGAAATGAATCCTCTGGCTAAAGATATTACTTCAAATCTCCATTCTAAATGTACATCCTTTTATTTTGAGGTTGTGCCCCTGGTCCTTGATTCCCACCACTGGAAATATCTTCTCCACGCCCACTCTATATACGCCTGGGGTTTTCCAGTGTTTTCTTATGTTCACATTAGTAATGGGTTTTACTTCGATAAAGTTATGTCTCTGCGGTCTTTGCAACAGAAATCTACATTGCTGGAATTTTAGGTAGATAACTGAAAGGTTTTAAACCCAGAATAATGTTTGCAGCAAAAATGTGGAATGTCCATAATTTACAACAACACAATTAACTGTGTGTCCTTTGTTTGTTCATTCGTTGACTTTAGAGGTTTGTTTGAAGGCATAAGTGTCTCTCAAAAATCTAGTATAGACTCTAATTATTTTACTACAGATCTAACCCAGCGAACCAAAACTATGTTCTGCAGCCTGAGTGTTTAGGGTTACTAATTTATTAGGATGTATCAGTCCTATTCCGTTTAATGTATTTCTTTAGCTTTTTAGTACATTCTGCTCACTGGTTATTCTTTAAAAGATTTTTTGAAAAATAAGGACACTGGTACCTGCATAGCACAATTTGATTTTGCTGCAGAATTCTTGTCCTTAAGTCCAGATTTAAAACAAATATTCCGGTTGCATACTGCTGTGCTAGGAATCTCTGCTATCACTGCTCCTCCAGCGATGAATCATCTGACGGCTTAGTGTGGAGAGGTTTCTTGTGAGGGGTGGTGGTAGACAGACTGGGATGCTCCACATAGCGACATTGACCCTGGTAAACATGGTGAGTACCGACTCTGCTGTTAACAGTGGTGGCTGCTTCAGATGACAGCAGTCAGTCGTATGGTTTTGCTCATGGTCTCATTTGGATGTGATGAAGCAACTGCATCCCTGAATGCACAAATCAAGTCAAGTCAAAGTCAAGTCAAACAAACTTTATTGTCATTTAGAAATACATCGATAAATGCAATTCCAAATGAAATTCCATTGCATTTGGCTCCCTGTGCAACATGATAATTAACAGAAGGAGAAACATGGATAAAATGGATAAAAAGGATAAAAGGATAAATAGACAATGGTGGCAGCCCATTACATGGCATTCAGGAGTCTGATGGCTCGTTGGAAGAAGCTGTTGCAGAACCTTGATGTTCTGCTCCTTATGCTACGATATCTTTTGCCCGAGGGCAGCAGAGTGAACAGTCCGTGATGGAGATGTGTGGGGTCTTTTATAATACTGCTGGCCTTAGACACGCAACGTTTGGTCGCAATATCCCCGATTGAGGGGAGAGAAGTCCCAATGATTTTTCCCGCTGTCCTCACCACTCTGCACGGACTTCCAGTCAGAGGCTTTACAGTCCCCAAACCAGACAGAGATACAGCTGGTCAAAATGCTCTCTATGGTGCCCCTGTAGAAAGTGGTGAGGATGGGATGGGGGAGGTGTGCTCTTCTCATCCGGTGCAGAAAGTGCAATCGCTGCTGCGCTCTCTTAACTGTTGATGAGATGTTATTTGACCAGGTCAGACTGTTAGTGATCTGCACCCCCAGGAACTTAGTGCTACTGACCACCTCCACATCGCTGTCATTGATGTGAAGTGGTGTGGGACTGTGCCGGTTTTTCCTGAAGTCGACGATGACCTCCTTTGTTTTTTCGACATTCAGGATCAGGTTGTTCGTATTGCACCAGTCCACCAGTTGTTTCACCACCACCAGCCTTGAGTAATTTATCATGGTAATAAACCCCATTGGAAATGTTGACTGGGCACAGCATTTGTACCTGGTTTCCAGCACAGCAACAATGTCAAGAATGCCTGTGCAATGTTATAATAATTCCTTTTCAGTATTGATCCCACTTGCACTTTCATTCCTGAAGTGGCATCAATTTAGGTAAATTTTAAATACTTTGTTTAAATATAAAACTGTGATTGTGAAACAAATTGCACAACGATTATCAATCTACTTCAGCATTTTGTAGAGAGTGCATTATGTTGTGCATTTGAAGGATCAATTTATTTTTCAATTCATGTTAGTTCAAGCAAGTAAAGGCTCTTTAGTTAAAGCAAGTAAAACCTTTGAGTGAAATGGATAGAAAGTAGCTGTGAAACTTGTCACAATGAGGATAGCTTTCATCTCTACTTTTTTTCTTTCGTTTATCATATTATTTAAAGAAAATGGGGGTGATGGGTCGCTCCCTCCAACAAGCAATCAAGTCATTATCAAATTCTGCAGAAAAAAGCAGCAATTGGCTTTGGATCAAAAGGAGAGACAGCAATTGGGTTGCAAGATGAAGACAGGAGATTATGGAATTGGGGAGGGGGGGTGTAAATGGAACGCCAGGTATCACCGTTGAGCCCTCTGGAGATGTTGTGGGCTTATCAATGAAACGTCAAAGAAAGAGGGTGCCCACCTGATGACCCTGATGACGTACCTACCCTACCTTTGACCACTCCAATCCCACTTCAAGTAGCAAGAGTGCCGACTTACTACAGGGATTGAACCATCAAGTCCTATTAGCTCTACAGTGTACTATGTTTACATATTCTATTTTGCTGCAGCAAGTACGAATTTCATTGTTCTATCTGGGACATATGACAATAAAACACAGGGAATGAATGGATGATTTAAAGTGGCAATAGAGCTAAGAGGCGAAAGGACTCGGGAACAACTAGCTAACTGGATACAGAGTTAGCTTCATGGAAGATAGCAGCGGGTGATGGTGGAAAGTTGTTTTTCGGACTGGAGGCTCGTAACTAGTGGTGTCCCCAAGGGTTGGTGCTGGGCCCTTTGTTGTTGGCCTTCTATAACAACGATTTGCATGAAAATATACAAGGCGTGGTTAGTAATTTTGCAAGGCAGTATCATAAGATGGTGAATAAAATGTAAGTGGGCCACAGTATGGCAAATGGAGATTAATTCAGATCAGTACAGAGTGTCGCATTTTCTCAAAACTAACCAGGGTAGGTATTTCACAGTGAACTGTAGTACCTGTGGAGTGTTATAGAACAAAGAAACAGAGTACAAGTAAATAATTTCCTAAAAGTGGCGACACAGATTGGCAAGGTGGTAAAGAAGGCATTTTGTATTCATGCCTTCATCATCAAGGACACCAAATACAGAAATTGGGACGTTATTTTGCACTTGTACAAGACATTGGTGAGGCTGCACCTGCATATTATGTTCTGTTTTGGTCATCCTGTTATGTGAAAGATGCCGGTAAGCAGGAAAGAGTGCAGAAAAGATTTCAGAGGATGATGCCAGGACTCAAGGACCTGATATTGGAAGAGGTTGGCAGGGCTAGGGCTTGACTCCTTGGAATGCACTGACTGAGAGATGATCTTGCAGACGTGTGTAAAAGCATTAGCATAGATTGGGTGAATGCACAGCTTTTGCCCAAGGTTTGTGGAAAAAAGAACTAGAATTAAATCTCAGTATTGACAGCATGGTTTAAAAAAAAAACCACACAGTACCAGAAACTGCATGCAAAAGAAAAAATGATATTGGATTTGGAGAAACAATGCACCAAAGAGTTACCAGGGGTCATTAGCTTGGGATCCAAGGCCAGAAGTTCAATCTCTGTTATATACTGCATAACATAATAACACATTTTTTGTTCTCTTTGTCTTAGACTTGGTTCTTTTGAGCTATGCAATCACATATTTAGATATTTTGACTCCATAACCTCGTGTTAAGCATAACTGGAGATCAACTAGTTTATACACCCAACACATCTTTCTTGGACATTGTTGTTAGCTTCAAAACGATCCCACCACCAGTCACATTTTCCCCTTCCCACCCCTTTCTGGTTTCTTAGTGACTCCTTAGTCCACTCACCTCTCCCCATACATTCATGCCCTTTCTCAGTAACTGTCCCATGCAACTATGGTAGGTGCAACACCTGTCCCTAATCTCCTCCTCTACCATAATTCATGGATACAAAACAGCCCTTCCAGGTGAGACAGAGGTTTACCTGCACCTTCTCCAACTCTTGCTCTCGATCTCGCCTTCACTACATCGGTGAGACCAAGCGTAGACTAGTTGAACTCTTGCACTGTCTGCCAAGGCCTGCAGGATCTCATGATCCCTCGAGACTGAAAATATCTCTTCCTAAACCAATCGGTCTGCTCTTGGTCTCCTCCATTGCCAGAGTGAAGGTACGCACAAACTGGACGAATAACACCTCGTATTCTGCTTGGATAGCCTACAACCCAGGACCATGAATATTGAATTCTTCATTTTCATGTTACTTTTACCCTTTCCGGCTCTTCTAACCAACTCTTGCGCGCATCTTTCATTCCACTATTCCTGCCCCATCACCCAGGTCCCTATCCTGTCATCACCTCCTCTTTCTGATTATCACCCACTTTCTCTACCCGAATACTCAATTATTTATTCCAACCACAACCTCTCCTTCTGTCTCCTCATTCCACATCTTTCTTTCTTATGAGATTCTACAATTTGCTCCACATCACCTCCAGCCTTTGTGTACCATTTTCACCCATCTCTTCCCCCAATCGACCTAGATCCATCTACCACTTGGTAGCTCTTGCCTTATCACGTTCCTTCACATCTTTCTGTGAGCTATCTTCCTGATTCTCCATCAGTCTGACAAAGGGTGCTGACCCAAAACAACGTCTGCCCATTTCCCTTCACAGATGCTGTTTGAACTGCTGAGTACCTCCACGGTTTTGTTCTTTGCTTAAGAGGCCAGCACCTGCAGTCTCTTGTTTCCATTAGAAGATGTACTGTTCGCGAGAGGGAATGTGACTACAGGGAATAGGACATCAGAGATGCGGGATTTGGGTTTCCCCATAACTTCCACATTTTTTTCCCCCAAGTAGGAAATGACATTTGAGTTAAGAAGATTATGGGGCATATGTAAGCAATATATAATGAAAGTATGAAATAGACACTTTATTTTTTTATACACGTCCCGAGGGAGATAAAGTATAATACATGACGGGGAGGTAATGCAGGATGGGTTGATGAACTTGTGAGAAAGGGTCCTGACCCAAAATGTCATTTGTCCATTCCCCATTTTTGTCAGAAATATATGTACGGAGTGGTATGTGGTGTTGAGATGGTAATCTGGCCTTTTATGCAAATGCAAAAATGTCAAAATGCAAAAGCTAAAAAAAAACATGGTGAGAGGAAAAGAGCAGTGTTTAGTGTTGAGGCACAAAGGGACGGGCAGCACACAAGGTGGGCCGAGCAGCAGAGGAGGACAATGTGATAGTGATGTTCTGAGAGGTAGGGTTTTTTTTTTCAAGGAGACCAATGAATAACTGGAGGATCAGAAGGTGAAACACAAAACCAGAGTTTAGCGTTGAAATTTTTCCCATTGATGAATATATGAATACTTGAGACATCAAGTATATGCATCAGAGAACAAATTACTGTTGCCATACTCTTAATTGCTGCCTGCAGCACTGCACCAGCTCGAAAAATAATCTTTGGGGCCAGGAACTAAGTCAATAAAGTCATTGTGTACTTTTCCCTCTCTTCATATTGGAGGTTATGTTGCATTGATAATAAATATCGATAGATCAAAGTTAATCGATTAGTTCAGGTTCTGAGCACTCCTTTACAGGAAATACATAAGATCAATAAAAATGGTACTATGCAGATTTATTGGAATGGTGATCTCAATATGGAAAGCTTAATTAGGAGAAGGTTAATTTAGAACTTCGAGCTGTTTAAATGGAACAGTGAGATTAAGAAGCATGTAATGGGTTTTCAAATACGGTTTTAAGATCAAAGAATAATCAGGGCAAAACTTAATGTTACTCTTAATTAGAGAATAGAAACGTTTTATAGGAATATATAACAGCAGGTTGATAGATACCTTAACCACAAATAGTTCAGTTGAACATGATGAAAACATTTAAAAGGAAATTGGTTAATTAATTCCAAAGGTTGGAGAGAATGGCTGGAAAAATGGGATAAACATTGATAGCTCCAGATAAAGATTCAATATGGATGTAAATTACTTTACAGTAATTTCTAGGATTCAATAAATGCAAAACTGTAACTTAATCGAGGTTCTGAAGATGACCTAACAATGGGAGCAAAGATCAAAGGATAACATCATTCCAAAATTCTGATATTGATTACAGCCAAAATGTCATCAGGGCATATTCCTCTTTCATGACGTGCAGTAAATCTTTGCTAAATAAATTTGTGACATCTCAATCTGAATGTAAAATTTGGTAATTTTAAGAATAGCAGTCAGCTGGGCATTTAAGGAATGTTGTTGTATTTGCCTTTAATAATTATCAATTTTCTAAATTGTTTGGTGTACTCCAATTGAATCACTAATGATTCTGTTGAAAAGATTTCTTCATCAATCTTAAGGGGGAAGAGTTTCTACTGAGTGAACACAGCAGAGCAGGTATAAATATGTCCATTGCTGCACCCATTTTTGTGATCTTGATTTTTCACTCTGCTTATTTGTTATATACTGAATGGCATTGGGAAAAAATTAAAAACTTTTTTTTTAACAAAACAACTAAATCAAGCTTCAATCTTCCAGCTAAGGGAAAACAATTATGGAAAAACAATGCATATGTCAATTTCTTAGTAAATTTATGGAAAATAGCAAAGGAAACGAAATTGCAATGTATCTTTAATTATTTAATATCTTTGATGTCTTTGCACCTTAACTTTTAGTGCCTCCCCAAATGGATTAAAACGATTGGAGTGTGTAGAAGTACTCCACATTAACTGATTTACCTGAGTGTGGTGGTGTTTTATTATTTGGAGAGACTTGGAGTTATAGATTAATGCAAAACATTACGGAAACCAATGTTGCTTTGTACATAATTTGCACTGAAACGTTGATATTTTGCTGTGTTTGTAGTGAATAAAATATTGTAAGCTAGTGGAAACAGCAGACCCCAATGTATATAATGACACCATGAGGCAGAAAACAGGATTTATGATCTTGTGAATTTTAATTCTTGTATGTGGCAGTGTTTCTCTTGTATTAAGTAAGCCATTTCAGTCCACTCCATTCTAACCGTCATATGATGATGCCCTTGTTGGGATTCTAAGTACCTTGGTGGCTTTCAACAAATGGTCTCACCTGTCCAAGTTGCAGATTAAAATGAAGACTGCAGATGCTGGAATTATGAGAGGAAAAAATAAACAGTTGGGGGATTTCAGTAGGATAGACAATCTTGTCTACTTCCCTCCACAGATACTGTCTGACCTACTGATTTCCTCTGGCAGATTTTAATTGTTGCAGATTAAAATCTTTGTCTACATTGCAAAGTAAGATCTGCATATAATTTCGACTGCTCCCCTTCACTGCTGAAAGCACATAGATCTATCTGTCCCAATATTTCATCTGCTAACCGTATAATTATATTTAAAAGTTAACTGTCAAAGCTACGTTCAATATTTTCAGATTTTTACTGATGTAATGTTCTCACTTATTTATATTTCAATACATCTACATAATTATTTAATTGTTAGTACATTAAGATTTTATGTTGGAGCCAAAATACTTCAGTTGCAGGAACTCTTTAGCAAAAATACTAAATGCTGGAGGAACTCAACAATGCAGCATCTGGGGAGGAAGACATTTCGGATTGGGTCCCTTCTCCAGAATGAGGAAAGGTTCCGACTTAAAAAAATTGTCTTCCATTTCTTTCCACACTGCTGCCTGGCCAACTGATTTCCTGCAGCACTGTTTTTGCTCAAGATTTTATTCAGGTCATTTATACAAGTATAGATTCAGTCTGAAATTAGACATCAAACAAAATATATTTGCTGATTTGACTGTTTATCAGTGTTTCATTGCACAATTAGAAAAGTCTGCAGTCCATTCTATTTTCAGTTGTAATTGAGATTAAAACAGAACATGCTGGCTGAACTTAGTGGGTCAAGCAGCATCTGGGGAGGAAATGGATAGATTGTGTTTTGGGTCAGAGCATCGCCTATCCATTCTCTCCACAGATACTGACCTGCTGAGCTACTCCAGCACTTTTTGTTTTACCCATTATATATTTTTTCAACTGTACTGCACAATTGACCAAAGATCTACTTATTCTTTTGTCTTTCAGGCTGAAATTGTCAAGAGACTCAATGCCATTTGTGCCCAGGTCATTCCTTTCCTGTCTCAGGAGGTAAGTTCCAGCTTATCTTGTTATTTTATTTTGATGCTGATTGTGTGGACAGCACTTGGCTTAGTCCAGGGGAGTATTTTGTTTTTTGAGCCAATTTCCTTATTTTAACTCAGACCCGCAGAAGCATACCTAAGAATAGACCTCAAAATGGACATTAGTTCTTTTCATTTGCTTTAAAACCTTAATAATAAAAATACACCGGGAACAGTTACAATGGGAACTTAACACTCTTGTGTGTTGAACTGTTTCTAAGACAACTTTGGTATGAAACAAAATTTATTTTAGGTTATCTGTAATTTTCAGTGTTGAATCCTTATGAATAATCCATTCAAGTTTATATATAATAATTGTGTAATTTATAGTAATATAATATATGTTTCTTCACCATACCTTTTCTGAAAATGGTAACTTGTCATGAAATGGGAGCTTAAAACTTGCCTAATTGCCTTAAATTCATATATAAACCAGGACGGTGGTGTAGAGTGGACAAATTACATAATATTATTGTTGACCCCAGTCTTTATTTAATGACTAATTGTAATAAATTTTGAAATATTGACCTTAGAGCTCTTAAAGATTGCGGAGTCAGGGGATATGGTGAGAAGGCAGGAATGGGGTACTGAATGTGGATGATCAGCCATGATCACAGTGAATGGCGGTGCTGGCTCGAATGGCCTAATGGCCTACTCCTGCACCTATTGTCTATTATCTATAATTGAATTATGAATTTAAAGATATAATGTTATAACATCGTGTACTTTTCATTCTGAGTTTCTTATACCTCATATTTGCTCACTGTATCTTGCTGCTTAAAGAGCATGCTAAGGATGAGGAAGGATGAGGGTACTTGGACTTGCATTTATGCTTCAGCAGATTATTCTAAGTGCCACAGAGCATGCGATTTAAGTTGAAAGTCTGTATTGCATGTGGTACACTTACAGTACCTGACTTAATTTAATTGTATAGATTAGTAAATGTCTGTGGTTAGAATGGCACGCAGGATCTTTCTGTAAGCCTTTGTGAATGTACAGGAAGTACATTACTGAGAAGGTACAATATATAATCTGTCTATTTGATACTGCAAAAAACAAACGCAATTTATTCACCAATCTCTGGCTGTGAAAAACATTAAAACTTGAGGCATTTTTTGTGATGTTTCACAAATTTACTTGTACCTTGGTTTTCATAACATAATATAGTGTTGCTTGTTGTGGGTCACCATTGTGAGTCTTGGTTGTTTGTAGATTAAGTTCAGCTTTTTCTTAATAGATTTTTTTTTAACCAAAGAAAATGGACACATTGCAGATTTTGTTGATTTACAGATAATTTGTATTTTTTCCTTTCAGTTATGGTTTGTCCTTTAACTTTGAATTGAAAAGATTAGTTTATCATAGTAACCACTTAAAAGAGATTGGATTGAGCAGTTAAATATGTTCTGTGAATATTACATATGGCATTGACCAGTTAGTTTTTCACTCTTATGTTTAAGGAGGATTTAATTCGACAGAATGCAAATGAAACTGACATTATTTGCTTTCTGAAATTCACTTTCAGCACCAACAGCAAGTGGTGCAGGCAGTGGAACGGGCCAAGCAAGTGACCATGGCTGAGCTAAACGCCATCATCGGGGTACGTGGTCTTCAAAGTCTGCCCCTTACAGTGTGTATACCCATTTTATTACTCTCCTCACCACTGCTGGAGCCAGTTTAACATTGAAAATGAGGGAGATCGGGTGTAAAGGGATCCATTAATTTTTAATTCCGGTTTTAATTTAAAAATACAGGCATGAATTATTGCTCAATTCAATCTAGTTACTGCAGTTGAATGTTGTGCATTGATGAAATTAAGTCCTAGTACACATTAAGGATAGACAAATCTATAAAAGTGAATGATTAGGGGTGCACCTAATAAAACAAATAAAATAAAAATAAATTAAAAAATGTTGTCATTCACATGAACATCTAACATAACATTTATCTGTGGCAAATACTTTTGTTCTTCAGGAACATTTTGATATTCTTTGGCAGTGCAACTAAAAGTCTCTAGATGGTTTTGTTTCACCTGAAAAGTGGAATAATAGTTCAGATTATTATATTCCTGTCACTATCTCTGTACTTGGCATGCTAAGAAGAGACTGAGTTCTGGAGTTCTTATCCAAAGGGCAGCCTTTCCTGGCATAATATATGCAAGTCTGGTGGGATTTTATGATTTTATACACATATCATGTGTATTTATTCTGTGATTAGATTTTTTTTTAGTCACGAAAAACATTAGCAGTATAAAATAAAATTTGAATTAATGTGATAAAGGCAATTTTTTTCACTTTGCTCCAGTTGTCAACTTGCTTCCTTTGGCGAAGCGTACAGCTTACCATTCATTATTATTTGCTTTGTTGAAGATATCTCATTTGCATCTCTATCATTGCTATAAATGTTCGTGAAGGATCAGTTGAAACATTACAGTACATTTTAGTGATAGTTCTCATTATATCAGACTTGCATATCTTATGGTGATATTATAAAGTTTTGGTCTCTGCAGGAACTTAAAAGATTGAGGGTAATTGCAATTTCTGGAGGTGATTAATATGAATGTGCTAGAAATTGCGGCATCTGCTGAAAGGGTTCCTAGACATTAATTGGGGAAAAAAAAATGTTGTCCCATAAAATAATTGCAAGAAATGGTTATCATCCAGCACAGAGAATGTTTGGTGAACTCTTAAAATCTGAGTGTGGTTTTAGAAATCAGAAATATTAATGCATGGATTTTTATTGCATATTTTTAAACACATTTCACCATTGGGGATCTTGATCTTTGAGCTAAATGGCTGCCCCCTACCATTTCTACATCTTATGGTCAATTATATCAGGGACATTGGCCTGCAATCCTCACGATTTCCCAAGAGCTGCGTGTCGTTGTGCTCTGTTGTTGGAATAACATAACTCACGCATAGTGATTAAGATCCAAAGACTTACAAATATAAGACTTATTAGCATTACAGCATAGGTAGTTTCATCTTAACACATAACTCAAGATTCAGGAAGAAAGGGAAGAGGCTACAAAGTATGACTTGTAACATGAGTGACACTGATCTACACTGCGTGATATTAGTGAGGGACCAAAGTTAGTGTTGGACTGATGAAACCACCAACCAGTACCGCTAACTAATATGGCTTTAACTGCAGCACAACTGTTCTGTAAATACCTATATGCATAAGTTTGATAGTGGACATTTGGTCATTACAAAGAGTGCTATATTCTTTGTTAAAGTTAAAAGTGAGAAACCGCTTTATCACATCAGAATCTCCTTCATTTGTAACTGTGCAGCTGGTTCTGGCAATTACAATTAAAAAAAATCTTATTTTAGTTGACTTGCATGTACCATCTTTTAGGGTATTTTGTGCATGAAGTCTTATTGTTTTGTTCATTGTATCAAAATACTTTGAAATGTTAATTATTCCATTTGCTTTGATTAAAATTCAAATTGCTAAGTGAAGATGTAGATAATGGTTCACTGAATAATCAATCTGAAGTGTGGATAGTGCTTCATTTTGCTCCTCATTTTTATAAAAGAGGAAATTGAAACCCACTGATTGCTGCTGATAGTAGCATTCGACATGGCTTGATTGTTAGTTGTTTTTTTTGGGCTACTTTTAGCACTGTTTGGAGTTTGGTTGACCACATGGAAGATATTGGCAGTTAATTAGATGAAATGGAATGGAAGAGTGACCTTCATTTCCTGCTAATGACCTTTCACAAAGTAGGACGAATCTAAAACAGTCCTGAAAATTTGTGAATTATGTTTGTTCTATGCCTTTCACGCTTCATTTCTTCATATGGTAGATGAATATACTGTGCAGTTACATTTTATGATCCCTCAGGAATGGGGCATTTTGCATGTCAAACACTACATGTCGACATTGTGGACTTGTGTAGGCAAGTCTAATAGCTGCAGATTAATAATGAGAATTTGTATTTCAGCAGTTTATGATACCATGGCAACCTTTTTAAATGAAGAAAACATTAGCCAGAGCTAAAATCTAACCACTGGGAATATAATGCTTGTTCCTAGACACAAGACCGTGATTATGAAAACTCACATGCTGACCTAAGGCTGCATCCCATGATGCAGATCACATGCTCCTATTATGTGCCATTGAATATATCAACTGGCAGAACAACATCCAATGACAACTATGAAGACCAAGTGGCTGTGTGCAAAAATTATGGAATGGAATAATTTGCTGATCTTATAGTGTCTAATATCATTCACGAAAGGCAACAGCCAATTAAAAATCTTCTCAGTATTTTAGGAAAGCACAATGCTTGGATTAAATTTGTACTATGTAGGACATTTAAGAGAAACTGCATGATCCCATCAATTCCTCAAGCAGCCAAAAACTGATTGGGTTTAGCCAATTTAGGGATTAAACTTTTCTGCAAATTTCCCAATTCTGTGGACCCAGTGCTGTTGATACCTGTCCTAAACGGGAAAAAATGAGTATCACACAACTGGGTTAATGCTGAAAGTCTTTTCAAAAGTGAATATCAAAGAATGCTGACTGTGCAGCTAGATATAATAAAGGATATTAAAGTATGGAATAGGCTGAAGTTTAGTTTAGTATATTATTGTCACATGCACGGAGATATGGTGAAAAGTTTAGTTTCGTTTAGTTAAGTTTAGTTTAGAGATACTGCACGGAAACAGGCCCTTTGGCCCACCGGGTCCGCGCCGACCAGCGATCCCCGCACATTAACATAATCCTACACCCACTAGGGACAATCTTTACATTTACCAAGCCAATTAACCTACAAACCTGCACGTCTTTGGAGTGTGGGAGGAAACTGAAGATCTTGTAAAAAATCCACGCAGGTCACGGGAAAGCCTCTGGCTTTCAGAACTAAGCCCTAGTGAATTGACTGTGTGTCAGGTTTGATTTACACTGGGTAAGAATAGATTTAGGTCCCCACACTTGTGAAGAGTTCAGATTGGCTGGGGTCAATTTGGACTTTTTTATACATGAGTTTATCATGTATAAACTCCAGTTTATCACAGACTATTTAAACTATCAAACTTGCACCATATTTCTTTCAGGTATTCAATGATTAAATCGCTGTTGAGCGATATGGTTAATATTTTCATAGGTTTTGCACCAATTAATTATTGTTTCAAAGATGATCTGAAATAATTGTTCATACCATGACCGTTAGAACTCTTCTGCTTAGCACCCATTGTGGTGATTTGCTTCCAATTTGATGTGTGCATTTTTGATGCGACTCGCACTGACTTCCATTTTGAGATGGAACCAGCATGCGTAACACTTGCATGTTGGATTTCTGCACTGTATGTAGCCAATCGAGAAAAACTCATTTGATGCCATTGCTGACTTTTAGACCTTAACTTTAGGGGTTGTTTCTTGTTCAACTTGCATGGAGTTTACCTTGATTGGTAGATAAAATGCCCATTCAATCGCCTCTTGTGTAGCCCTATTCAACCTTCCTGCCTCCAGGAGTATTCAAATAAATTGCATGTGTTGTGGCAGATTGATGTGGCAGATGATTCTGCTTTAGCAATGATATTCTGTCCAAAATGTGCCATATGATGCAGCCTGAATTATTACTGCAGAGCAGGACCAGTTTTATTGTCATTATCACCATTAACATTTATGGTTCTGGATTATTTCTGAAACATACATTGTTTATATCATGCAGGTACTGTGAGAGGTAGCAAATGTTGTTTCAGCAGAGCACAATTAATTTTCATTTGGTGGGCTGCTTAGGAAGGTGGCCATGCCGGAGTTGTGAACTCCACTATGGTGCACTGTGCCCTGAATTTTACTGGTATGTGGTTCTCACTGTTACATTTTAAAGATGTACCATGACTAGAAAAGTCTCTATTCACTAAAGTGGCACATTTCAAAAGGAAGAATGAGGAGAATAAGAATGGAGAGATTGGGTGGTGGGGGAGATAAATGATGAAAGAGTGCCACAACCACCTCTTCAAAATGTACTGAAGAGATTTACTGGAATGATTTCAGGGAAGAGGGACTGTACTGTATGAGTAACCTACCTCTAGAAGTTGGGATTGTATGCATTGAAAAACAGGAAATTTGCCAGATCTTAGAGAAATATTTAAAATAAAAAAGGGCCTGGAGATAGTAGAAACTATTCCCTTTGGGAAATGGTCAAGAACCAAGAGATCCAGAATGAAGGAGATTGGCAATATACCAAAAGTACTAAGGAAATATCTTTTTTGCATGTAGGGAGTTATTAGAATCTGTGATACACCACCTGGAGGGTTACTCGAGGCAGATTCGGTCACAGTGCTCAACAGGAACAAGGATAATTACTTAAAGGAAGCAAACTATTACAGAGCTGTGGGGCAAGACATTAGCTGGATTACTTTTGCAAAGACTTGCAGTGAGGCAAGTGGCCTTCAATAATTCTATGGGACGTGACTGTACTCAGAACATGATTTCTTCTGCCTGTGGTATCCAAGGGGTAATCATAGTAGATAGTCTGAAGATAGACACAAAAGGCTAGAGTAACTCAGCAGGTCAGACAGCATCTCGGGTCAATACCCTTCTTCAGACTCCGTCTGGAAGACTGGAAAACAGATGGAGTCTGAAGAAGGGTCTCGATCCGAAACTTCACCTATTCCTTTTCTCCAGAGATGCTGTTTGACCCGCTGAGTTACCCCAGCTTTTTGTGTCTATCTTTTGTTTAAACCAGCATCTTCGGTTCCTTCCTACAGGCTCGAAGGGCCAAATGGCCGCCTCCTGCACCTATTTTCTATGTTTTACACATGATAGGTAGTCCTATGTATTTTCCATATTTGAGTGGTCACTCCTCCTGTTGCCCTGTTGAGGTGTAATTTATATTTCCTGATCCCCTGGAGATACAGTGTCTTTCTCTTCCTCATCCCCTCCACAACTAAAGCCTCAGTTGCATTGGAAAAACAGAATGCTTTCTCTTGAACATGTTCTGTCATCTCTTCTCCATCAGCAGTGACATTTGGAATGTCTTCATCATCTGCTGTAGTCACAATGCACTTTTTGACTTTGAAACATCAATTTCTGCCTTGAATTGTTTGCTGCTCATTGGCCCCAATGGAGAGGTGTTAAGGCAATCAACAGCTTTAATTAATTTCTGTGGCTGCTGATGTAATTGTAAATTGACATTAAATATTTTGATTATAAACGTTACATTGCAATTAGATATCTCTCAGTTTCTTTGTAATTTATTTACACTAATAAAAAGTATAGAATATAAACCAATACCTATACCTATATCTTGATAGAGCAGGTCAAGGCTTTAAAATCATGTGACTAATTGATTGATACAATTGGATCTACACACTCCCAAAGTGCCTCCTTACCTTTGAAATGTACGTGTTGAAATGTTACAGGCACACAGCAGGTTATTCACACATAACAGTTCACACATAAACAGCAATGATAGATACTGTGACCAGAAAATATAGGGTTTTTTTGCATGCTATTAGTCATTTAATGGTAGAATAGCTCCAGTCATTTTTTCCATACAATACTAAAACTTCAACTTTTCAGCTGGAAGAATTTCTTTAAAATTAATTTTTCACAGAATGATTGCCTAAAAGCAGTAACCTTTTTCGAGTAATAACTGTGAACTAGATTGCGTTGAGATTGGGGATGTCCAATTTGACATCTTGATCTGCATTAGTTAAAGCAAAGGAAGGACTTAATTAACATGGTAATGCTTTGATGATGCTGATGGAGCAGTTCAGTTGGACCATGTCTATCCTGCAAGTTAAGTAAGATACGGAATTAAACCTCAATGACTTTGAACCTCCCTCTCTATTGATTCGAGGTAGAGTGCAGTGAAGAGATTTAATACTGTAAACATCATTGGGTGTAATGAATTGTTAGCCTCTCTAGAATTCACAAAATCATTTGCATTGTGAATATTATAAAGCAAATGAATTAAGATGAATTTTACTTTTCAAAACATATTACAGTAAAACCTAATTTTAACAGACTCCTTTATAACTGATTTTGGTGAAAGTGGATGGAGCTGCCAACACCATCCCTATGGTCTGTTATAATTAGGGTTTACTGTATTTCACATTATATGTTGGAAGTTCTGTTGAGGCTATGCTTTAATCTTGAGTGCCTAAAGATTACATAAAGATTGCATAAAGATTTTAATATGGAAGTCATTTATATTATATGAATTAATCATATTAATTGGATAAGTCTTAAAACTTATTTTGTGTTAGTTCATTATTTGTGTGAACTTCACAGACTTGTTTGATTAAATATATTTTTTTAAAAATAATGAGATTTTACATACAAGTAGGGAAGAATATCTAATGAAGGAAAACATTCTGAGAGAACGCCCTACCTGTGCTTTCAGATGAAAAACACAAGTCATATATCAAAGCCCACCCTAATTCTGTTTTCCAAAGTTTACTGGCAAGAATTTGAGTCTCAAATTAAATATTCTCCCAACCTTGGATTTTGAGTTCAATTGTAATACTCTTCTCTGTCCAGTGATGAGTTAGGCTCTTCCTGGGATGTGTAACTTAATTCCAAATGATTTGATGCTATCAACAGACAAGGGAGGCGTGAGTTTCTAACTAGAGTTTAAATGTATTATTCTTCCAATGCGTAATTTCAATAAGATTCTGCGAGATATCATCAACCTTAATATCTGGTTTCAAGATTTCAATATCCGGCACAGCAATAGTAACTACTTTTGTGATCAGAGCTGTATTTCCCTGAGCCTGCAATAGATGAACTCCACTGCTCAAGGTGATTGCCTTGACCTGTTGGTCTCCAGAGACGCATACTCGTCAGGTTTGTGTTTGACATCCGATCAATGTTCATTTCACTTAGCTGTTGCTGGATGACTTGGTCATATGTTGAAGCGCTTATCCTGGATATCAGTAGTAGCAAGATAAATGATTAGAACGTAGAAATGTGGCTCTTGCTACATTATTTTGTTTTGCATCGGATAGTATAGCTACCCTTTCAAAATGAAAATGCAGAACATGTGCCATCTTTTAAAGGTTGGGACTGTAATCTTGTCAATTTTTGTAGGTGTTTCCTGTTATGGCCCAACCACATGAAGACTTGAAAGGTGGGGATGTCCTTTTTGTTCCAGAGACTGAGAATGCTGGATATAACATTTCCATTATTTTTTTTCCATAAATCCAAAGTTGATGGCGTATTACTAGATAATCAGATTGCAAGGATGGCATGAATGTGTCCCACTTGCTTTCCCTATGCGGTGACTTCCGAAAGAGTTTGTGCTTTACCCACCCACAAATTAGAGTTGAGATGTGTAAGGGAGCTGACTCTGGACTGCAAGTTTGTAATAGAGGAACCGCTAAAGGTTTTTCTGTGGTCATCGGTAAGTGTAGGCAGCTCTTCATTGACTACAAGTACTGTGCCAAATGTTATTCTGGCTCATTTGATGTGGGATGGAAACTGGATCCTCAACTCAAGACTGTATAGTAACCCAAGGATCAAATCAGTAACTACTTTTCTGCATAAACATTAGGTTTGTGACATCCCATCAAAAATAGGGCAAAACAAAATCCTGTGTCTGCTCATAATTCATAATTATTAGCATCAATGATACCAATTTATTAGCATAATATTTTTAAATATTTAAGCTTAATTCAGCTTATTTATAATACAGCAAAACACACTCTGCACTGTTCTACTTTTACAGCGTCATAGCTCTTGGATTCTTTAGTATTTAGCCACGCAACAAAACCAGTGGCAGAGTCCTTTATTTGCAGTTGGTAAAGTAAGAAACTTTTTTTAAAAAAAGATGCTAATCAAATGGATTTACTTAGATCATAAATGGTGCCCAATTGAATAGGACTTTGCTGATGCTGAATATAGATTGATCACAGGAAGAACTAAAGGTATTAACACCTTAATATGCATTATTTGTTCTCATCACCCAGCATTTCTTTTTGCTTGTCTGTCATCCATTTTTGCAAAGTTCTTGAAAGAGTCGTAGCCTCCCAAATTTCCACCATCTTATATTGTTATTTGAATAAATCAAATAATTTATCCGTGCCACGGTGTTGAAACCACATCAGCAAATGTCTTGTCATTCCACGTTGTTTTCTCTTAGAGTTGTAGAGTTGTGCAGCACAGAAACAGTCCATACGGCCAAACTTGCCATGCTGAACAAGATGGCCCATGTAAGCTAACCCCATTTGCCTTGTTTGGTCCATTTCCTATGTAAGTACCTTTCCAAACCATTTTTTAAATGTTATTGTGTCTGCATCAACTACTTCCTCTAGCAACTCGTTCCATATTGTCACCATATTGTGTGGAAAATGTTTTCCCTCTGGTTCCTGTTAAATATTTTACCCATCTCACCTTAAATCCTAAGGATTTAAAATAAACCTTTATTTCCCTACTTAGAGGGAATGCACAGTGTCTTTTTTTTTACCCAATCTATTATCCTTATGGTTTTACAGAGCTCTATAGGATCAACCCTACCTCCTGCACTCCAAGATATAAAATCCTTGCCTGTGCAACCCCTTCCTATAGTTCTTGAATCCTGGCAAAAGCTTTGTTAATCTTCTTTGCACTCTTTTCAACTTAATAGCATCTTAACTATAGCAGGGTGACCAAATCCGAACATAACACTCCCAAGTGCAACCTTACCAACATCTTGTACAGCCATTGCATATTATCTTAATTTCTTATAATCAATTCCTACACTGATAAAGGCCAGCATGCTAAGAGTTTTCTTTGCCACCCTTTCCACTTGTGATGCCACTTTCAGGGGCTATGTATTTGTACTCCTGGATCCTTCTGCTCTGCAACACTATTCAGGGCTCTACTGTTCACTGTGACATCTCTGCCCTGGTTTGACTTCCCATCTCACACTTAACTGAATGAAATTCCATTAGCCAATCCTTGTGCCCACTTACCAATCTGATTAAGATCACATTGCAATTCTTGATAACTGTCTTCATGGTCTGCAATATCACCTATTGTGGTGTCCTCTGTGAACTTACTAATCATGCCTTTGTAGTGGCACCAAACGTGGTCAGGAAAAGGCCGGGCGTCAGGCAGGTTCAAACAGTAGTTTTATTCAGGTGTTACATGTTAGTTTGGTCCACTAACGTAATTGTCATTGCTGCTGTAGCTGAGCGAGGTTGTTCTCTGGAACTCAGCTACCTGTTGACTCCTTGGTCTCAAGGTGAGATAAGCTTAAGTAGCAGGACACTCCCCCTAGCCCGTTACGTCACGTGCCAGCTCTCGTAGCTACTGACGAGGGTTCGACCTGGTGGTCTGTGTATCAGCTGACGCCACACCTTGTACATTCTCATCCAAAACTTTGCAATAGTTGACAAACAGCAATAAAACCATAGAAACATAGAAAAATAGATGCAGGAGTAGGCCATTTAGCCTTTTGAGCTAGTACCGCCATTCAATATGATCATGGCTGATCATCTAAAATCAGTACCCCCCGTTCCTGCTTTTTACTTTATCCCTTGATTCCTTTAGCCCTGAGAGCTAAATCTTGAAAACATCCAGTGAATTGGCCTCCACTGCCTCCTGTGGCAGAGAATTCCACAGATTCACATCTCTCTGGGTGAATTTTTTTTCCTCATCTAGGTCCTAAATGGCCTACCCTTTATTCTTAAACTCTTTTTCACACAGAGAGTTGAGAGTGTGGAATTCTCTGCCTCAGAGGGCGGTGGAGGCTGGTTCTCTGGATACTTTCAAGAGAGAGCTAGATAGGGTTCTTATAGATAGCGGAGTCAGGGGATATGGGGAGAAGGCAGGAATGGGGTACTGATTGGGGATGATCAGCCATGATCACATTGAATGGTGGTACTGACTCGAAGGGCTGAATGGTCTACTCCTGCACCTATTGTCTATTATTTATTGTCTATTGTGACCCCTGGTTCTGGACTCCCCCAACATCGGGAACATTTTTCTGCATCTAGCCTGTCCAATTCCTTAAGAATTTTATATGTTTCTATAAGATCCCCATCATCCTTCTAAATTCCAGTGAATACAAGCACAGTTGACCCATTCTTTCATCATATGTCAGTCCTGCCATCCCAGGAATTAACCTGGTGAACCTATGCTAGCAAATAATATCCTTCCTCAAAGTAGGAGACCAAAGTTGCAGCCTCACCAGCACCCTGTATAACTGCAGTAGGACCTCCTTGCTTCTTAACTCAAATCCTCTCGCATTGAAGACAAACATGCCATTAGCTTTCTTCACAGCCTGCTGTACCAGCATGCTTACTTTCAGTGACTGATGTACAAACACACCCAGGTCTCGTTGCACCACCGCTTTTCATAATCTGACACCATTCAGATTGTCCTCATTATTATGGGAACGGGGATTCCCCTCTTTGACTATAGATGACGTTCTCACCAGGGTCTCCTCTATATCCCATAGCTCCGCTCTCACTCCCCATCCCCCCCACTCGTCACAAGGACAGAGTCCCCCTTGTCCTCACCTTCCATCCAACCAGCCGTCACAGACAACAGATAATCCTCTGACATTTTCGACACCTCCAACGGGATCTCACCATTGGCCACATATTCCCATCTCCTCCCCTTTCGGCTTTCCGCAGAGACCGTTCCCTCCGTAACTCCTTGGTCAATTCGTCCCTTCCCACCGAAACCAACCCCTCTCCTGGTACTTTCTCTTGCAACCGCAGGAAATGTTACACTTGTCACTTTACTTCCCCCCTCGATTCCGTCCAAGGACCCAAGCATTCTTTCCAGGTGAGGCAGAGGTTCACCTGCACCTCCTCCAATCTCATCTATTGCATCCGCTGCTCTAGGTGTCTCTACATCGGTGAGACCAAGCGCAGGCTTGGCGATCGCTTCGCCCAACACCCTTGAGTTCACATTAACCAACCTGATCTCCCGGTGGCTCAGCACTTCAACTCCCCGTTCCATTCCGAATCCGACCTTTCTGTCCTGTGCCTCCTCCATGGCCAGAGCGAGTCCCACCGCATATTGGAGGAGCAGCGCCTCATATTTCGCTTAGGTAGTTTACACCCCAGTGGCATGAACATTGACTTCTCCAATTTCAGGTAGTCCTTGCTTTCTCCCTCCCTCCTCTTCCCAGCTCTCCCACAGCCTACTGTCTCTGCCTCTTCCTTTCTTCTTCCCGCCCCCACCCCCACATCAGTCTGAAGAAGGGTCTCGACCCAAAACGTTACCTATTCCTTCACCTCGCCCGCTGAGTTTCTCCAGCATTTTTATCTACCTTTGATTTTTCCAGCATCTGCAGTTCTTTCTTAACCATTCATCTTAATCTGCCTTCCTGTTCTTGCCACCAAAATGGATAACCTCATATTTATCCACATTATACACATTTGCCCATTCACCCAACCTGTCCAAGTCACCCTACAGCCTCATAGCATCCTCATCACAGCCCACACTGCCACCCAGCTTTGTGTCATCCGCAAACTTGGAGATGTCACTTTTAATTCCCTTGTCTAAATCGTTAATATATATTGTAATATATATTATGAGCCCAGCACTGATCCCTGAGGCAGACCATCAATCTCATGCCTCCTATCTAGGTGGTGCATTACAGATTTTAATTACTTCCATTTGGGGAAAATTAAAATCCATTAATTAAATGATTTGGGAGTATCAAAAAATTAGATTTTAAAATGGTGACTGTGATCTGAAAGCCCTTCTGATTTACTGATGTTCTCTTGGGAAGTGAATTCCCAGTCAGATTGGGAAAAAACAGCTTCCCTTTTAAGGGAAGTGCAATGAGACCTGTGTGTCCTTATACGCCAGTCATTGAAAGTAAACATGCAGGTACAGCAGGCAGTGAAGAAAGCTTATGGCATGTTGCCCTTCATAACAAGAGGATTTGAGTACACGAGCAAAGAGGTCCTTCTGCAGTTGTACAGGGCCCTGGTGAGACCACATCTGGAGTATTGTGTGCTGTTTTGGTCCCCTAATTTGAGGAAGGACATCCTTGCTATTGAGGGAGTGCAACATAGACTCACGAGGTTAATCCCCGGGATGACGGAACTGTCATATGAGGAAAGACTGGGCTTGTATTCACTCGAATTTAGAAAGATGAGAGCAGATCTTATAAACATAAAATTATAAAAGGACTGGATGCAGGAAAAAATTTCCCAACGTTGGGGGAATCCAGAACCAGGGGCCACAGTCTAAGAATAAAGGGGAGGCCATTTAAAAATGAGATGAGAAAAAACCTATTCATCCAGAGAGTTGTGAATTTGTGGAATTTTCTGCACAGAAGGCAATGTGGACCAAATCACAATGAATTTAAAAGAGAGTTAGATAGAACTCTTGCGGCGGATCGAGGGGTATGGGGAGAAGGTAGGCACGGTTTACTGATTGTGCATGATCATCCATGATCACAATGAGTGGCGGTGCTGGCTCGAAGGACCGAATGGTCTCCTCCTGCACCTAGTTTCTATGTTTCTATGAATTGTCACGTACTGACGTACTTGGTGTAAGAATAAAATGTTAGCCCTTGGAATCAAACCAGCTGTTGGAAAGTGTGGAATCCCAGTTTATGTAAATTGTATTAAACTGACGGTGTCACAAGTTTGAAATATTTCAAATTCATCAGTGTGCAGGAATGGTTATGACTCAACTTTCCTTTTCTACTTTTTTAGCTTCGAATTTTACAAATAGTATAAATGTAAGTATGTAAAAAAAATTAAAGGCTTTCATTCTGTATTATTACACTCAACAATAAAATTTTCCATTGTAAGTTTCTCCCAAAAGTATACTTTTGGATGCTTGACTTTCTTCTTGTACTGGAATTTATGTTTTAAACCAGATGGTTAGTAAACAGAGGTCACAAGTTTCAGACACTGTCTAGAGGAGCAAAAAGTAGTTAAGAATGTAGACAATAGGTGCAGGAGTAGGCCATTTGGCCCTTCGAGCCTGCACCGTCATTCAATGTGATCATGGCTAATCCCCAATCGGTACCCCGTTCCTGCCTTCTCCCCATATCCCCTGACTCCACTATTTTTAAGAGCCCATTCTAGCTCTCTTTTGAAAGCATCCAGATAACCTGCCTCCACCACCCTCTGAGGCAGAGAATTCCATAGACTCACCACTCTCTGTGAGAAAAAGTGTTTCCTCGTCTCCGTTCTAAATGGCTTACTCCTTATTCTTAAACTGTGGCTCCTGGTTCTGGACTCCCCCAACATCGGGAACATGTTCTATATATTAATTTCTATATATTAAATTAGAATGTCATTATCTGGATTGCACTTCTGGAAAGGGAGCACATTGAATATTAATTTCTAAAAGAGTGTTGGTTAAATATTATTTTTTGTTTTGTTTGCAGAGTGATAGGGCGAGAGCAGTCTGTCAGGTCTAATAGGGAATCTCTTTTAAAAGTTGAACAGCCCAGAAAGACCACGAGACCTTGATGAGACTGGCACCTTTCTATCTGAAAAAAAAAGCCTTATGTATAAAAAGGTGCCATTGGTTATATATTACTTTTACCAGTTTACTGCCGACAGGAGCCCTCTTGGGAAATCTTCAAGTCCTGCAGGAATAATGAAGACTGTATCATGGTGCATAGACAATAGAAATACTTGCATGTTGGGAAGGAGTGAAGGGGGAATCGCTCCATGAATTACTCTGGATTAATTTTGCCTAAAGTGGAACAGTCCAGAAAAACCACGAGGCCTTGCTTAGATTTTTAATATTTTAAAAGAGCATACGTTGATTTGGTAATTGTAGTTGACATTTATCTCTTTTAGACAGTGTCAGGAAATAAAGTAATGATTCCATTTTGCAGTCATGATCTGTGCTAGAAAAAGTGCACGTATAACTACTGTCTGAGAGCAAGGCCAGCTTGCGATCCATTGAATCTTCAAAAGGTCTGCTTGTACTCAGTATCACAAGTTATGCTAGATTTCAAAAACGTGCATTGTTTTTAAAAGTGTACCATTTCATAATCTTGTAATTTAAATATTATTTTTCCATTGTGGAGGATGCAGCCTGGACAGCAGAGCTAAATTTTCTCCACAAGAGTGTTGAGAGGCCTGGCATCCAGCTCATCATCAACCCATCCCTGCGCCGACAGACCAGTATCCCACAAAATGTCAGGCCTGTTCCCTGGCCCAGAGAATCACTACTCGGTATCCCTTTATGCCCAGGTGTATTCGGCAGCATAAGGTTTTTGTGATAGGGAAAGCAGAGGAAAAGACATTAACGATTCTGGTCTAGTGGTCACCTGTCTAAATGCCACTGCTTCTAGTTCCTGGTGCCATTTCCTTGCAATCATGAGCATTTACTTCCTCCTCATTCTAAATGCATTACTTTTAAATTGAACTATCTGAATGCTTTCTTAACTGACCTTTCCCCTGCTGTCTTCATAAACCTAATATGATACTAACCATTCTGTCTGTACTCTGATCTGCACCTAATTCCATTCACTCATAACATTTGTGCTCTATTTTCTACGTTGACTCTCAGTTCAACACAAATCTGCTTTTCAAAATCCTCTTCCTTTTGTTCCAGTTTGTTCTTAACTATATTGAACGGTGGTGTTGGCTCAAAGGGCCAAATGGCCTACTCCTGCACCTATTTTCTATGTTTCTTCCTCACACTTCCTCATCTCTGAATTAACCTCCAGCCCAATAAGCTTCCAAAAATGTTCTAATTCTCCAATAAATGTTTCTTCCACTCCGTCATTAGTAGGTGAACAATCTAACAACCAGACCCTAACCTCTGGAACTCCATGAAGGCTGTGCTCTATTCTGGCAAATAAAAAGGTGCCAGTATCCACATCATTTTAGAAATCAAGCTATATTTAGCAACATTTTTTCCATAAATATACCCCCTCTTCTGTTTCTTCTGTTTTGACCAATCAACTTATAATTTAATAAACTAAGGACTAAAAAAAAACAAATTCATGTTCTCCATTTGAAAATCTCATTTTTAACTTCTTAGAGGTGCTGATATGTCACACTGGTGCACACCGTCACAAAAAAGCACTGCATAAAATGAAGACATCATGTGACCTAATATGCAGCTTGGTGTCAATTGTTGGTCAGATGATGTTTGTACAAAATGTCCTTTGGAAGAGGCAAAAAATACAAGCTTTCACTGAATCTAACCCAAAAGGCAACTATGTGGAGGTTTGGGGGGACATGATGTTGATCTTAGGCAAAATATTTAAATAGCTTACAAGAATTTGCAAGACAAGTATGTAGAAAACTTAATTTTACTTTGCATTAATTTTTTAATCTTTGCCATAGCACACAGAGAAGAGAAGGTTTCAATGCTGGCTATTGGTGAGTCTGAGAAATGTTGAAATAAAGATCTAATAAGAGAGACCTAGGATAGTAGGTCTCTCTTATTACACCTAGTATCATTATACTCGCTGCAAGGGAAAATGGCTATAAGAAACATTGCTTTCAGTTTCATTGCTTTTCTTTTTCATCCTTGTCCATTTTTGTCCATTCATTTATCCTATGTTCTCTTTCATGCTTTTTATTCTGTCAAGAAACCTGAAGATTTTATTTTACTTTCAGAATTAATGATTAAGGTACAGATTGTAGATGGGCATTTGCTAACAACATTGCATCTTTTGTTACCACAGTTTTGTTTCCATTGCATCCTAGATGCTGTTTTTATTTTATCAGATGGAATAATGGCAGTGGCATGTGAGCAGCTTCTGGTAAATTCCTGTCATCTCACCAATGATGTTTAGATTGATTTTATGAATTAATAATAAAGATAAAGTAAAGGGGAGTTGAAAGTTGCGTGTATATGCTATTGGAAAAGGCTAGTGGATTGGAACTAATTGGGTGACTCTTTCAAGAAGCTGATGCATCTGAATGGCTACCTTATATGATGTATGATTCTCTTAATTTTCTTTTTACTTAATTTTTTTTCCCTTGCTTTCTTTTGTTAACTCGAAATGGACCTCCTCATTGTGCTTTGATTTCTGAATCTAATCCTTCAGTATATCTTCTGTGCACTGTAAATTCCTCATATACTCACATACTCCACTGCTGTTGTGGTTAAATTCTATAACTTTTTCTTCATAACGAGCAAGGTTATGTAGTAATATAGGTTGGTGATGAGTACTGGTCAACAAATACCAGGTTGTGAGTATAGTAATAGAGTCTCTAACAGTGGTTGAAAAACCAGACATATTTGTGCTTGGAAGAAACAGCAATTTATTGCTTCAGATTGTTTGTGGCAGTTTTTGGAATTGAGAAAATGTAAATTTGCGAACTTCCTGTAGAACTGAGTTCATAGTTTTTGTAGAGAGGGTAAATAATGGCTCTTGAATAAGAAATTGGAGTATATGCTGAGACGGGTCAAGCGAATGTGTTAAAATTGAAGGAAATTCTGTAAACTAGGCTTTTGGGTGCTCTGAGACATTGCAGGTGAGTCCAGGGCGTGGGATTTAGCCTCTGAGGAGGGGGTTTGGAGTCCTTCAAGTTTCAAGTTGGAGTTCACAGATTCACAATGCATCACTAAAACTCTCCCAGAACCTTACTGGATTCCAAATGGCTATAAACACTATCCAATGACTTTAAACTAAGTACAATATCTTAATATATGGAGTAGACCATTTAGGACCAAATAAATATTTATTATATGTTTTAAATTGAGAAACTTTAAGGCCCTCTTCCCCAGAAAACGTTGGCCGTATGGATGGACCTTCAGGAGTAGGACAAAGCGCAGCCAAGGAGCTGAAGCAATGAAGCACAGTATACATAAATAGGTTTTACCAGATCATGCACAGAAACGTTATGCAGTAGAAGTGAATCTCTATGATTTAATAAAAAAGGAATCATGAGCTATTTGTCTTTGGGCAAGACACAGGATAAATTAGGGCATGGCAGCTTTATAGTTATTGAACAATTATTTTCTGCAATCTGGCTATATTTATTCTGCAGTACAGATATTTAATTTTACGGGTATTCATTTTTCTTCAGTTTTTCTGGATTTTTTTCTTAGCATGAGAATGTTACTCTCTTTGGTAGCTCAGGAATGGTGATGATGAAGCACCCAATCTTTGATTCATGATCCTGAGAATGATCTTTTCGCAGTTTGGGAAATAAAATATTTTTGGAGCATGGAAATATGGAGACATACTTGTCACTCCCTGATATGTCTTTCTGTACACGTTAGCGCTTGCTTTTTCAGTTTGTACTTCTACTGCATCCCATGACTTTACATCCCACGTGGACATAAATCACAATGTTTTGAGAGGTAGAGTGGAACTATAGTCTTGTTATTGGATTAATAATGTCATTAAGACTAAAAATACAAGAATCAAATTTATATTCAATTTCAATCAATTTAAATGAACTTTATTTATCTGTTAGGAACTTCATTTGCGCAGAACATCAGTGTGTGTACAGTTCATATACCCAGCAGCACAATATACCACACACATCACATACCAGCGTCCAACAATGGTCAGTAGATAGAACTTGCAAAGCACAATACATAAAGAATAGGCAATAAGAACATTAAAATAATATTAAAAATGTATATATAAATAAAATGAATAAATAAATAGATCAACTATTCATAAGTCTAATGGATGTAGGCACGAAACTCGACATGGCTCTCTTAGTCCTGAATGTGAGTGACCTGTATCTCTGGCCTGAGGGTAGAAGACTCTATTGGCTGTGCAGTGAGTGAGTGGTGTCTGAGGCTATTTTTGTTCCTTTTAGTTTAGTCCTTCTATTGTAAATACTGATCAGTGGTTCCTGCTCCAGTCCAATTATTTTACTGCTCATTGATATGATTTTGGTTAGTGGGTTGCGAAGGATGTTGGATAGTGACCCAAACCAGGCTGACATATTGAAGAGTCTGAAGAAGGGTTTCGGCCCTATTACCTTCGCTCCATAGATGCTGCTGCGCCCGCTGAGTTTCTCCAGCAATTTTGTCTACTGTTCTTTCTTGAACATATTGAAGGTTATTACTGATTCAATGAATCATTTGTAAAAAGCTGTCAGGACTGACTGGTGAACCTGAAGTCTGCGGAGATTCCACTGGAAAAAGAGGCGCTGCTGACGCTTAGAAAATATAGTTTCACTGTTTAGTTGGAAGGCGAGTTTGTGATCAATTATTGTCCCAAGGTGTCTGTATGACTCTACCCTTTCTATTGGCTGGTTGTTGACTAACAGAGTGGGGGTGATGGAAGGACCTTTACAAAAGTCAACAACCAAGTAATTTGAGGAAGGACATTCTTGCTATTGAAGGAGTGCAGCGTAGGTTTGCAAGGTTAATTCCCGGGATGGCGGGACTGTCATATGCTGAGAGAATGGAGCAGCTGGGCTTGTACACTTTGGAGTTTAGAAGGATGAGAGGGAATCTCATTGAAACATATAAGATTGTTAAGGGTTTGCACACGCTAGAGGCAGGAAACATGTTCCTGATGTTGGGGGAGTCCAGAACCATGGGCCACAGTTTAAGAATAAGGAGTAAGCCATTTAGAACAGAGACGAGGAAACACTTTTTCTCACAGAGTGTGGTGCGTCTGTGGAATTCTCTGCCTCAGAGGGCGGTGGAGGCAGGTTCTCTGGATGCTTTCAAGAGAGAGCTAGATAGGGCTCTTAAAAATAGCAGTCAGGGGATATGGGGAGAAGGCAGGAACGGGGTACTGATTGGGGATGATCAGCCATGATCACATTGAATGGCAGTGCTGGCTCGAAGGGCCGAATGGCCTACATCTGCACCTATTGCCTATTGTCTATAACTCCTTTGTTTTGGAGGTATTGAGGTCAAGGAAGTTCCGCCTACACCACTGTGCAAAAATGTCCATCTCAGATGTCATCAGAGTATTTAATGTATGTTATACCTGGGTTAGTGCTCCTGCAGTTATTTGTGTATAGTCTGTACAGAACCGGTGAGATTACAGAGCCTTGTGGGGCTCCTGTGGAGACTGTCTTGGATTAACTGAGGTGACCGTTGACTCGGACCCTCTGGTGTCTATCTGTCAAGAGTGAGAGGATGCAGAGGATCAGGTGCGGGTTGACATCCATCTGGAGCAGTGTTCTTCCCATCAGGTGAGGTTGCACTGAGTTAAAGGCGCTAGAGAAGTCCACAAAGACCAGTCTAATTATTGATTTATATATGATTATTATATGCGGCTTTAGCAGTTTGAAATTTTTTATTTCCAGATTCAAAATAAAAATGAATTCAAAAGTTGGCATTGCATGAGAAAATAGGTTATAAGACAGATTATAAGACATGATGCAGGATATACATTTAAAAAAAACATAGATTCCTAGATAAATATAGATTCCAGGTCTGCAGTTCCTTGTGTCTCCATAAAAAAACATCTGGTTGATTGAGATGCTTGGAAGAGATCACTTTCCATTTTTGCCTATCTGTTCTCTGTGACTTCTGCAGAACATAAATGTGATTTGTGATTTTTAACTGCCCTCATGTGGCTTAGTAATCCATCTAGTCATGTTAACTTGTACTTCGATCCTCTGGGGGTAACTAGAGGTGGGCAATAAATGCCAAGTATACAAAATCCCAAAATACAGGCTGGCTACAGAATTGATTGCTTAGAAATTAGATCATAAAATACCACACCATATTTTTCTGTAGTAAGTGATCCAATTTCTTTAAAAACTAACACCTGAATGGAAATCATAGACTGGGTGTGAATTGCAAAATTCAAGTGCATAATTCTAGGTCGCTTTGTCTGCCTTCTTGCATAACACATTGAGGACCCTGCACACCTAATGTGGCATCAGCGATATGCAATGCATATTCAGAACCTCTTCTAGGATTTGTACTTGTGTTGGAGTTTGCATACTATGTGTGCAGATGCAAGTTTTTCTAACACAAGGCCTGCTTCTACGTGGGGGAATGTGTTATTCCTGTTGATCTTATTTCAGTGACTCCTATTAGTTTTTTAAGTACCCTCTCTTTGACTTCTTACACGTAAACATGCTACTGTGGTTATGGTCTCTCTGGCTTCACTTCTGACAGGCTAGGTTCCACAGTCATGGTAGTCACTGTTCTACTCCACAGTGACCGTTAAACATGCTTCAATGACTGGCAAGGAATTTATAGACGAACTGGGGAAGAACGCTGTGAATCACAAAAATACCTTCATTGGGATTTCCCATTTTAGATGATAAGTACCATGCAGAGTGTATTAATGGGATACACCCCAACATCAAGTAACAAGAAACATTTTGCGTTCTAAAAATGCTTGCCATTAGACCTGAAGCGCAAGGAAGTCATGATGAACCTTTGAGACTTGTTCATCCATAGCTGGCATATTGTGTTTAATTCTTGTCACTACATTAAGGGAATATCAAGTCAAGTCAAGTTTATTCGTCACATACACATACGGGATGTGCAGTGAAATGAATATACATAGGCATCAGAGGTGCTGAAGCTATGACTAGAATGCATCCACAAATTAACAATTTCAGTTGCTAAAGATTATTTGATATTTCCCTTAGTAAGGCAAGTTACGGCAATATTTCAAAATTTGTACCACATGGTACACTTAGTTCTAAAAGTATACACAGTTACTACATTGCATACCCCGTCTAAAAAAATAACAAATCAATTTTAGCAATAACCAACAAAACAAATGCTGGAAGAACTCTGCCAGTCAAGCAGCATCTGTGGAAAGGGAAACCAGTCAATGTTTCAGGTCAAATATCCCATTTGATTTTTTGTCCCAATTATCATTTTATTCCTCTGAAAAGTAATTATATGGATTTTCAGCTTTATGGCTTTGTATAGATGTGTACACATGTATGTGAGTGAGTATGCACACACATACTGTACATCTGCAGTTATTTATAGGTCGCGTTTCATTACCAGATATTTAAACCTTTGGTTGAAATAGTTATTAGCAGGTAAAATTATACAATACTGCCCAACAGAAATTTAGTTTCTTAACAGTATAGAACATTTTTATTTTAAATGGTCTGTTTTGCTATCAATTGAAGGTATGGATGTGTATGCATAAATGCTACATTACAGCTGATTTTGACTGTTCCTTTGCTGTATTTTTGTAGCTGTGTATCTGTGAACCTGCAACTCTGCCTTTAGATCGGGTGACAGGGCCCAATACAGCATGGCAAGAGCAGAATTGAGGCGAGGTATCAAAGCTGCAAAGGAGGCCTACAAGAAAAAAGTGGAGGACCATCTCACACACAATAACCCACGGCATGTGTGGCAAGGATTGCAGCAAATCACCAACTACAAAGGCAACACACCCGTGACTGACGGGGCTAACACCTTGCTGGTAGAGGAACAAAACCATTTCTAAACCAGTCACGCTGCTCCCACTGACCTCCTACTCACATTCGCTCACTCTCCAGGAACACTAAGTGAGGCGCGCTCAAGTCAATGAACACAAGGAAAGCCGCTGGACCTAATGGTGTACTTGGCAAAGTACTCAAAGCTTGTGCAGACCAGCTATCAGGGGTTTTTACCAAGATCTTCAATCTTTCCCTGACACTAGCCATTATACCACCTTGTCTGAAGTCAACTACCATCATCCCTGTCCCTAAGAAGCCAGTCATAAACAGTCTCAATGACTACAGACCAATTGCATTAACATCAGTAGTCATGAAATGCTTGGAAAGATTAATTTCACAGCACATCAAAGCTAGCTTCCCTCCAAACCTTGACCCTCATCAGTTTGCTTATAGAGCAAACAGATCGACGGAGGACGCAATTGCCACTGCCCTCCACGCTGCACTGGGCCATCTGGAACACCCGGAGAAATATATAAGGATCCTTTTTATTGACTATAGTTCAGCTTTCAATACAATCATCCCTAACATACTAGTCAACAAGCTGTCGGACTTAGACTTCCCTCCTCTCACCTGCGCCTGGATAAAGGATTTCCTCAATAACCGCCCACAAACAGTCAAAATGGGCCCCCATTGCTCCTCCACCCTCACTCTCAGCACTGGTTCTCCACAGGGCTATGTGCTGAGTCCACTCCTCTATGCTATGTACACTTACCACTGCACTCCCATCCACTTCACAAACTCCATTATTAAATTCGCAGATGGCACCACAATGATCGGACTCGTATCCGGAGGAGATGAGGCAGCGTACAGAGATGAGGTCCTGAAGCTGTCGGAGGGTGTTCCGCGAACTACCTGGCACTTAATATCAGCAAAACAAAGGAAATTGTCATTGACTACAGAAGGCACAGAGCGGACCATGCCCCGCTCTTCATCAACGGGGACTGTGTCGAGAGGGTTTCCACCTTCAAATTCCTGGGAACGCACATCGCGGAGGACCTCTCCTGGTCTGCCAACACTTCAGTGGTGGCAAAAAATACCCAGCAGCGATTGCACTTCCTGAGAGTGCTAAGGAAGAACAGTTTAGAGGAGAAGCTACTAGTGACATTCTACCGCTCCACCACCGAGAGTGTGCTGGCATATTGTATCACGGTGTGGTATGCCGGCTGCTCAGCAGCAAGAGTGATCAAAACTGCCCAGAAAATCATCGGCTGCCCTCTGCCTTCCCTGGAAAACATAGCCAGCTCTGAGCGCCTCCGAAGACCCAGTAAAATAATCAAAGACGCCTTCCATCCGAGACAGTCACTGTTCAACCTTCTGCCCTCTGGTAGGCGGCACAGGTGTGTCAAAAGCCAGACAAACAGATTCAAGAACAATTTCTTTCCCTGCGCCATTAGAACTCTAAATTCCTCAATTATCCACACAACATGAGAATGCTGTCCACTATAGTCCAGAATTCCACTATATATTCCACTATATATAATTCCACTATAAAACAGACCACTCAGTTAATATTTACTCTTTTTTTAAATCCTTTAAAGTATTTACTAAATTTAAAGTGTAATATTTTCCCAGTGTAAATTAACGTATTGAATGCATTGGATGTGACTTTGTCTTTTTTGGACTTGTTTTGGTTGCACTGATCAGGAGTAGCACTCCTAATTTCATTGTATTCCTAAGTACAATGACAATAAAGACTTATTATTATTATTTTTCCAGGAATATACATATATATCAAAGGGGAAAATACTCCGGTACTAATACTTCAATTGTGCTTGTCTGTTTTTACATGGATGTCCTGTAAACCAGTGGGCTTGAGCCTGTGATGGCATCTTTTGTGTTGCTGCTGCAAAGCCTGCAGTGCACCATTGGATTCATCATGGAATCCAATGGGGCAGTTCTCAGGCTAGAACATCTGCTCACTGCGCTGGTGCCTGCAAGTACAAAAAGCCCATTGAAATCAGTCAGAAAAAAAGAGCTATGGGGTAATGGGAGCATTATTCAGTAAGCCTTGTTCCTTGAATTAATTATCTTTTCTAAATGCATTTAATTTAATTGGTGTTCAGTGTGCTGAGTTATTTTCAGTATTAATATTTTCTTTTTAAATGTTGTTTAGTGTTTTTGAATGTTTGTGACATCATTAATTTCATTGACAACCTGTGAGATCCAAATCGTTGCGTAAGCAATTTGTGGATCTGATCACTTGCTTAAGAAATGTGGTGTCAGGGGTTATTAGGAGAACACAGGGGAAAGCGGTTGAGAGGGAAAGATAGATCAGCCATGATTGAAAGGCAGAGTAGTGGTGGTACGTACGGTGGCGCAGCGTTAGAGCTTGCAGCACCGGAAACCCAGGTTCGATCCTGACTAAGTGTGCTGTCCGTACGGAGTTTGTACGTTCTCCCTGTGACCACATGGGTTTTCTCCGAGATCTTCGGTTTCCTCCCACACTCCAAAGACGTATAGGCTTACTGGCTTGGTATAATTGTAAATTGTCCCTAGTGTGTGTAGGATAGTGTTAATGTGTGGAGATCCCTGTTTGATGCGGACTCGGTGGGCCGAAGGGCATGTTTCGACGCTGTATCTCTAAACTAAACTAGGCTAGACTAGACTTGATAAGCCTAATGGTCTATTTCTGCTCCTGTGATTTACGAACTGATATGTTACACTGCACTAGGCTGGGTCACACTGACATGATGGGAGTTTGACTCCTGGCAAAAGACCTTTGTGTGAGACCATCTCACACAAAGGTCTCACACAAAGGTCTTTTGCCAGGAGTTAAACTCCCATTGTGTTAGTGTGCATGAGATTACTCAAGACACTGTAAGAGTTGTTTGAAGCATTTGCTGATGGGAATGAGTAGGTAGTTTTTTACCCATCTATTATTTGGCTAAAACTTAGGAGAATTAATGTTAAGTAGTCTTTTGGTCATCATTTATCATCCATAGGGGAAATTAACTAGAAAAATTCCAGTTGTTTCAGAAAGGTAATCAAATATTCAGTGTGTAGGAAGGAACTGCAGATGCTGGTTTAAAGCGAAGATAGACAACAATGCTGGAGTAACTCAGCAGGACAGGGTTGTGGAATGGTGTACCGATTTGTCATATTAAGAGAGGCAGTTTTAACACATTTCATGCTGACTATTGGACCTAAATATCATTTGCTTTAAAAATGTTCATGTAACTCTTTGTACAAACCATAATGGAAAAAGGAACTTGATTTCTGCTCCTTCAAACTGCAATTATTTCTCAACTCAAAAATCCATTATTGGTTAGCTTCATAGAAAGTTAGATTGTTCTGTTAGGACTTGAATGCTGAACCTCAGAAGATTCATGTAAAGCATTTGCATTAATGCAGCTCTCGCATTTGAACTTCCTGCGGTCTGATATCTGTTTTGCTGGTGCTTGTTTTATCTTTTCCCCCAACTTCCTGCAAATAAAATCTTATTCCTTCAGCTTAGTTTTGAATACTTTTCAACGTATTCATGTACTTTATTAGACAATTAATCACAGCAATTTGTTGTCATGAAATAAATAGTTGTATATTCAATTACAGTAAATAGTTACAGATCATTGAAAACTGATATTGAAAATTGATTTTTAATTGGATCTAATTAAAGTAAAATATTATTTTAATTTAATTGAGAGAATTCTAATCTCTTTGATACATTGTGTTTATTTTTGTGAATGGTATATTCCACAATGCGCAGACTAAATTGCATTATTCTCCTTGCTCCTTCCACCTGTCAACAGTAGCAAACCATCTACCCAGCAATGGTTAGTGCAGCACAAAGCTTCATGCAGCTCTAGCTGAGGTCAAACACTCACATTCTAACCTCTTGAGGGTTTTTCTATGTGTTCCAGTGTACTGGTAAAACAGACTTTAAACTCTTGTCAGTGGAGCTGCTGGTGCATGCATCATAGTCCCATTCAAATAAACCTGTCACAACATAAACTCGCAGACTTGCAAAGAGGACAAGGGCAGGCCTCTAGCTTTTTATTCGAGCATCACCAAACGTGCACAGAGTATACAATTACTTCAATATCATTGAGCAAGCCTAAGGAGCTGAATCTCTGCTACATCAGATTATTTTAGTAATTTGTTGAAGTACTGCTAAGGACACTCTGAGGGCTGAGGTGGTGTTTTCTTATTGTCAATTCTTTTCAGCTGATTTGCTATTTGTGGAGGGGCAGAAGGCTTATTTTTGTAAGCATCTTAATGCAGTTGCTTACAATAAAATGCTGTTGTTTCATTTGGAGTAGCTTACATTTCTTAGCATTTAAATAGGATTCAGTGTGCCATTGAAGTAGTTACATTGTTCCTGGTTAATGTGTTGTATTATGCTCTAATTGTTTCTGGACTTTTTATTATGTTACATTGTTAATTTTTTAACATATTTTCTTGGCACCTTTTAAGCTAACTAGTTTCCTAAAGTACAAATCCAAATGATTACACCAGCAAGCTGTGTGATTTAGCTCTAGGTGCGAAATAATTAAACGTTGAAAAAAAATTGAAAATGTAGTGCTGGAAAGTGAATATCCTGGCTTTTAAACAATTACAAATGTAGGTTTCATTTCTATACCAAATTAACATTCAGTTTCCTTTAGCTTCATTTGTACTTTAAAAAATAATGAGGAACTATTTAAAATGGCAGATGAATTGTGAAACACTCTTTTATTGCTAGAAACAACATGCAGCAGTCATATAAATACTTGCGTATAATGTTTGGAGAGGTTGTTCGCTATTTAGGTTAGTCTTTTAATGGGGCAAGACACTAACATAGTCAAATCAACAGATTCACTGTATAATCGGGAGGCAATTAAATCAACTTGGTATTTGGGTCTCCTAGATCACACAATTTGGTGAACTACTAGCTCAGTAAGTGCCTTTATCTTCACTCTGGCAAATTGCGTTAGTTTTGTATCTGGTGCGCTTGAGATACATAAGTGCTCACTCTACCCCATGTTTTTTTGATTTGACCAGCTAATTGCTGATGTCCTTACTATCCCAATCTCTATCCCGTTTCCTCTTCTTTGATTGCCCTACCTTTCACCTCGCCATCACACCCTATCTCACCGCCATGGTAACCATGAACCAATTTCTTGCTTATAATCAAATGAATGCTGCTTTTTTCCTTTCCACCTCTTTCTCCCACCAATCCCAGATCTCTGCATTCTACCATAGTGGTTGCAGAGAATAGTGACCTCGTCATAGCACTAAGCTTCTGGTGCAAACCATCCTGTTAACTGGACTAAATGCTGAGAAGAAAATAGCAAAAAAGAACAATTTCAATAATGTTATTTTCTTAAATTTAGTAAGACTTCCTCATTTCTCTGCCGTCACCTTCTTCATCTTTTCCTGAATATCAGAGCCTAGATTTTTAATAAATTATTAAATTGGGGGGGAAACATGAAAAATAATTTTGCTTTTTATTTTTGCAATACTGTATTTATCAATGTGCTCTCGTGATTTTATGTACATTTTCTAATTTATTTTCACACATTATGTTCATACAAGTTAATTTTTCCACAGCAGCAGCAGCAACTACAAGCCCAACACTTATCCCACGGCCATGCACTTCCAGTACCCCTCACTCCGCACCCATCAGGACTCCAGCTTCCAGGAATTCCATCTGTTGGAAGCAGTGCAGGACTATTGGCATTATCGAGTGCTATGAAAAATGAGAAAAAGCACCATGAAACAGACCATCAAAGAGGTAAACAATGTTTGAAATCGGAGTTGTAGACAGTAATTATAAAATGGGAACCTGGTGTTCATCAAAAATCAAATGGTGGAGGAATTCAGTGGGTCAGGCAGCATCAGTGGAGGGAATGGACAATTGACGTTTTGGGTCAGGACCCCTCTTCAACCTGGTGTTAGTAACTGTTTTTAATAACAGTAATAGGAATATGCTATTAATTTTCAAGTCCCTTTCATTATTCAACTGAATTAATGCTCTGTATCTTCACTCTGACAAATTGCGTTAGTTTTGTATCTGATAAGACTCATAATTGAAAAACCATCAATATCAGTTTTGAAATTCCTAATTGCAATAGTGATCCTTTACCTTCCTACTTTCCCATTTCTCCTGTGTAATTTGTGATATTAAAACTAGTACATTGAAGGTATTCTTAAATTTTGCATCAAATTTAGCGTCATGTTGAAAATAAACATTTGATGAAGTTGGAAATGTATGTAATTTTTTGTGTGGAAGAGGCTGGATAATGTATTACCACCAATGCAGTTTAAACAGCGATACTCCCAAGCTATCCCAACTTGAGAGCCATTGAATGTAATACTTTATTTCCAGCAGGCACGTGCCGTGATTAATTACTCAGGGTAGGCACTCAGTCCGCTTAAAAAAAAATTAAACCACGCATGCGCAGATTGTGCGCTCCGTTAAATAAATAAATAAATAAAAACAGTGACAATTCAATTTGCCCAAGGCTTCCTAGTCTTCTTTATTCTGAATTACTAAAGGGGGGGGGGTGAAGGGTGATGGCAGATGGAGATATGGTGGGGAAAACGGAAGTACAGGAATAAGTTGAATCAGTTGTCATCTTATTGAATGACAACACTTGTTCAAGGGACCAATTGGGGGAACAGTTCCTTTCACAGCGTGTGGAGAGTCTGTGCCAGGGGTAAAGTTGTGGGGAGGGCACGAGTGTTGAGAAGGAGGGTGTCGGGGATACTGCCAGTAACTCACTCACTCACCGCTACCGCAGCTCTCCGGGCGCGAAGCCACACACTGTAGCTGGGGATAGAAGCAGCTCGGGGAGCGGCCACTGGGACCCGACAGCAGAACTGGCCGCCACTTCAGCGCCTTCTGCCGGCCCGCTCACCTTTGGCAGTGCTCTCTCTCAGAACGCCTGTCACCTGCCGTTCGCCGACTTCGCTCATGTCAGCGGCTTCCTGCAAATCCTTAAATTCCCACAGCCGAGTACTTCGCTGTCGGAATTTAAGGACATGAATGAGGCCAGCGAGCGGCAGGAGAGAGGTTTTTAGACGGAGAGCTGCCAGAGGTGAGCGGGGACTGGCAGAAGGAGCTAAGGTGGCGGCTGGTTCCGCTGTCCGGCTCGGCGGCCGCTCAGCTACCCGAGCTACTTCCCCCCCCCCCCCCCCACCAGCGGCCTCAATGCGGTGGCATTCGTGCCCTCCCCGCAACTTTACCCCGGGCCAGACTCGCCAAACACTTGGAAAGGAGCTCTCCCCCCACCCCCACCCCCACACACCTGGAAATACAGTATTTAAAAATATCACCAAGAAATGTACTTACCACATCATTGGTACACAAGCTCCATTCTTCTCTCTTTGTTACCTAACATACACTTAAAATATTGCCAAACCATATTTGAAAACCCCGCTCATGCACAGTAGACTGATGCGGATGCGCAGTGCTGCAAAGGCAGCCTTTCAGCTGCCTTCAGCCCCGCTTGAAACTGACGGCTTCACGCAGCGCTGACGGCATGTGGGCTGCACAGACCTTCCCGTGTTACAAGCGCTGCGGATGAAAGGCACGGATAATTATGCCTACCTAAGAGATCGGTCTCTTACATAGGCATAATTCTCCCATGCCTTTACTATTTATATTTAGTAATGACTATGTTATAATTTTAGTCAAGGTAGGCAGTGCCTACCTTGCCTACCCTGATGGCACGTGCCTGTTTTCCAGCCTTACCTTGCTAAGTCTGAATTATTAAAAGCAAAAGAAGACAAATAGATATCAATTCTCCCACTTTGAATTATCAAACAATAAAACATTTCAAATCGTTTAGATTAGACAATCTGTATCCTGGATAAAATGAGAAGCAGTGTTATAACTGAAGTCAGACATCATTGTCTTTCCTAAAACATATTTGGAAATGATAGAAAATAGCTAGCTGAGCGATTCCTTTACCTTGTTTTACAAATGAAGGAAATAATCTTCAATCTTATAACCAGCAACTTTATATTTCCTATCCAACCATTGACCAACTTACATTAATTTTTTGCTTCTGATTTGAAGTGAATAATTATAAATATAGCAGTAATGTAAAGAACACATTACTGTTAAAGCATCAACTTTCTGATTGATAGTGGATTTTTTAGGACTTTGATGGTGAGGGTTGTCAGTGGTGAAGCTAATTGGGTCGCTAAAGTGACACTTGAATCTATTCTGCCATTAGTGAACTGACCCTCCTTCTCTTACCCCTGCTCTTTGTTCTGTGATTATATGCTCCTTGAAAGATGAGTATGTTCATTCTTACTGACGCCTCGCAATCAATATAAAGAGCGATGATTTTCCATCAAGGAAAAATATTATTTTGCAGACTGCTTGATCAACTGCAACATAAAGTTATGAATCGATTCAAGTGCTTTCTTCATTAATCCGCAGTTTGGGAAAATTATCTGTTGTAAATTATCACAAAAAGTAAGAAAGAAAATTATAAAATAGTTATAAAATATCGAGTGAAAGGGATAATATTTTCCAGACCAAATTATTCTGTTGATTCATTGAATTGATTAGTCACTCATTCTGCATAGTCTGATACTAAATTCAGATGACTTCATTAAGAGGATTAGTGAAAAGGAAATGATCATACTTATCACTACATGGAACATTCTACTCTTTATCAGTGGAATCATTTCCTACTTCATACTTGAAAGTGGGATCCCGAGGGATCAATTAACAAAGTAGTTAATTTGTTCTTCAACTTTGAACATCACAAATTTAATGTCATCCAGTTCGACGTTTTACCCTTACTTAAGTTTCAAGAGATTTTGTTAATCCAAAGAATTACACTGATGGAGAATATACAATTGTGCAAAAATACAAATATCCTTGACACTACAACTGTATCTCCCTATCTGCCCCGTCAGAATAATATATATTTTTCTCCAACTAAAAGTAATATCTTGGGGTTAGACCTGGGAGGCAGGGTAGGATAGAATGCAGATGTCACTGCCGATGTGAATTCAGAATATGAATCCTATGCTGTAGATGTGTTAATATAGGATGTGAAAATGTACTTTACTAGGAAACGACACATCTGGTGATTGGATAACCTGACAATCATGATAACAGGTGCTTGTTTTTCCCTCCTACCCCTTCCCCATTTCCCATTTTCCCTTGTTCTATTGATTGCAACCTCGTTCATTTATTTAATGATGTGGCTTCCCACGAGAACAGACAGAGACTCAGTAAAGGTAGGTTTCAACAATTTTTTTTACAAGGGAATACAAATTGGATCTTTTGTCAATTTTCTTGTTTTTTGTCATTTTGATTTTCATTTATAGTCCCATGTATCTTCTGATATTGCTGTGGTACAGAAATGCTTTTGTTGTCACATTGCCAACGATAACTTTAGATCTGTGTCTAAACATGGTTTTGTTTTAGAGCTGAAGCTCCAATGGGAAATTGATGGGAAACCCATTATCTCGGAACACTTGACTTTTCATTTTTAGCCTACCAGCATACTGCTCGCCCATGTTAGTGGGTTAATGAAAATTAAATACATATTTTTGATGACTGACCTTAGAAATCAGGAAAATCTGTCAGTCTGGAAGTTGAATGCTTGTGCTTTGATCTATTGGTGGGGTCAATACTCAATAACTGCTGTATACCTGATAAAACATTTTTTTTTTGGTGTGTGTGTGTTAACCTGCAAAAACATTTTTTATAAAATCACTGTTTTTCAAACTAATTTACATTTTGTAAAGGGTCGTAGCGACACAGCACAGTTTGTCTCTTCAGCACTGACAATCAATCACTTATTAACACTAATTCTACATTAATCCAATTTTTCCCATTCTCCCACATTCTCATCAACTCTCTTTGGATTCTACCACTCAATTACACACTAGGAGCAATTTAACAGTTTGCAATTAAACTACCAATGAACAAGCCTTTGAGATTTGGGAGGAAACTGGAACACCTGAAGGAAACCCACATGATCACTTAATGTTCATACTCCACCCAGACAGCACCCAAGGTCAGGTTTCAGTCGCTATTCTACTACCTCCAGCATTGTGCCACCCTTGTTTGGGTATTTGACCCCAGAAGTAGTTAAACATGAGATTTGACATTTGAATGTGTCAGTGTCACAAAGGAAATAAGATGCTCACAATTACAGATTACCTTTTATACTCTCTTCAGAAAATCACAGTGCATTGAATCATTTCCTTTTGTGATGAAGGAACTATTATTATATAAGTAAATGTAATAGTCCGCTTGTACAAAGAAATGTTTCATGAACTGCAGCTGAGTGAAATAGCTAGTTAGCCTACTTTATTGGATCTAATGGGTGAAGGGAAAATGTTGTAATGCATTGGAAAACTCAATGCCCAGCAGCAAGATATGGTCATATTTTATATTCACTTTGACAGGTGGATAGGCCATAATAAACATTATTATGTTTAATAATGCAGCCAAAATATGTTGTGTTAGTTCTGCTAGTGGCACTTTTGTCATCACTTCTGAGTCACACAGTGTGATAACTGGAGAAATATATATCCGCCCTTGCTTGTAATTAATGGTTACTTTGGTGCTAAAAATGTGACTAAGTCTTTGGTAGAAAGTGGGTGATTCCTTGTGAGACAACTAGCATTGAGGTGATATCGGCTTCTCCAGATGGAGCAAAGCTATTCCAATTCATGCGTTGTTGATTTACACATTAAGGTTTTGAATTTCAAGACTTTTGGCATTGTATGACTTGGATCTGCCTAGGTTACAAGTGCACTTGCATCATGTCGGCGTGCTATCTGTGGAATGCTTCCCATGTAAAAAGTGGAAAAATATCTGATGGGTCATGCCATGCATCAATAATTTACAGAGGTATGGAATTTTCTTGCTTCCACTGATATAATTTCTCACTGCAGTTAAAAAATAAGGTCGGCCTGGAGATTGGGCTACACCATTGGCTTATAAATGTCTGTTCAGTAGTTTGATAACAGTGGGGAAGAATCTGTTTTTGAATCTGGTGGTTTGCGTCTTCTGCTGACAGGAGAGGGGAGAAGAGGGAATGACCTCGATCAAATGGTCCTTGATTACATTTGCTGGCTTTCCGAGGCATTGTGAAGTGTAGATAGAGCCCGATGGGGGGGAGGCTGGTTTGTGTTGTGGACTGGCCTACATCCACAAGTCTATACAATTTCTTGCTGTCTGTGTAGAGCCCAGACCATTGCCAAACCAAGTTGTGATGCATCCCGATAATCTGCTTTCAACGGTGCTTTATAGAAATTGGTAAGTCTTTAATGATATGCCAAAGTTCCTTAAAATGCTATGAGAGGCTGGTTATGGAACACATTACATCCTTGGCTCACTGCAGTTGTCCTACCGCCACAACAGGTTCACGGCTGATGCCATCTTATTGGCCCTATACTCATCCCTGGAACACCTGGAAAAGAGAGACACCTACGTCAGACTTCTATTCATAGACCACAGCTCAGCTTTCAATACCATTATCCCATCCAATCTCATGGAACTTTGAGTCAGCTCTCACCTCTGCAACTGGATCCTCGACTTCTTGACCACCAGATCCCAATTAGTGAGGATAGTTGACTAAAAAGTCCTCCACAATAATCCTCAACACTGGTACCCATGCAAGGGCATTCTCAGCCCCCTTCTTTACTCCTGACATGACACCACTGTAGTGGGCCAGATATCAAATAATGATGAGACGGAATACAGGAAGTAGATTGAGTACCTCGTCATCTGATGCCAAGCCAACGACCTTTCCCTCAATGTCAGTGAGACAAAGGAGATTTTAATTTAATTTAGGAAGAGAAGCGGTTCATATACCCCGGTGACAGTGTCGGTGCTGAAGTAGAGATGGATGTAGGCTTCATGTTCCTACTAGTAAATATCACCAGCAACTTGTCCTGGACCAGCCATATTGCAGCAATGGGCAAGAAAGCACACCAATGCTTCTACTTTCTTACAAGTCTTAGGAAGTGCGGCCTGTCCCAACAATTCTCACCAACTTCTACAGATGTGCCGTAGAAAGCATATTATCTGGATGCATCATGCATGGTTTGGGAACAGCTCCATCCAAGACGGCAAGAAAATTGTGAACGCAGCCTAGATCAGCACAAACCAACCTCCCTTCAATTGACTCCATCTACACTTAATGGTGTCTCTGCAAGGCCACCAGCATAATCAAAGACCAGTCTCATCCTGGTCTCTCAGAAGGCCCTATTACCACACTGTATCTCTAAACTAAAGTAATGCCCCAACTATAGCTCTTGAGTGATTTTAATTTAAAAGCAATGAAGCACTTGGTCTATTCTTGGTTTGGATTAATTTCGTACTTTCCTACAAGACTTTGTGTGATCTTTTGTCAATTTTCTTGTGCTGCACTGTTCTGCACAATTACATTTTTTGGGCTTTCTATACATGAACATATAGAAGTCCTATGTTGGGCTAAGAAGTGCAACATTTGTTGTATGACTCCATACCCATCAACTGATTTAATGATGAAGCCATTTTGGGTAGCTCCTTATCTAGACTGACCAATAAATAATGTGACAATGGACCATCAGAAATTAGCATACTGGACAAGCAGCCTTGTCTTCAGGACTATCTCTGCTAGAGCTGGATGATGGGCAATATCAGTCATCTGTGAACATTGCAAGCACCATCTCACGGCCGGACGTTGATAATGGCATGGTATGGGAGGACCCTCTAACTGACCTGCAGCAGGTCTTCACCAGCTATGATTGAGGTACATTCAGCTAGTGGCATGCAACCATTCAAGCACTGATGTTAGTTATGTGTTGCAGGCTCAGTAACAGCAACGTTCTATGTCCAGTGCCTTTGCTTAAATGTGCCTTGATTTTGCATGAGGACCTTGCTACAAATGCCAAAGTATGCTGCTTATAAGGAAATAAGTCAATCGGTTAAATAATATTTGAGCATACTCTGGTTAACAAATGGGTTGCAGTAGGTGGGTAACAAACTAGGATATTTTTTGCTGTGATAAGGAACAAAATTGTGTTGTGGCCAAAAAGAAAATATTTTTAGTATCAAAGGTTTAAAGACATGTCAGAATGATTTATTTTTGGATGAAAAGCTTGCTGCCAGCATGTCAAGATTCACTAGCTTGCTAATTTCCTAAATGTTTTCAGCAATACACAAAGTATTATTGATTGATCATCTCTTAACCTACTCTGTGAAGGAGAGATATTTTATGATTTTTGCATCATGTGACTAATGCTGATGTCTAACTACCAGAATGTGACAATTCCCAACAGCTGTACGCTGTGTCCTTGTATAATATAATGTATTCATGCAGAATAATGCTCTTTAACAGGTAATGAGCTTGACATAAATTGCCTTTTGCATTTTTCCCCCTTTTCTCCTCTACTAACGTGCAAACAGGCATTGCTAGTGTTCTAAATAATAAGCAATTTTTGGCTGGCTGTCAAAGAAAATTCCAGTGCAAATCTAAATTAATGATGCCTGAAATTTTTATGGCTCGCTTGAAAGTCATTAATGTGTAAAGGAGATGTTGGTAACAATTAGTGTAGGATATATTATGAACATGTATATTTTTGTGTACTACAGATCATTTGATTAATTTTATTTAAAACAAACACTTTTTTTCTAACCCATTCTGGGACAATATTTTCTTATGCAGGATAGAAGAATTATAGAGGAAATGTCATTCAGTTATTAAGCTCTATTTTATTTGTGGCTTTTGGGCAGGATTACAGAGAGCCATTCTTGATTTTACATTCCATGGAATTGCATTTGTTCTTTTCATAGGACAGAATAATGAGAGACCATGGCTATTTTTTTTGTTTGCTTTTGTGATGATTTATGTTTTGTACCTACACAAAACACCTAACTAGAAGACTGGAGCATGTTGGTATTCCTCTATCACCGACGTTCCTTTTTATCACTATTTATACTCCTGACCTCAAAATGTTGATATTTAATTCCTAAAACACTGCATTTACGTGCACAACCCAGTTTTGAATTTAAAAATGTTTCATTAACATGATCTTAGACAGTTCCTTATCATTGATGATGACCTCGTGTTGGAGTTTTGTGGGATTCTGAGACAATTTGTCAGGAACTAATAAGGCCAAATGTGGACCTGTAGACTCTACTACAGATGGGGTAGGAGGAGCTTGGCAGTCTGAGTGGGTGGTAGTTTAGGTGTAGAATTACTACTCCTACTGTTTACATTGAGAATCCCTGTGCTGCTGATGAATAGGCTTGAGACTCCCATTGCCAACCTGAATGATCTTTCTCTAAGTTGAGCAGTCATGAATGAGTGATTCTCCTGACTAGGTGGGATGTTGCACATTTTCAACAGGAGTTTGTGAAAATACCTGAATCTTTCCTTTGTCCATTTGGTGTCCTCCTCTTTCGACAGAACATGTCGAGTGTCTGTATTGAGCGTTTGGAGTTAGGCATGGAAATAACATGATAGAGTGTATTAAGGCCCCCAATACTGGGGATATTGTCCTGGGAGAAGATGCTAACATTGGTTTGCATATCCCGCCAGTGAATTTCCAAGACCGCATATGTGGTATCTCTCAAATGGTTTGAGGTGTCTTAGAAGGATACAGGATGGCTAGACTACATAATTTGAGCCAGGTTTGAAATTGTGACATTCAAACACTTCCTCTTATGGCCAAAAAGTCTGCTTTTGCATTCAAGATGATGGTGAATTTCATCGTCAATGTTTGACTTCATTGAATGGTGGCTTCTGTGGAATGGGGAGTGGCCCGTGTTTTAACCATATAACATATAACAATTACAGCATGGAAACAGGCTTTCTCGGCCCTTCCAGTCCGTGCCGACCATTTATTTTCCTCTAGTCCCATCTACCTGCACTCAGACCATACCCCTCCATTCCCTTCCCGTCCATATACCTATCCACTTTACTTTTAAATGTTAAAATCGATCCTGCCTCCACCACTTCTGCAGGAAGATCATTCCACACAGCCACCACTCTCTGAGTAAAGAAGTTCCCCCTCATGTTACCCCTAAACTTCTGTCCCTTAATTCGCATGTCATGCCCTCTTGTTTGAATCTTTCCTACCCTCAATGGGAAAAGCTTATCCACGTCAACTCTGTCTATCCCTTTCATCATTTTAAAGACCTCAATCAAGTCCCCCCTTAACCTTCTGCGCTCCAAAGAATAAAGACCTAACTTTTTCAACTTTTCTCTGTAACTTAGTTGCTGGAACCCAGGCAACATTCCAGTAAATCTCCTCTGTACTCTCTCTATTTTGTTGGTATCCTTCCTATAATTAGGCGACCAAAATTGTACACCATACTCCAGAATTGGTCTTACCAATGCCTTGTACAATTTTAACATTACTTCCCTAATCAGAGCATTGAATATAGATTCAATGCTCTGATTTATAAAGACCAGCAGACCAAAAGCTTACTTTACCACCCTATCTACATGCGATTCCACCTTCAGGGAACTATGCACATTTATTCCTAGATCCCTCTGTTCCACAGCATTCCTCAACTCCCTACCATTTACCATGTACGTCCTATTTTGATTTGTCCTGCCAAGATGTAGCACCTCGCACTTATCAGCATTAAACACCATCTGCCATCTTTCAGCCCACTCTTCCAAATGGCCCAAATCTGTCTGTAGACTTTGAAAATCTACTTCATTATCCACAGCACCCCCTATCTTAGTATCACCTGCATACTTATCCAATTTTCCACCCCATCATCTAGATCATTGATGTACATGACAAACAACAGTGGACCCAACACCGATCCCTGAGGCACCCCACTGGTCACCGGCTTCCAACCTGACAAACATTCACCATTACTCTCTGGCATCTCCCATTCAGCCACTGTTGAATCCATCTTGCTACTCCGCCATTAACACCCAAAGATTGAACCTTCTTAACCAACCTTCCATGGGGAACCTTGTCAAAGGCCTTACTGAAATCCATATAGACAACATCCACTGCTTTACCCTCATCAATTTCCCTTGTAACCTCTTCAAAAAATTCAAGAAGGGTTGTCAAACATGACCTTCCAGGCACAAATCCATGTTGACTGTTCTTGATCAGACCCTGTTTATCCAGATGCTTATATATATTATCTCTAAGTATCCTTTCCATTAATTTGCCCACCACTGACGTCAAACTAACAGGTCTATAATTGCTAGGTTTATTCTTTGAACCCTTTTTAAACAATGGAACAACATGCGCAGTACGCCAATCCTCCGGCACTATTCCCATTTCTAATGACGTTTTCCAGTGTCTTGTTTTTTTATTGTTCATTCAAGAAAGATGAGCTTAGCAGGTTGAACTAACATTTAATTATTCATCCTCAATTGGCCTTGAGATGGTGACAATGAGCTGTCCTCTTGAGCCACTGCAGTCCTTTGGGTGTGGTTTACCCACAATGTGGTTAGGGATGGAGTTCCAGGATTTTGACCCATTCATGGTGAAGGAACAGTAATAGTTACAAGTAAGGATGGTATGTGGCTTGGATGTCAAGTTCTAGGCAGTGATTTTCCCATGCTTTTGCTGCCCTTGTCCTTCTAGCTGGTAGAGGTGGTTGGTTTGAAAAGTGCTGCTTAAGGTGAACTGCTGCAATGCAACTTGTAAATGGTATCTTTGCTGGTACTGTACATCAGTGTTGGAGCATGTGAATGGTTATAGATAGGGTGCCGATCAAGCAGGCGGTTTAGACAGATTCAGATTCTTGTTAGTTTATTGTTATATATATGAGGGTTCCTTGTTCACAAGGAGCTCAACGGTATGTGTAATGATAGAAACAACAATAATAAATACAACCATAAGTCCAAAACAACAGAATGATGCAGAGGTTGTAGTGCAAAATAAAATTCCTAAACAGGAATACTGGAATAACCATATAAAGTGGAGTATGTAACGGCAACTCCAGGAAGCTGGTGTGAAATGGTGATTGATTCAGGAGTCTGATAGCTATTGAGAAGTTGTTCTTAAGTCTGGATATACAGACTTTCAAACTCCTGTATCTTCTCCCAAAAGAGAGAAAGGGGAACGGCGATATTGGCAGATATCCTTGATGATATTTCCAGCTGCCTTGATGCAGTGCACTATGAAGATAAACTATATGCCGTTGAGTTTCTTGAGTGTTGTTGAAGCTGCGCTCATCCAGGCAAGTGGAGAATATTTTACCACACTCCTGACATGAACTTTGTGGATAGTGAGCAGGCTTTAGGGAGTTAGGAGTTGAGTTACTTGCCACAGAATTGCTGGATTCATAGTCTTTGACTTGTTCTTGTAGCCACATTATGTATGTGGCTACTCTTGTTCAGTTTCTGTTCAATGGTAACCCCCAGGGTATTTGGGGTGGTGGATTCATGATGGTAATGCCATTGAATATTAGATGGATTGTGGTGCATTTTTATGAGTGAAGTGGATTGGGGGGTTGTGAAGTGGTGTTGTATAATGACCATGTTTAGAGAGGACTGGAGGATCTAATATTTTAAAGATACTAATGCAAGATACTATCACATCAGTGAATGAATAGCTGGTGACTCTGAACATGCCATCATTTACCAGACATAACATGGAGACATATTTCTGGAGGCAGCAAAAATGTGAGGTTATCGACGGCTATCAAGAATGTTATATCCAAAATAAATAACAATAGTTATGCTTACTACATAAAATCAGCAACTATATATTTATGGTAACTGATCTTACTGTACTTTGCCAGAAGTTGGAAAAAGCATAACAGTAATTGTTTAAAACAACGTACTGTAGAGTTTTATTTGACTCCGATCCTTGGTTTTCCCGATACAGAATGTGATTTTATTCATGCAAAGGATAGATTTGAGCAATGCAACAATAGACAAGTTTTGGTTGTAATGATGTCAATAACACAGTCAAAACCTCTGTAGCTATCTTAAATCGTGCTATTCTCATGACATTTTGAATAAAGTGCTGTCGGGAGTTACACTTGCAGTGGTTACTATTTACCAACGCCTTGAAGTAATCAAATGGATTGTGATGGTGGCTGAGATACCCAAAACATTAACATTATATGACACTGTTAAATTAAAGTGTAACATTTTAGTGTTGATAGTACTCGTAAAGATATGTCGGAAGCTTGAAATTCATTATACACATCATTTTCAGCAACCACAACAATTAAAGCTTGCTTTTCCCTGGATCAGATACAGTCTCTTCTACAGCAAAAACCTTTTAAAACTATAATCTGAAGTTTTGTGAATGTTCACTACTTGATTGATGATAAATGATAGACACCTGGCATTTAACATAATGGGGCAATAGTAACAGTGGGAAGCTATTCATTATTTTTTGCATTTGTTACAGCCTTTGATTTATGTTGTTAATGGCTTTATATTACTTATTCCCCTTGATTACTGAAATATTCTTAGTAAAAATAATTGTTTGTGGATGGCCTATTATTGGATACTTGACAGTTCCTTTATATAATGCAAATGTATTGAATAGTGTACTAAGGTATTGACTGTTTAAAACTATATCCTAATGGCATTTACATTTTAGCCGTAAACATTTAACTATGCCTGTGTGGGTGCATTAATTGTTTGGAACAACTGAATGTCTTGTAACTGAGTTGTCAGTAGAATAAGTGAATATATTAGTGACTTGTGTCAAGCTACAGACTACAGTGATGTATTTGTCTAATTTAATAATGTCACTTAAAACATGGCAATGATAATTAAACGGTGTTCTGTTCCGTATGTTAAATCTTAGAGAGAAAATGAAACTGATCAGCAGTCCTACGGATAGTAATTTTTTCTCTTCAATCCAAGAGTGAATATGTTGTACTTTACCGTGCATTAAAGAGCAGAATGAAAATCCATGTTACCATGGCAACAAAACTGCTTTCTAGATTGCTTCCTAAGATATATCTGCACGACAAGCAGATGTCTGAATCAAGTAGCGCTCTCTGAATATAAACAAATAACTTTTAGCAGGTGTTGGAAATCATATGGAAATCCTATTAAGAAGCCTTGGGTTCCTTTCTGTCAGGAAGCTGTTGCTCACAAAAGGGTTGGTTGGATGAATGAAATAGACAGAATTAATTCTCATTAGGTTTTAGCTTTCCCAGGAAATTATTGTCTCAGCATGTTCTCTTTCTCCTGTGAATTTGAATGGAGTCTGTTCTCCTATTGATCTATTCTGCCTGCCCTCTGTAAATCAACACTTGAACTACTGTAGTCCTCTGAGATTTGTGATGTTTCCCCTGACTGGTCTGAGGCTGCCAGATTCTACATGGATTACAGGAGAAAGCCGAGGTTGTAAGTGCAGGAAAGGTGAAGCTGTTATATCTGCCCAGATGATTAAAGGTTTATTGATATTGTTGAGGATATGTGTTTTGTGTTCTGTACTGCAGCCAGCTTTCCTAATGCAATATTCCACTTGGCAGTACACACCAATAGAACTGGGATAATTTATTTTTGCTTCTGGGTTAACCATTGTGTGTACACATTATACAAAGCAAATGGTATTTGCTATTCAGACCACAATTAATAGAATGTAGTCTGCATTTTAAAAGCGATGCTCTTTTCCATAGAAGAGTTGAAATGGAGAACTAAAATGTGATTCTTATGGGAAGTTAATTATTAGTCAGCATTTTTTGTAAGTGAATGTGCATATTAAATGTCATTATATTGATGAAGAAACAAGTTCAGCAAAAGCTGCACCATTATATCCTTTCCCCCACCATGTGCTGCATTTTATAAAAACAATACAATTCACATTGGTGGTCTCTTGTTGCCTAGTAACAGGCCACAGGGTATGCTCCATGTGAAATGCGTGAGCATCTGTCTTTTAATCTTTTTAGTTTATTCTTCTCTGGGCACTGATTGGACCAATCAAACTTGGGGTTCTGACATTGCATGAGGAGGGATGAACTCCAGGATTCCCTTGGGCCATGCCCTAAGTGTTTGGCAGAATCGAAAAGTGGTGAGGCTTAGTCAGGCAGCGTTTTTTGTGTTTGTGGGAGTTAGCCAACTCTGCTCTCAGATGGACTTTAGTAACTACATTTCTACCAGATAGGGAATAAAATTGAAATTTACTTGTGAACCTAGGTATTAGTAAGAGTCATCTGTCTGTGTGAGCAACACAAGGAGAGTAAAATAGCTTTTATGAAACAATTTTTGATTCATTTTGACCACCCGTCGTAATAGTGAAAATGACTATCCAAGGCAATAGATAGGTTAAAATAAATTATTTTCTGTATATGGTTTAAAAAATAAGAAAGCAATTTTTTTTAAAGCTACTTTTGCTGTGAAACTTAATAAAAATGTGAATTGAGTTTGAATGCAGAATGAGATTAGCAATGTGATTCTTGAACACATGACCAAGTAATTGCATGTAGATTATGAAGGAAAAAGTGAATTTGTAATCAAATGTAGCTATCATCTAAAGGTAAATTATCACTCTCAAATGTATTTGATAGTCTATACTTTGATTAAAAACAAAGATTTTATAGCATATTTGTTTTTAATAGCTGGACATGTTTCCCTCTTCCTTTACACTTCCACTATACCTCCCCATTTTCCCTTTCTTACTGCCTGTGAATGTCTAGTTGATTAGCTGCTCTGCCTTAATTGTTTAATGGTTACTGAATGACAGCCATCCACCCAGAAGTAACATCCATCAATATTCAGTGAAATCCATGGCACAAAGATCACAATCTCTGTGGGCAGTGTTCTTCAGGTTCACAAACAAAGGAGAATTCTGTCACTTTAACATTCACTACATTAGTGTTCAGATTTAGAGACCTTGCAATGTATTTTTTTCGTATCAATTTTTATAATATTTGCTTCAGTTTGCATATTTAGTCATGATTGGATATGCAAGTAGTACAAATGCATAAGTTGCTTGTGCAGTTTTTTGTGAATTATATTTGGTCAATTTTAAATATGGAAGTTTATTATACAAAAATAGACTTTGAATTAATTTCAAGTGATGAATGCATTATTCATTATTTTGATGCTAACCATTAAAGCGCATTTTTTTTCTTCTGACCCTGACCTGTTTTTGTGCTCTCTACATTTGTAGCAAGAAACCACCATTGTGTTGCCTATTGCTATTCAGTGCAGGCATCGAGCCCACAGAAAAAATTCAGGAAGCTATTAATTCATGGTTCACAGAATGCAAACCACTAAACAAGCACTCTGTATGACTAAATGATCCTCTATGTTTATTGAAGCAGAGGGCATAGAATGCAACAGTTCCTGTGGGGAAGGGTTTATACAAACTGTTTTGACCTATCCAGTTGTGGCTTTTACTGTTCTCAACAAGTACAGTATAAACATGCATTGAATAATTAGATAATTGCATAATTCAGCATTGCAAATTAGCCAGGGTGCAAATAGGATGAAAACAAAAGGTTAAGATAACAGTCAAAGTCCTTGACTAGAGATTTATTTATTGGAAACATCAAACTTGCATAATCTTATAATTGTCACATTTAAAAATATTGAAGATGGAACTTGCATGATTTCATTTGGGATAGGATTAGGGGGTGAAAGAAGATTGGAGCCAGGAATTCGCTTGAGAGACAGACAAGATTTAAAGAGAGTGATGGGGAAAAATGGTAGGGTGGAATGTCATAGGGTCATACAGCATGGAAGCAGGTCCTTTGGCCCAACTTGTCCGTTCTACCCAAGAAGCCCCATCTAAGCAAGTTTACCCATCCGATTTTCCTGCGTTTGGTCCATATCCCTCAATGTTTCCTATCCATGTACATCCAAATGACTTTTAAATGGTTTTATTGTACCTGTTTCAACTATTACCACTGATTTCTCATTCTGTATACCCAACACTCTCTGTGTGGAAAATGTTGTTCCCCAGGAACCCATTTAAAAAAAAAAAGACCTATTAAATTATGACATTTTCAGTGGCCTAACAGTAGGTGGACCTCAGAACATATTGACCCAATTTCATGGGCAATTCTATATTAATGTGATGGAATGGAATTGCATCATTCCGTGTTTCTGTAATGCAAAACATGTATTTTTCATATAAATTTGATTTGCAACTAGAAGTGCTGGGTTGAATTTCCAGAGTGGTGCACTTGAATCCTGGAACTATCTAATTTAGAAATAATTAATTTTGATGTACATCAACATTATGCTTGCACCACGCAGTACCACCTGTATGAATTCTATGCTCTGGGTAAAGAGCAATTTTTGAAGAAAATATCCGAGCCTTGTATGAAGGGACACGTCTAAAAGAAATTCTGATGGGGTTCCAATTGAAATCCAGAGCTTGAATCAGTTTGTTTAAAAGACCTGCCCACAGTGTGCGATAGATCCAAACTAAGCCAATGGCTTTGAAAGTGTTGCAGGGCTAATAGAGATTGTGGGGACAAAAGGGTGTGACAATACTTGGAATTTAAACTTTTTAAAATTCAATATATTGAGAGACTGGGAGCCAATACAGAGCTGTGAAGATAGCAGTATTGGATGAGGAGAACCTAACAGAAAAAAGCTGTGGATGACATTATGAAGGTTAACATGGTTACACTTAATGCACCATTATACTCTCAATGGTATCATTTATTGCGAGACTGTACTCTTTCCATTAATACACATCAGTAATATAAATGACTATTTTGATATGTTTGTGGGCAACGTGAAAAGCTACAAATGCAGGTTTTTGATCAGTTGTACTATCCCATCAAATTGGCAAAAATGCTGCTGTGGATGTGTTTATAGTAGTTAGTGGATAGGATATTGCAATAAAATGTAACTAAAGTACTAATACAGCCTAGATAAAATAGAAAAAAGATAAATAGAGCACATTCTTTTTTATTGATATGAATGACTATTATTGAAAAATATTAAAATAAATGATATGATGTTTGCCTTTCAGAGTTCCTCAGTGTCTCCATCAGCTAGTTTCAGAGCTGCTGAGAAGCACAGAGGTTCAAATGACTACTCCTCAGATAGTAAGAAGCAGAAGACAGATGATAAGGATTTAGCAAAACGTTACGTGAGTAATGATTGAAATGATAGAAATGCCCTCATAAAATGTTGGTTTTATTGTAATTAAGCAAATTATTCTGTAATTTATTCTTCCTCCCCTTGTATATGACTATGGACTCCTTGATTACCTTAAAGATACTTTTAACCATATAACAATTACAGCACGGAAACAGGCCATCTCGGCCCTTCAAGTCCGTGCCGAACAACTTTTAAAAGGATTGCCTTTAATTTCAGAAAAAGTGATGCTTTTTGTGAAATTCTACATCGTTGACCTAATGGGACTGATCTTCCATTCTTGTACCAGCTTGTAGGCAAAATCTTTCCTTTGTTTCTTTGTGGAGGTTCTGCTATCCAATGCAGGCAATGACTTGCGTCAGCAATGGCATCTTCTCCCTTGCCAGCTGTACTGCCGTCTGCCTCTGCATCCCATCATTCAATGAGGCACACAACCCTCTCCAGACTTCCCATCTCTCAGGCTGGGAAATCTGATTGCTGAGCTTGCAAAAGGTTAGACCTGGCACAAGTACGGGAGACCTTGCCAAATGAAAGGAAATAATCAGTTGCCAGGAGAATAGCAATTAGGGCTTTTTTCCAATTTAATTAATTTAGCTGAAAAAACCTTTAATTATTTTAAGAATATTGTTGTAGTATTAAAACCAGAATCTTTTTATAATGGTGACAGTTTTGATTGAAGCTTTACCAGTTGTCAAAACTAAAAGACGAGTAGATCAGGCTGCTTGTGCTGATTCAGCATTGTGCTGCACTCCACAAAGCTAATATGCTGGGAGCTGGGCTCCTAGTTAAACCCTATTAGACCGTGGTCCAAAGATAGATGGTCATTAATCTTGATTATCGGAAAACGTGTCCTTTTATTGTTGGAGTAAACATTAGTATCAACTTAAGTAAGAAAATATAGATGTGTTTTGTGAACGTGTTATTTCCTTCTCCACCACTATTCCAGATTTTTGAAATCAGTAATTTTATAAACTTTCAGATGCATACTTTGTTTTGTGTATGCAAATTGCCATGATTCTAGCTCAGTGGAAAGGAGAAGATGGTTACGACAAAGTAAAGCAAGGAATTCCAGAACAAGGGGTCACAGTCTAAGGATAAGGGGGAATTCCTTTAGGACCGAAATGAGGAAAACATTCTTTACACAGAGAGTGGTGAGTCTCTGGAATTCTCTGCCACAGAAGGTAGTTGAGGCCAGTTCATTGGCTATATTTAAGAGGGCGTTAGATGTGGCACTTGTGGCTAAAGGGATCAGGGGGTATGGAGAGAAGGCAGGTACGGGATACTGAGTTGGATGATCAGCCATGATCACATTGAATGGCGGTGCAGGCTCGAAGGGCCGAATGGCCTACTCCTGCACCTATTTTCTACGTTCTATGAATATGGCTGTACCTGGTTTTGAGGAATATCACTATCTGGCCATTTTATACCAGTTACGTACACTTGTCAAAGCTTGGTCTAGTTTTTCCCTTAGTTAGCTTTCTATAATTAACAATTTGGCTGTTACAGACTCTAGCATTGCTATTATTTAATCAAATATGAAAATAAAATAACACATTATTTCTATATATTTTCTAGGATAGCGATGGGGAGAAGAGTGATGACAACCTGGTGGTTGATGTTTCCAATGAGGTTTGTAGATCTGGGAATATTGACTTCAATTACTTAATCAGTGGTGGAATTTAACAGACTTTGTTGCCGTAGTATTATACTGCAGATTTTCAAATTATTGTTAAACTTCTGTTTAAAAGATTTACAAGCATCAAATTAATCTTCAAAAAATTAAAGATTTGTAATTAACTGGACATTAATCATCGAATCAAGGAGTCAGAGTCATACAGCACAGAAACAGGCCCCTCGATCAACTTATCCATGCCAACCAAGATGCTCCATCTACAGCAGCCCCATTTTCCCTCGTTTGGCCCATATCCCTCTAACGTTTCCTATTCATGTATATGTCCAAATGTCTATTAAATGTTTTTATAGCACCTGCCTCAACTACCACCTCAATATACCCACAAAATGAAAGCTTGACATGAGGAAGCCTCTCAATATAACTGAAGATATGACCATCACAAATATTAAAGGAAATTTAAAAGGAAAATGTGCTGGAAATACTTGGCAAGTAAGCTATCATCAATAGAAACAAACAAAGTTACCTCCTTCTTCAGATGTTGCCTGATTTGCTGAATATATAGAGCATTTAGTTTTTATTTCAGATTTCCCGTATCTGCGATATTGGTCAAGGAGAGAATTTATCGTGGGAAAGACTAATCATAATTATCGGAGAATAGAAAATTAGCATTTTTCACATACCTGATCATTTACTTACCCAGTTTATTAATAACTGCACCATCAGCTTGTCTGCTAAAGCATTTGGTGTTAATGCTGGAGGACGATTTAGCTTGATCTTGCCTAAAGTTCTGTTACCCAAACCTGAGCCTAGTCACCTTGAGCCATCACTCTATGCTTGCTGTCTCTGTTAGCTCCAGGTGTGGCATTGGCTGAATTTTGTATGCCTTGTTTTCAAATCACCATGTTTGTTTTTGCTTCTCCATTGCTGCAGTCGCTGTCAGTCTACAAATAATGAAAGTGTCTGCTCTTTTAATTAGTGTCTGTGCTTTTAGTTGCCTAGTTTGCTCCAGCTTCCCTGCCTTTAAATCTCCCTACCTCTCTTTTTTCCATCTGCAACAAGGCTTTTGACAATTTCTTAATTCCTTATGTGGTTCTGTTTTCTTTTATGGACACTTGCACAATTTAACGTGGCTAGACATTTCATCTATTAAAACATTAGGCGCCAACTTGGCAAAGTTACAACAGTAGAATACGGGCAAACTGCATAGCTAAAGCAGTACATATTACACAGACCTAAGCAATCCAATGACTAATGGATGACACCAACGTTTTTGCAGTCCTCCTATGCCCATTTGTGTATAGAAATGGTGTATAGAAATTGTGTATAGATAACTAAAGAGGAGGAAGCTTTATTCTCCTATTCTCAATGATGGTAGAGACGAGCACAAGACAGTCAAGGAAAATACACAGATTTCTCACCATTTTCAGTCAGAAGAACTGAATGAACAATCAATCTTGGCTTTCTGCTGTGGGGATAGAAACCTCTCTTAAACTAATTAGATTCACTCTTCATGATAACAACAAATGGCTGAGAGAGTGAAAAATATAACAGTTTTGCACTCAGCGCTAGTCATATCTCGAACTGAAATGTTCCAGTAAGTTTCCAATAGTGATACGGAATCAATAATATAAAAAACAGCCCAGGTCCATCATGTCCATGAAAATGCAGGACGAATCTAATCCAGTCAATCATAGCTCCATTAGTCAACATTAAATGGATAGCATTGTCAATGACCTGCTTCATCAAGCAGTACTGAATCACCGGTGACCAGCTCATCTATACTGAGTTTGGATTTTGCTGAGTCTATTTGTCTCCTGAGCCTATTACAGCTTTGTCCAAAGAGGACAAAATCTGAATTCCAATGGTGAGGTGAAAGTGATTTCCTTGGATGAGAGGGTGGCACTTGATATTGGAGGATGGAATTTCAGATAAACTTTCAGTGGAAATCAAAGAGAAAACTGAACGAGAGCTGGAATCCTACTTTATGAGTCAGAAGAGCCGAATGCCCTACTCCTGCACCTATTGTCTATTATCATGCAGCACGAAGCAGGCCCTTCAGCCTATCCTGTCTGTGTTGGCCATTGAGTACCTCTCTGTACTAATGCCACATCCAGCATTCAGTCTATACCCTTCAATGCTACAACGTTCCAAACAAATACTACTAAAAATCATTTGAGACTACCTCCTTCCACAATCCCCCGAGTTATTTTTTCAAAATCTCAGCCATTTTTTTCAGGTGAGAAAAAATCTTCAAAATGCCTTTAAGTACCCTCACCCTTCCCTTAAACCTATGCCTTCCCTCCCTGCCCCCCTCTCCAAATGTAGAGACCTCAGCTAAGGGTAAATGCTTTGTACTCTACCCTAACTTTATCCTTCTGAATCCGATTCTCCAATGAATGATTAATGGAGACCTCCTGAATTTAAAAAAAACTTGCAGTCATGTATCCTTTCTTTCCCCCCCCCCTCCTCACCCAACCTGCCCTTCAGCTTTTCCAGAGATGCACAGCATTAAGATCTCTGGTTTCAGCTGTACTTGAAGCCCTGCAGTGTGCCAGCCCTGTAAAGTGGCACATGCTGCAAATGGCAATGCTGAGCCCCTCTCCTTTCCTATCCCATCCACCTCTCCCCAGAATGACTGACTCCACTCTGGCACTTCATTTCTATCAAACATCTTTTTGCTTTAATTTACATCTCTCTATAAATGAAATACTTTTTTGAATGTTTCAGAGATTTAAATAATAACTTTACTTAAAATAGCTTCAACCACTCGCAATGAATTAACATAAATTTAACAAAAATAAGATACCACATAACCAAACTTACTTCTGTCGTCACGACTTACTCCTGATCTGATTGATATGAATGGAGATGCTGACCCTGGTGCAAAGTTGAGGTACTCTGGCCAGGTACTCTTAGTGTCAGTGTGAAGTCTATTGGCAGAGCGGCAATTTGGAATACCACGAATCAGCACCTCATTTTCGATTGTTGTATTGAAGAGCCACTCATTCTGGAGCCATTGGTGTAATAGAATTTTATCACATTACAAACAGACACTCCTAATGGTCTCCTAATCTGTGGAAAGACATTCTTGCCATAGAGGGAGTACAGAGAAGGTTCACCAGACTGATTCCTGGGATGGCAGGACTTCCATATGAAGAAAGACTGGATAGACTCGGCTTGTACTCGCTGGAATTTAGGAGATTGAGGGGGGATCTTATAGAGACTTACAAAATTCTTAAGGAGTTGGACAGGCTAGATGCAGGAAGATTGTTCCCGATGTTGGGGAACTCCAGAACAAGGGGTCACAGTTTAAGGATAAGGGGGAAGTCTTTTAGGACCGAGATGAGAAGATAATTTTTCACAGAGAGAGTGGTGAGTGTGGAATTCTCTGCCACAGAAAGTAGTTGAGGCCAGTTCATTGGCTATATTTAAGAGGGAGTTAGATGTGGCCCTTGTGGCTAAAGGGATCAGGGGGTATGGAGAGAAGGCAGGTGCAGGATACTGAGTTGGATGATCAGCCATGATCATATTGAATGGCGGTGCAGGCTCGAAGGGCCGAATGGCCTACTCCTGCACCTATTTTCTATGATTCTATGATTCTATTACACACGAGAAGCCAGGTGGAAAAATCTCTAACTCAAATGCACTGAGCAAGATAGTCAATAGGAACCTTTCCGTATTGCTACGTGCAAGTATGAGATGCAGGACATTTACATTTTTTTAATATGCTGCCAAGTTACTTTAGGGTGGGGCGGGGGGGGGGGAGGGGGGGGGCAATGCTGGACCTTATAATTAGGAATTGAGAAATTAGCCTGGCCAGTGATTGTGTTTCAGTGGGAGAGCAGTTTGGAAAAAGCCATCACACTCCTTCAGTTTTAAGATAGTTATGGATAAGAATAAGACTGGACCTTGGGGATCTGGGAGTGGTGGGAGGGCATGGAATTGCTAAATTGTAATGAAAGGCAAATTGTAGTCAGTACCTTTTTCCCAGGTTGGAAATGTCAAAGATTAGAGGGCATAGCTTTAAGGTGAGAGAGGCAAGGTTAACAGAAGGTGAGTGGGGCTCCTTCTTTTATACTGACCTTGGTAGATGCCTGGAACACACTGTCATAGAAAGATATGATAGTGGCATTTAAGAGGATTTTAATGTGAACATGGTTATGCAGCGAATGGATTATGTGCAGACAGTTGAATGTTTTGTCTTGGTATCAAATTCGGCACAGACATTATAGGCCCGCAGGGTCTGTTTCTGCCCTGTACTTTAGTATGTCCTATTTCTAGCCACAGCCAAGGCTCTAAAGGACTGAAGAGTAGCCAATGTTGTTCCTTTCTTTAAGGTGGCATTATGCTTGTCCAATGTGGATTATCCAAGAAATTATAGTTCAATGAGCCTTACGTCATTGGCACGATGGATTCTATCTAGTTAGGGCTCTTAAAGATAGGAGCTAGATAGGGCTATTAAAGATAGCGGAGTAAGTGGATATGGGGAGAAGGCAGGAACGGGGTACTGATTGTGGATGATCAGCCATGATCACATTGAATGGTGGTGCTGGCTCGAAGGGCCGAATGGCCTACTCCTGCACCTATTGTCCATTGGATAGGATTTACTTGCATATGGAAAAATATAGGTGTATTAGGAATAGTTGGCATGGCTTTGTGCAGGGCGAACTTGATTTGAGTTTCTTTTTTGAGGAGATGACAAAGATGATTGATGAGTATAGAGAAGTGGATGTTATCTACATGGACTATGGGAAGGCATTTGACAAGGTAGCTGTTCAATAAGATTGGAGTTAATCTGGACAAATGTGACATATGCAATTTGGAAGATCAAATGTAAGGGGAGGGAACGCAGTAAATGACAGGACCCTTCAGAGCATTGTTGTACGGAGGTATCTTGGGATGCAAATCCATAGATCCTTGAAAATGGCAGCACAGTTTTCACCTGCATACAAAATACTGATTTGATCAGTTATTCACAGTTGCTCCTCGTTTCTGTGTTTATATCCGAGAATACTGAAGAAGAGCTATGAATGCAAGGATGGTTGTTAAAGGAAGTATTGCTTTCTTTAAGGATGGTTGTTAAAATAAGTAAATGCCATCTTTCCCAAGTTGGATACATCACAAGATGATTAATTTCTACTTCCTCCAAGTTGTGCACTGACTTTGTGTTATTTTCTCTCAAAATATATGGTGGCCAATTCGGTGTTTCTCAATAGTATTTACATTGAGAAACGTTTAATGAATTTTGTGCAATCGCTGTATATCTATTCAACATAAAACTGCATCTTATTACAATGTGTTGATGACGTCTTATATATAGTTTCCTACAGGTATAGCTCTGTCTTTTTATTTTTGTATTTAAATATGCCCACTCAACATATTTTTTTGTTTAGGACCCAACTTCACCAAGAGGTAGTCCACCTCATTCACCACGGGAAAATGGTTTAGATAAATCTCGTCTCGTAAAAAAGGATGCACCCATAAGCCCAGCTTCCATTGCTTCTTCTAGTAGTACTCCTTCTACAAAATCCAAAGAAATGAGTCTTGTGAGTATTGAGTCCATACTTCTCCCTAAATTGCAGCTGAATAGTTGCAATAGATGCACATTCCAATTTAGTAAAATTCTGCTTTTCATTAAGTCAGCACAACCTTATGACAGGATATAACTTACCAACCATAATTTTCTGCAAAAGTAGTGAATTTCAGTCGGAAGTCAAATATATAATCTTTGGAAAGTATCAAAACTACAAATCCAAGTCTGAAAGAGAAATTGATGAAAGTATATAGTAATTTGATTAGTATCTGTGAAAAATAAGCTGTTGTCTCTATTGCATAGTCTGCATCAGAGAGCCCCAACTAATTCAAAATCAATCATATTACTTTAAAGTGTGGGGTGCAAGCTTGTAATTCATGCATCCTGCAAAGATCTTGACAAAGTTATTAACAAATTTGGTATTGAACTCGGGCAAATGCATTGTTGGTATTAAAATATCGGTTGATGGTAATTTCCACTGCTATTACAATACTAATATCTAGTGAATGATTGATGTATTATTTTGTAGTTACAGTATTGACAAAACACTTTCTTTCTTTTGTACAGAATGAAAAATCAACTACTCCTGTGCCAAAGTCCAATACTCCAACTCCACGATCAGATGCGTCAACTCCAGGAAGTACTTCTACTCCAGGATTGAGGCCCATCTCTGGCAAACCACTAGGACTTGATCCAATAGGTAGCAAAGGGTTTATTAAAAACTGTAGACTTTTTAGACCTGACGATGTTATATTTACTATTGGCATGGTTTTGCATTTTAATGGAACAGAATCAATTGCTTTCACATAGGTTTAGAATTACAAAAACAATTATAATACAATTTATATCTGGAAAATGTTGTTACAGGAAGCAAATTGCAGACAGCAGCACTACATAGACCATTTCCCCCCCCTATAATTTAATTGATTGCTCTGATAATGTTCAGCTGAGAACATTCAGCTGTTGCAGATACTTTGAGCTTCCATTCACTGATTTCAGAATTTGGTGATTTACAGGCTTGAGGACTCCTATGGCAGTTCCATGTCCTTATCCTGCTCCTTTTGGAATTGTGCCCCATGCTGGTATGAATGGAGATCTAACGAGTCCAGGGACATATGCAGGTTTACATAATATCTCCCCTCAGATGAGTGCAGCAGCAGCTGCTGCAGCCGCGGCAGCTGCTTACAGCCGATCTCCAGTGGTGAGTCAATTAAGTGGATTTTTAATCCTAATTTGTCCCAACTATTTTATTTTTATCTTTAAGATGACTGCTTATTTGAATGATTTTTGAATTAAGGAATAAAGTTTATTTTGTGCCCCTAAACTGGTGTTAAAGTGGTAATTGATAACAATGAAAGCTTTTTGAATAAATGTTTAAGAGGAGGTAATTTTTTTTTAAAGTCTGGTTTATTATTTGCTATTCATGGAAATGTGGCAAATTAACTATAAGTTATTCTGTCAAAAAAAGGTTGGATTTGATCCACATCACATACGTGTACCTGGCATCCCTCCAAACTTAAGTGGCATCCCTGGAGGAAAACCGTGAGTGTATAATAATAATTCTGCTAATCTAAAAATTGCATGTGGAAAATGCCTTGTAATTGACTTTCAGTAGAATTGTACCACTCGTCCTGTTGCTGGTGAATCACTCTGGGTACCAGGTCTCAACAAACATACTCAGGAATAGAAACATGTCGTTCTCAGCCACTGTTGGCCTGGTAATGATTATTCTCAAGGAGTGGATGAGAGGGCTATCAGTGAGATTGAGATAGTTCCAAAGTGAAGCATCAATATTTGAATGAGATAGTAACATAGTCCACATAGAGCACTAGTTAGAACTAATCACACTGACTATTGCTTGGCACACTAATGCACAGTAGATATTTATGCTGCCAATGGAAGAAGTTGGGGTAATAGGCTTGATGGATAAGTAGGTTTCTTCTCTTATAGCTCTGGATAAGTTCATAATTGAAAGCAATAAATATGTGCTTGTTTAGTTCTAACAGTGCACCATCACACTTGGTCTTTCAACCTTGACTTCACTGACCTTCACCTTTGCCCTCTGGACTTGCACATGTAAGATATATTCCGAAAGGGACTGTTGGGCAACTGGAACCATATTGGAATGTAGACGTCTTGAGCACCTGTTAGACAAATCGGGGACCTAGACAAATGAAAAACCACAAACATTTCAAGTTCTGACTTTAGCATTCAGGAAATACTATGGATTAGTTTTATTTAAAATTTTGTAATGTTGCAGAAATAATGTGCTGTTTGATGCAGTGATTTGCTAATCAGTCATTTAATTCTTTGTCCAGTGCTTATTCATTTCATGTAAGCGCTGATGGACAGATGCAACCTGTGCCTTTCCCTCCTGATGCTCTCATTGGACCAGGAATTCCAAGACATGCTCGGCAAATGAATTCTCTGAGCCACGGTGACGTTGTCTGTGCAGTGACCATCAGCAATCCTACGAGACACGTGTACACTGGTGGAAAGGGATGTGTGAAGGTCTGGGACATTAGTCACCCTGGGAACAAAAGCCCGGTCTCTCAGCTGGATTGCCTGGTAAGAGGAATGGTGGGAGGATAACATGTTATGTAGAGGAGTAATTGGGAAATGGTTACTCTACTTGCACACAGACATGTATTGGTCAGGAAAAGGAAGTTTTCATTTGCAGTAAAATGATCTTTCCTCCTAAGGGCGAGCAGTGTCACAGCTGGTAGAGCTTCTGCTTCACAGTGCAAGGGACCCGAGTTTTATCCTGGCCTAGTGTACAGTGTGTGTGGAGTTTGCACATTTTCCCTGTGACTGTGGGTTTCCTTCAGGTTCTCTGATTTCCTTCCACATCCCTCAGGCATGTGGGTTTGTAGGTTTGTTGGCCGCTGTAAATTACCCCTGGTGTGTAGGGAAGACATGTGAAAATTGGGTAACATACAACTAATGTGAACAGGTGATTGAAGATCAGTGTGTTCGTGGTCAGCTGAAGGGCCTGTTTCTACACAGTATCTTTCAATCAATCATCAATTTGCATAACAGTAAAACTCTAATAATCTGCTATCCAGTAATTCGGAAATCCCAATGGCTCACTAGGTATTTCCCCAGCTGTGATAAACTCGCCCGTAGCTCAGTGTGCCATATAAACTCAAGATAGACACAAAAAGCTGGAGTAACTCGGCGGGACAGGCAGCATCTCTGGAGAGAAGGAATTGGTGATGTTTCGGGTTGAGACCCTTCTTCAGACTTCAAACTAGATGACTAAAAAGAACTATTACTGTGTAATACGTTAAACTGAATCAAAAGTGTGTCATTGTATTGATAGGAATATTATCAGGAAAATCTGCCAATCCAGCACCAAGGTCCCGAGGATTCAAGATTATCAAAGTTTCACTATATTGGGTAGACAATTGGGTTTATTTTATTTAGTCTTAGAGATACAGCTCAGCAAGTCCACGCCGACCAGCGATCAGCTGTACACTTCTTCTTTTGTGTGGCGTGCACAACCTAAAGTTGTTGGACAACTTGTTCTATTTGATCTTCCGTTTGTGCACGTCGAGTTGATTGCATTAGTTGAAACAGGACGGACCGCGTGAAGGTTGCAATCTTCCACCCCAGCTGTACACTAGTTCTATCCTACACACTAGGGACAATTTACAGAAGCCAATTTACAAACCTGCACGTCTTTGGAATGTGGGAGGAAACCAGAGAAAACCCATGTCACATAAGAATGTATGAGCTCCATACAGACAGCATGCTTGGTAAGGATTGAAGCCACATACCTATCACTGTATGGCAGCAACTCTACTGCTGCACCACTGTTAATATTGTATCTAGTAATAAGAAAAGTAATATTCAGAATGGCACGTACTGAAATATTTTCTGCTCTTATTTATTAAAGACCATAAGGAATAATCTGCAAATTAATGTGAACTGTAAAATACAGCAAACACAAATGAAAATTGGGCTTACAATGATTAGCAAAATTTGAATTTTGGATAGACAGCTCTTTATGATGTACATTTTGATAATGAAGAGAGAAGTGGAAATTCACTGATTCATATTTGCTGTTGATATAGTATTATTGCCAGGAGTAAACTTGATCCACATCCCATACGTGTACCTGGCATTCAAGGAGTATCTTTAGGTAATACTTTCATGGGATTCACCATGCACAGGGAAAATGATCTGTCATGACAAAACATCTCTGACAATTTCCAGAGATTCCTTCATGTGATGTGATTTGCAGATTTTTTTTTTTACCATGATTTCCATGAACAGTCCCAGATGCACTCAAGACAAGCTTCAATCATGTATCCACTACAAATTACTTGTCTACAATTTGGCATCTGTTGAGGATGTTAATGGAACCTACATGGAATAATCCTCAAACTATCAGTGAGCATTTGTATTGTTATCTATGATTGGACAATATCAATTTGCACAAACTTTAAAGCTTCATAACACAGTCAAATTACAGGCACTCGCCTACTTGCATAATAGGCAAGTTATGTAAACTTGTACTTATGTAAACAATTCACAATAGGTGAGAACCATTTCCTGAATGACCTGTGTTTTTGCAACAGGAGGCTTCCCGTCCACTTCATAGATATAAAAGCATCCCCGTGCTCTTTGCTCTTCTAGTTTCGGACATGGTTGGTGTGACTCTGGGAAGGCGAGTGAGAACGAGGGAGGCGGTGGAGAGCCTTGTTCTACAAGGTGCCACAACGTCTTTCACAAGATGCACCAACAAACCCTTCTTCAGCAGCTGTCACACTGACCAGTTGGTGCAGCAGTTGTGGCGACTAAAGTCGTATCCCCTAGCCGAAGCTTCAATAGAGCTTTGATAGAGCTGCCGCCAATGACAGGACACACTCTGTCACTGTGGGGCTTCCTCCCCTTTTACTAGATGCTGTTTCTTCCTGTCTTTTTGTCCACTCTGACACTTTCCCCTCCATTGCTGCCTCCTTCTCCTTCTGCCCCCCAAAGTCCAACATGGGAGATGTTGGCGGGTGCAGGGGAGGAGGAAGAGGAGGCTGCGATGGAGGGGGGACTAAGCAACAGTCGATAGGAAGAAACAGCAGCTAATATGATGGGAGCCCCATGGTGATTGAGTGCATCCTGTCGGTGGCAGAGGCCGAATGAAAGCTCTGTCGGCCAGAGGCTACACTGTGAGCGGCGACAACAGCCACGTCAACTGACGGTGCGGCAGCTAATGAATATGGGCTCGCTGGTGCAGACCAGTGCCATCAGCTCATAGTTTTACGATGAAATGACACAGAGTGCTGGAGTAACTCAACAGACTGAATCAGTCTTAAGAAGGGTCCTGACCTACTGAGTCAGTCCAGCACTTTGTGTCCTTTCGTGTATTAACAAATTCTTTGTTTCTACCAAGTTTTAAGATGAAATCGACCCGAAAAACTGATTAGCGTAAGGGCTTACGGAACATAACCCTTGGACAAGTCAGGGTGTGTCTATAAGCAGTTTCCTAAATTTGTCAGCACTGCCTCATAAATCATGAAACGTATCATTACTGATCTGCTTCCTTGGAAAGCAGTTTATCAATTAAACTAACTCGGCATGTATTCCTTGGAGTTTCATAATTCTACTTCTGAGCAATTTTTTGTTGTTTTAACTTGGAAATGCTGACATTTCACTTACTTCCGAGTGGAGATTTTGGGACAGAGACCGGGGATTTAAGCATGTGATCTAGATTGACATTTTGGTGTAATTCACTGTGATACAAGTAGTATATATTCTGATGAGATGTTTAACCAAGGGACCCTTGTTTGTTCATTGATGTCAATTGGAAAACTCCCATGCCAATCTTTGAAGAGTTAGTTAATTTCCCTGGTGTCCTGTCTTCCTGCATTCCACCCACCCATAATAAATAATGTGAACAAAAATACAATTTACCCATATTACCTATTATTTTGTAATTGTTTGAGACACCTTATGAGGAAATTAATTATTTTATTGCTCTATGTAACAATACATTGGATTGTATTTCAAAGTAATTACGTCTGGGGTGAAGTGTTTTGACCCTATATGAAAGGCGCCAAATATTTTTCCTTCCTTGTAATCAATCGGCAAGTGACTTAATTATATCTGGTTTTGATAGGCTGCCGTCCAGACAATCTTCCAGTGTAATGGAGCCAAAAGGGACTGCAGTCACGAGAATCTTGAGCAAAAAAAAGCGCTGGAGGAACTCAGCAGGTCAGGCAGCATCTGTGGATCAAAATGAACAGATTATGTTTTGGGTCAAGACCTTCTTTAACCTGACTGAAAAATGGTCTGTCCATTTCTTCTATTTCCTCCACAGACGCCACCTGACTCACAACAGTCCTACAACAGTCCTAGAGTTCCTACAACAATTTGGTTTTTGCTCAGTCTACTAAGCTGGTTACCTGGCAGGTGTTCAAATGAGAAACTAAGCTTATGTGGATGCAAGTCTATTGGCTAGTTCAAAGTTCCTTGTTCCTTGTCACTGTGCCTCTTGCCTCATTTAACAGTGGGTTATGGAGTTTTGATAGTGCTTTTGTTTTCGTCTTTTATGTTAGCAGTCATTGTGCGCTCTTGCCAAAGTGTTTTTTTGGCATGCTTTTGAAAATATTTTCAGTACTTGTTTTAACCAAAAATGTTTACAATGATGATTTCCACCATTTGAAAATGTTGATTTTCTTATCACAGGATATTTAAAAGTCTAATTGCTAAATAGCGTACTGTTTTCAAGTCTCATTCTCACTGCACAGTTCCATTTCAAAATATTTAAACGTGCAAATTTTAAAATTTCTAGTTTCTGCTAGTTCCTTCTGGGTGATCTTTCTCACTTTCTAGGATGCTCTATTATAAAAGCCTGGTATTTTATTTTAAGCCATGAGCAATATTTTTTGTTCTTATAACTTTGTAATGCAATTCTATATCCTTTTTGTCTTGCTAAAGGGCCTGTCCCACTTACGCGACCTTTTCGGCGACTGCCGGCACCCGTCACAGGTTGCCGAAAATGCTCAACGTTGAAAATTCAGCGGCGACCAGAAAGATGCTACGACTCTTTGGGTAACTAGGAGACCTCTCACGACCATACAGGCAACCCCTTGTCAACATGCCCCCTGGTGACACCGCGCGACACCCGCGTTATGTCGCCAGGGGTCGCCTGTATGGTCGTGAGAGGTCTCCTAGTCACCCAAAGAGTCGAAGCGTCTTTCTGGTCGCCGATGAATTTTCAACATGTTGAAAATATTCGGCAACCTATGACGGGTACCGGCAGTCACCGAAAAGGTCGCGTAAGTGGGACAGGCCCTTTATGCTTTGTAAGAACAGACAGACTTGGCACTGTGGAACTCCTTTAGTGAAGCAATTGGGAGTTTAAGAAATTCCAAAATAACGTTAGCTTCTATGTCTCAAATTTAATGCTTGCATATTTATCCAGAAGGTTATTAAACAATGTAATTCAATATTAAGTAATTACTTAGGAGAAAATTATTCAGATCAAATACCCAAAACGTAAGGTGAATGCATTCACATTACTCCATATAGACTCCATATAGACTGGTAGCCTGCTCATGGATATCAGCTAATGGGTATTTATTAAATTATTGTAGTTCTCAGGACTATAATGGCAACAATATTACTTATGAGCTCTAGTTGTTTAAATGAAATCGTCAGGAAGAATATTCTGCAAAAAAATGTTGAAAAGAAGAAAACGTTCTACATTTGAATAATCTCAAATTCTAATCATAATGAATTAAAGTAAACTTGCATGGCCAGTGCACAATTGGTTGAAAAGAAAATCTCTCTACATCTTATACAGCTCTTAAATGGAATAAGGTCACGAGGAATAGGAGTAGAATTGGGCCATTCGGCCCATCAAGTCTACTTCTGCATTCAATCATGACTGATCTATCTCTCCCTGCTAACCCCATTCTCCTGACTCCCCCCCCCCCCCCCCCCATAACCTGACACCTGTACTAATCAAGAATCTATCTGTCTCTGCCTTAAAAATATCTACTGACTTGACCTCCACAGCCTTCTGTGGCAAAGAATTCCACAGATTCACCATCCTCTGACTAAAGAAATTTCTCCTCATCCCCTTCCTAAAAGAACATCCTTTAATTCTGAGGCTATGACCTCTAGTCCTAAACTCTCCCACTAATGGAAACATCCTCTCCACATCCACTCTATCCAAGCCTTTCACTACTCTGTATGTTTCAATGAAGTCCCCCCTCATTCTTCTGAACTCCAAGTATAAGTCCTCCACTGATTTTCTGGCACCCTTGGTTTCAGAGCTTTGCTGGATTATCTGTTTTGCCGGACCAACAGAGGTCACAGCTTCAGAGAGGAGTCAAATGGAATGGTCCACCTAGGTCGCTACTATGTTTTCTTAATTTTGTCTGGATTAAAAGAGGTTCCAGTCCACCAGATGCCGGAAAATCGGTGGTGGACCTGTAGTTAAAATCAATTTTTTATATATATTTGGCCTTTATACATGATCAAATGTTTAATGGATTTTATCTCAACAGAACAGAGACAATTACATCCGATCATGCAAGTTGCTTCCTGATGGACGTACTCTGATTGTTGGTGGTGAAGCCAGCACGTTATCCATTTGGGATTTGGCAGCTCCAACCCCGCGTATAAAGGCAGAGTTGACGTCTTCAGCTCCTGCCTGCTATGCTTTAGCGATCAGCCCTGACTCTAAGGTCTGTTTCTCCTGCTGTAGTGATGGTAATATCGCTGTCTGGGATCTGCACAACCAGACGTTGGTCAGGTAAGAACTAGTACTCATCCATTATACTTGCCCTAATGCTTATAATGTGATGTTTGAAATGTTTAGTGCCGGAGCCATACTATATAAACCAAAATTAAGAAACTTCAATTGCACAACATAACTTTATCTTGTTTGGAAGTAAACGTAAAAGGCTCGGTGTATCTCATTTAGTACCAGCGTTGCCACTCGTCTGAAAATTAGAAATTCAGTTCCATTGCGATCTATAATTTGGTTGGCATCTCAATTCAGTATTTCCAGATGTGTTATTTTGTGGAGAAATGAATTGAAATTCATTGTTTTTTAAATTTTAATCAGGCAATTCCAAGGTCACACAGATGGAGCCAGCTGTATTGACATTTCAAATGATGGCACCAAACTTTGGACGGGAGGTTTAGATAACACTGTAAGGTCCTGGGACCTCAGAGAAGGAAGGCAACTGCAGCAACATGACTTCACATCCCAGGTATACATAAATAGGGAATCATTTGATAAATTAACGTTTGTTAAATAATCAATGTCTTTAGCTAGCAAAACCAGGAAACTAAATTTGAATTAATTTATGAATGCCGAATTAACAAACTGGCAGGATCTTTTGCAGATTTTAACAGCTGTGTAATTTTGTGTTTGTGGTGATATTTGCAACTTTATGTCCAAAGATGGCTTCTGAAATGTTCCAATTTTAGTGCGTAAGATTCAAATATATGCTTTGAACTTACATTTTACTAGTATATGTAGCATTCTGAATTTTAAGAATATAATTGAACAACAATTTAAAATGTCTTCAGGTCAGCATGCATGACTCCATGGCAGGTTCACTAAAGAATATTTATGCTGCAAAATTAACTGAGACACACACCGCTGTTCATTTATCCATCATTTACAAAATAATATACTTCAAAGGGGACAGTTTCTGCAGTTTATTTTCTGTCTGCTCTAGATCTTTTCTTTGGGATATTGTCCTGCCGGAGAGTGGCTTGCAGTTGGAATGGAAAATAGCAATGTAGAGGTTCTGCATGTGACAAAACCAGACAAATATCAATTGCACCTCCATGAGAGCTGTGTGTTGTCCCTTAAGTTCGCTCATTGTGGTAAGCACTGTTTTTTGATATTGCTCATGTTAACAATTGAGATGAGATTGTTGCATGTTTAACTATTCATAAAGGATGCAGGGAATAGGATAATAGATTTTTTTTACCAAGGATTTCCCTTCATTTTAAATAGAGGTTGAGGTGACCAAAATCAATTTCAATAGTAACTTGAGTGGGCGAAGATGTGAAACCACGTTGTCAAGGATTGGAATAGTTGACAACCTCCAAACCTTTACACGCTTCATGGACATGAACAACAGCAACAAGGGGCATAATAGCAATCAATGTAGGATGTTTGTAGGGGAGATTCAAACTCCTCTTGCTTGTCTTGTAAATACGCTCTTCTAAAGCTTACCCCCCTAGTCTAGTTCAGTAAAAACACTGGAACAACAAAACTTTATTTTTAGATTGAACAGCAAATTCCCCTATACAATACCTAAACCACTGCGGGTTTGATCCTTGTGTCTGCCAGGCCAAGCCCTTTAGCCTCGTGCACACAGTCCCAAGCATTCCGTCAGAAGATCGACATCGATCTAAGATGGCGCCAACTTTTATAGGTCCACGAACATGAGGGTTTGAACTACATAGGGGCAGTCTCTTTACAGTTCAATCAAGCATAATAATTACATCAATACATTATTGACAGTTCCCCAAATCAATTACAGAGTCTTCCATACATAGTTTCTCGGAGAAGTTTCTGGAAGGAAGTTAACTGAATAATGCAACATTTACCCTGGAACTCAAAACAATCCTGCCAGGGCTTGACACTTTGGCCAATCAACAAACAGCAGGATAACGGTCTTGCAACATTATTTACATTATTTACAATTCTTTTGCAGCAATCCAATCAACTTCATGCACTTACAATACTTTGGAGGTCCTCAAGAATCTCATTCAGAATGACAATGGAAGAGATATTCATACATTTCTTATCTGCAACATTGATCTGGGACCTAGACTTCCTGGCACCATTCAGCGGCTTGTCTTTTTATCCACAGAAACACAGACTTGACCAAAATGGCCTTGCAATGCGCAAATCCTCTGCTAAATTTTGGTTCTATTCCTGCTCCATTTTGGCCAGGATTTACTCTTATCCTCAGAAGAAAAGTCAGTAATAGTAAATAGTGATGTTTTTTTTCAGACTTGACCCACCTTCAATGCTCTTGCTTGTGACAACACTTATCTGCCAGTTTCATGAAGGATTTAATAAAGGCCTCTGTAGAGGCCTTTATTAAATCCTGGCCAAAATAGAGTTCTTTGACTGCGTTTATCTGTCTCACTATAGAACAATGACAACTTTCCCTCTCTGGCGAGCCAACGAATGTTCAGTTTTAAACAAAGCCTGAGTTTGGTTTTTCCATATTTATTTCATTTTACAAAATGAGGCAACTGTTTGGCCCAACGAGCCTGTGTTAAATGTTTAAGCATTTCCATCATCCTCTTCCCCCACATTATCCTTTTACCCTATTATTCTCTACACACCCATCAATTCCTCTATTATTCCTGGAGTATTCTCTGGATACTTTCAAGAAAGAGCTAGATTGGGCTCTTGAAGATAGCGAAGTCAGGGGATATGGGAAGAAGGCAGGAAGGGGGTACTGATTGTAGATGATCAGCCATGATAACAATAAATGGTGATGGTGGCTTGAAGGGCTGAATTGCCTACTCCTGCACCTATTGTCTATTCCGTCACCCACCTACAGAAGGGGGAATTTAATTCTACAATTAATCTGTTAGTTTGACTCTGGGATGGGGAGGAGTCAGGAGCATCCTGGGGAAACCCACAGTCATAGTGAGAATATGTAAACTCCGTGTGCACACACGCAATTCCCAAGGACAGGATCAAACTCGGGTTGCTGCAGGTGTGTGTGCAGGTGTATTTCAGGACATATCTCTGATCTCAATAAAGAATAATCCTACTGCAGCTAAGGAAACTTTGCAAAAAATAATTGACTATTACAGTTGTGTGAATGGAAGTAAATTAATTTATTTGTTCATGGTTCACTTCAAACTCTATAAAAAATTCTGGACAATATTGAATGAAATTGGGTTTGGGTTTTAGAACGTTTAGTCCAGAGACATGGATCCTAAGGGATGTGACTGAATATATCTTTATTAATGTCAATTTATTTTCCACAATAAGTTCAATTTGTCCAAGCAAAATGTTGAACGTGTTGCACATTGATTTTCAGGTAAGTGGTTTGTAAGCACTGGGAAGGATAATCTACTGAATGCCTGGAGAACACCTTATGGAGCAAGTATATTCCAGGTAAGGCTGGAAAGTTATATGTTTTCAATATAATTTGATAGAATTTCTAAATCAAATACTTCAAATTTAACTGTAATTTGTTGCCTGTAATATCTGGCTAATTTTCAACCTCAAGGGAATTGTTTTCTCGCATCAACCATCAAAAGGTATATTATTTGCCCTTAATTACTACAGTAGTCATTGTAATAGTCAGTTATTCAGTTTACTGTCTTTACATTAAGGACAAATAATGCACATAAGGTAACTATGCATCTAAGAAAATGGATTTGTTCTAACATTAATCAATAACTAGTCTTGAGAATCACAGTTCAATGATCAGTCTCAAACTAATTTGATTAATTTATTTCCTATATAACTTCCTGATCTCCAATGTCCACAAAAATATTCTACATCTTAGCAACATTTTTTTGGGATGGAGGAAAGAGAAAAATATGAATAATAAGTGTACATAACATAGAAATTACTTATACCTTGGTTCAAGTGTCAAAAATAGTTTAGAAGTTAAATTGTTTTTAGCAGTTTATATCCGAAGTTATGGATAGATTGATTTCATTAAAATGCTCTGATATTAACGAAGGGAATGAAAATTGCTCAAAAAATACAGAGTAGATTTTATACATTGGTAATCCTACATTTGATTGCTTGAACGTAGTAGATGGTGAAAAATGATGCTGTTTGGATCCCACGTCTTTAAAGTAGTTAGCACATTTGTAATGAATTTTAACAGAGCAGATAATAATGAGTCGGCTTCCACTGCCCAAACTCTCTTTTGAGTACTCGGTCCTTTCTTCTTGCCTTTGCTGAATGTGGCCCCTAGGCAATCCGATGCACCACTTTCAGGGTCAGAATACCATTCCTCTTAACGGGATTTTTATCTTGGATATATCTGTGTGATTCCAGAAATAGAAGTTTTCACTGGTGTATGTGAAATAGTCAACTTATGTTGTGCAAGATTTTACAGAAGCAAAGCTTGTGCATTCCCTCGAGCATATGCTACTGTGGAATCAAGAGTTTCGCAAGCTGGAAATTAGAAACAAATGATTTGCTCTAAAGTTTAAATTCTTGATTTAAGTCTGCCTGTATTACATGCAGCACTGGTTTGCATGGATGAGACAACGAACAAAAAACAGGCAAAAAGGAAGGTTTATGTAGCCAAAGGATTGCTACTGCCTTAGGAAGTAGAGGAATGACAAAAATATTTGGGTAAAAGCAATACAATTTTGCCATTGCGCAATACACCACTGTATGACACTAGTTCCACCAGCAATAGATTAAGTTGCATTAAGTTAAATGTGAGATACTGTTAAAATCCTATATTGATACATTGTTTGCTCTCTCACAAAATGTTCATTTGTTCTAAGTGCTCCATAATGATATGTACCAACTCATTTTCTCTTCCTGTCATTTGTTTTAAAATATATATATATATGTATATATATATATATATATATATATTCACAGTCTAAGGAGTCCTCATCGGTGCTGAGCTGCGACATCTCAGTGGATGATAAATACATTATCACTGGCTCTGGAGACAAGAAGGCTACAGTCTATGAAGTTATTTATTAGGAATGGAGCCTGAACACAAAGATACTCACTATAGCACTTTTGTTAGATTTGCTCTTTATGGCTGACTTTGCAAAACAAAGACTTCAACGTTCTTGTCATTGTTTCTCAGCTCTGTGCTGTATTTGATCGTAATTTCTGGACACTTCCGTCTGATATATAAAAAAGCCTCAAAACCCAACTGTGCGGAGCAGAGTGACAAGCTTCTTTTGCCATTAAGTGAATGAAGAAGGATTCAACTATTTATTTTTGTTTTTCCAAGACTTTTTATAACCCTTGTTGAAATTGATTAATTTCATACAAGCTTTGGTATTAACATTCATTCTGTTTGAAAAAGGGGATGGAAGGTGTTAGTTCATTTTCACATTGATTAAGTGTGTGTTATTATTTCTTCATTTTATTACAGAATTATAAAGATTTTTATAGAAGTATTAAGTTGCAGAGCAATGTTCTGGAGGATTTGTCCAAATTGAAGCTAGTTGATATGAAACAAATACAGGATTGGCTAGATAGTGAAATGATTTGCTGTCGGTATTGTTTTGGCAGAAGGCCATTAGTTTTAATAAAACAATACCGGTTCAAATCACTTTCTTGGTAATGTACTAAACGAGGCAGAAGGTGCCCACAGAAATTAGAAAAATCCACAAGCTGAGAAACATGCTGATTTGCTCAGGTGTTTTGCGTAATGGAAAAACAACCATTCAGAAATGACCAAATGGCAATTATTTCATATTCACTGAAAACAGATTACCACAAAACTGACCAGTCAAATTCCTGTTCTTTTCCAACAAATCCTCTTGATCAATTAAGTTCATTTCCCAGCTCACTCCACTAACGATTCCTGAATTTTATCTTTTGTTTTTAAAATGTGGATGGCACAATAAAATGCAACTATTCTAAATATAAGTAAAAATTCATCCATTCTATGTTGGAAGGACACTTTCTATTGTCTGTCCATTTTTCATTACTTGGATATCTTGATTATTCTTTAGCTCTCTGCATGTTCCTCACTGCCCCTAACTTTCCCACTCTCAAGATGCAAAATATATTCTTGCTCCTTTGTCAATTAACCTGCCTGCAGCTCCATCCCTGGTCTCAGCTGTTTTGTCCTAATCTGACCCTAGATTTTTTGTGCCCTTCCACTCCTTCTCCTTTAAAGTGCTCTTGAAATGTTATCATCTCTGCATGGCAACATTTCAAGAACACTCCTTCACCAATGAAAATTTGTGTTTTTTGAGCCTTCCCACAACCTGAAGATTTTGAGCCATTATTTGACTGAAATCCTCTCATTCTGATTTCATTGTTCCCATTTCCACTTCACACCTGATCATCTTTACTGAGAGCAAAGTCGTGGAAGGTCAACTAGTGATTTACAAATAATAGCTTTTATTTGCTAATTTAAAAGTCTAACATTATTGTAGAATTGGGGAAGCAAGAAAGGATAAAGGAGGAGGACTGTAACTCATTGACTTATAAGTATAATGAAGATTGTATATTATGGTAGGTGGAGGCTCTGTACTTCGATTTGTAACTGATGTTCGTGATGGGAGCCATTTTTAGATACGAAAGTCAACTGGATTTACATCTAATGCAGCAACACTAATATAGTGTGTTATCTGTACTTGCACAATAAAGGAAGAATAAAGTGAGTTACAATCAAGGGGTGTGATAAACTGTCCGAGCTTTGCCAGAGATTTATGTACTAATTCCAACTGATGTATTTCTAAGATAGACACAAAAAGCTGGAGTAACTCAGCGGGTCAGACAGCATCTCTGGGGAAAAGGAATAGGTGATGTTTCTGGTCGAGACCCTTCTTCAGACCTATTCACTCCTTGGATAAACCGTCAACATTGTACAGAGTTAATGGATCCCTGACCATCACATTTCTCAATATTTCCTTTTATTTACAAAATGCTTTATTAATGAAGTGACAACTTTCATTTAAAAAAAACCCATTAGCTTCAAAAAGCCTTTAACTCACCAGTCATTGCAAAATAATAAAATGTTTATTGGAGAGACTGTAGAAAATTACTATATAAAAAACTGCCGAAGCAAGCTCTAGCAAATTGGAAATGCAAGACCAAGTGGAAGAAACAACTAAATCCCAGACCAGTGTCACACCTATGAACCCAACAGGAGACAAACACATTTCCCAGAATTGTAACATAATAAAAGGACTACCTGCAGAGGCCAGCTAACATCTGCAGCCTGGTAATCGCCACTGCTTCTTACAAGTACTCGTACAATCTGTGACAGCTTAATTTCTTAACCTGCAGTCCTGAATATGCTCCTGTGTAGACTGGATCATGTAATTTATCATAGTTGAATTAGTCAGTTTGATCATAATTATGCAGTGTTATTGGTCTTAAATCAACAAGATTATTGTGGAGACTGGCATCTGGATTGATTATTGATATGAACCCAGATTTAGGACAGATGATCGCTGTATTCCCTCATCCATTCCCTCACTGACATTCAATCCCTCCTCTTTCCTTATCTATTACACATTTTAAGCCTGTTTGCATTGTTTCCTAGCCTACTCTCATACTTGGATATGCCTTTCCAGTAATTAACATTAACATTGCCATCCATTGATAATCATCACCAATCCCTCAACCCATCTATTTTTATGTATTCCCATAGCAAAAAGCACGCCTTGGTTCCAGCCCCCTTTGGAGCATTCTTAGTCTGTTGGACAAAATATAAAAGACCTAGATAATAACCCTGTTTGGAATCCTTATCCCAGCAAATCAGACCCGCTGTTAATGTGTATATCAATCCAGGCTATTCCCTCTTTATAAACCATAAGGAAAAAAATATTCCTTATAGCAAATCACAGGAGCCTCTACAACAATCTGCCCACATTTGAAAATAATGGCTGATGACCAAGGTAGATTTTTTTTCTTTGATTTGTCATTACGTCTCGAAGTGTGATTTATTTGTTGTTTACTTTTTTTATTACATCCACTTTAAATAAGAACACATAACAATCCTAGTTGCTTTGACAAAAACAATCTACAATTAGTACCATAAAAAGGAAGTAAAGCAGAATGCAATACACAATGAATTAGCATATCTTAAACTTCACTAGCTTCCAACTTCACTTCATTACTTTCTCCACCTCGGCTGTTGCGATTCCTACTCTTCTAGCCAGCTTCTCACCTTTATAATCTCAGTTCTTCTACAGCTCTGTATGGAATACAATGCAAGCAATAGTGTCTTTGCACAGCACACTTTGGTGCCCCCAAATTGATTAAACATTCTAAATGTTTAAAATTTCCCTCAGTCATGTCACATTCCCCCTTCCCAGCCTCTAGTTGAACTGCAAAGAAATCTGCATTATTTCATCCCATTGTCTTGCAAATCTCTCCCTCTGCTCATCGGCTACTTTATCATAGGGTAGGCCCTATGGTTTGGAAATTACAATGCTCAGTCAAGGGCACTAATGCAAATGCCTCAAGCTTCACTAAACAGATGGTGTGGGAAGTATGGAGAGTCATAGGCCTGGGCCAACTGTAGAAATCAGGTAATTAACCCCTCGTTAAACCCACCTTTCAACTCCAACTATCTAACACCACCTACAATTTGGCACCAATTTACCTGATTACATTCATGAGACATTTTTGACCTACATGCTATTTTTTATTGTCTTTCATACCTTGTATGCAATAATGTACAAACTGATTTGTTAAGTAAATTACTAGTATTTTTGTGAAGAGTTTAAAGGCCAAATATTATTTCTCAGAGAGAAGTTTATTTTGGCTTGCTGATTAAAATGGGTCTTTAACCGGGCCGTTATGGAAACCGTTATAAACTGAAGCCAATTCAATTAATTATAATCACCCAGAGCCATATTTCTGATTTACCAATCCAAAGGTCAAAAGCAAGAACAGGTCATTCTCAACTTCCCATAAATTTAAATATCCCTCCAAATGAAGAGTTAGAAAGTAACACACTATGTAATCAGGTGGGCATTCAAATTACAACTCAAGCAAACATATTTAACCTCATGTATACATTCCTTTTTCATGTGTGAATTGACTGAGTAACTTGCGTGCCAAAAAAAAATGAATGTGTATCATTGCACAATCACTAATTTTCAACAACGAATCCACAACTGCATACTTACAACTAGTTTGGGATCTCCCTTTATGTATACTCTATCCTTGGAACTGATGGGACTTTTACCCAGAAATGAAAAAAAAACTTTACAAAATGTGTGATGGTTAAAAATGTTCAACTAATTTATTGACTCCATGCTCACATCCATTTTAATTTCTGGCCTTCGACCAAGCTGTTTTAGTGTAAACCCTGTTTCTATCATCAACTGTAATTTTTAGTCACTGAACCACTCATATTTCTACCTCTCCTTAAACGTATAGAAAGTCGCATTAGAGGTCGTTTTGGATATGTCCCTAATTTTTGTGCTCATTGCCATTCCTTCTGTATTTACATGGACTGTATACAAGATGTGGTACAGGTTCCTGAAGGAGAGGAAGGAACAGAGACGAGTTTGCACTTCACTGATTACCTGCTTACTATTGATTGAAAAACTTTCAAATGCAAATAATTAAATACGATTTTGGTCTAAATTTGCCTTATGGAACCTGGTTATTTACAGTTAGTATTTAAGCCTTCAATTTCATGAAATGCAAGAAATTCCAGAAATAATTGGACTTAGGTTAGAGGGGGAGTTAACAATGCAGTATTTTTGAAAAATTACATAGCACCTCAGTACACATGACAACAATAAACCTTAACCTGACCCATAGGCATGCTTTAAGGTTTTTTCTAAAGATGGACCCAAAAAACATCACTGCTGGCCTGACCAGAGTAAAATCAGACCAGGCAGAATGTATAAATGTCAAGTAGAAGCTCGTCAAGTAGAATTCCCATTCTATGATTGATGTGGATGAAAAAACACTGAACATATGTATTATTTTCATATGTGTCCCTTGTCCATTCTTTATTTCTTTATTCCCGACTAGTAAAGACAATTCCACCCTGGTTTTATCAAAATTTCCATTTAACTTTTATTTTATCTATAGCATATCTATGTCAACAACAGGGTCACAAGTAATATTTAGAACAGCATCTGAAAAATGCCAATAAGCCATCAATTTTTATTTCCTTTTTGTTAGAGTTGAAGACAATTTAGGAATGTTTGTGCACAGGGATGCACGTGATTCAGTATCAAAGTGGAATACTTGTTCTTGTGAAAATGTAAGCTTTTCAGTAGGTTACTGTGAGACTTGTATGTCAACCTCGGTTTTTGATGATGATCTGTGCATTGAAAGATTTTGGAAAACATTCCACATAACACCCAACACTCTTCTCCCCCCCCCCCCCCCCCCCCCCCGTTAATATAAAACATAAAACTGACATGGCAACATACACACATGATGCTTATGTGATTGCTAGCCTGCCATAATTGACAGTGAGCCACATAATGCTTGGACTAAAGGTAGAAATCTTAATCCTGCATCTTCATAGAAGGAAATAAATTGCTAAATATTAGTTTAGGCAAGATATTCCGGAACATACTGGCTTTGATATAAAAAAATCTATCAATGAAATGCTTACTGTCAAAGATGTTCTAATGATAACACTGGGGAATTGCAAAGATTTCAAAGCATTATAGGAGATCATAAAGGTATGAGGGTAGCAATCAAGGTTGTGTTTGGAAACAAGTATGCACATTTTTAAAATTCTGGCACATTTTAACCAGGAAGCAATGTAGGACAATGAACACATGGAAAAAACAATTGTGGGAAGTGGTCCAGGAGTCTATTGAAGCGGTCAAATCTTCTGATGGCAAAGATATGGATGAGGGTTTCAGCAGCAGATGACTTGTGGCAGATGCAAAATTAGGTGTTGTTAAAGACAAAAAAAATGGATTAGATAGTATTGGTAATTGCATTGAGGTGTAGTTGGAAGCTCATTCAGCCATTCAATGATCACAACAATTTTGTGGACCATCTGGGTGCATCATACATCAACCACTTAAGTCCGCCTGTGGCAATAGCTGGCAAATGGAGTTTGTGGCAAGGATTAAAATTGATGCCTTAGATACTCTCAGTATTTAGTTAGTGAAAATTTCTGCTTGTCCAGTACTGCATGTTAGATTACCAGTCCTAACCTTCAATGTAAGTGGTGGGGCCAAATAAAAACATGGTGCTGATGCAAAACGGATCTTGTCACAAATGGTATGGTGATTGATGCTGTGTTTTGTGGGAAAGTCAACAAGGGACAACATGATAATACGAAAATAGGACAGGGCCAAGGAATAATTCTTGAAGAAACACCATAGATAATTGTGGAGTTTGGAAGAAAAACCATTGCAATGGTTTGGTGTTGTGGTCTCTAACCAAAACATTAAAAATACATAACTGGCGCTGTATATATTTATGGAGCATCGGTCAAAGGCATTGTATTCATCGATGGTTTTGTGTTCAAGTACACATTTAGATCAAAGATTTTAGATCAAAGATTGCTTGGCTTGAGACCAGCAGTCAAATACCAGCATACTGCAAGCTGAAAAGTTTTCATGGTAAGGAATGTACTAAATGATTATCAAACTTGTTAATGTGCAGTGGAAGTGATGTGTGTTCTCTTCAAAACATTTTTTGCAAGACTAGAGTTTGTCATTGTAATAAGGTTTTTTAATGAAAAGGGAAGCACAGGAGCACACAGTCTGTGTATGAGTTGATGCAATGCTAAGCGGCATTCTGGGAAAGTGTTGCTTTCCAATCTAAATGTTTGGCCTGCTGTCAACCTCTCCACACCCCCAATTGCTCCCCTCCCCCCCCAACCTAACGTTCAATATAACGGTATAAGAACTATTCTGTGATGTAACTGCTATGTTTTATGCATACGTTAAACCATCCCATGTAGATACTGAGCTTAGTTCTACAAGATAAAAATGCTAGCATTGAAAGGGGACGTGTAGGTCTAGAAGCAATTTAAAACTATTGTGCTTTCAAATGCCTGTGTGTTGGCTACATTTCTCTTTTACCCTATTTTCCTCATTCCACGTTGAAGTACTTTAGACCTTTTACCAAAAGGAAACTAATCATATTTCTCAGTAAGGTGTATAAAATATTGGGTATTTTGGGTATCTAAGGCTCCTTTGCCTTTTTTGTGAATCAATTGACTTCCAGGAAGTTAACCATCACATTGACAATTAAACTTATAGCTTGTGGCTAAGACTTGCTTTGCTTCGAATAATCACGAACATTATATTAACTCCTTTCTGCCTAAAGGCTTAGATTACCGAACTTAATAGAACGCTTTTAAGGTCACAATCAATTGTCACTTAATTTTCAGTGATATTACTAACATTTGTAAAGCCATCAACCGTTGCTGTTATAACCTACAGATGAACATAAAGGAAAAAGTAAATGGCTGTTGAGGTCTTTCTTTGTACACATGCATTATATACCACTAAAAGTGCCCTGTGGTCAACTTGTTAGCTTTTTAATCCCCTTTTCTTTGTTAGATATATTGTTATATTTAAAAGTTTCTTAAATTAAATCAGTAGGAATGTTTTATATCTAATTGATGGCAAAATATACGTTTCTGATCCTGTATGTTCATTGGATCTTTAAAAAGGAATTAGTCACATGTGACTATAGGTCTTTCAAAATGTGACAATGAGTGGACAGAAATGCAAAAATGCTGCAGAATTGCACTGGATATTCATTTATGGGAAGAAAATAATCACCTTTGTTTTAATTAAAGCAAAGATCCAAAACACTGGAAATGTAACCTCAACAAGTCTGTCTCTTGTAGTCTCTGTACTGTAAAATAATTCTTTTAATATAACACACTGTTTCACTGTTTTGGTCTGTGGTTATTTTTGCATTGTTATTCACATGTTAACATCAGTAACTGGCCATTTCTAGATACAAATTGCTAGGAGATTAGCATTAAATATTTTGTAGCGTTTATATAATGATATTTAAAGATAAACATCAAGTTGTATGTCCAAACTTGGGAGAAGAGCCTACAAAGATTTCCATTTTCGAGAAAATGCAGAAACTGTTGGTGTTATAAAATAAATATTTGACAGTCATGTCATGACAGTATGAATAAACCAGAGTTGGCTAGACCTGGCATTCCAGGGCTGCACAGGTCAAGAAATATTTACACTTTCACGCCTTGAGTGCATTAGAACTCTGATAAATGGGGGCTTTGTTATGTTTCCAAAATCTCCAAACTGAATGAATCATGCACCGGCAAAGAAACACATTTGCTGTATTGAAGGTGTCTTCCACCACCCCTGCACCCTCCCCACCCCCCACATTCCTCAACATCAGTTACTTTAATGTGCAAATTAATAAGGATTTCCAACAGCTTATCAACCACTCTTTTATTCTGATTGGCATTGTTGTAAATCAAATAGCATTTACATTTATTTGTGCCCTAATGCCTTCAAGTTATAGCACAATGAAATATGGCAAAATATGTCCAAGTCGCCAGTTGATTAATTTGGCAGTCGCCAACATGGTACAAGAAAAATATTTGTTATCTGCACACTCGTTTTAAAATCCTGTGCAGATTATAATCTTCAAAATACCTCTATTAGCTTAACTTCTAGAAAGAAAATCTTTCATTGACATGGTATTTCAAACATATAAATAAGAAGTACTAGATATATTCAGCAGGAGAGGAGAGAAAAGTTACAGTCATATAAATCACAAATTGCTGGAGTGAGTCAGGACAGGTGCCATTTTTGGTTGGGACCCTTCTACAGTTACATCCCCGCCCGTGTACACAGGAATATCGTGTTGTATTGGGGGGGGGGGGGGGGGGGGGGGGGGAAGAAAGCTGGAAAAGAGGCGGAACAAAGACTGCCAAGTAATAGGTAGATACTGGCGAAGGAGCCTTGAGTGGTTCACCAAATTTAGGGAAGTACAACATGCAAAAATATGCCAGAGACAAAGAGTGTTAGGTTATGATTGTAGGGCAGTGATTGTTGAGTAACTGTTGTCCAGGTAACCCTTGTAGGGCCAGGAGGAACACCTGCTGGCTCCAAAGGGCTAACTGAAAGCTTGGGCAGCTTTAGTAAAACTAGTTAATAGTGTGTATTCCAAAAAAAAAAAATCCTTAGCAGTAATCTATGTAGATTGTAGAATAAAAATGTATATTTTAAATAAGATCAGTCTAAAAGAAGCACAAGCTTAGGTTGCCTTGTGGTGCATCTGTCTAAAGGGCAATAAGCATCCTACTTTGAGGACATTGTCCCATATGAACACATTAAGAGTCATAACAAATTGATAAATACAATTGTGTCGGAAAGAACTGCCGATGCTGGTTGCAAGCAGAGGTAGACATAAAAAGCTGGAATATCTCAGTGGGTCAGACAGCATCTCTGGAGTAAAGGAATAGGTAATGATTTGGGATGACCAGAAATATCACCTATTCCTTTACTCCAGAGATGTTGTCTGACCCGCTGAGTTACTCCAACTTTTTGTGTATATCTTTGAAAAATACAATTGATGTATTGAATAAAAAAAAACAACACGCAAATTTATTCTTTGATTTTAAATGGGTCACCACTGATGTATGAACATGCCAAAAATGTTCCCATGTCAGATTCCCAAGTGATGGCCCCCTAACCGTCACCCCCCACCCCCGAAGTGCAGCTGCTGAAAATGACTGGACAGGATGCCAGTTTTTGAAATTGGCTTACATTACTCCTTGGAGTGGGGTTTAATTGTACTACAACTAGAGCTACTGGAATATAAAGCTCCTGGTTTTATGAAGAGCAAACAGAGACAATATGACTAGCTGCTTGGAGTTCATGGGTGTATGAGCTACATACTGTATAGTTGTCATAAACCAGGAATTGATGGGAGATACATAATTCCACACATTGAGCAAGCTAAGCTAAGACATGACCAAGCTAAGGTTACCTACCTAAAAGAAGCTGAATCATTCTTCTGTACGGAGCACAATATGTACAATTGCCTGCATGTAGCCTTTACAGTCCCGCAGGTTCTATTGTCATCAAGCCTCTCTGCTGCTGTCATCTCACAGCACATTGTGCCCAGTAAGAAGTAGCAGAGCTCAAGTGGCAGAATCTGAAGATCACCCTGTGCTGCCCTAATGTCATTTTAGACAGCTTCATGCTCAGAGACATTTAAACATCTGTTCAAGGGGATGCAAGCATTTAAATACACAACTACTTAAATATACCTCTCAGTGTTAGGTACTTAAAAGGTAAAATTAATAAATTTCCAATTTAGTTGCTTTTCAAATACTGCAGACCTAAAGGTCAACAGGGCACCCAGTCCTTCAACTGGGGACATTTGTGTGACATTTAGGTTTTTAATTTCTATAAGTTCCAGCCTATTGAAGTTGGCCCATTTGATGGATGAAAGCTTCAATGCTCAGTAACGGCACATCTGAAATCAGCACACTGTCCAAAAGTACATCATCCATGATTTGGTTGAATTTTCATTTTCAAACATGCACACAGCACACACATTCATAGATCATGTATCATGTATTATTACATTGTTCTTTGATTATATAACTTTTAAACTGGAATGGAGGAGCAGAGGGAAGAACAGAAAAGTGTTTTTTTTTAAATAATTATTTTGTAGTGCATATCTGGGCTTTTCATGATGACACATCAATTTTTCAGGATTTGTAATATAACAATGCGAGATGGAAAAGTAATTGGGAAAATACAAATTGTACTGTTAAATATAAAGTTGTATACATGCTTACAGCGAGTTTGGAGAGAAAAATGCAAATACTATTGCATCTTGTTTAAAATTAAAGTGCTGGAAATGGATGATGATAATATTCAGTTTCAGGATGAACATTTTCCAAATATGTGACTGCTGAGCTGCTCTCTCTGCATGGGCAGACTTATATTTTCAAGGGTTTGCAACACTAGCTGACATATTCATGGCCATGAATGGCTGAAAAAGATTGCACTAGTTTAGTTATCAATTGTTTCCCAAAATCATCCATGCTGGTGCATTATGTGCATCGTATTATTGCTCAAAAATAGGTCAAATATGCCAGACTTCACCTAGTTCTAGTCTGAAATTTACATCTTTCTCCTCTCATCACTGCTCCATCTTACATTTCCCCATTTTCATCCACAGGGTGCCATCTGTTCCTTTGATCCAATTCCAATCTACCTGGCATCTGACCTACCAATGTTACTGACCTTACCTTCTCCTCTTGGGACTCTTTCAAAACTCGTATCATCCCACTAAAAACAAACTGACTTATCCATTCCTGGGAAATATTAGATTTATTGATCACTTACTTCCCCACTGCATCCGTCCAAATAGATTTATTTGTCATTGCTTAGAATTGGTTTAATTTCATTAAAGATGTTCTGTGATTGAAGTTAAGGTTAAGCGTTAAGCGCCTTCCCCTTCCAATCCCTCTCCATCATTACCCAGCAAGTGCGATGCACATGCCAAACTGTTCTCATCTATCATTAATAAGAGAATTGCTTATCATGGTATCTATTCCTGTTCGGGTGTTTAAAAAATCCATCCTTCATCTCCTTGATGTTCAGTAGAATCTATGCTGATAAGATGCATCTCAGGCTGGTATGGCAATCGCTCAGCTCTTGACCGCCTGAAACCGCAGAGTGTGGTGAACACTGTCCATTCCATCACAGGCTCATCACATCTTTCCATCATCTCCATCTGCAAGATGCGTTTTATCATGAAAGTTTGAAGTATAGTCATGAATTGCTGTCACCCTGGCCATTCCATCATCTACCTTCTGGCAGGATATAAACCTTGTGTAAACCCAGACAACCAAACATAAGAATATCTTCCCCACTTCAATCAATCGCCTCAACTGATCTCCTTTTGCCTGGAGTTTGTGTGCCACAAACTCTTAATTCGTCCTCATTCTGTTATTGCACAATAATTTTTTATTTTTCACAACTTCAGACTGCATTGCAATTGTTGCATCATTCTGGCGCTTTACATTCATCATTGTATTTATTGTTGTATCATTCTCATGTATACTGTGTACTCTGTGGGCTTCATGCAGACAAGGAATTTTATTACACCTTGGCGTATGAGACAATAAACATCTGAATCTATTCTGAATCTGAATCTGAGGTGAGATTCTCCACAAGTCACATGAGCAAGCTTGTGACAAACTGTATAGGTGACACATAAACACCCAAAATTCCTACTCGTACCCAGATGTGTATTGTCTGTCGTTATGCACCACAGTGCATAAAACATGACAGATGCACAAAATGAACAAAAGTTTCACAATTCACACGGCAAGACCCTGGTTTTTTGAGAACGCTTCAATTTTTAAATAGTAATTGGATTGTAAAATGCACAAAAAGATATCCTTTACAAGTCGCTTACACTTCACAAGCACCACAGATGCGATTGTGAGATTGCCCTTTAACTGATTTATCAAACAGTTGCAATAAACATAACTATTTTACTGGCACGGGTTTTCTGCAATGCTTCGTAAACTCTTCACAGTTACAAGCAGTGAATTTATTTCCCTTGATGTGAAATATTTTAACCATTTTGGGTTTCATGATCTTCAATCTTTTCTATTTTTGCCACTGCCACCTAGTCATCAATATGTTTAAACCGCTAAAATATTCAGGAACTTTGTTTAAGAAGGAACTGCAGATGCTGGAAAATTCAGGAACATTGCGTAAACTGTAAAGCAGTGCCAAAGCACATATCTTATTTAATAGAAATATCAGAATATTCCAGAAATGCTTTAGGTCAGATCTATTTACACCTAAGCAATATCACATGGGTAAAACTGTATTTATGCTTAGGGAAAAATAAATCCTGTTGTTCTAATCAGGGCAAATTGGATAAGGTGGGAGTCTTTATTTAAATTGTGGTGGTGAGGTACAAATAAAGTTATTTTGAATCCGTGCTTTCTTCTCCCCCCCACCATAATCAGTCTGAAGACCTATCCATGTTCTCCAGATATGCTGCCTGAGTTACTTTGTGTCCATTTGTGTATTACCCAGCACCTGAAGTTTGTTGTCCCTTTTTTTTGAGCAAATGGGAAATTGGAATTAAGAGTTTTATACAGATAAATATTTGAATGACCTTAAGTAGAAACTGAAGTTAGTCAGCAAACTTCAAGAAATGTTATTACCTGATGGTGCCACCAAACTAACAAATGAAGATGCAGCGAACTGCTGATGCTGGAATCTCAAGCAAAACACAAAGTTCTGGAGTAACTCAGCAGATCAGGCAACATCTATGAAGGAAATGGACAACGTTTCAGATCGGGGCTCTTCTTCAGACTAATTATAATGGGGGGAGAAACCTGGAGAAGAGAGTCTGTCCAAGGTCACTCTGTAGCTAATGACCTCTAATCTAGGCAGCGTTCTAGTAAACCTCCTCTCCATCTTTTCCAAAGCCTCCACATTCTTTCTGTAATGGGGCAACCAGAATTACAGATAATACTCAAAATGTGGTCTAACCAAAGTCCTACAAACCTGCATCATGACTTCCTGACAATAATCTCTAACCATATGGTTGGGGCGAGGGATGCAAATAGCAAAAGCTAGTAGACAGAATGGGAGGCAGGAAGCAGAAAAGGGAAGCACTCGGACACAAGAGGAGAAAGAAAAAAAAGGAAATAAACAGAGAATAAGAGATGGAGGGTTTCTTAAATGTGCATATTTTAATGCTAGGAGCATTGTAAGAAAGGTGGATGAGCTTAGAGTCTGAATAGACACCTGGAAGTATGATGTTGTGGCGATCAGTGAAACATGGTTGCAGGAGGGCTGTGATTGGAAACTAAATATTCCAGGATTTTGTTGCTTCAGGTGTGATAGAATTGGAGGGGCAAGAGGTGGAGGTGTTGCATTGCTAGTCAGGGAAGATATTACAGCAGTGCTTTGGCAGGATAGATTGGAGGGATCATCCAGGGAGGCTATTTGGGTGGAACTGAGAAGTGGGAAAGGTGTAGCAACACTTATAGGGGTATATTATAGACCGCCAAATGGGGAACGAGAATTGGAAGAGCAAATATGTAAAGAGATAGCAGATATTAGTAGTAAGCACAAGGTAGTGATTGGGGGAGATTTCAACTTTCCACACATAGACTGGGAAACACATTCTGTAAATGGGCTGGATGGTTTGGAGTTTGTATAATGTGTGCATGATAGTTTTTTGCAGCAATACATAGAGGTGCCTACTAGAGGAGGGGCAGTGCTGGACCTCCTGTTAGGAAATGAGACGGGACAGGTGGCGGAGGTATGCGTTGGGGAGCACTTCGGGTCCAGTGATCACAATACCATTAGTTTCAATATAATTATGGAGAAGGACAGAACTGGGCCTAGGTTGAGATTTTTGATTGGAGAAAGGCTAACTTTAACAAGATGCGAGATGATTTAAAAGGAGTGAACTGGGACATTTTGTTTTATGGGAAAGATGTAGAGGAGAAATGGAGGACATTTAAAGGGGAAATTTTAAGAGTACAGAATCTTTATGTTCCTGTTCGGTTGAAAGGAACCAGTAAAAATTGGAAAGAGCCCTGGTTTTCAAGGGAAATTGGACATCTTGTTCGGAAAAAGAGGGAGATCTACAATAATTATAGGCAGCATGAAGTAAATGAGGTGCTTGAGGAGTATAAGGAATGTAAAAAGAATCTTAAGAAATAAATTAGAAAAACTAAAAGAAGATATGAGGTTGCTTTGGCAAGTAAGGTGAATGTAAATCCAAAGGGTTTCTACAGCTATATTAATAGGAAAAGGATAACAAGGGATAAAATTGGTCTATTGGAGAGACCGAGTGGACAGCTATCTGCAGAGCCAAAAGAGATGGGGGAGATATTGAACAATTTCTTTTCTTCAGTATTCACCAAGGAGAAGGATATTGAATTATGTGAGGTAAGGGAAATTAGTAGAGTAGCTATGTATATTATGAGTTTCAAAGTAAAAGAAGTACTGACACTTTTGAAAAATATAAAAGTGGATAAGTCTCCAGGTCCTGACAGGATATTCCCTAGGACATTGAGGGAAGCTAGTGTAGAAATAGCCGGGGCTATGACAGAAATATTTCAAATGTCATTAGAAACGGGAATAGTCCCCGAGGATTGGCGTACTGCGCATGTTGTTCCATTGTTTAAAAAGGGTTCTAAAAGTAAACCTAGCAATTATAGACCGGTTAGTTTGACTTCAGTGGTGGGCAAATTAATGGAAAAGATACTTAGAGATAATATATATAAGTATCTGGATAAAGAGGGTCTAATTAGGAACAGTCAACATGGATTTATGCCTGGAAGGTCATGTTTGACTAATCATCTTGAATTTTTTGAAGAGGTTACTAGGGAAATTGATGAGGGTAAAGCAGTGGATGTTGTCTATATGGACTTCAGTAAGGCCTTTGACAAGGTTCCTCATGGAAGGTTGGTTAAGAAGGTTCAACTGTTGGGTATAAATGCAGGAATAGCAAGATGGATTCAACAGTGGCTGAATGGGAGAAGCCAGAGGGTAATGGTGGATGGCTGTTTGTTGGGTTGGAGGCAGGTGACTAGTGGGATGCCTCAGGGATCTGTGTTGGGTCCTTTGTTGTTTGTCATGTACATCAATGATCTGGATGAAGGGGTGGTAAATTGGATTAGTAAGTATGCAGATGATACCAAGATAGGGGGTGTTGTGGATAATGAAGAGGATTTCCAAAGTCTACAGAGTAATTTAGGCCAGCTGGAAAAATGGGCTGAAAGATGGCAGATGGAGTTTAATGCTGATAAATGTGAGGTGCTACACCTTGGCAGGACAAATCAAAATAGGACGTACATGGTAAACGGTAGGGAATTGAAGGATACAGTTGAACAGAGGGATCTGGGAATAACCGTGCATAGTTCCTTGAAGGTGGAATCTCATATAGATAGGGTGGTAAAGAAAGCTTTTGGTATGCTAGCCTTTATAAATCAGAGCATTGAGTATAGAAGCTGGGATGTAATGTTAAAATTGGACAAGGCATTGGTGAGACCAAATCTGGAGTATGGTGTACAATTTTGGTCGCCCAATTATAGGAAGGATGTGAACAAAATAGAGAGGGTACAGAGGAGATTTACTAGAATGTTGCCTGGGTTTCAACAGCTAAGTTACAGAGATAGGTTGAATAAGTTAGGTCTTTATTCTCTGGAGCGCAGAAGGTTAAGGGGGGACTTGATAGAGGTCTTTAAAATGATGAGAGGGATAGACAGAGTTGATGTGGACAAGCTTTTCCCTTTGAGAATAGGGAAGATTCAAACAAGAGGACATGACTTTAGAATTAAGGGACAGAGGTTTAGGGGTAACATGAGGGGGAACTTCTTTACTCAGAGAGTGGTAGCGGTGTGGAATGAGCTTCCAGTGGAAGTGGTGGCGGCAGGTTCGTTGGTATCATTTAAAAATAAATTGGATAGGCATATGGATGAGAAGGGTATGGAGGGTTATGGTATGAGTGCAGGCAGGTGGGACTAAGGGAAAAAAGTTGATCGGCATGGACTTGAAGGGCCGAGATGGCCTGTTTCCGTGCTGTAATTGTTATATGGTTATATCTATAACTGGCAAAAGGGTCTCGACCCGAAACGTCGCCTATCTCCTTCGCTCCTTAGATGCTGCTGCACCCGCTGAGTTTCTCCAGCTTTTTGTGTAACCCTCGATTCTCCAGCATCTGCAGTTCCTTCTTTAACACTTTGTCTAAGTCTGCCTGTGGGGTTATCACAATGATAAGTTCACAAAATGGCTTTTCGTTAGGCCATAGTTCACCCACAAGATGTGTATACTACAGATACTTGCCAATCAATGTATCCTTCACAATGATTGCTCCCAGCCAAAGCAGAAGAGTTTGTAGGGAATATTCTACCGGAAGAATTACTCAGAATTTTTATCTTCCAAATGGTAAAAAAGAGAGAAAACCCAAAACTTTGACAAGCAGTACAGAGAGCTGGGTGGATTGGGTTTGTTTAAACAAAGTGCAAGCACTTTAGGCAAATTGTCTCATTTGATGCTGTAAAGTTGTATCATGCACCCCAATTAACAGTACATTTGGCTCATTCACTCTGTTCCTCAATACTCCCTACGACCCTACCTTTCGTGGTGCATGTCCTACTTAATAATCCTCCCAAAGTACATCATCCAGTTCCTAACAGCCTTCCATTATTGTCCTCACTATCAACAATACCAGTTTTCATGTCATCTGTAAACATACAAATCACACTTCCTTCATTCATATCTAGATTGTTAATGTATATAACACACAATTACATTTCTGGACCAGTTCCTGTGATACACACTGGTCACAGACTTCCAATCACAAAAAACAACCCTCCACCATTATCCTTTGGCTACAATTACCAAGCCAATTTTGGATCAATAGACAATAGAGAATAGGTGCAGGAGCAGGCTATTAAGCCCTTTGAGCCAGCACTGCCATTCAATGTAATCATGGCTGATCATCCCCAATCAATATCCCGTTCCTGCCTTCTTCCAATATCCCCTGACTCGACTAACTTTAAGAACCCTATCTAGCTCTCTCTTGAAAGTATCCAGAGAACTGGCCTCCACCTCCCTCTGAGGCAGAGAATTCTGCAGACTCGCAACTCTCTGTGAGAAAAAGTGTTTCCTCATCTCTGTTCTAAACCCTTTATTCTTACCCCTTATTCTTAAACTGTGGCCCCTGGTTCTGGACTCCCCCAACATCGGGAACATGTTTCCTGCCTCTAGCATGTCCACACCCTTAATAATCTTATATTTCAATAAGATCCCCTCTCGTCCTTCCAAATTCCAGAGTATACAAGCCCAGCCGCTCCATTCTCTCAGCTTATGACACTCATGCCATCCCGGGAATTAACCTTGTAAACCTACGCTGCATTCCCTCAATAGCAAGAATGTCCTTCTTCAAATTAGGGGACCAAAACTGCACACAATACTCCAGGTGTGGTCTCACTAGGGCCCTATACAACTGCAGAAGAACCTCTTTGCTCCTATACTCAACTCCTCTTATAAAGGCCAACTTTCTTCACTGCCTGCTGTACCTGCATGCTTACTTTCATTGTCTGATGAACAAGGACCCCCCAGATCCTGTTGTACTTCCCCTTTTCCCAACTTGACACCATTTAGATAGTAATCTGCCTTCTTGTTTTTGCTACCAAAGTGGATAACCTCATATTTATCCACATTAAACTGCATCTGTCATGCATCTGCCCACTCACCCACCTTGTCCAAGTCACCCTGCATTCTCATAGCATCCTCCTCACATTCACCCTGCCACCCAGCTTCGTGTCATCTGCACATGTTACTTTGAATCCCTTCGTCCAAATCATTGATGTATATTGTAAATAGCTGCGGTCCCAGCACCGAGCCTTGTGGTACCCCACTAGTCACTGCCTGCCATTTTGAAAGGGACCCATTAATCCCTACTCTTTGTTTCCTGTCTGCCAGCCAATTTTCTATCCATGTCAGCACTCTACCCCCAATACCATGTGCCCTAATTTTGCCCACTAATCTCCTATGTGGGACCTTATCAAATACTTTCTGAAAGTCCAGGTACACTACATCCACTGGCTCTCCCTTGTCCATTTTCCTATTTACATCTCAAAAAATTCCGGAAGATTAGTCAAGCATGATTTCCCCTTTGTAAATCCATACTGACTTGGGCCGATCCTGTTACTGCTATCCAAATGTGCCACTATTTTAGCTACAAGCTATTTGTAGGTTATCAAAATGTGGTTGCAATTTGCAACCACATATCACAGCCCTTCAGAAAGCAATGATATATGTCAAGAGACAGGTAGGTTGTCTGCCACTCAGGTTTATATAATCAGTGAACATGAATATATTACACTTGATCTCCTTGCAAATTAATTGTTATAGATTATAAGATCATAAGTGATAGGGGCAGAAGTAGGGCATTTAGCCCATCTACTCTGCAATTCAATCATGGCTGATTTATCTCTCCCTCTTAACATCTCCTAATTATGAACAGCTGGAGCCTTGTAGGACCTTACCAGTCACAACCTCTCAACTAGAAAATTGTCTATTTGTTTCTGCTATCTTTTCTGTCCAGTAACCAATCCTCAACACATGCTGGTGCATGCTCCATGATCTCAAATGCTCTATTTTGTTCAGTATCCTTAATTAAGGCATTCTGAAGGTCCAAATGCATTGATATTCCGTTACTCGTAAAATCCCTATGCAAACAAATTGATTATTCACACATAATTTCTCTTTCGTAAATCCATGTTAAGTCTGCCCAATTCCTATCTTAATTTTCTAGGTAATAGTGGAGTTATTTGCACTGCATAACTCCTGCAGATTTCTTGGATCCCTGGCTGCGAATCTGCTCAAGCATGTGTCTGGTTAAATATGGACCATGCACTACGGACCACTTGGATTAATGGGATCAGTCAGCTGCAGAGAGAAGCACAGGTGCTTTTAATTTAATTTTAATTAAGCTAATTGACATTCTTTAATGTTTTGGTGCAGGATAACATCTAAGTTATAAAAAATGGGTCCAAATTGATTTCAAACATTTGTATAAAATCATGGGAGAAATAGATCAGGTAGACGCACAGAGTCTCTTCCCCAGAGTAGGGGAATCAAGGACCAGATGGCATCGGTTTAAGGTGAAGGGGAAAAGATTTAATAGGAATCTGAGGGTAACTTTTTCTCACAAAGAGTGGTGGGTGTATGGCATGAGCTGCCAGAAGAGGTGGTTGAGGTGGGGATTATTGCAACATTTAAGAAACAATTAGACAGGTACATGGATAGGACAGGTTTAGAGGGTTATTGGCCAAATGCAGGCAGGTGGGATTAGTGTAGCTGGGACATGTTGACCTGTGTGGGCAAGTTGGGTCGAAGGGCCTGTTTCCACACTGTAAGACTCTATGACCTATAAGTAGCAGTGATGGTATTGAGTTGGGGTACTAGTTTTCCAGTGCCATTCCATCAGATTACAAGCAGTTAGACAGTCTTGTTGAGAGATCAGCATCTCTCAACAAGACTGTCTAACTGCTTGTAATCTGAGCAGAGAGGGATGTGTCCAGACCATGTTGAAATAAATGGCGTGGCCAGGTGGCAGTCACCAACAATCTCATTGTCAGGGAGTAGATCTGCTCCCATTGCCATAGTCAATTCATGGTACCTATTCTGTCAATCCATTAGATCATAACTGATATCCAGTTAGCTGCCATTGTATTACATTTAACATCTTTATTAACTCAAGTTTCGCCTATTTGGATAGTTTAATGCCACCCAATTAAAGTCCTGCCAATTCCTTTTAATATAATGTACACCCCACACCCCCTCCAATGTCACCATACCATCCCTACCACTAACTTCAATTGTTTCAGATATTTCTCTTGGAATGTTGAAGTAACCTGGCAAAACAGCAGTAGCTAGCTGGAAAGTTTTCAGACATTCCAGGAACACTTGCTTTACCAGCACCATGTGTGTGGAACATATGCGGAACGAGTGCCAAATATAGAGAAATGCTGGTTGTGGCAGTGGATAGCGGTGTGACTTCACTCCAGGATTTTCCAACAATTTCTGCAATAATATCTGCCAATAATTATGTTGGGCAATTCCTCCTCCAAACCAACCTGGCTCAGTGCTTGCACTCTTACCTCAGAGGACTGCAAGTTCAAGTCCAATCCAGGGAATTGATACGTAGATACATCAGTGCAGCACCAAGACAGAAATAGAAGTGTGATCTCTTTCAAATGAGCCATTAAGGTGAAGCTCTGCATGAAAATAATAAATTGAAATAGAGCATGGAGTTATCTTTATTAAAGGCATTAAAACAGATTACTAATCCCGTATACCATTCCAGCGTGTTGGACCAGCGTTTGCATACATTGGTTGTAATGCCTATTTACTTAATAATGTTTATTTCCTATTAAATCATCTACTCATCCTGCCTTTACTTTGAATTCTATTCTCGTTTCTTATATCCAATGTTCTGCTTTTTAAATGCCACTAGACCAAGTGCAGACCCGTTGGGTCTGTTCCTCCAATGGGTAATGGGGGGGCGAGGGGGGGAGGGGAGGCATGCAGTGTCACATGCAATAATCACCCCCACACACAAACTATTAATATTATTAATTTGTTCCTTTTACCCCATAACCGCCCTATCCACTGACGCATAGCCCCCAACTCGCAGGCACGTCTAGAGAGCAAGTGGGGGGGCATAGAGAGTGAGGGCAGAGAGGGAATGGGGAGAGACTGAGAGAGAGGGGCAGAGACAGAAGGGCAAGAGACAGAGGGAAAGGGAGGGTGGGGGAGGAGGGAGAGAGAGAGGGGAGGAGAGAGAGAGAGGGAGGGGGAGGGAGGGAGAGAGGGGGAAGGGGTAGGGGAGGGGTGGAGGGGAGAAGGGGGTTTAGAGGAGGGAGGGCGGGGGTGGGGGAGAGGGGGAGAGGGGGGGGAGAGGGGGGGGGAGAGGCGGGGGGGAGAGGGGGGGGGAGAGGGGGGGGGGGAGGGGGGGGAGAGGGGGGGGGGGGAGGGGGGGGAGGGGGGGGGAGAGAGAGGGGGGGGAGAGAGAGGGGGGGGAGAGAGAGGGGGGGGAGAGAGAGGGGGGGAGAGAGAGGGGGGGGAGAGAGAGGGGGGGGAGAGAGAGGGGGGGGAGAGAGAGGGGGGGAGAGAGAGAGGGGGGAGAGAGAGAGGGGGGGAGAGAGAGAGGGGGGGAGAGAGAGAGGGGGGGGAGAGAGGGGGGGGGGGAGAGAGAGGGGGGGGGAGAGAGAGAGGGGGGAGGGGACCCGAGCGAGCCCGGAGCAATCCGAGGACCAAAGATCCTATAGCGAGCTATAGGCTCTTTACTGAGGACTGCCAAAAGCTTCTGCCAGTGTTACAGAGGATCAGGCTGCGGACACGGAATCGGGGAGGAGGTCGGGTAGAGCGGAGAGGGGAGAGAGGGAGGGAGGGGAGGAGGTGAGAAAAGGAGGGGGGGAGGGGAGCCGGGCGAGTGAGCAGGCTGCGAACAGCGGAGAGAGATGCACCGGCCACGAGGAAAGGCATTGTGAGGTCAGCAGCTGGGCATCCTTAATATTTTTTTAAAATGTCAGTTTGGTTATAAATTTTAGTAAATATCTCAGGAAATCATTGACTAAATTTATAGAGGATTGGATTTTTGAAATCATAAATCCTAAATTATATCCACTAAATTAAATCATAAATTACACAGAGAGTGGTGAGTCTCTGGAATTCTCTGCCACAGAAGGTAGTTGAGGCCAGTTCATTGGCTATATTTAAGAGGGCGTTAGATGTGGCACTTGTGGCTAAAGGGATCAGGGGGTATGGAGAGAAGGCAGGTACGGGATACTGAGTTGGATGATCAGCCATGATCACATTGAATGGCGGTGCAGGCTCGAAGGGCCGAATGGCCTACTCCTGCACCTATTTTCTATGTTTCTATGTTTCTATAAGGAAAATTTCTACCAGAAGATGTAAAGATTTCACTGTTATTTTAACGTCAGCAGTTGGGCAGCGGTCAGATTTTTTAAAAAAAGGTCAGATTGGTCAACAATTTTAATTAAAAAGTCAAGAAAATAATTTACAAAATGTACAGAGGAGTGGATTTCTAAAATCACAAGGAAATTCTCTACTGAAATATGTAAACATTTCCCCGTTTCAGCATGTTTTCGAGGAGATACGTTTCAAAGGCAAAATGACACACACCCACACCCACACCTACACACACACACACACACACACACAGAGTTTTAATAGGTATATGATTGCTATTGTTTTAAATTCTCTTAATCAAGGAAAATCTATATCAATATCTATATTAATTCAAAATCATTTTTGTTTGTTGGAAATAAACATAATTCTAAGCAGAGATCACAATCACATTACCCCAAAGTGCTTCAGAGCCATCTAATTACTTGTAACTTTGGTCATTGTAATAACATGGGCTACATTTGTAAGTAACAAGGTCTTTTGCTTTCGGGAGCAATCCAAACCAGCACTTGAGTTGTTAAATTGGGAATTCCCCAGCCAAATATTAGGCTACAGAACACGGGCCAGTGATTATAAATTATAAAGAAAACAGGGGAGTTGAATATCCTTATTAACTCTCCCTGCCCTCTCCTGTAATGTGGGGGATCAATGACCCCTTTAGAGAGAAGGCAAATTATACAACTTGTACTTTTTAAAATATTGAATAAATGAATAAGAATGAATAAGTTTAGTTTATTGGCCAAGTATTCACATACAAGGAATTTGCCTTTGTGCTCCGCCCGCGTGAGAACATGACATACAGTGACAGGTAGGAATTACACCTAAAACATTAAACATTAATAATAAAACATTATTAATGAAACATGTGAATTAAATAAAATACCAGAACAAAAGGAGGCTACACATTTTTGGTTATTGAGTAGAGCTACTACTCGTGGAAAAAAGCTGTTTTACCAGCTTTTACTTAATGCTTTAATTTTGTTTTCAATTATTTAATCTGATTTTTATTTCATACTTTAATTTCATGATTAATAAGCCACAAAGCCAAAATAAAATGTTTTGAAAACTTGAATAATTTTTATAGAACTATCAATTAATTTATCACACTATCTTAAAATATGGTCCATGTCCAAATCTTTGATTATTTTGCAGCTGCGATTGGAAAAGGTCGGGAGCTATTGTGTAATATGTGTAATATGATCATGTTGTTGCTTCAAGGTTTTCTTGTGCGATATTGTCTATTCAATTCACACTCTTTTTTTTGCATTTTACCTGAATTAATTGATGTGCCTAAATCTGATTCTGGGTATTGGTTACTCCATGAAACAGCTGTGAACAAGGTAAATCTGCACAGAAATCAATAATTAAAACATTAGTAGATGCCACAGAGTACAAATTGTGAGGACAAAGCGGCAATACAGGTAGTTCTAAAATAATGCAATAGTTGCATTGCAAAGAAATATCATGTTATAGAAAATCGCTTTCTTAAAATCATCGTATCATACAGTCAAGCCAGGTATTGCCTGGGTTTTTGATCGGGACATTGACAGACCCATATGATAATCATATAGGATGCCATTTTCCTGTTTAATCTTCTTGGCCTGGGCACTTGACCTACAAAGAAAGGAACCTCTGCCAGACATGAATTTCATGACTTGGTACACAATGTGTCTTGGAGTCTGATCAAGGTTCAAAATTTTGCAGTTAACAGCTAGTCCTGATGGCTCACTACCTCTTCTTGAATTAGTTGAAACGTGCTTTGGATTGATCCTCGCAATAGGTATTTTAGCGAATTGTCAGAATCTTTCCCAGTGACGCCAAACGTGCACCAAGGGAGAAAAAAAGCTAAATAATCATGACCACCATACATCAGCAGTCTGAAATCAGCAAATGGTTACGACAAGATATGAAACTAGTAAATTAATTATTGCATCTGGACGAATGGATGATCATAGAAACATAGAAAAATAGGTGCAGGCGTAGGCCATTCGGCCCTTCGAGCCTGCACCGCCATTCAATGTGATCATGGCTGATCGTCCAACTCAGTATCCCGTACCTGCCTTCTCTCCATACCCTCTGATCCCTTTAGCCACAAGTGCCACATCTAACGCCCTCTTAAATATAGCCAATGAACTGGCCTCAACTACCTTCTGTGGCAGAGAATTCCAGAGACTCACCACTCTCTGTGTAAAGAATGTTTTCCTCATCTCGGTCCTAAAGGAATTCCCCCTTATCCTTAGACTGTGACCCCTTGTTCTGGAGTCCCCCAACATCGGGAACAATCGAGTACTGATAAGACCAGGAAACATCTAAAGATTACAAATGATTGATGATCAGTATAAACATCTAAGAAAAAATGAAACAATAAAAATTCTGAAATCTGCAATTTTGCTGTAGCATGAGAAATTTGAAAATGTTTATTAAAATGAAAATTCCAAAGTGTCACCAATGATGTGAACTTAATACCACTTCCAAAAATATTCCATACTTGTATTAATTTACATAACCACACAACATACAATATATAATATATGTTCCTGCAAGCAATTTCAAATACAGTATCCATCAGATGCATTCCTTATATTTCAGGTCAAAATAATGTTGATGCAAAGCATTGATATTACCATTTACAGTACCATTTAAAAAAATCACAAGGTACAATATTATTTTAAGATCTAAGTACCAATTATTAAACAAGTAAATGGTTCAGTTTATGACTAACTCATCAGAGGTGGGCTTTGAAGATGCAGTTTTGTGGATCTTGGGAAGCATGTGATCTTATGACATTTTAGTTCCATTAAAATTCAGGTTCTGTTAAAGAATGTAAATGTTAACATCTCTTCTGCAGACACATGTTATTATTTCTTTCATTGTCAGAAGTAGAGCTTACATGAACACCTACATGACATTGTTCACAGTTATGCCAGAGCAATGTAGGAATTGAAACCATTATTGTTATGATGTGATTTGAGATTCTTTTATATCTGTCTGGATTTGCACAAGGATTTAGAATAGCAAACAAAAGTTTCACAGGAACTATAATGTAAACATTTATCGCAAATCTCGATTACTGGCTGTCTCATTCACTTGCTCCCCAATCCCATTTATACTGCTTGTCAAAATGGCTTCCGTTTGCATTCGGAAAATTGATGTCTGTTTATTTAAGTGCTTCAAACACTCTACAGTAACAGAGTGCAGTTCCAGGCTGAAGTATGGTTTAGCATATACAGAACACTTTCAGATCCATCCACATGTTATGATGTGCATCTATTTGAATGGTGAGAGATTTTCAAGATGGTTAAGAGCAGACCTAACTGATCTTGAATTTATATTCAATATGTTACAAAAAGAAAAACAAAAAAGTTATAAATAGTCATAAATTGCCTCTTAAAACCTTTCTGCATCACACGATTTCCATTGCCTATACTCAGCTTCTATTCCATGATCAGCCAATTTAATTTATCTTTTTATCCGCATCTTCCAAATGTCAATTCCAAATGGTATGCTTGGTGTCAGATTCCCCCCTCTCTTTGCTTTGTAAACTGCTGGAGGAACTCAGCAGATCAAGCAGCATCTGTAGAGGCAAAGGGATAGTCGACGGTCCAGGTCAAGACCTCACATCAGGACTCAGAGTATAGAGGGAAGATAGCAATTATAAAGTGGTGAGAGGGAAGGATGGGACCGGGGCTGAGAGGTGAGACTGTTGGTAGGAATAACTGAGGGTGAATTGAACAGATGATCGAACACAAATGTTTTCATGCTCCATAGTATTGACAACTTCTGCTAATTAATGCATAATATCATGAATTACCAGCGTTCCTGTGAACATGTTGACAAACTATATATTTTTGATTCTTGATATGAAATAAACCCAAAGCAATTTTTCACTATGATCAATACCCGGCATAATTTATTAACGTTGCTAAACTACAAAATTGCACTAGCACGCTTCATTAATGGTGTCAACGAGTAATCTTACTGAATATTTCCACAGAATCTGACACTATTTCCACAAATAAAAGTACCGGTAACAAAAATAACCCAATCTGATTCTACACAGATACGATAAATACAATTGAGGCATATAAGAGGCTTTTGGAAAGGCCCAAGGAAGTGCAGGGAATAGAGGGATATGGGTCATGTACAGTTCATTTTAACTGTGACGGAGATAGGCGAGAGAGGTGTCAGGGATAGTGAATGGGCATGCAGATCTATTTAAAAAAGTTTTGATTAGTAAAGCCAAGATAGAATTCTTAGATAACCAACCTATCCTTTTTTCCTGTAAAATGAAATCATCATCAAGATTACTGGTGTGACAAAATGGAACAAATGTGTAATAAAATATATAAAGTAAAACGGCAGATGCTGGAAGTCTGAAATGAAAACAAAATGCTGGAAATGCTTGGCAGGTCAGGCTGTGGACAGAGAAATAGAATTAATATGTTGACTGTGTCTTCAACCTGAAATATTAATTGTTTCTCTTTCTATAGACACTAACCTGTTGAGTAACCTTAGCATCTATGATTTTATAAATGTAAAAATAAACTTGTTTCTGTCTCCATTTCTATTGGAGGAGAGGTGGTCTTATTTCTGCTCCATGGACGTCAGACATGATCTAATAACGTCCAAAAATTGGAGAGGCTTTTACACATTAGGTATAATTGTATATATAGTTTCCTTATGCACAGTTACCACGTGTGGAATGATATTTCCATTCCAAGGCCACATTGCATTTACGGGGCACATCGCTATAAGGTGCACAATTGTGCCTAGAAAATATCTGAAAATATGCAGCACATCAGTTGTGAGAGAGAAAAGTCAGCAAACCAAACGAAGTTAGTTGAATGTATAACAATTTTTGTTTTGAGGATAGCTTCACAGTTTCAGGCAGGGAATTGTTGAAGTCCAACATAGAGACTAGCATCAAGAATCTGACAAAAACCCCGTGGGCTCAACCACCTCCAGGGTGGCAGCTGTAGACATAAACAATGGCTTTCTTTTTCAAATTTCAGAACAGGTAAAATAATCTTCACTCACACTACTTGGAAACTAGATCAGTGTTGAATCTTATTTATGTGACAAATACTTCTGCTCTGCCTTCCTGAGATTATCATATCCTTCCCACCAAATATATCCTCAGTGTTACAAGGTGTTCTCAAGAGATGTTAATTAGTATGGTATGGCAGCAGGAGCCAGGCGAGTACACACAGCAATCAATCGCAGGACTTTACCGGCTTACTCAGTGACTGAATAAGTCAAACTCTGTTTTTATTATCCATGTTTTGGGGATTGCATTCTGTGATAACAGCCACTTTTCTGTGAAAACTGACTATCAGGGGCTTAGACTGCAATATACAGAAGGACTGATATTCCTTATAATCGAGGTTTATTATGACAAAATAAGTTCTATTTCCATGCATGAGATTCCTAGGTTTGTACTTGTATTTTAAAAATGTATGAGATACTTCTATGTGCTGAGCTTTTTGAACACATTTGAGCAGAGAGTGCATTTATAATGAGCTTGTGTTGCCAGATCTCAAAAGAAAAATTAGCTACACTGCCATTCAAAATGAGCAGCTTACCTTCAAAATGGCTTCCAGGCACCACCACAAATGGAAGTCATGACACACCATGTAATGTGCCAGAAGCCCTGTCCCCTTCACAATTCAAAATGTATAATTAGACAGAGTCTGGCTGATTGATTGGAGCAGCAATGCTTCAAAATCTCACCACATAAACACTTCTTAATGCATTTTAAAACCAGCTATTCCAACAAAGCCTGAAGATGTGACATTCAAATAAAGCAGTCTCACCCCCCAAAGAAAAACAAACTAGCAATCACAGTATGTGTACATGTAAAAAAGGAAATCATGCCTAATTCTGTTTATTATAAACAATCTTTCACACTATTAATGGAGTCTTAAACGCTCAGGAAAATTCACTCAACGTTACCTAACAGTGCAAGATGTGGATTGCCCAATGATGCATTACAAAAAACTTAAGATCTTCTAAAAGGTGAATGTTGCAATGCAATGAGAAGTGTAACTTTAATGCTTCAGAGTGCTTTGGTCAAAAAAGTCTTACTGTATTACTCTGCAATTTGGGAATTACAAGGGTCTTAAAACAAAGCCGTAACTAATAAATTAAAATAGAGTTCACTGGTTTTAGACAATCACACATTATTCAAACAACAAATAAAGCATGTCAGGCAGCATCTGTGGAGGGATTGGAGTAGCCGATATTTCAGGTTGAAATCTCTTTGTGGATGCTGCCTCACCCATGGTGTTTCTCTGGCAATTTGTTTTTTATGCCGCATCACCCGCAGTCTCGTTTACCGTGAAGGTTGGAGAGAAGTAGCAGCCAGAAGCAGAGAGAGCTAGTATTGGCTGGAAGTCGGTGAGTCAGAGAGAAAGAAGATTTAAAAAGCGTGCCAAAAACCCGATTCAAGTGTTTATTGTGATTTTAATTTAATTTGCAAATTGGTAAATTGGTGAATTAGGCAATTAATCCGCCAATATAAGCAAGATTTGCTGCAGGGGAGTGGCCTGTAGTGGAACGGCCTTGTCGAGGGAAGTGCCTTGTGAGGGAAGTGCGATGTGAGGGAAGTGCGAGTCTTTGGCTGAAGAGTCTTTGGCGAGTAGGCTGAGACAAGGAGGCTACATTTGATTGAAATTTGTGATTTTTGTCTACTGAAGAAATGGCAGGCATGTTGGTGCATTGTGTTTCCTGCAGGATGTGGGAAGTCAAGGACACCGCTGGAGCTTCTAGAAACTACACCTGCAGAAATTGTGTCCTGGTGCAGCTGCTGAATGAACAAGTAGGCGAACTGGAGAAGCAGGTGGGAGACCTCAGGGCCATCCGGGAAAACAAGAGTTTCCTGGACAGGACCTACAGTGAGGTCATCACGCCAAGGATACAGGATGAACGAAGGTGGGTGAATGAGAGAAAGGGGAGTAATGTGGAGTGCAGGAGACTCAGGCGGCTGTGCCTATTGAAAAGAGGTGCACCCTCTTGGGAACTGTCAGGGGAGACGACGCTTGCAGTCCGAGCGGCGGACCGGTTGGTGGCTCCAATCCTAGCGCTGAGACTCGACTGGCGAGACCGACATCGGGCAGAGCTATAGTGACTCCATTGTCCGAGGTGCAGACTGGAGATTCTGTGGTGGCAGGGGAGACTCGAGGATAGTCTGTTGCCTCCCTGGTGACAGGGTTCATAGAAACATAGAAAATACCTGCCTTCTCTCCATACCCCCTGATCCCATTAGCCGCAAGGGCCACATCTAACTCCCTCTTAAATATAGCCAACAAACTGGCCTCAACTACCTTCTGTGACAGAGAATTCCACAGATTCACCACTCTCTGCGTGAAAAATGATTTTCTCATTTCGGTCCTAAAAGACTTACCCCTTTTCCTTAAACAGTGACCCCTTGTCCTGGACTTCCCCAACATCGGGAACAATCTTCCTGCATCTAGCCTGTCCAACCCCTTAAGAATTTTGTAAGTCTCTATGAGATCCCCCCCTCAATCTTCTAAATTCCAGCAAGTACAAGCCGAGTCTATCCAGTCTTTCTTCATATGGAAGTCCTGCCATCCCAGGAATCAGTCTGGTGAACCTTCTCTGTACTCCCTCTATGGCAAGAATGTCTTTCCTCAGATTAGGAGACCAAAACTGTACACAACCAGGACCCTGTACAAATGCAGTAGAACCTCCCTGCTCTTGTACTTAAATCCTTTTGTATGAATGCCAACATACCATTCACTTTCTTCACAGCCTGCTGCACCTCCATGCCTACTTTCAATGACTGGTGTACCGTGACACCCAGGTCTCGTTGCATCTCCCCTTTTCCTAATCAGTCCCCATTCAAATAATAGTCTACTTTCCTGTTTTCGCCACCAAAGTGGATAACCTCACATTTATCCACATTATACTGCATCTGCCATGCATTTGCCCACTCACCCAGCCTATCCAAGTCACCTTGCAGCCTCCTAACATCCTCATCACAGCTAACACTGCCCCCCAGCTTCGTGTCATCCGCAAACTTTGAGATGTTGCATTTAATTCCCTTGTCCAAATCATTAATATATATTGGGAATAGCTGGGGTCCCAGCACTGAGCCTTGCGGCACCCCACTAGTCATTGCCTGCCATCCTGGAAAAGACCCGTTCACTCCTACTCTTTGCTTCCTGTCTGCCAGCCAGTTCTCTATCCACATCAATACTGAACCGCCAATACCGTGTGCTTTAAGTTTGTATACTAATCTCGTGTGGGACCTTGTCGAAAGCCTTCTGAAAGTCCAGATATAACACAGCCACCGCTTCTCCCTTATCCACTCTACTAGTTACATCCTCAAGAAATTCAATAAGATTCGTCAGACATGATTTACCTTTTGTAAATCCATGCTGACTTTGTCCAATGATTTCACCACTTTCCAAATGTGCTGCTATCCCATCTTCAATAACTGACTCTAGCAGTTTCCCCACTATCGATGTTAGACTAACTGGTATGTAATTCCCCGTTTTCTCTCTTCCTTTTTTAAAAAGTGGGGTTACATTCGCTACCCTCCAATCCTCAGGAACTACTCCAGAATCTAAAGAGTTTTGAAAAAATTATCACTAAGGCATCCACTATTTCTGGGGCTACTTCCTTAAGTACCCTGGGATGCAGCCTATCTGGCCCTGGGGATTTATCGGCCTTTAATCCATTCAATTTACCTAACACCACTTTCCGGCTAACCTGGATTTCACTCAGTTCCTCCATCTCATTTGACCCGCGATCCCCTGCTATTTCCGGCAAATTATTTATGTATTCCTTAGTGAAGACAGAACGAAAGTAGTTACTCAATTGGTCTGCCATATCCTTGTTCCCCATGATCAATTCACCTGTTTCTAACTGCAAGGGACCTACATTTGTTTTAACTAATCTTTTTCGCTTCACATATCGATAAAAACGTTTGCAGTCAGTTTTTATGTTTCCTGCCAGTTTTCTTTCATAATCCATTTTCCCTTTACTAATTAAGCCCTTTTTCCTCCTCTGTTGGACTCTGAATTTCTCCCAGTCCTCTGGTAGGCTGTTTTCTCAGGCTAATTTGTACGCTTCATCTTTTGCTTTGATACTATCCCTGATTTCCCTTGTTATCCACGTATGCACTACCTTCCCTGATATATTATTTTGCGATACTGGGATGAACAATTGTTGTAGTTCATCCATGCAGTCTTTAAATACCTTTCATTGCATATCCACAGTCCCATCCCGGACCCTGGCACCAGGGAGGCAAACTACCATCCGGGTCTCCTGACTGCATCCACACAATTACCTATCTGACCTCCTAACTATACAGTCCCCTATTACTGCTGCCCTCCTCTTCTTTTCCTTACCCTTCTGAGCAACAGGGCTGGTCTCTGTACCCAAGGCCCGGCCGATTTTGCTACCCCCAGGTAGGCTGTCTCCCCCAACAGTACTCAAACAGGAGTACTTATTGACAAGGTGTACAGCCACCGGGGTACTCTCTAGTCCCTGCCTCTGCCCCTTGCCTCTCCTAACCGTGACCCACGTGTCTGCCTCCTGTGGTTTTGGAGTGATTACCTCCCTGTAACTCCTCTCTAGGACCTCCTCACTCTCCCTGACCAAACGGAGATCATCGAGCTGCTGCTCCCATCTTGACGCACCTGGCGCAGATGTGGATGTCTGGAGAGCTATCTGACTGCATGACCTCCCACATCTGACATCCAGAACAGTAAACTGCCCTGGCACTCATACTGCCCCTAACCCCGGCTACAATACAATACAATGTACAATACAATACAGTACATAGCAAGGTTTATAGCTGGAAGAAATCAGCAGGGATCTGACTGCCAATCAGTTGCTCCCTCAAGTCTGCTTCCACCAATCAGCGGCTTCCTCAAGCCCACTTGTTTTGAACTGCGAGCTGAGAATGGAACGTTACGGATTTGGGTTCCACCCACTGCAACCGCTCCTGGGTCTCTGTGGAAACAAGCCCCGCGATTGAGTTTTTAAACTTACAGCTCGGACGTCGCTCCTCCCACTGCAACCGTTCCTGGGCCTCTTTGCAACCTCTTCTGGGCCTCTCATGTCATTTGATGTCATGAACCAAATTCAGAATGTCCTCGAGAGGGAAGGTGAACAGCCGGCAGTAGTTGTGCATGTGGGTACATACGACTTCAGGAGGAAGAGGAAGGAGGTTCTGCAACGCGAGTTTAGAGAGTTAGAAAGAAGACTGAAAAGCTTAACAGTAAATCAAATAAATGTTCTTGATTACTGTTTAATGATTGGAAAAAAAATAATATTAAAATTTTGGAAGGGACCATTATCCCCTACAATTAAAATGTGGACAGTGGAAATGTTGGAGACGTTGCAATTGGAGAGAATTAGGTTTATCCTAATGGATAAACATGAACTTTTTGAACAAATATGGTCTCCATTCACTGATTATATGAAGGGGTAGCTGGGCTCAGCATTGTAACTCAACAAGTACCCGTTGGTAAGAGCAGATGAAAAGGTTTAATCCAAGATTTGTATACTCGTCTCTATATATATATATATTATTAGAAATTGTTCCATTCATTGTTAAGATGTATACTTTTTTTTTTCTATTTTTAAGTATAATAATTGTCAGTAATATGGGTTTTTTGTTTTTCTTTTAAATTTAATTTTTTTCTTTCTCTTCTCACATATAATCAAAATTATAATCACACTTTTTAAATTAAACATCTATTCTTTCTTTACTTTTTTTCTCTTCATTATTAAAAAAAAATCAGGCTTATATATATTGCTTTGTAATACTCATATAACTTTGGGGGAAAAAAAAGACTGAAAAGCAGGACTTCTAGGGTGGTTATCTCTGGATTGCTTCCAGTATCTTGTGCTAGTGAGGACAGGAACAGGGAGATAGGGGATGTGAATGTGCGGCTGGGGGGCTGATGCAGGGAGCAAGGATTTAGATTTATAGACCACTGGAATATCTTTTGGGGTAGGGGTGACCTGTACAAATGGGATGGGTTACACCTTAACTGGAGGGGGACCGACGTTCTGGCAGGCAGGTTTGCTAGTGCTACACGTGTGGGTTTCAACTAAATAGTGGGCGGGGAAGAATTGACTAATTGGTAGTGTAAAGATGGAGTTAAAGGAAAAGTGAGTACAGGAAAAGTTCCAAAAGACTCCCGAATTAATGGGAAGGAATGTTCGAGAAGGGATAAGAGAGTAAGGTCAGGGCCAATAGCAGACAAGCTGAACAGACACTTTGGATATGTCTTCACGAAGGAAGCCACAAACAACTTCTCTGATGTACTAGTGGCCAGAAGATCTACGGTGACAGAGGAACTGAAGGAAATCCACATTAGGCAGGAAATGGTGTTGGGCAGACTGATGGAACTGAAGGCTGATAAATCCACAGGGCCTGATGGTCTGCATCCCAGGGTACTTAAAGAAGTGGATCTAGAAATTGTGGATGCATTGGTGATCATTTTCCAATGTTCTATAGATTCAGGATCAGTTCATTTGGATTGGAGGGTAGCTAATGTTATCCCACTTTTTAAGAAAGGCGGGAGAGAGAATACAGGGAATTATAGACCAGTTAGCCTGACATCGGTGGTGGGGAAGATGCTGGAGTCAATTATAAAAGATGAAATAGTAGCACATTTGGATAGCAGTAGCAGGATGGATTTACGAAAGAGAAATCATGCTTGACTAATCTTCTGGAATTTTTGAGGATGTAACTAGGAAAATAGACAAGAGAGAGCCAGTGGATGTATTGTACCTGGACTTACAGAAAGCATTCGATAAGGTCCTACATAGGAGATTAGTGGACAAAATTAGAGCACATAGTTTTGGGTGTAGGGTACTGACATGGATAGAAGACAGGAACAAAGAGTTGGGATAAATGGGTCCCTTTCAGAATGGCAGGCAGTGACTAGTGGGGTACCGCAAGGCTCGGTGCTGGGACTGCAGCTATTTACAATATACATTAATGATTTAGATGTAGGCATTACAAGTAACATTAGCAAATTCGCAGATGACAAAGCTGGGTGACAGGGTGAACTTTGAGGAGGATGCTATGAGGTTGCAGGGTGACTTGGACAGGTTGGGTGAGTGGGCAGATGAATGGCAGATGCTGTTTAATGTGGATAAATAAGAGGTTATCCATTTTCATGGCAAAAACAGGAAGGCAGATTATTATTTGAATGGTGTCAAGTTGGGAAAGTACAGCGAGATCTGGAGGTCCATTTTCATTAGTCACTGAAAGTAAGAATGCTGGTACAGCAGGCAGTAAAGAGAGAAAATGGCATGTTAGAAACATAGAAACATAGAAAAATAGGTGCAGGAGTAGGCCATTCGGCCCTTCGAGCCTGCACCGCCATTCAATATGATCATGTCTGATCATCCAACTCAGTATCCCGTACCTGCCTTCTCTCCATACCCCCTGATCCCTTTAGCCACAAGTGCCACATCCAACTCCCTCTTGAATATAGCCAATGAACTGGCCTCAACTACCTTCTGTGGCAGCGAATTCCAGAGACTCACCACTCTCTGTGTAAAGAATGTTTTCCTCATCTCAGTCCTAAAGGAATTCCCCCTTATCCTTAGACTGTGACCCTTGTTCTGGACTCCCCCAACATCGGGAACAATCTTCCTGCATCTAGCTTGTCCAACCCCTTAAGAATTTTGTAAGTTTCTATAAGATCCCCCCTCAATCTTCTAAATTCCAGTGAGTACAAGCTGAGTCTATCCAGTCTTTCTTTATATGAAAGTACTGCCATCCCAGGAATCAGTCTGGTGAACCTTCTCTGAACCCCCTCTATGGCAAGAGTGTCTTTCCTCAGATTTGGAGAGCAAAACTGTACGCAATACCCCAGGTGTGGCCTCACCAGGACCCTGTACAACTGCAGTAGAACCTGCCTGCTCTTGTACTCAAATCCTTTCGCTATGAATGCTAACACACCATTTGCTTTCTTCGCTGCCTGCTGCACCTGCATGCCTACTTTCAATGACTGGTGTACCATCACACCCGGGTCTCGTTGCATCTCCCCTTTTCCTAATCTGCCACCATTCAGATAATAGTCTACCCTCATATGTTTGCCACATAAGTGGATAACCTCACATTTATCCACATTATACTGCATCTGCCATGCATCTGCCCATTCACTCAGCCTATCCAAATCACCCTGCAGCCTCCTGGCATCCTCCTCACACCTAACTAAACCCCCCAGCTTGGTGTCATCTGCAAATTTGGAGATGTTGCATTCAATTCCCTCGTCCAAATCATTAATGTATATTGTAAATAGCTGGGGTCCCAGCACTGAGCCTTGCGGTACCCCACTACTCACTACCTGCCATTCTGAAAAGGACCCGTTTACTCCTACCCTTTGCTTCCTGTCTGCCAGCCAGTTCTCTATCCTCATCAATATTGAACCACCAATACCGTGTGTTTTAAGTTTATATACTAATCTCTTATGTGGGACCTTGTCGAAAGCCTTCTGAAAGTCCAGATATAACACATCCACTGGTTCTCCCTTATCCACTCTACTAGTTACATCCTCGAAAAATACTATAAGATTCATCAGACATGATTTGCCTTTTGTAAATCCATGCTGACTTTGTCCAATGATTTCACCACTTTCCAAATGCGCTGCTATCCCATCTTTAATAACTGACTAGCAGTTTCCCCACTACCGATGTTAGACTAACTGGTCTGTAATTCCCTGCTTTCTCTCTCCCCCCTTTTTATAAAAAGAGGGGTTACATTAGCTATCCTCCAATCCTCAGGAACTAGTCCAGGTTATTAAAGATGGGATAGCAGCACATTTGGGAGGTGGTGAAATTATTGGATAAAGTCAGCATGGATTTACGAAAGGTAAATCATGTCTGACGAATCGTGTGGAATTTTCTGAGGATATAACTAGTAGCGTGGATAAGGGCGAACCAGTGGATGTGGTGTATCTGGACTTCCAGAAGGCTTTCGACAAGGTCCCACATAAGAGATTAGTATACAAATTTAAAGCATACAGCATTGGGGGTTCAGTGTTGATGTGGATAGAGAACTGGCTGGCAAACAGGAAGGAAAGAGTAGGAGTAAACGGGTCCTTTTCACAATGGCATATAGTGACTAGTGGGGTACCGCAAGGCTCAGTGCTGGGATCCCAGCTATTTACAATATATATTAATGATCTGGATGAGGAAATTGTAGGCAATATCTCCAAGTTTGCGGATGACACTAAGCTGGGGGGTAGTGTTAGCTGTGAGGAGGATGCTAGGAGACTGCAAGGTGACTTGGATAGACTGGGTGAGTGGGCAAATGTTTGGCAGATGCAGTATAATGTGGATAAATGTAAGGTTATCCACTTTGGTGGCAAAAAACAGGAAAGCAGACTATTATCTAAATGGTGGCCGATTCGGAAAAGGGGAGATGCAGCGAGACGTGGGTGTCATGGTACACCAGTCATTGAACGTAGGCATGCAGGTGCAGCAGGCAGTGAAGAAAGCGAATGGTATGTTAGCTTTCATAGCAAAAGGATTAGAGTATAGGAGCAGGGAGGTTCTACTTCAGTTGTACAGGGTCTTGGTGAGACCACACCTGGAGTATTGCGTACAGTTTTGGTCTCCAAATCTGAGGAAGGACATTATTGCCATAGAGGGAGTGCAGAGAAGGTTCACCAGACTGATTCCTGAGATGTCAGGATTGTCTTATGAAGAAAGACTGGATAGACTCAGTTTATACTCTCTAGTATTTAGGAGATTGAGAGGGGATCTTATAGAAACGTACAAAATTCTTAAGGGGTTGGACAGGCTAGATGCAGGAAGATTGTTCCCGATGTTGGGGAAGTCCAGGACAAGGGGTCACAGCTTAAGGATAGGGGGCAAATCCTTTATGACCGAGATGAGAAAAACTTTTTTTCACACAGAGTGGTGAGTCTCTGGAACTCTCTGCCACAGAGGGTAGTTGAGGCCAGTTCATTGGCTATATTTAAGAGGGAGTTAGATGTGGCCCTTGTGGCTAAGGGGATCAGAGGGTATGGAGAGAAGGCAGGTACGGGATACTGAGTTGAATGATCGGCCATGACTATATTGAATGGTGGTCCAGGCTCGAAGAGCCGAAATGCCTACACCTGCACCTAATTTCTATGTTTCTATTATGGTCACTCTTGCCCAAGGTGCCATGCACAACAAGACTGCTAACTAACCCTTCCTCATTACTCAATACCCAGTCTAGAATAGCCTGCTCTCTCGTTGGTTCCTCCACATGATTGTTTAGAAAACTTGTTATGTTGGCTTTCATAACAAGAGGAGTTGAGTATAGGAGCAAATAAGTCCTTCTGCAGTTGTACAGGGCCCTAGTGAGACCACACCTGGAGTATTGTGTGTAGTTTTGGTATCCAAATTTGAGGAAGTACATTCCTGCTATTGAGAGAGGGCAACGTAGGTTCACAAGGTTAATTCCAGGGATGTCATATGTTGATAGAATGGAGCGGCAGGGCTTGTATACTCTGGAATTTAGAAAGGTGAGAGGGGATCTTATTGTAACATATAAGATTATTAATGGTTTGGACACGCTAGAGGCAGGAAACATGGTCCCGATGTTGGGAGAGTCCAGAACCAGGGGCCACAGTTTAAGAATAAGTGGTAAGCCATTTAGAATGTAGATGAGGAAAAAAAAATTCACCCAGAGAATTGTGACTCTGTGCATTTCTCTGCCTCAGAAGGCAGTGGAGGCCAATTCTCTGGAGGCTTTCAAGAGAGTGTTAGATAGATCTCTCAAAGATAGAGTGAAGGAATATGAGGAGAAAGCAGGAACGGGGTACTGATTGGGAATGATCAGTCATGATCACAGTGAATGGCGGTGCTGGCTCGAAGGGCCGAATGGCCTACTCTTGCACCTATTGCCTATTGTCTATTGGCTCTTGTACCTACACAAGATTCCAAGATAAGCCTGGATTAAGTGTGGGAGTGGAATAATATCATGATTTAAAGCAGCTGACAGACGGACATAAAATCTATCCTTGTGTTCATTTTATGATATTATGGCATTATAAATGCAAAATCTCAAGCAGCTGGACTCCTGATATATCAGTGTTAATTCACAAAGTCTGCTGCTCCAATTGATGGACGGATGCTAATTTAGGAGTATGAATGCTGCCCTGGACTAGAAAATTCTTAGTTGAACAATAGGATAAAGGTTTACTTTGTCAGTTCTTTATGTCCACATCCCAAAGCAATGTTGGCTTGGGAACATGGCCACAGCATGACATCATCCAACGTTTGACGTACCACAGCAGACCACTATTGTCATCACTTTCACTGGTCGGCTTCAACTGTAAACTAGCCTGTCAGGCCCAATAAAGTTTGAATTCTGGTTAAGAAAGAATTGATACCATTTACTGTCTACAAAAATCCTGATAACTATAACATTTTTGCCCAGGATGCAGCCCTCTGTATCTCTCTAATTTCCTTTCAAACTCTGCGATCTGAAGTCGAGACATTTTGTGCTTCTGATTTAATAGGTTTTTTTTGTACACAAATAGACAAAATTGGACATAGTTTAACAAACAATTCTCCCAATTAAGTGGGAAAATTGCACAGTTAGGATTGGGGCAATACTTAACATGTAAATTGATAGATATTATTGCCAAAAGGTATTCCTGGCAATTATTTTTTATGTGCTAGTTGTGAGAGAGCATTTCCTAATTATCTGCAAAATAAGCACAAGGACCTGCACACATTCAATGCCTGATTGTAATAAATGTCACATTTTATTGTCAACAGAAAGACAGTTAATAGTTTAAATATTTACATACAAATACCAGTTGCATTGAATGAGCTACAATCAAACATGATGCCTGTGGTTAATTATAAGAAATAAATATCTATCCTGCAGATTACCTTTCAGTTGTTGGCATAGAAATATTAATATCAGTGAAAAAGAGGGACCAGGCCCTGTAAATAGGTTTTAAGGCATTTTAGACTAAGTACAGACCCGTTGGGTCTACTAACCCGTTCCCTCAACGCATCCCGTTTCCCCAACACAATACTCCACCACTCACGCAAAGCCCCAAACTGCGCAGGCACGACTCATTTCCCCTCATCCCCAGCACTCCCTCCCCCTCACAGGTAAATATGTGGCTGGAGAAATTATGCAAGGGGGGTTTAGACTCCTGGCGGCACTGAATCATTTCTGGAGGAAAACAATGTGCTGGAGGAAATGCATGGTCAGGCAGTATGTATGGAGGGATAGGCAACATTATGCATCGGGTCCCTTCTTCAGTTTGAAGGAGGATCTTGACCCAAAACTTTGCCAGTCTGAAGAAGAAACTCAACTACAAAAGTCACCTGTTCATTATGCTGCTTGACAGCCCTTTACATTGAACTCAAGATTCCAGCATGTGCAATTGGTTGTGTCTCCATTTCTGAAGGAGTTGGGGACAGACCAAATAGCGTTTGCACCATTGTCTTGATGGACGGCTTGAACTAATTTAGAGGGGGAAGTGTGAAGAAAAGTGGCATTGTAAGTATCTATACAAACCAATCATCTTACTCATGGATCATCAGACCAAGCACAGAATTAGTAGTCACTTGGATATTTATCAATTGTCCAGAGAAAGCCAGTGTGAATGTGTTAAAAGCAAATCATGTCTCACCTGGTTGACTTTTATTTGTGATGATAAAAAAAGTAGGTCAAAGAAAGAAATGCAGCTAATGTGGGTATGTTTGACTTACATTCAGGATTACATTAAGGACTCAAATAATAATCTTGACATTGAGATTGAATGCCTTAGATTGTGAAAGCATGGATAGAAATGCTAAATAAATGGAAACAGAGAAAAAGAGTGAAAGATTACACTTGGGTTATCATAAACATACAGGGGCATTCCACAGAGACCAGTACTAAGACTAAGGGTCTTGACCCAAAATATCACCCATTCCATTTCTCCAGAGATGATGCCTGACCTGCAGAGTTACTCCAGCTTTTTGTGTCTATCGTCAGTGCAAAACAGCATCTGCAGTTCCTACACTCTAGGACCACCATTTTTGTTAATATTAAATGGACCTGAGGTGTTCAGGGTACAATTTCTAAGCTTATTGATGACATAAGGTGAAGTATGTGAATTGTAACTTACTTTGAGGCTTGGCCAAGCTGATGAATTGGCCAGGTAGGCATTGACTGAAATGTAATGTAATGCTGGGAAACACAGTATTAATTTTGGTAGGAGATAAAACGTAATGTGATTATTATGGGGCACAAGGACACTGAACCTGGGATGATGTACAAATTGTTGGAAGTGACAGAGCAAGTTGAGAAAATGATTGAAACTTCAGATGGGGTTGTGGACTTTAAGTAGAACAGGGTGCAAAAGAACAAGTCAGCCACGAAGAAGCTTAAAAAACATTAAAAACATGACTGAACTATTGTGCTCAGTTCTATAACCAATGCTTTAGGAAACATATGCTGGCTTTAGACAGGATACAGAAGAGATTTATTAAAATAATTCCAGTGACAAGTTGACTTTATGGGGATAGACTGGAGAGGTGGGGTTGATCTCATTGGGACACCTCCTTAGGAAAGGAAAATACAGAGAAGATAGAAATAAACTCTTCCTATTGATTTACAGGACTAAGGACTAGGGGGAGTAGAATGTTGAACCAAAATTGATGTGGAATTATTTTTTTATATAAAGGTGGTCTGGGGTCTGGAATGCACTGCTATGGTTAACAGAGAAAGCTGATTCAATTGTTGTATTTAAAAGATCAGAAAGGAAAAGATTTGCAAGGCTGTGAGAGACAATGGGAACAGATGATTTGCCCCAAGTAAAGAACGTTTGGGCTGAATATGGCTTTTATCTGTGCTGTGATTTTAATGGAAAGTTTGACATTTTGAATTTTGTTTTAGCAAGTTATAAACTTGTTCCAAACCCCCCCCCCATGACGTGCTTTGATTTCCTATGCAAAGAGTCACAAGATTTCCAGAGGTCGAAAAAAGTTACCGTGTTTAACATTAAACTAGTATTATGAAACAAGTAGGTTTATGCCAAACTAAGGTCAACAGAAAATACCTTTGCTCAGGGGGAAGACAAATCTGGCTCCAATTCAAGCTTAAATCAATTATTGCATGAATCATATTACAGTTTTTGCTGATAACTACAGGGTTCACCTTCAGATTATTGAGGAGATAGGTGGGAGGTTGTCAAGTCAAACTTAAAAGCATGTTTCCAACTCAACCTTGTACATCTGGCAGTCTTGATTTGGATCAGAATCAGTACGAAACCTTAACTTACATTTGACAATTGTGAACTGGGAACTGTAATTTTACTCCTGATTGCAGAATGATGTTCAATCAGCAATATGCCTCTGCTAATCCTGTGTTAAAGAACAAAGGCTATTTTATAAAATGCATTACTCAACCATTATGGGATGCCTCAATGTTATATACAGACAACCAATATAACCTAGGCAATAAATTCACTTCTTAATATCCGCCTGCGAGTCCTCAACTTCCTAACTCTTCTGGGGTAACTGCCAACATTCCCCAGCCTTTGTATGGCCCAGCATTAACTTGGAACATACGATTTATTTTTTTGGTTTAAAATCACTGAAATTTTAAATCATAGATTGGAAGGAATGATATCTTAATTGCAAAACTGACCCGGGTTCCTTCATGCATGTATCCCCAGTGATATAAATATATTCCTATGGATCCTAACAACCTCCCAGCGTCACCGCAAAGTCTCTGATCATCAGAAGCATAGAGGGATAGTTGAAAGATGATCAAATGTATATATTTTTTAATATTTAAAGCCACATACAGTATGAGATCGAAAATTGAATTAATTCACAAATTACGTTTTTAGTCAAAATTGATCACCACAAGCAAATAAACTATGCTGTACACCTGCATATGACTTTGGGGGGGGGGGGGGTGGGGTGGCAAAACAAAGGATCAGATGTACGTGCATCTAATCTTTTGAGCCCAACAAAATTTTTAACAACAATTGTGTTTTGTTCAGCTATTAAACCCAGTGGATGCATCTCCTTCAACAAGGTACTACCTTTTCTCAATGTCCCCCCCCCCCCCCCCCCGGCATGTTATTGTGTTACATAGTGAAATCCACATCAGTTCAATTATTCTCTGTTCCTCTCTATAACAATGCAACAGCACAAACTATGGGCTAACAGGGTTTTACTGACAAGCCACCGGCTTCAGTAATTAATTACGCAGTTCTAGTCGACAGAACTCGCAAAAAGGAGGGGATTCTGAAGAAGGGTCTCGATACGAGACGCCACCTGCCCATTCCCTCTCCAGATGCCGCCTGGCCCGCTGAGTTTCTCCAACACTTAGTGTTTTGCAAAAGTTGCAACTAGTTTTAATGTTAATCCAACTCCGATAGTTCGATGTCCAGATTCAACAAGTGTCAGTGTTCTCATTCATCACTGCAACTTCAACTGCAGAAAGCCTCAAGAAATGATGGATGTGTGGGGTGGTTGGGAAGAGTAGGAAGACTGAATGTCCCCTCTTTTCAACTGAAAAGCTTAAACTCCTAAACTTTTTAAGGATTCCGCATTTATGATGTAAAAGATATACGCTAACTCTAAAATATACAGTGTATCCATGACATACTTAACTGTGAGTGGATTCAGTTGATTTCTTTTGGTTAGCTGGGTGTTGCAAATTCAAACCCTTGGTAGAAAGGGCAATTTGGATAAATTTGTGTGAATCAGCTTTCTTGGGGTTAATAATCTCACAAGACAACAAGGTCATCACTGGGACCACAATATGAATTGGCTCATTGAATTAAGTGCAGCTCTGGATGCGGATTGAACAGAGTGCACCAGTTGGAAGGGTTAGATGTGGGCAAGGGCAACAGCAGAATTTAGGTGCAGGTGGAATTTAAAGTAATTTGAACAAATTAAAGGGATGAATGCAATTAAGGGGAATTCATTGGCTGTGGGACACTTCGCATGGTGAGAAGGTACTATGAAAACGAACTAAACACACTGAGAATACAAAGTACTGGGGTAACTCGGCAGATCAGGCAACATCTGAAGAACATTAATAGGTGATGTTTTGGGTAGAGGCCCTTCTTCAGACTGATTGTGGGGGGTGGGAGAGAAAGCAGGAAAAGACGAGAGGCAGGACATAGGTTGAAGATAGACACAAAATGCTGGAGTAACTCACCGGGACAGGCAGCATCTCATAGAAGGAATGGGTAATGTTCTGGGTCGAGACCCTTCTTCAGACTGAGAGTCAGGGGAAAGGGATAGACAGAGTTAAGGAGGTATAAGGTGTGAATATGAGACATCAAAGTGGATGGAGTTGTAGGAAAATGTAGAGTAGATCATTGTTAGCTAGGAGAAGGTGACAACAAAGCAAACTGTTAAAATATAATCAGGGCAACTGTCAGCCCTGGTTGAAGAACTAGGAAGGGGAGGGATGGAGAGAGAGAGAAAGCAAGGGTTATGAAGTTAGAGAAGTCAATATTGATACCGCTGGAGTGTATGTTGCCCAAGCGAAACATGAGATGCAGTTCTTCCAATTTGCACTGGGCCTCACTCTGACAGTGAAGGAGGTCCAGGACAGAAAGGTCAGTGTGGGAATGGGAGGGCGAGTTAAAGTGCTTAGCAACTGGGAGATCAGGTAGGTTTAGGCGGACTGAGTTTACATAGGCGAGGGAGGTATTTGATTGGAAAATGGTTAGAATATAGGACAGAAATAAGAAAGGAAGGTATGAGACGGGTTTGAAGAGTTGCAGATTGTGAAGAGAGGGTGGAAAGTAGTAGGGTGGCAGGAGGCGAGAAATAGGTGAGAATACACAGGCACAGGAAAGGGAAGGGAAGAAAGGGTGTAGGAGAGAAAGGAGGGGTAGTGAAAGGTTATCTAAATTTGGTCCCAAAAAAAACCTCGCCATGTCGATCTATTACCTGCTATACTATGTCCTGCTTCTTCACTTTTCCAGCTTTCTTCCCCCCCCTCCACTCCCTGAAGAATGGTCTGAACCCAATCTATCCGTGTTCTCCAGAGATGCTGCCTGACCTGCTGAGTTACTCCTGCTCTTTGTCCTTTTGTGTATTAACCACCATCTACAGTTCTGTGTTTCTACACGAGAGCATACTTGCCCATTATACGTACCTCTGCACATTTAGGTAGTTAAACTGACATTGGTGGAAATAAAAGTGCGGAGGAAAGTGGCTTTTTTGTTACACATCAGAGCAGCCAGGTAAAAGCAGTACTGATCGAAATGTGAGGACTTTCTGTGGGACGGTCTCAACAAGCTGAGCGGAAACGCAAAAAAAAACATGTATGTATATAAATGTAGACATAAGGACCCACAGATGCTGGTTTACAATAAAAAGGCAGAGTGCAAGAGTAAATCAGCAGGTCAGGTCAGGCAACTTCTCTTGTGGTTTTGAATATGGTTGTGATAGAAGCCTAAATTATATACAATCATTTAATGTGTGAATGATGAAAGTTCCTACAATGTATTTCTGTTTACAAATGAATGTAGCAACGTTTAATCTCCACATGAAACCCTCCCTCACCCATTGGCATCTGATTGCTAACTACCGTTTACACTGCAGCATTTTTAGCATTAGAATAATTTAAAATTATGGAATTTTTTGAACCATGAAGTTATCATAATGTTATTGTAATTATAATGAAACTGTGTTGTTGCATAAATAGAGGATAAGTCATGGTCAGTCATGTTGTACACTGACAGAATTTCTTACATACCTAATCATACCTAACCACAGCATAATATATTCTATGTATTTCAAAATAACATTTTTATCTGAAAAAAAATTGCCTGGGAAAATATCTGAACCTGGTTCCTAAATTAGCTTGATCTTTGTAAGTGTTATTTCTACTGTTAATAATCTACTTTGCTAAGCGACACTGTGCAGAGTAGAGGCAATCGCTAATATAAATCCGCTCGCGAGTAAAACAACAGAGGCAACTTTGAACGGAATTCAAATCAGCATCAGCAGCATAGCAAGATTTTCTATTCTTCCATCTGGATCAAGGATTTCCACCTTTTGAAAGGGAGTATGAGAATGGATTTAGCTTCTATCCCTGTAATGTTTCAGCCGGTATCCATTTTAAAGGAGCCTACATAACTGGCCCAGAAACAGACAAGTTGGAGGCAACCCAACTGAGAGTATAACAGTAAAGTGGGCAGTCAGAAGTAAATGTTTCAATTTAGTATGATGCATGCCCATTACCCAATAGAAAACCTCCTTGATAAGTTCAGGGTCAGGGTACTAATAACGTTTCTGGAATCGGCAACTGGCACTTCTCAAGGATTTAAAGTTGGATTTGAGGCAATTGCATTGTAGCTGTTTCTTAAATAACACCTGCAGAAGTACAAGTCAAGAACCCCTGTTCTTTTCTCCAGAGATGCTGCCTGACCCGCTGAGTTACTCCTGCATTTTGTGTCTAAGTCAGGACAGCATTGGTCATCCTAAAAGTGAAGTATCACCAGGTGAATATAAAACTGAACTACAAGTGTACAAAACAGCAAAAGTAGAATGCAATAGGCAGAGCTAAGCAAATCCACAATTGAAAGATCAAATGTGTAGGAAGGAACTGCAGATGCTGGTTTAAACCAGATAGACACAAAAAGCAGGATGAGTTAGACAGCATGTCTGGAGAAAAGGAATTGGTGACGTTTCGGGTCGAGACCCTTCTTCATACTTCAAGAGATCAAAGTTCAGTGTCTTGCCAAATCAGGTGAGAAGAAAGGTGGATAGTTATTCAGTTAATGGGAGGAGACGGCAAGAATATTCCACTTAAAAAAAATTGCACAAAATGCTGGAGTAACTTTGTGTCAGGCAGCATCACCATTTGTCCATTTATGTTTTTGAGCAGTCTTTCTGCATCACTTGAATGAAGATCAAGTAATGAAATTTTCCTGGAATCATGTTAACTATTTCTAGATGAGAACAGTGGCTCAAAGTGCCAGTTGCCAATTCCAGCAAATGGATTTTATCAATTTTCTCCAGAGATGCTGCCTGAATAACTCTGAGTTACTCCAGCAATTTGTGTCTATCTTTGGTATAAACCAGTATCTGCAGTTCATTTTTATCACCAACAATTATTGCCCATTCCTAATTGACCTAGTTCATGCTTACCTTCAATATCATGCTACGAGATAATTTACTTCCACGTGAAAGAGCAAATTTAATCTCTCAATCAAAAGATTGTGTCTCTCTTTTGTAATGAAGCATTAGAGTAGGCTTTTCTTGCTTCCAAAGGGGTAACCTCTTCACATCCACCCTGTCAAGGCATCTCAGGATCATTCATGTCTTAACCAAGTCCCTCTCGCTCTTCTAAACACTCTCAGATACAAGCATAGAAACATAGAAAATAGCTGCAGGAGTAGGCCATTCGGCCATTTGAGCCAGCACCGCCATTCAATATGATTATGGCTGATCATCCTAAATCAGTTCCCCACAACTGCTTTTTCCCCATATCCATTGATTCCGTTAACCCTAAGAGCTATATCTAACTCTCTCTTGAAATCATCCAATGAATTGGCCTCCACTGCCTTCTGTGGCAGAGAATTCCACAGATTCACAACTCTCTGGGTAAAAAAGTGTTTCCTCATCTCAGCCCTAAATGGCCTACCCTTTATTCTTAAACTGTGACCCCTGCTCTGGACTCCCCCAACATCGGGAACATGTCTGTCATATTCAACCATTCTTCATAAGATCTACGAATAAAAAATATATAATAAAACAATTTAAATTTACTTAGCAACCGAGACTCTTGAGCAGATCTTTTTTTTTTTTAAATGTCACTGTCAGTGGAAAGATCAGAGGCTGCTTAGCCATCTCATCTCAGCCCTGAATGGCTGACCACTTAATTTGAGACTATGATCCCTTGTCCATGACAGCTGTCAAGGCTAATATCATCTCACTTCTACCATGTCAGCTTTCAAAATAATCTATATAATTAAAAGTCTCATCTTGACCACTTCCTGTTTGCACTAACCATATAACAACCATATAACAATTACAGCACGGAAACAGGCCTTCTTGGCCCTTCCAGTCCGTGCTGACCATTTATTTTCCCCTAGTCCCATCTACCTGCACTCAGACCATACCCCTCCATTCCCTTTCCGTCCATATACCTATCCACTTTACTTTTAAATGTTAAAATCGATTCTGCCTCCACCACTTCTGCAGGAAGATCATTCCACACAGCCACCACTCTCCGAGTAAAGAAGTTCCCCCTCATGTTACCCCTAAACTTCTGTCCCTTAATTCTCATGTCATGCCCTCTTGTTTGAATCTTTCCTACCCTCAATGGGAAAAGCTTATCTACATCAACTCTGTCTATCCCTTTCATCATTTTAAAGACCTCAATCAAGTCCCCCCCTTAACCTTCTGCGCTCCAAAGAATAAAGACCTAACTTATTCAACCTTTCTCTGTAACTTAGTTGCTGGAACCCAGGCAATATTCTGGTAAATCTCCTCTGTACTCTCTCAATTTTGTTGACATCATTCCTATAATTAGGCGACCAAAATTGTACACCATACTCCAGAATTAGTCTTACTAATGCCTTGTACAATTTTAACATTACTTCCCTACTCCTATGTTCAATGCTCTGATTTATAAAGGCCAGCACACCAAAAGCCTTCTTTACCACCCTATATACATGCGATTCCACCTTCAGGGAACTATGCACAGTTATTCCTAGATCCCTCTGTTCCACAGCATTCCTCAATTCCCTACCATTTACCATGTACGTCCTATTTTGATTTGTCCTGCCAAGATGTAGCACTTCACACTTACCAGCATTAAACTTCATCTGCCATCTTTCAGCCCACTCTTCCAAATGGCCCAAATCTCTCTGTAGAATTTGAAAGTGCTTTGATTTTAGAAAGAAAAGCTACCACATATGGCTGTGATGTTTTGGCCATCTTACTCAGAGTCCTCCCTCGCTGCACAGGCCCCGAGGATTTTTCCCATCGATGAAAAATAAAAGACTTATTAGCGTTTAAATCTTGAGATTCTCTCTCCTGTCAATCACTGCCATGAAGGCCACATCTCTTCCGTTGGGAGGGGGGAGGGACTATAAAACCCGGAAGTGTGGGTGTGGCTCAGTCTGTCTGCAAAATGTCGAGGGAGCGGTCACGACTCTCTGTCTGAGCTGGGAAACTACAGAACAGTTTCCCAGCTCAGTTCTGTGAGTATGCAATGTACTTGAATAAATGATTTGTTAGCCCGTAATGAAAATGAAATTAGTTGTTTGGCCTGTCCTGTGCTTGAAACTGCAATGGCATTGGAAATGAAGTGAAAATGCAATGAGCTGTTTGACTTGAGCCTGTCCTGTGCTTGAAACTGCAATGCAATTGGAAATGAAATTAGTTGTTTGGCTTGCCTGAAACCACAAATTTCGGCCCACAAGACCTAAATTAGCTGAGAAACCTGTCACTTTTGCCCAAAATGCCCGTATTGGCCCAGGAGGAGTATTTTGGCCCAAAAGGTCTGTGCCAGGCCAGGAGAATTCCAGAAAAAGTGCCTTTCACTGAGATTTCACTCAGATATTTTTTAAGAGCCCATTCGGCCCATCAGGCCTGTACTAGCCCAGGAGTCCTTTCGGCCCATCAGCAAGTAATCCCCCTGCAAGTATTAAACTTCACCTCAGTATTTTTTCCCTCTATTCATTTGTTCCCTGTGAGATCCAGGGCAGGATAGACTTTCCTCCTTCATTGCTGTCTGTGACCTGCAGAAAAAGATGAAAAAAGTCTAAAATTGATTCTCCCTCTTCACTCTCATAGAGTATCTCACATGTTTTGGGCAGAATTTCTGGCAGTTTCTGAGCTGCCAGCCCACCAGGACTGAGTGACTGAGCTGCCAGCCCAATAATCCATTCAGCCCACAATGTCCATACCAGACCTCTGGAAACCAGTCCCTTTGGCCAACAGCACCCATACTAGTGCTCCAGAAAGCTCACCCACCCCCCACTGGCCAGCAATATTGGACTTGGTGGAGAGGTGGAATATTGTGTTGGGGGACCAGCCCTCCCTTGTGAACATAAGATTTGGAAAAAGTTGAAAATACTCTGGGCAGGCAGTCACTGTGGGGAGTGAAAAATTGAGTTAACATTTCAGGTCATTGATCTTTGATGAAAAATTAGTAACCTAAAATGTTCCTTTCTTTTAGGAAAAGATACTTAGAGATAATATATATAAGTATCTGGATAAAGAGGGTCTAATTAGGAACAGTCAACATGGATTTATGCCTGGAAGGTCATGTTTGACTAATCTTCTTGAATTTTTTGAAGAGGTTACTAGGGAAATTGATGAGGGTAAAGCAGTGGATGTTGTCTATATGGACTTCAGTAAGGCCTTTGACAAGGTTCCTCATGGAAGGTTGGTTAAGAAGGTTCAACTGTTGGGTATAAATGCAGGAATAGCAAGATTGATTCAACAGTGGCTGAATGGGAGAAGCCAGAGGGTAATGGTGGATGGCTGTTTGTCGGGTTGGAGGCAGATGACTAGTGGGGTGCCTCAGGGATCTGTGTTGGGTCCTTTGTTGTTTGTCATGTACATCAATGATCTGGATGAAGGGGTGGTAAATTGGATTAGTAAGTATGCAGATGATACCAAGATAGGGGGTGTTGTGGATAATGAAGAGGATTTCCAAAGTCTACAGAATGATTTAGGCCAGTTGGAAAAATGGGCTGAAAGATGGCAGATGGAGTTTAATGCTGATAAATGTGAGGTGCTACACCTTGGCAGGACAAATCAAAATAGGACCTACATTGTAAACGGTAGGAAATTGAAGAATACAGTTGAACAGAGGGATCTGGGAATAACCGTGCATAGTTCCTTGAAGGTGGAATCTCATATAGATAGGGTGGTAAAGAAAGCTTTTGGTATGCTAGCCTTTTTAATCAGAGCATTGAGTATAGAAGCTGGGATGTAATGTTAAAATTGTACAAGGCATTGGTGAGACCAAATCTGGAGTATGGTGTACAATTTTGGTCGCCCAATTATAGGAAGGATGTCAACAAAATAGAGAGGGTACAGAGGCGATTTACTAGAATGTTGCCTGGGTTTCAACAGCTAAGTTACAGAGAGAGGTTGAGTAAGTTAAGTCTTTATACTCTGGAGTGCAGAAGGTTAAGGGGGGACTTGATAGAGGTCTTTAAAATGATGAGAGGGATAGACAGAGTTGATGTGGACAAGCTTTTCCCTTTGAGAATAGGGAAGATTCAAACAAGAGGACATGACTTTAGAATTAAGGGACAGAGGTTTAGGGGTAACATGAGGGGGAACTTCTTTACTCAGAGAGTGGTAGCGGTGTGGAATGAGCTTCCAGTGGAAGTGGTGGCGGCAGGTTCGTTGGTATCATTTAAAAATAAATTGGATAGGCATATGGATGAGAAGGGTATGGAGGGTTATGGTATGAGTGCAGGCAGGTGGGACTAAGGGAAAAAAGTTGTTCGGCACGGACGTGAAGGGCCGAGATGGCCTGTTTCCGTGCTGTAATTGTTATATGGTTATATGGTTATATGGTTTTAGTGTAGTTTAGAGTTACAGCACAGAAACAGGCCCTTCAGCCCACCGAGTCTGCACTGACCAGCGATCCTCGCACATTAACACTACCCTACACAAACTTTTTACATTTATACTAAGGCAATTAACGTACAAACCTGTACGTCTTTGGTATGTGGGAGGAAACCAAAGATCACAGAGAAAACTTATAGGGTGTTTATCTCTGGATTGCTTCCAGTACCACCTGCTAGTGAGGACTGGAACAGTGAGATAGGGGATCTGAATGTTTGGCTGAGGGGCTAGTGCAGGGAGCAAGGATTTAGATTTATAGACCACTGGGATCTCTTCTGGGGTAAGGGTGACCTGTACAAAAGGGACGGGTTACACCTTAACTGGAGGGGGACTGACATTCTGGCAGGCAGGTTTGCTAGGGCTACACGTGTGGGTTTAAACTAAATAGTGGGGGGGAGGATAGTCAAATTGTGAGTGTAAAGGTGGAGTTGAAGGGGAAGTGACTACAGGAAAAATTACAAAAGATTCTCAATTAATGGGAAGGAAAGCTCGAAAATGGACAACAGAGTAAGGTCATGGCCTATTGCGAGGAGGGAAGTGAATACGGAGGTCAAAGTACTGTATATGAATGCGCGGAGTATAGGAATAAAGTGGACGAGCTTGAGGCTCAGTTAGAAACTGGCAAGTATGATGTTGTGGGAATTACTGAGACATGGCTGCAAGAGGGCAAGGGCTGGAAACTGAATATTCAAGGGTATACCTCCTATCGAAAAGACAGACAGGTGGGCAGAAGGGGTGGGGTTGCCCTGTTGGTGAGGAATGAAATTCAGTCCCTTGCAAAGGGTGACATTGAAACAGTAGATGTGAAGTCAGTATGGATAGAACTAAGGAATTGTAAGGGTAAAAAGACCCTAATGGGACTAATCTACAGGCCCCCAAGCAGTAGCCTGGGCATTGGGCACAAGTTGAATCAGGAGTTAAAATTGGCATGTAGTAAAAGTAATGCTGTGGTTGTTATGGGAGATTTCAACATGCAAGTAGACTGGGAAAATCAGGTTGATACTGGGCCCCAAGAAAGGGACTTTGTAGAGTTTCTTCATAATGGATTCTTTGAACAGCTTGTAATGGAGCCTACCAGGGAGAAGGCAATTCTGCATTTAGTGTTATGTAATGAACCAGATTTGATAAAGGACGTCGAGCTTAATGAGCCATTAGGAGGCAGTGGCCAAAGCATGGTCAGGTTTAATCTACAATTGGAGAGGGAGAAGAGTAGATCACTGGAAAGATACACTTGCAGGGATGACAGTGGAACAGAAATGGCAGGTGTTTCTAGGAATAATACAGAAGGTGCAGGATCAATTCATTCCTAGGAGGAAGAAAGATTCCAAGGGGAGAAAGGGACGACCATGGCTGACAAGGGACATCTGGGACAGTATAACAATTAAAGCGAAGAAGTACAACGTAGCAAAGATGAGCGGGAAGCAAGAGGATTGGGTAATGTGTAAAGAACAACAGAAGATAACCCAAAAGACAATACGGGGAGAAAAGATGAGGTATGAATGTAAGCTAGCCAAGAATATAAAGCAGGATAGTGAAAGCTTCTTGAGGTGTGTGAAGAGCAAAAAAGTAGTTAAGAGCAAAGTTGGACCCTTGAAGACAGAAAAAGGTGAATTTATTATGGGGAACAAGGAAATGGCAGATGAGTTGAACAGGTACTTTGGATCTGTCTTCACTAAGGAGGACACAAACAATCTTCCTGATATAGTAGTGGCCAGAGGATCTGGGTGACAGAGGAACTGAAGGAAATCCACATTAGGCAGGAAATAGTGTTGGATAGACTGATGGAACTGAAGGCTGATAAATCCCCAGGACTTGATGGTCTGCATCCTAGGTTACTTAAGGAAGTGGCTCTAGAAATCGTGGATGCATTGGTGATAATTTTCCAATGTTTTATAGACTCGGGATCAGTTACTGTGGATTGGAGGGTAGCTAATGTTATCCCACTTTTTAAGAAAGGCGGGAGAAAGAAAACGGGGAATTATAGACCAGTTAGCCCCAACATCGGTGGTGGGGAAGATGCTGGAGTCAATTATAAAAGATGAGATGGCCGCACATTTGGATAGCAGTAACTGGATTGGTCTGAGTCAGCATGGATTTACGAAGGGGAAATCAAGCTTGACTAATCTTCTGGAATTTTTTGAAGGTCAAACGAGGAAAATGGACAAGGGAGAGCCAGTGGATGTAGTGTACCTGGACTTTTAGAAAGCATTTGATAAGGTCCCACATAGGAGATTTATGGGCAAAATTAGGCCACATGGTTTTGGGGTAGAGTGCTGACATGGATAGACAAGTGGTTGGCAGACAGGAAACAAAGAGTAGGGATTAACGGGTCCGTTTCAGAATGGCAGGCAGTGACTAGTGGGGTACCGCAAGGTTCAGTGCTGGGACCGCAGCTATTTACAATATACATCAATGATTTGGGTGAAGGGATTCAAAGCAACATTAGCAAATTTGCAGATGACACAGAGCTGGGTGGCAGTGTGAACTGTGAGGAGGATGCTATGAGAATGCAGGGTGACTTGGACAGGTTGGGGGAGTGGGCAGATGCATGGCAGATGAAGTTTAAAGCGAATAAATGTGAGGTTAAATGTGAGGTAGCAAAAACAAGAAGGTAGATTACTATCTAAATGGCGTCAAGTTGGGAAAAGGGGAAGTACAACAGGATCTGGGAGCCCTTGTACACCAGTCTATGAAAGTAAGCATGCAGGTACAGCAGGCAGTGAAGAAAGCGAATGGCATGTTGACCTTTATAACTCAAGGAATTTGAATATTGGAGCAAAGAGGTCCTTCTGCAGACGTACAGAGCCCTAGTGAGGCCACACCTGGAATAAGTTTTGGTCCCCTAATTTGAGGAAGGACATTCTTGCTATTGAGTGAGTGCAGCGTAGGTTTACAAGGTTAATTTCTGGGATGGCGGGACTGTCATATGCTGAGAGAATGGAGCAGCTAGGCTTGTACACTCTGGAGTTTAGAAGGATGAGAGGGCACTAGAGGCAGGAAACATGTTTCTGATGTTGGGGAGTCGAGAACCAGGGGCCACAGTTTACAAGTAAGGAGTAGGCTATTTAGAACAGAGACGAGGAAACACTTTTTCTCACAGAGAGTGGCGAGTCTGTGGAATTCTCTGCCTCAGAAGGCAGTGGAGGCAGGTTATCTGGGTGCTTTCAACAGAGAGCTAGATAGGGCTCTTAAATATAGTGGAGTCAGGGGATATGGGGAGAAGGTAGGAATGGGGTACTGATTGGGGATGATCAGCCATGATCACATTGAATGGCGGTGTTGGCTTGAAGGGCCAAATGCACCCTATTGTCTTTTGTCTAAACCCCACGCAGGTCATGGGGAAATACAAACTCTGTACAGACAGCACTCGTTGTCAGGATCGAACCTGTGCCTCTGGCACTGTAAGGCAGTAGCTCTACCGCTATGCCACCATGATCACATTGAATGGCGGTGTTGGCTTGAAGGGCCAAATGCACCCTATTGTCTTTTGTCTAAAACCCACGCAGGTCATGGGGAAATACAAACTCTGTACAGACGGCACTCGTAGTCAGGATCGAACCTGTGCCTCTGGCACTGTAAGGCAGTAGCTCTACCGCTATGCCACCATGCCGCCTACTAAATATAATCCTTAACAAAATACCATGAAGATTCAAAAAAGGCTTGTATCAAACAGCAATTTTATCTTGAAAAAATACAAGGGTCTATGTATTCACGTACATAATATTGTTGATTATCATTATTGTGTCCCGTGTTTACAAAACTGTTATGCTACTGCTCCTAGTAAGAATTTAATTGTTCTGTTTCAGGACATATCACAATGAAACACCATTGACTCTAGACAAATCAAGACCAATCCATAAAACAGTTAAATAGTAAAATCAGTGGCAAATTAAATGCCTATGGTATATTGAATCTTAAGCATATTTACATGGCAATTTTCTTGGCAGTTTACATGACTGCAAGTCACAACATTGTTGAAAAACTAATGAAGTATCACCTAAGTCCAGTCATCAGGATAATATGGCAAAATATAGCAGCCAATTTATGCACAAATGTTACGACTCCCAAAGGCTGGTTCCTCAGAGTCGTGTAACAAATCAAAACCAGGGTCAAGTTTATATTTAAAAAAAAAGTATTTTATTGTAACACTAAACAAAACCCGAACCTGATTTTAAAGAACACGGTCAGGGACCAGAATTGGCTATAAAATAATATATAATGGTGCTCCAGCCAGCCCTTAATGGACCGTCGGACTGAAGACTCTAAACTGCCTATATGGCCCTAACTCTACAACCAAAAATACCCGAAAACTCTCAGGTCATCCCTTCCATCCCAATAGAACATTAATTTACAAAAGTATATCACAAATATACAAAGTGCAGAGCCATGCGGCCAGGCCTCATGCCGCTCAGCCCGGCACCCCTTCCTCCAGAGATCTATCTTGAAGAGAGAGAGAATTCTGGGAGCTTCTGCCTTTTAAAGCTCCCGATGAGTCACCTGATGTTGCTGGGCCAATCGGGTACAGAAGCTGTTAACCCCTTGATTCCTGGCTCCCAGCCATGGCCTGCAGAGAAACAGACAGGTAAGTACAGTATTCAACAGGAGAGGGGGAGTACCTAACAAAAATAAAGTGCCAAAATCAGGAATGAGAGACCTGACTCAGAAAAAACATGTTCTTTTGTGATATTGGTTGAGATATGAAGGTTGAATATTGACCAGGATTCTAGGAAGAGCTTCCTTTGGTTTAATCAGTGCCTTGTGGTCTTGAACATGACATGTACATGTACCTCACCGAGCTGTCAATCTGGATGATGTCCTCAAGTCTGCTAAGTTGGGGCTTGAACCCTAATATTTAGGTTTAATTTCTTTTATTAGAAGTAATCGATTTACAATATTGTAAACAGCTTTACAAACATCAACTTAATTCCAATTTTTTTTTTTTAAATAACCCATTGAAAGTTATTATCTTCTATTTTTTAGGAAAAAAAGATAGAGATAGAGTAGTTTTAAATCAATAAGAAAGTGATTAAATAATAATTTGATTATATAAAAGAGAAAAAGAAAATAGAAAAAGGAAATAAGGTTAACAAAAAATGAAAAAATATTATATATATATATATAAATGAAAAACAACCAAATATATTTTATCTAAAACTATTACAAATAATAGTATCAATGAAGACATGCTTATTAATCCTAGTATAAGAATATGTTATTCTCATCAAGTCCCGCAGGGTACCCGTCAAGCTGTGTTGTCAAGAGCAGCTACTTCTCTAGGTACTGTATATATGGAGACCATATTTGTTCGAAAGAGCTATATTTGTCCAGTAGGACAAATCTGATTCTTTCTAATTGTAACGTCTCCAACATTTCTGCCGCCCACATTTTAATTGTGGGGGTTAAAGTTCCCTTCCAAAATTTCAATATTATTTTTTTCCCTATTATCAAACAGTAATCAAAGAAATTTCTTTGATTTACTGTAAGGACCGAGTTTGAATCCAAAATTCCAAGTATTAATATCTTTGGGTCTGGATCCAATCTAATTTTAAGAACCTCAGAGATAACCTTAAAAATTTCTGAACCCTAATATTTAGACTTAGAAACTGCTATTCAGCTAATGCTGACTCATCTGTTTTTTTTTAAATTGTTATTGTTATTGTTATTGCACTCAATGTTTTTCAAGGTTTTATGATGAGTTCAGTTAAGAATTGCATTTAATAATTTTATATTAATGTCTTGCTCAAATACAAGAGGATGTTTTGAGAAACAACTCTTGAGATGGCTTAAAGTCTTGTGTGAAGCTTCATAAAATTCTAATTGAAATGGACATGTAGGATATTGGTAAATGTGTATGCTCTCACCCTCTTGAAAAATAATCTTATTGATAATTCATTCACATCAGCTGAATTTTGTTAAATTTACTTGTGGGACAAGATGTGTTATTTCGATCTTATCCTGAATTATTTCAATTATTTATCTCATCTGACATGGCAACTCTAAGTGTGAAAAACAACAGGGGATTGATTGTAAGAATCTGTCCATTTTCAACAAAGTGAGATTGCAAATGTCTGTTCCTGTCAAAAAGAAGTATTGCTTCCTTAAAACTCAGCTCCAAGATGAAACTCTGCTTTAACGATTATTAACCTAATGCAATGAAAGTCTCATTCATTTTAAAGTGAACTACTCTAGCATCAGACAATGAGCTACACTACACAATTACATTTCTAGGCAACAATTTAAAATTTGTTTTGAAATTAAATTTCACCTTTTAGTTCCATTGCTAAGTTGCATTTTGTATAGTGTGCAAAAACTTGCAAAAACTACGTCGTTTTCATCTTTGAGACAATCTGTTTGGTAGCTGAACCAGTTTGATGACGTCACGGCCACTGGGCACAAATATCCTTTCTTGAACTGATATGTGATCCATGCAGCTGTCAGACAAGAGCAAGTTCTCACCTCGGAGAGCACTCAGATATTTGCAGGAAACCTTGAGTTCAGCAGTAGGCACCGCTTTGTTGCTGACTGTAAATTCTGAGCCAATATGTACACGATGCACAGATTAGTCAACAAATACACAGAGCTCAGAATTCACTTTACAAGGTCAGCCTATAGATACTTGAGGTGAATTTGCAAGGAGGTACTCCTGTTTGCAAGCTGTAAATTAGGCAGATGAGCTGCAAGGTCCTGGGGGGAAAAATGGAGCAGATGATTGAGAGAAACACAGATAAATTCAGCCCTTCAGAGTACTTAGATTGAATTCCTTTGCGAAATGATTTACTGTAATAGTCCACAACACTTATCTTTTATTCACCCTTGAATCTGGCATAATTATCCACAGCAAACAAGCCTGCCTCCACCGACAATTGCCCTGGCACCTTAACCAATAAACAACATTATGGGGGATTTACTATTTAAGTACCTAACCAGATCGTATCCAAAATGGTTTTGGGAATGTGCCAGATTTCCTTTAACAATCACCGGCTATTTTTTAAGCACTCATGACCATTACATGTAGGTCCCCTCACGCCTCATAGTCCTTGCCAGACTTTTGACTTGCGTCCATGAGTCAGCTACCCTGCAAATTCTGGTGCAGCAGGGGCATTACTGGGCACTGAAGGGGCTGTGAACAATCCCATGCTGCAATGCTAATATCTGTCTGTGACTCAATCTGCATCATTACCATAATGCAACAGAGTTAAGGAAAGTTGTCCAAAGTGTAACAAAGAAAAGAGAGAGATTAGACACAACCAGCGTCTGCAGTTCCTTCCTACACCTTGTTTCTGCTCCACTGCGAAATCTCCTCAAGGAATGTCTACTTTGAAGAAATTCTCCTCCTCTCACCGATGAGAGTTCTATACTTTTTGTGTCTATCTTCGGTGTAAACCAGCATCTGCAGTTTCTTCCTACACAGAGAAAGATTAGAGTCTGGGTATTTTTTCAGATGCATGAAGAAAGTGAGAAGAAATTGCTCAAGGAAAAGAGATAAAATGTATCCAATCATGCCAAACTAATTTTAAGTGGAGTGGGAAAAAAACCCCTCAAATTATAAATTTAGTCTAGTAGTAAGTCAAACTAGTTTGACGTTTCAGTGCTGTTAATTTCCAACTGAGACAATTGTCTGTATTGTGTAACAGGACAGCAGGGTACCTTGAGTTGTGGAAAGTAAAACTACATGAGATATTTCATAATGACAGGCTTCTAGATTGTGTTCTGCCTGAGACTTAATTTCACTGGAACAGAATTTTCATGAAATAATAATCAGCAGTTCTCTTAAAATGAACTAGAAACAATTTCAGTTTGCTGATAATTTCATGGAAAAGTAAAATCTCTCAATTGGAACATCACCAATAGTAAGTTCTTGTTTATCCAATGTATGTGCATCCAGAATTCTCATGCAAGCAGCCAATTTTTCTAAGAATATTTAGCAATTTTATAAATGTTTTTGTTGCAAATGTAAATTTGAATTTGGCACACCAGGTTCCGATGTTTAGTTTAGTTTAGAGATACAGCATGGAAACAGGCGCTTTGGCCCACCGAGTCCGCACCAACCAGCGATCCCCACACCTTAGCAATATCTACAGGCTAGGGACTTATACACTTATACCAAGCCGATTAACCTACAAACCTGTATGTTTTTGGAGTGTGGGAGGAAACTTTGATCTCGGAGAAAACCCAACCCGGTCGCGGGGAGAACGTACAAACTCCGTACAGGCAGCACCCATAGTCGGGATCGAACCTGGGTCACTGGCGCTGCAAGTATCACAGTGCTGCCCAGATTATGTGATGTTGTTCAAATGCTTGGCCCAGCAGCCTGCAGCATAGCAGCACAAACCTCAGTCCAGCACGTGTGCTTACAAGATGCAAATGGTTCCATCTATGTTTCATAGGTTACGGCTTAACTGCTTCCTCTGGCATCTTGTTCCATACACCCACCCCTCTGTGTGTGTAGAAGTTGGTTCTCAGGTTCCTTTTAAATCATTCCCCACTCACTTTAAACCTATGTCCTCTGGTTCTTGATTCCCCTACTGTGGGTAAAAGACTGTGCATCTACACTATCTATTCCCCTCATGATATTATAAGACTTCCACAAGAACTCAGTCACCAGTCATGAAGAAGCACTCTTGTAAAGCTTCCAGCCCTGTCGGGTAATTACCAGCGATATTAAAACCAGAATGGACCAACGGCTGGAATTTTTGCAGATACTGTATCTTCAACCTCTCATTACTAAGGGCCAAGATTCTCACGCTGTAAAATAGCATTGATAATACCATATATACCCTACATTCGTTCTATATTCTCCCACTTTCATATCCTACACAATTGAGGCAATTTACCGAAGCCAATTAACCTACAATCCTGCGCATCTTTGGAATGTGAGGGAAACCGGAGCACCCGGAGAAAACGTGGTCACAGGGAGAACATATCAACTCCGTACAGACAGCACCCGAGGTCAGGATTGAATCCCGGTCTATATAAGGCAGCAACTCTATCTCTGCTTCACTGTGCTGCCCAGTGTTGTAGGCAACAACATTTCCTCCTCAATAACCATCAACAAATGAGCACCTCAAGGCTGTGTGTTCAGTCCACTCTACTCTCTACACACATGAGTTCTAACACCATCTTTAAATTCACCGATGACACCATCATTGTTGGATGAATAACTGGTGACAGTTGAGTACAGGAGGGAGATTGATAAACTGACTAAACTAAAGATTGAACAACAGATGTTCTCTGTACATTTGCAAGCCCACTGAGCTGATTGTTGACTTCAGGAAGGGAAAGCCAAGAATACACAGATCTGTTTTCATTGACGGATCTGTGGTGGAGAGAGTGAACAGATTAAAGTTCCTGGTTGTGCACCTCTCTGAAGACCTGTCCTGGATCCTGTACATAAATTCAATTGCAAAAAAAATCAAAAATCCCATCAATGCATTTCCGTCCTGAGACGAGGAGATTCAGTATCTGATGGATGACCAGTGCTCCATCGAACTTTCTGAGGAGGTTGTCTGCTAACAAAACTGCTGTTGCCATTGGCAGATCATAGGATTGGATGTTTCTAAATTGAAATAAGACTGCCCAATTCTCTCATGAATAATAAGCATGGAGCTATACAGCGTGGAAATAGACCCTGTGGCCCACTTGCCTATGCCGACCAACAGGGCCCCTCTACACGAGTTTGGCCCATATCTCTCTAAACCTATCCCATCCATGCACCTGTTTTTTAAATGTGGTAATAATACCTACCTCAATTACCTCTTCGGCAGCTCATTCCATATACAATTTTTTATGTAAAAAAAACGTGCCCCTCAGATTCCTATTTATTCTTTCACTCCTCAACTTAAACTTACGTCCTCTGATTCTTGATTTCTCTGCAAAGATTCTGTGCATTTAGCCTATCTATTCTTCTCATGATCTTAGGCTCCTCTAAAAGATCGTCCCTCATCCTCTTGCACTCCAAGGTATAGTTAACGCTCCCTATAGCTCAGATCCATGAGGCCTGACAGCGGCCTCATGAATCCTCACTGCATCCTTTCCAGTTTAACAACATCTTTCCAATAACAGGGTGAGCAAAACTGAATACAATACTCTAAGTGTGGCTTCACCAATGTCTTGTACAATTATAACATGACCCCCCACCTTCTATACGCAATACTCAGACTGATGAAGGCCAATGTGCCAAAGCCTTCTTGACCACCTTATCTGCCTGTGACACCACTTTCAAGGAACTATGTACCTGCACTCTAATACTCCCCAGAGCCCTGCCATTGACTGTGTATGCCCTGCCTTGGTTAGGTTTCCCAAAATGCAACATCTTGCACTTCTCAGTATTGTACTTCACCAAACATTCCTCAGCTTATTTGCCCATCCGATCCCGCTGCATTGGGAAATAAAAATAACAGTGATAACACCTCGACCATCCCTTAAATACCAGAGAACCTTTTGTTGTATTTTTCAACAAGTTAGACTCCCATCTCAAAGGGAAGCAGGTCCTACTGTTCATTTTTGCAAGTGGGTGGATATCCTAACCTTTACCACTGCCTCAGGTGGTGTCTCAACGCAGCACGTTATGAGCGGCACAGTGGCGTAGCGGTAGAGCTGCTGTCTTACAACTCCTGGGACCCGGGTTAGATCCTGACAACAGATGCTCTTGTATGTTCCCCCTATGACCACGTGATTTATTTCCAGGTGCCTACCACACTCCAAAGTGGTTTGTAGGTTAATTGGCTTTGGCTTTGGTAAAATGGTTTTGTAGGTAGGATAATGTTAGTGTACAGGATGATTGCTATTCTGTGCAGGACTTGGTGGATCGAAGGTCCTGTTTCCACTCTGTATCTCTAAAGTTTAATGTAAAGTCTAAATGTAAAAAAACTCTGTGGACTGTGGGGTGGTGGCATCTGGGAGGAATGGATGAGCAGGCATGAATGTGCTCTTTGATGGTCGAGCCCCAAGCTGCACTACTCAATGCCCGACTGAGCTTTTGGATGACTGGCGTCCAGCTAACCTTTACTGAGAGTTCTGGGACCCCCCATGCAGCTCTGTTGACAAAGACTGAACTTGAAAATAGTTCTGCATTCCTGATGGAGTCATCACTGTGATGCCGGGAGCACAGTTCACTGACTCCCTGGCAGTTCGGAACAATGTTTGAAAAATATTCCCTACATTATACAGGCCGTTAAGTGGTCACATCATTGCATTCCTCTTTGAATGTTTATCAATTCACAAATACATCTACTTTAATTTAAAAAAAACAGGGGTCAGAAATTGAATGGGATTTCTGAAGATGTGTTTTATTTTGCTGGGTTTGATTCATGGTGATAATTGCAGGAAGTGGTGAATGAGTTGTGAGGTTTGATTTCTTGCCCTTTGGGAACTGCAAATGCTGCTCATCTTTTCTGGTAAAAGTAGAAAACTGGAGAACAAATATACATCCACTTTAGTGTGACAGCAGATACGAGCTTTGGAGCTGACCATCCATATTAGATCACATGTATGGAGAGCTCTGTTACTCCCTTGCCTAAAAAAAAATATCCACACAATAGCAGTCAGCTTGAAAGCTTCAGTCAAAATTGTCAAATACCACTGCTGCTTGATCCATTTTTGAAAACCTTTAAAATACCTCATTTCTTAAATAAAATTTACTTTTTGATGATAAAAATAGATTAACTTTTCAGAACAAATGTCAGGCCACCTGTTGCCAAACTGCCGTATTGACCTTTGTGTAGCTGTCATCATTTTATCGAAAGTTGTAACTAAAACGCAGGAATATAATGAATATGTCAGGAACTGGAGGTCAGCCATTAAACCACATCAAAACTTGGTTTGCATCCAGTATCAGCATCGAGGCCTCAGACCATCAACTTCTTGGCAGTGTTTCTGCTTGACTGGATTTGTTTGCACAAGGTCTCTTTCTGCTGGTTGTAACATCTTTACAGAGATTGTCCATGACAGCATGGTCAAACACTCTTAGCTTCCAAAAGTGTTTCCTGCTCAAAGTGCTCCTTGCACTGAAGGATGTGAAATATAAGTGTATCTGATTTCACTGCTCAGTTTGTTCCTTTAAAAATTGAAACAGGTCAGGGGAGCTCATTGTCTCTGCTTATTTCAAAGAATCTTTTATTCAAAATAATACACAAATAGTATTTGAATGCAATGATGTTTATCTTTGTAAATTTCCTTTCAAACTTACTTCAAGGGGGTCAGAAATATTTCTCATGATGAGTAAAAGCTAAAACAAGAATATTTAGAAATGTAAAGTCCTTCGCTGTGCCATTTATCTTTCTCCACAAGAAATTGCAGGGAGTTGCAGATGTAGTGCAGTCCATCACACAGACCAGATTTCCCACCGTTGATTCCATCTACATTTCACACAGCCTTGGAAAAGTAGTCAACATAAACAAAGATTTGTCCCATCCCAGTCATTCCTTCTTCTTCCTGCTCCCCTGCAGCAGAATGTACAAAAGCTTGAAATTGTGCACCACCAGACTCAGAAACAGCTTCTCACCTTCTCTTATAAAGTCATTGAGTATGACTCAATCAGTCATACAGCATGAGTCATACAGCATGGAAACAGGTCCTTCCGCCCAACTTGCGCATGCCGACCAACAAGGTCCATCTACACTTGTCCCACCTGCCAGCATTTTGTTTTGCCCATCTATATAATTAAAAGTCTCAACTTGACCACTTCCTGGCTGCGTTGTATATTGATTTTAGAAAAAATGCTACCCTGTATTGCTGTGATTTTTGTCCATCTTACTCACAGTCCTCCTCCGCGGAGCCAGCCCTGACGATTTTTCCCATCGATGAAAAATAAAAAGTTTTGAGTGTTTAAAAAGCCTTGAGATCAGCTGATTGGTCCGCTCACCTGCCAATCACCGTGGTGAAGGTAATGCCCCTTCCGGGGGGGGGGGGGGGGGGGGGGAAGGAGGGGCAGGACTATAATACCCCGGATGCCTGGACGTGAGTCAATCACTCTGCAAGATCGTGTGGGAGAGGCCACGACTGTCATTCTAAGCTGTGAATCAACTGAACTATGAGTCTGCAATGTACTTGCAATACATGATTTGTTAGCCCTTAAAGACAATGCCATGAGTTGCTTGGCCTGCTGCCCTGCTTGTGCTTGAAAGTGCAATGCTTAATTGGAAATTAAATTAAATTAAATGACAATGCCATGAGTTATTTGGCCTGCTGCCCTGCCTGTGCTTGAAACAAAGGACAAAGGACATTTATTTGTCACGTACACCAATTGGTGTAGTGAAATTTGAGTTGCCATTTGCAGCACACCATTAAAAATAAGGCACAACATTAAAGAAGAATTTTACACCAAACATAAAAACATCCCCCCACAATGGTTCCCACTGTGAGGGAAGGCACAAAGTCCAGTCTTCTTCCCCTTGTTCACCCATGGTCGGGCCTATTGAGGCCTCCGCAATGGCAGCCCGATGTTACAGGCCCTCTCGCCGGATGATGGAGCTCTGGCATCGGGAGAACACTCTCAGCGGCTTGGAGTGTCTAGAACGGCAGCTTCCTACCTGAGAACATGGCTCCCGAAGTCCACAGGCTGCGCTGGTTGGAGCTCTGGCACTGGCGATCTCGGCGAGCGTTCCCAGGCAACGCACCATTCAGTTCAGAGTCAGCGCCGCCCCGCAGCTGGAAGCTCTGTGACCACAGCTCCACGATGTTGGAGTCGGCGGCCACAGCACTCCGGAGCTTACCACACGTCGACCCTCAGTAAGGCATCGCCCGCTTCACGATGGTGCTTCAGCACTGTGCTGCTGCCGGAGCTGAAGTCCCGGCCGGTCCGGGCAGGAAACGCCGCTCCAGTCCCATTGGTAGGTCGTGAGGAAGGGCCAAAGATGCTGCTCAGAGAAAAACTGCATCTCCAACAAGGTAGAGACTGATTAAAATGTTTCCCCCCCATCCCCCACATAAAAAGACTACAAAACCTCCAAAACAACACTTTTTAACATACTAAACATTTTAAAAAGGGTGAAAGGACGGACAGCGGCAGGCTGGGCAGCCATACTCGACGGCGTCACCACTCGGGCTGCAATGCATCATTAGGTCCGACTGTGTTTGGAAGGAATAAATGCTTTATTAGGTCTGACTGTGTTTAGTCCAAAAGTCCCACTCATTTTGTGACTTCTGCTTCGTGGACAGGTCACGCTGATTGCGTAATTTCTGGTGAGTGCAGAGGTCGCGCTAATTGCATCATTTCCGGTAAGTGCAGAGGTCACGCTGATTGCGGAAGTGCCGCTGACTGCGGAAGCCCCACAGTGGAGAGGCCGCGCTCAGCCGTGTGAGTAGATTCAAGAAGGTTTACTGTCATATATATGGAGTGTGCGTGTGTGTGTGTATGTGTGTGTGTGTGTAAGTGTATGTATGTGTGCGTGTGAGTGTGTGTGAATGTATGTGTGTGTGAGTGTATGTGTGTGTGAATGTATGTGTGTATGTGTGTGAGTGTGTGTGAGTGTATGTGTGTGTGAATGTATGTGTGTGTGTGTGAGTGTGTGTGTGTGAGTGTATGTGTGAGTCTGTGTGTGAGTGTGAGTGTGCATGAGTGTATGTGAGTGTATGTGTGAGTGTGAGTGAGTGAATGTGTGTGTGTGAGTGTACGTGTGTGTGTGAGTGAGTGTGTGTGTGTGAGTGTGTGTGTGAGTGTGTGTGTGAGTCTGTGCGTGTATATTGAAATTGGTAGAGAGGTGGAATATTGCATTGGGGGACCAGCCCTCCCATGTGAAGCTAGGACCCAACGGGTCCCACTTAGTCTAGTATTCTTCTAAAACTATCCTATCCATGTACCTGTCAAAATGTTTTTTTTAAATGTTGTGATAATACCTGCCTCAACAGCCTCCTCTGTTATTTATTTATTTATTTTTTAAATTTTATTTTTGTTAGAAGTAAGTACAATAGTGTGGTACTTGAGTACCTAATACATACATACATACATACATATTTCCATTCTTGTACAACTTCATACTTTTGATTTAATAATAAAAGAACAGTGGAAGAAAAAATAAATAAAGAGTGTCGGAATAGATAGACAAGCGAGTAGAAACAGATAGCAAAAGAAATAAAGGACATAGAAGAGAAGCTGAAAAGATTGAAATAGAAGGAGAAAGTAAAGAAAAGAGAGATTAGGAGAGATCTACCTATTTCGTATTTTTGCCCATCCGTCACCCGGTTCTAAACCATTTAATTTCTGAGGTTATATTATGTTGCACCATATGCTTGCAAAAAGTTGATAAAAGGAGACCATGTCTTTGAGAATTGGTCTACTTTGCCTAGTAGGAGAAATCTCATTTCTTCAAGATGAAGCATTTCAGACATATTAGAAATCCACAGTTTGAATGTTGGCATGATTGCGTTTTTCCAAAATTTGAGTATAAGTTTTTTTGCTGTTATTAGACCGTAATTAAGAAAAGCTTCTTGGAATATAGTTAGTTTACTTCCCTCTTCCATTGATCCAAAGATAATCAGTTCTGTATTGGGGTTCAATTTTGTGTTAAATAGTTTTGTAAAAATTCCCAAAATTGAATTCCAAAATTTATACAGTTTTATACATGAGACAAAGGAATGTGCTATAGTGACATTTTGAGTAAGACATTTGTCAGAGATGGGGGAAACATTTGGGAATATTTTATTCAGTCTAGTTTTAGAATATTATAATCTATGTAAAATTTTAATTTGAATTAGGTTATGTCTTACATTAATTGAACATTTATTTACATATAATAATTTTTTTTCCCATCTATCGTTGGGAATTTTTATCAATAACTCTTGTTCCCAGTCCCTTCTAATTGCCTCTGTCATTGGCGTTCCTATATTTAAAATTATATTATATAAGCAAGATATTAAATTGCTTGATTCTGCCTTTATATTCATTCCTTCCTCCAATAAATCTGGGGTTAGGGTTTGATATCCTTGTGTATATTTCTTCAAATAATCTTGAATTTGAAGATATTTGAAATATTGATTATTTTTCAAATTATATTTTAGTTGTTATTGTTGGAATGATAAAAGTTTTCCCATATCATACATATCTCCCATTGTTTTAATTCCTAGTCTTTCCCAATGGATAAACGTTTTATCAATAATGGATGGTTTGAATGAGGGATTATTAGTTATTGGAGAAAGAAGCGATAATTTTCTTAATTTTAAAGATAATTTTATTTGATTCCAAATTCGTATTATACTGTGAATAATTGGATTCTTCTTATATATTATATTGTTCAGTTTAATCGGGGAAAGAAGGATCACTCCTATATTATAAGGGGAACAATCCTCTTTCTCCATTCTTATCCAATCTACCTGTTGGGCAGAACTGTCCAACCAATAGATTATATTTTTAATATTCACTGCCCAATAGTAATACAATAACTTAGGGAGTGTCAGTCCCCCTGATTCTTTAGATTTACACAAGTGTTTTTCTTAATTCTACGTGATTTATAATCCCATATGAAGTTTACAATATCAGAATCTAATTTTTTAAAGAATTTTTTAGGTAAGTATATTGGTATTGATTGAAATAGGTACAGTATTTGTGGTAAGAAGATCATTTTTATCGCGTTTATTCTGACTATTAAGGACATCGGCAGTGTTTTCCAGAATTTAATCAACCCATTTAATTTAGTTATTAAAGGCATATAGTTTGCGTTGAGTAATGATTTATATTTCCTAGTAATTTGGATGCCCAAATACGTAAATGTTTCTGTTGCAATTCTAAAGGGGAATTTCAACAGATGTAACGGCTCTTGAGGTTTTATCGTCATAAGTTCGCTTTTGTTCCAGTTTATTCTATATCCTGAAAAAGAACCAAATTCCTCTATTAAATTTAGTATATTTGGTATGCTAATTTGTGAATTTGTAATATATAATAATATGTCGTCTGCATATAATGAAATTTTATTATTTGAGTGTTTGGTATTATATCCATGAATATTCGGATGACTTCTTATACTTTCTGCTAAAGGCTCTATCACTAGTGCAAATAGCAGAGGTGATAGTGCGCACCCCTGCCTATTGCCCCTTGCCAACGGGTCCCACTTAGTCTAGTATTCTTCTAAAACTATCCTATCCATGTACCTGTCCAAATGATTTTTTTAATGTTGTGATAATACCTGCCTCAACAGCCTCCTCTGTTAGCTCGATCCATTTACCTACCACCATTTGTGTAAAAAATAAGTTGCCCCTCAGGTTATGTCCTCCGGTTCTTGATCGCTTTACTCTGCTAAAAGACACTGTGTCTCTATTCCTCTCTTATCTTGTACACCTTTATAAGATCACCCCTCATCCTCCTGCACTCCAAGGAATAAAGGCCTTGCCTGCTCAACCTTGTCCTCTTGCTCAGGCCCTCGAGTCCTGGTAACATCCTCGTAAATCTTCTCTGCACTATTTTCATCCTGACAACAACTTTCCTATAACAGGATTTCCAAAATTGAACACAATACTCTAAATGTGACCTCACCAATGCCTTGTACAACAAATGTAACATATCTTTCCAACTTCTATCCATGATACTCTGACTGATGAAGGCCAATGTACCACCGAAAGTCATCTTGACTACTTAATCTTCTAGAACAGGTGAAATGTGTAGCGAGAAACTGCAGATGCTGGTATAAACCGAAGACAAACACAAGAAACTGGAGTAACTAAATGGGTCAGGCAGCATCGCTGGAGAAATGGAATGGGTGACATTTTGGGTCTGAGGGAGGGTTTCGATCCGAAACGTCAGCTATTTCTTTTCTCCAGAGATGCTGCCTGACCCGCTGAGTTACTCCAGGTTTTTGTGTCTGTCCTCTAGTACTGGTAGTTCTGCTACAACTTGTGTTTTCATAACACTAATTGGATATATGGGTTTATAGAATTAGGGAATACTGTTTGTATTACGCAAGCCAAATTGGTTGTAATGCGGTTTTGATCGGTTACTGGAGAACCACTTATAATTGATTTAAAATTAACATGCAGGTAAAAAAGCTGTTTTGGGGGAAAAAAGACTTGGAAAAAACTATTTCCATGTAAGCTCCCAGCAGTAATCAGATGCAGGATGTACAGAATGGCAGTATCATGGTGTAGCTACTAGAGATGCTGACTCACAGAATAACATCCAGGTTCAATCAGAAACAGATCAATTTAACAGTGTGTTACATGCCCAAGTGTATAATCTTCCCCAACCTACTCCTCCCCACCATAGTACTCCTGCATTGTGGATCTCATGTGAGTCTATCAGAGATGGATACAGTTCAAAAGCCAATCCTGGTTGTTTAGCTGACTATGTGAGTCGTTCTAGTAACTATTTTACTTGTGCAACAGCAGATGATAAAGTAACGGATGCTGGTTGAATAAGTATGGAAAATCCAGGAAAGATCAACAGAATAGTCTGTAACTATCGAAAGGAGATGGTAAAATCTCCAAAATAGCAACAAGCCATGATCAAATGGTTATGGAATAGAATCCAATCCATTAAAAGCTTTAAAGAAAAGATAACATTAAAATGGTAACAGTATATTTTCAAATGCTATGGGGCAGTCTATGGGATTTAGGGAGTAGTTAGAATAAATGTTACTGGCAGGCAGTGTGGAAGTAGCTGTGATGTGAAAAGGTAAGGGGGAAATGAAGGAAAACTGCAACTGGATTTTGATCGATGGAAATAAACAGGGACATTATTGACTTCTTGAGTTGGAGGTGCACAAAAATTCATGAATAACTTGAGAGAAGGGGACTGCACGAATTCAGTGGGAGAGAGTATGCTGACTTGAATTGGGGGACAAGAATGCGTGTCAGCATGAAATAAAGGAATGGAAGGCTACCAGCTAAATGGGAAGATATGCGCAAGGTGAAATGAGCGCACAAGGGATGGAATATTGTCAACATGAACACGGAAGGTTGGAGGAGAAGCATGTGCTTCTTTCCCTCCCTGTAAAATTCATCTTAACTGTCATTTTGTGTGCAAGCCTTGCAAACAACAATACCCTCAACCAGCCCCATTGTCACCACCACATCACCCCCATTATAGAAACATAGAAATATAGAAAATAGGTGCAGGAGTAGGCCATTCGGCCCTTCGAGCCTGCACCGCCATTCAATGTGATCATGGCTGATCATCCAACTCAGTATCCCGTACCTGCCTTCTCTCCATACCCCCTGATCCCTTTAGCCACAAGTGCCACATCTAACGCCCTCTTAAATATAGCCAATGAACTGGCCTCAACTACCTTCTGTGGCAGAGAATTCCAGAGACTCACGACTCTCTGTGTAAAGAATGTTTTCCTCATTTCGGTCCTAAAGGAATTCCCCCTTATCCTTAGACTGTGACCCCTTGTTCTGGACTCCCCCAACATCGGGAACAATCTTCCAGCATCTAGCTTGTCCAACCCCTTAAGAATTTTGTAAGTTTCTATAAGATCCCCACTCAATCTTCTAAATTCCAGCGAGTACAAGCCGAGTCTATCCAATCTTTCCTCATATGAAAGTCCTGACATTCCAGGAATCAGTCTGGTGAATCTTCTCTGTACCCCCTCTATGGCAAGGATGTCTTTCCTCAGATTTGGAGACCAAAACTGTACGCAATACTCCAGGTGTGGCCTCACCAAAACCCTGTACAACTGCAGTAGAACCTCCCTGCTCCTATACTCAAATCCTTTCGCTATGAATGCTAACATACCATTTGCTTTCTTCACTGCCTGCTGCACCTGCATGCCTACTTTCAATGACTGGTGTACCATGACACCCAGGTCTCGTTGCATCTCCCCTTTTCCTAATCTGCCACCATTCAGATAATAGTCTACCCTCATGTTTTTGCCACCAAAGTGGATAACCTCACATTTATCCACATTATACTGCATCTGCCATGCATCTGCCCATTCACTCAGCCTATCCAAATCACCCTGCAGCCTCCAAGCATCCTCCTCACAACTAACTATACCCCCCAGCTTGGTATCATCTGCAAATTTGGAGATGTTGCATTGAATTCCCTCGTCCAAATCATTAATATATATTGTAAATAGCTGGGGTCCCAGCACTGAGCCTTGCGGCACCCCACTAGTCACTGCCTGCCATTCTGAAAAGGACCCGTTTACTCCTACCCTTTGCCTCCTGTCTGCTAGCCAGTTCTCTATCCACATCAATACTGAACCCCCAATACCGTGTGCTTTAAGTTTGTATGCTAATCTCTTATGCGGGACCTTGTCGAAAGCCTTCTGAAAGTCTAGATATAACACATCCACTAGTTCTCCCTTATCCACTCTACTAGTTACATCCTCGAAAAATTCTATCAGATTTGTCAGACATGATTTACCTTTCGTAAATCCATGCTGACTTTGTCCAATGATTTACACAACTTACCTTGAGGAGCGCTGCAGTTCTGCCGCTCCCCGTGTGCGTGACTTTGGCGCCTTTCAGAGGGGGGGCGGGTTTAAAGTGCCGTTTTTCCACAGACAGGGCAAATCGATCCATGTCGGGCAATTTCGTTGCTGAAGAAAAATCGCTCCGACATTTCATTCATGAACGTATTTTTAAATTACACTAGATTATTTATTAACTAGAGTAGTTTAAAAATCATCTTCTAAAGCTGTGAGTCCCGACAACGGGAAGGATTTTACGTCGGGGAGAAAATAAAGTGCACAGTTTATTTTTACATTAAAACTTGGTTTTTAGGAAGGCTTTAATCACATTTTCATGTTGTGAAATGGGGACAAAACAAAATGTATGAACCGGCAGTGTTTTTCATGCTGACTTCACCGCAAACAGCAACGTTCTAATCCACCGCATTCCACTAAAACCCACTCACTAGTTGATTTAAATGGCCATTAATTTACAGGAATTAAACACTAAATTCCTTCCATTTGGCCTATAAATTTATGAAAATGCGAATTAAAAATCATGTTATATTGTGAATTATTGTGTGAATGTTATATGGACACTTAGGCAATTTAAAAAAGTTTATCTTTTCTTAAGAAATGGATAGATGTTTAGATCTAGTAATTGAATTTTGTAATTAGCTACAATTAGGTAACTAACTAATTATATGCTTTAATTTCAGGTCATCCAAGTAATATTGTTTCATGTTTGTTTCAGAATGCTTCAATCTATAATAACTGAACATTTCATTGAGTTCTCTTAATTTTTAAGAAAGTTATGGGCTTTTGACTGTCCTAGATCACAGCTTTTGTGTTAAGTCAATGGAAAGGCAATGGGGAACAAGATGCTAATTTCTGAGTATGCAAATGGCCATAACCTTTTTAATACTGAAGATATGAAGGTGAATTACGTGTCAAATTAAACTTCTTTTTATGCTTTATCTGATGGGATAAATTGCAGACTTGATTTTTTAAATCTCAAAATTTTGTAACATTGCTACTGCCTGGTGGCACAGCTACTCCTAAACCATTCTGCTTCCTCCAGCTCACTGCCCACTGCGTATGTGCATTCAGTAAAATCAAAACCATGCTACTGTAGATGAGGCCACTAAAATAATTGAATGCAACCTGAATTTCTCTAAATTGCAAATGGAAGGTTTATACTGAATCCAGGTGTGATCCAGATTGAAGGCCATTCAGTCATTTGGTGACCATCTGTCAAGCTATTTTTCTTGAAAGGGATATGATTTGAAATAATACCATCTTGTGACTCAAAGCACACTATTCACATGGGTAGTAACCAGATATCAAGAACAAACTTTATTTTCACTTGTGGAAGGCGAGGTTTATTTGTGGTAAAATCCAGCTCGGAGTTAACTTTTCCAGTTCAATTCCTTTACTACCTACACAACCTTTCGGGATGTTTGCTGTGGGTGGTTAATTGTCCTTTAAAGTAGAGACGAAAGGCCTGAGATTATGAGGTTATGGACTGGGTATTGATATAGCCTGCAGCGCTATATTTATTATTATATGTGAAATTAGCCGTGTTATTACACCAATTCATGATCCAGTCAAAAAGTCTCATAGGTTTCCAGATTATTTTTATGCTTTTATGAAAAATGCAAAGTCACATTGCTATGATTTATTCCAAACATCACACGTTTTGAACTTGGTAAATGTCAATCAAGAATACCTCCAGCAACTGAAACATTTTCAGATTCAGAAATTCTGAACCAGAAATAGGGAATGTTGAAAATCTTTAACAGGTCAGAAGGCACAATGACCTCCAGCATGTCATAGAGTCATGGAGTCATACAATAAAGAAACAGGCCCTGTGGCCCAATTTGCCATGTCCACCAAGATACCCCATCTACACTTGCCTAATCTGCCCCATATCTAAATCTTTTGTATCCATGTACCTATCCAAATGTCTTTTAAATGCTGTTATAGCACCTGCTTCAACGACCACCTCTGGCAGTTCATTCCATTGACAAAACCATTGACAAAAACCATTGACTGTAAGCTCCCACCTAATGGATAATAACTGTAGAGCAACATAAACATGTTTCCTATTACTAGTGTGTGCAAGCACTCTTTTGGAATCATGCAATACTCTTATGCCAATCCCCACCCGAATAATTCTCAAGTTTAGCAAGAAAGTGTACGACTGGCCAACTGCATTGGGAATCCCATTGGACATCTGCCAACCCACTGGTGTCATTTCACTAAAGTCTGATGCAGAATGTGACAAGGAATTCACTCCGGCATGTATCAATAAGCTAACTTGTGCTTTAAAATTTGGAGTGAATGTTATTTTGTTCCCACTTGTTTGCACTGAACTTGAGCATTCACATCAGTAAATAATCACAAGAACATCGATTTATATTCATCACTGAGGATTCTTCTGCACAGTTAGGATTTTATTTGCAGACTAGAATAAGTGGGACCCATTGGGTCCCTGTCACATGGGAGGCCTGGTCCCCCAACGTAACCCGTTCCCCAATGCAATATTCCACCACTCACCCGTTCCCCCTAAGCAACCTGTCCCCCCAACACAATATTGCACCACTCACGCATAGCCCCCAATTGCGCAGGCAAGGCTCATTTCCCCTCATCCCCCAGCACTCCCTCCCCTTCCTCTTCACCCTCCCTCTTCTTTCACCTCTCCTCCTCCCCTCCCCCAATCCCTCCCTCTCCTTTCCCCTACCCTCAATCACTCCCTCCCTCCCTCCCCCCCTCTCTCCCTCCATCCATGAAAAGCAGCATCTGCAGTTCCTTCCTCCACAGGTCATGCATTGTTAGCTGCGGTTTAGATCCCGTTGACTTGACAATTGGACCAGTTTGCATTGTGTGTGTGTGATTTACTCAAACTCTGCGCAAACTGCTCGGCCACCTTGCAACTCGACTCTCCCTCCCCCCCTCCCCTCCTCCCTCTGCCCACTCTAGCTCAGCCGCCGCTTGGCCCGTCCCCATCCTGTTGACCACCCGCTGCTGCCACTCGGATAGATAGATAGATAGATAGATAGATAGATAGATAGATAGATAGATAGATAGATAGATAGATAGATAGATAGATAGATAGATAGATAGATAGATAGATAGATAGATAGATAGATAGATAGACATTTTAAACATCATAACCAGATACCTGTTTATAGCAAATGTCCCCTAATAGAGAAGAAAATGTAGCATGAAAAATGTAGAAGCGAAATAATGTTTTAACTGAGTGTGCTTTAATGAGGATGATGAGTATGGTTTTATTAAAAGCCTTTCAAACTACAAATATGCACACTGTATACATAATAGTAAGGGACATTTTTAGTTTCCCTGAAGTCACTGTTTTGCAGCAAAGACACACTCTCTTGCTGCCAACAAACCTCTTGGATCTTTGCTGCATTTAATGCCCCTTCCTTTTGCAAAACTTGGTATCCAAACCAATGAGTTTGGCTGGAGCCCTGGGCTCATTTGTAGATTGGTTATTTAATTTCAAAACTAGATCATTCAAATATTATGGAACAAAATATAGGTGAAGTGTACTATGGTTGGGGATGGTATTTTTGCATATATTTTGGTGCATATTTTCCAATAGAAGCTTTGAAAATATACTGTAGGTAAATATAATATTTTAAGTCTGATCATGCCAAAAGTTGTGATGATTTAATACCAACATATTTGAATAACATCCCTGCAGAATTATCAGAAAGTGACAATTATTATAAAAGTATTAAAGGTAGGCAAAAGCATAAGGACATTGTAAATAATTTGTTGAATGCAGAATATGACAGTTCCACATTTTTAGTAGTTCTGCATGATTGCATATGTTTATCATGCCTAATTGGTTTATCACCCAATTAATTCCTTCAGATTCTTTGTACTAGATGCCTTTGCATCCTTCACATACAGTATAGATTTCCCAAGTAATATGACTGACTCCATAATTTATCCATCACCTTCATTAATATGAATAATTCATTGAACATTGAAACATAGAAACATAGAAAATAGGTGCAGGAGGAGGCCATTCGTCCCTTCGAGCGAGCACTGCCATTCATTGTGATCATGGCTGATCGTCCCTAATCAATAACCCGTGCCTGCCTTCTCCCCATATCCCCTGATTCTACTAGCCCCTAGAGCTCTATCTAACTCTCTCTTAAATCCATCCAGTGATTTGGCCTCCACTGCCCTCTGTGGCAGGAAACTCCACAAATTCACAACTCTCTGGGTGAAAAAGATTTTTCTCATCTCAGTCTTAAATGGCCTCCCCTTGATTCTAAGACTGTGGCCCCTGGTTCTGGACTCGCCCAACATTGGGAAGATAGATAGATAGATAGATAGATAGATAGATAGATAGATAGATAGATAGATAGATAGATAGACAGACAGACAGACAGACAGACAGACAGACAGACAGACAGACAGACAGACAGACAGACAGACAGACAGACAGACAGACAGATAGATAGATAGATAGATAGATAGATAGATAGATAGATAGATAGATCTTAAGCAACTCTAGGTTTTCAATGTGAAGTATAGAGCTTTCATTTTTAGTGTTTTCTCACAACATCTATCTGTGGATGGAAGATTAAAAGTATACATTTTACAGATTTGAGATGGGATCCTATTATCAAAAAGCTACTCTGCAGCTAAAAGATTTTATTTACTTAGTTTATATAATAATTCCAGATCTGGACCAGAGTTTAGTTTAGTGGATTTAATTTATTATCATGTGTACTGAGGTACAGTGAAAAGGTTTCTGTTGCATGCTATCCTGTCAGCGAAAAGGCTATATACGATTATAATCGAGCAGTCCACAATGTACAGACACAGATAAAGGAAATAACATATAGTGCAAGATAAAGGTCAGTAATTTACAATTTAAGATATTCCAAGGGTCTCCAATAAGGTAGATGGTAGCTTAGGACTGCTCTTTAGTTGTGGATAAGATGGTATTTCAGCTGGAAAGAAATTGCTCCATAATCTGGAGGTATGTGTTTCTGTCCCTCTTGCCTGATGGGAAAGGGGAGAAGAGGGAGCGATTGGGAGGAGCTCATCCTAGATTATGGTGTTGGCCTTGCCGAGGCCAAGTGGTGTAGATGCAACCAATGGAAGAGAGGTTGGTTTGTGTGATGGTCTGGGCTGTATCCACTCTTCTCTGTAATTTCTATCGGTCTTGGATGGAGCTGTTCCCAAACCATGCTGTGATGCATTCCGATAAAATGCTTTCTATGGCGCATCTGTAGAAGTTGGTGAGAGTTGTTGGGGACATGCTGAACTTCCTAAGCCTTCTCAGGAAGGAGAGGTGTTGGTGTGCTTTCTTTGCCATTGGTTTGAAATGGTTAGGATAAGTTGCTGGTGATATTTATGATGGTGTTTCCACTTTTTGACTATTTCTGTAATGTATCATCTCTCAATTTGAAATTGATTAATTCCACTCAAATCCAGTTGACTTAAAAAAAATGATGGGAGTACCATGAAAACTTTGGCTTACTAATCATTACATGAATGCAACTGATTACAATGGACAAAGTTTGGGCAAAGTTAATTCATTTCAGTCAAGCCAAACTAAGATTGGAACACTACGGTTGAACTCACTATGTTTTTAGTTCTACAGTTCTTCAGTTCTTCATGAAAGGAAGGGATAATGATGTCAGAATGATAATGATAATTATGTCAGAATGTTCCTCTGGGAATATTTTGAGTAGTTTTCAGATGGGTTTGTGAAATTCCACCCTTCGTGCAGTCATTGTGATCAGTACCATTACCGTTAACCAGACCATCCCCTAGCCTTCAGTGACATGGCTCTGGGAAGGGGTTGTGGAATTTATACACTTTAATGAGCATTGTACGTTCTTTCTGAGGAAGAAATGTAGAAGGAGCAATGGTAACAAAAGCTTGTTTCATCATTTGATCATTTCCTCAAGTTTTTTTTCACCCTGCAGAGAATTTTAGGCATGAATTTCCTGGAGAAATATCACTGTTGTAAATATTACTCAAATGCACTACAATAGGTTCCAATAACTTAGGCTCATGTCCCCAGGTTATTAGGAAGTGTTGCAATACAAGCATCAAGTTGCTTTTGTTTGATTGATGTTAGGATCTATCTTCTCTGCATAGTTCCAGTGGGAGTTCGGTCCTCATGCACTGTTGCCCAATTTCCAATAAGAAATAACTGGTACCATATATACTGTAAACTGCTGTTGAGACCCTTCTCCTTCAGATAGGTCGCCTACCCATGTTGTCCAGATATGTTGCCTTACCCATTGAGTTACTCCAGCACTTTGTGTCTAATTCTGCGTTCTATTTTTTAAACAAAATCTAAATTCATTTGTGTGCTTAATCATGGCTCAGAATTGTACATTGTAAATGACACGATGTCTCAGAATTGTAAATTAATGTCGATGGGTCCATGCTGAGTAGGATGGAAATAATAATTTTGCAGAATGTGCTGTCATATATGTCCTTTATACATTTTTGTTCAGCAAAAGCTATTTAATGTTTACTGTATAAATGCTGCCTATCATCGATTTAAAATGAACCATCAAAATATTGCTTAGTTTAATAAAAAGAGTAGCCTATGCTTTGTGTATTCAGTGGAAAAGAAAATGTGAGAAATGTGATGGTTATTGAACAGAAATTCTGCAATCCTGTGAGTCTGTATAAAGGGATGAACTCATGCCACTGTGGTTGAAAATGGAAGGATACGTTTTGACAGTCTGTTGGCTTTGAGATCTATAAATGTCTGTAAGCGGATGCTTAATGTGTTTATGAGAAACACATGATGTGTTCCTTCATAACGCCTTGAGCATTTGCAAGGTAGTCGTGGGTGAAGCCTTGACTTTGCTGAACATGCATTTGCTGCAGCCTTGGGTCTATCAGTGAAGCCTGGCAAGTTGGTTGTGAATAAATCTAACCTGGCAAGGCTGCAACTCAGGATATGGTTTAAGCTTGAATTCTTCCTGGGAAGCCTGACGCACCAGTTGTTTGTGAAATCTGTCAACAGGAAAGAAACCCTAAAGGGTTAATCGTGGGAAGCCTGAAGGCATTTTTATAAGATTGTATTAGACAGAGAGAATGGTGAACTGTAAATGGGATAGTGGAAAGAAGTGAGCTTTTCCATTAGATATGTTTGTATGGTGGATCGGTGGAAATGACGGAGACCTGCGCTTATCTTAAGATGTTTGTGCCAATTTTGTGGTGGTCACATTTCTTACTAAAAGAAGCAAGGGTAGACTTGAAATAACAAGAATGAAGAGATGTTGTGCAGTTTCTCACTAACCAAACCGTGGATGTCATGTATCAAATTCAAAACAAGAAAAACAGTTACATTTCTTGTGCTAATTTTGCTGGTTCAATAGGTTATGATGTGAGCATTATAACACAGTGTAATTCTCCATGAAAATTTCATGATATGGTAAAACAATAATTTGTCGCATTGGTCAAATAAGAGTAACTAAAGAGTAACTATGGGAAAACATGAAAATTTTGGGGAATGATTAATGGGAATCTAAATCATCAGCGATATCCAATTGTTCGAATTGGTATTGTATTGGTTTATTTTCTCGTGTACCAAGATATAGCAAAATACTTTGCTCGCTATCCAGCCATATGCAACTACACCAGGTAGTGCAGATAGAAAAAATAACAGAGTACATATTCTGCGGCACAGGTTGGATCCTGACAACGGATGCTGTCTGTATGGGGTTTGTACTTTCTCCCCTTGACCATGTGGGTTTTCCCTGAGATCTTCGGTTTCCTCTCACACTCCAAAGACGTACAGGTTTGTAGGTTAATTGGCTTGGTATAAATGTAAATTGTCCCTCGTATGTGTAGGATAGTGTTAATGTGCGGGGGTCGCTGGTCGGTGCGGACTCCGTGATATGAAGAGCCTGTTTCGGTGTTATATCTCTAAATTAAACTAAAAGTAATATTGCATTACAGCATTTTCGCACTACAGTTACAGTAAAAAAAATGTTCAGCATTGGTAATGGATGTCAGTTGGAAGATCGGGACATTACCTAGTTTATGGGAAGACTGTTCAGTAGTCTGATAACAGCAGGTGCTTTCAAAATTTCATCTTTTGCCCAATGTGAGAAGGGAAAGGAGGGAATGATCAGAGTCAAAATAGACCTTGATTACGTTGACTGCTTTACCAAGGCAGTATAAAGTATAGATGGAGTTAATGAGGGGAAGGTTACTTTCCTAGGGCCCTGTGTTCCAATACGGCTCAGTCAGAAACAAGCCCTTCTTATTGTTAAGAGTTGTCAGTACTTTAAGAAAGGAGACCGCTCTCCACATTAATACCTACTATTTAAGATAATCATGTTTCCATCCATTTTAATATGTAATAATAAAACAATTATTTTTGATGAAGATGTGCACATAAAATATGAAGGGTTTACGGTTAACTGCTAGAAATGCTAGAAATGGGAAAAATGTTTTCACTTTAACTTTGGTTCTAAGGTTTATTAAGAGCTGCACAGCTGGTAGAGCTGCTGCCTCGCAGCACCAGAGCCCTTGGTTCGATCCTGACCTCGGGAACTGTCTGTATGGAGTTTGCATGTTCTCCCTGTGATTGTGTGAGTTTCCTCCGAGTGCTCCAGTTACCTCCCACATCTCAAAGATGTGCAGGTCTGTAGGTTAATTGCCTTCTGTGAATTGCCCCTAGTGTGTATTGGATGTGAGACAACACCAAACTAGTGTTAACGGGTGATCAATGGTCGGCATGGACTCAGTGGGCTGAAGGGCCTGTTTTCCATGTTATATTTTTCAACTAAACTAATGCACTATGCTCCATTATCTTTGTGACAATGCTTTCTGCTGTTCTGGCATGAATATTACCACACTCCACTGGACTCCACTGGGAAGGAACTTCTTCAATCAGAGGTTAGTTAATCTGTGGAATTCATTGCCACAGAAGGCTGTGGAGGCCAGGTCAGTGAATATTTTTAAGGCAGAGATAGACGAATTCTTGATTAGAATGGGTGTCAAGAGCTTGGTGCTGGGACCGCAGCTATTTATGTCTCCAAATTTGAGGAAGGACATTCTTGCTATTGAGGGAGTGCAGCGTATGTTCAAAAGGTTAATTCCCGGGATGGCGGGACTGTCATATGCTGAGAGAATGGAGTGGCTGGGCTTGTATAATCTGCAACTTAGAAGGATGAGAGGGGATCTTATTGAAATATAAGATTATTAAGAGTTTGGACACGCTAGAGGCAGGAATCATGTTCCCGATGTTGGGGGAGTCCAGAACCAGGGGCCACAGTTTAAGAATAAGGGGTAAGCCATTTAGAATACAGATGAGGAAACACTTTTTCACACAGAGAATTGTGAGTCTGTGGAATTCTCTGTCTCAGAGGGTGGTGGAGGCTGGTTCTCTGGATACTTTCAAAAGAGAGCTAGATAGGGCTCTTGAAGATAGCGGAGTCAGGGAATATGGGGATAAGGCAGGAACGAGGTACTGATTGTGGATGATCAGCCATGATCACATTGAATGGTGGTGCCGGTTTGAAGGGCCGAATGGCCCTGCTCCTATTGTCTATTGTCTATTGTGAAGGATTATGGGGAGATGGCAGGGAATTGGGATTAGGATGCAGAGATCAGCCATGATTGAATGGCGGAGTAGACTTGATGGGCCAAATGGCTTAATTCTGTTCCTATAACTTGTGAGCTTATGACTGAGTGCACACAGTCCGTCAAATTATTTTCCAGATTTCTTGAGCTAAGAAACTGATTTCAATGCATATGGCCAGAGGTTTCTGGAGTTACTTACTTAGAGCACCAGAAACAGATCATCCATATCACTGTCTTTTTTTGTCTATGAACACAGAATTAAACTATTATAATCAGCACTTTTAGATCTCGCAGAGTAAAACTGAACCAATTGCTTTGAAAGATCTGTGCATTCAAATATAAACATGTTTCTCTTTCTTTTGACATGCAATTTTAAATTGTGTAAAAAGACAACTTCTGATTCTATTGACAATTAAGTATATATTCTGGTTTGATGAATTGATCTCAGTTGCTTCGCAGAAACTTTGAATAAGTGCATTTGCTGACAGTTTTCCACTTTGGTCTGTTGTAACCTTTTCCCATCTGCATAGGAAATTAATTCACAAGGGAAGTAACAAAAAATTCCCAGTATTCATGTAAAGATACTGTAGAGTGAGGCATTCAATAATGAACTTTTGACAAGTATAATTTTGCCTTCAATATACACATTATTAAGCATTATATCTGAGTGAAACATTTCATTCTGATATTTGTAAATCTATGTCAATTTGTCAAACGTATTTGACAATACATCATATCATATCATATCATCATATCATATCATATCATATCATATATATATATATATTAAAACTCTGGCCGACTGCCGCTAACTGTCTGCCGTGTCTCCGCCCTTTGATGTCGCGCTCCGCCGAAACAGGACCCTTGGACGCCGCCGTTTTTTCCCACCTGCCTGGACGTTACGCTCGCGCTTTCCCGATGGTGCTCCCCGTCACGTTTGGACGTCGTTACCTACACCGTTTTTAATCAAATCCGTAGTCCCCCCCCCCTTTTTTTGAAAATCGAACTGCTCTCACCCATAGAACGTTGGTAAACATTCCATCGTGCCATGTCACAATGCCCAAGGCTCACAGATGGCCAATCGGAACGGATCTCATTTACATCTACCTTGGCCCCAGCCCCAGCCCCAGCCCCTCCCCCCATAGGCTGTGTGGACATGTGACTGGGGGGACCTTGCCGGCTCGCGTTGCCTTGGAAACCTTTTCAAGAAAATTCTTCCCCAACGGTCATTCGGTCTTCGTTTCTCGACAGCGATCGATCTAAACGCTGGATTTCTGCCGTTATTTCATTTTTCATTTGACACTTTTGTTTTGAAAATCTTATTATCGATTTACACTTTTTTCAAAAGGTAAACGTAGACGATGTTTTCAATATTTATTTATATTTGAATAATTCTTTTTATTAAGTTCTCCGTTATTTGCTCTGCCAAATTAACACACATTTTCCCGGTTTTTTAATATTCTCCCTTTATTCAAAGGACTCCATTACTCCACTTTGAAGAGATTGCTTTTTTCTTTGCCGATTTCCACAGCCGTGTTTATCAAATGTTATCTTTAGACAAGTGATAATTTTATTTCATTTTCTGGTTGTCATTGCGTATCTATACTTTACATTAGACAAGTAATTTTTAAAAAATACTTAAGAAAACCCCATTAAAAATCCGTTAAAAAAAATTCTCTATTTCAAATTACAGCATTTTTAACAGTTTTAATTCTCTGTTATTTACATCTGCCTCAGCCCCAGCCCCCCCTCCCCCGCCTGATGTTCCAGCACATTCCATTGTGTGATGTCACAATGCCATCCCTCACAAATGGCCAATCGGAATGGATCTCATTTACATCTGCCTTGGCCCCAGCCCCAGCAGCCTGTGTAGAAGCACTTGTGGGAACAGAGAAAGAGGATTTGGGGTGATAGGGAGCGGGGAATAGATGGACTGCCCCTACCCCTCCCCCTCCCTCACTACCACCCCACTCTTTCCCCTATCTCCCCCCACCCCTCTCCCCCTCCCTCCACACTCTTCCACCACCCTCCCCTACCCCATCTCCCTCCTCCCGATCCCTCCCCCCTCCCCCACACCTCTCTCACACTTCCCCATCCCTCTCTCCTCCCCCACCCCTCCCCCTCCTCCTCCCACCCCATCCCTCCTTCCCTCTCTCCCCCACCCCCCTTCCCTCTTTCCCCCTACCCCTCTCCCCCTCCCTCCGTACTCTTCCACTTCTCTCCCCCTTCCCCGCTTAGTGTGTGACTGGAGCCGGCGCTTAGTGTGTGTGACTCTGTGGGCGGGAACGTTTATTGGGTGTGATGACACACGCCCCTCCCGCCAAACTCCAGATGAACTTACAAAGGAAGGTTACACAAAAAGCTGGAGAAACTCAGCGGGTGCAGCAGCATCTAAGGAGCGAAGGAGATAGGCAACGTTTCGGGGTCGAGACCCTTCTTCAGCCCCCCCCCCCCGCCCCCCCGCGTGCTCATTCCAGCTGTGGGATTCCAGAGTCAGAAGCCGTTTCTTTCTCTCCCTCTTCATTTAGCAACCCGGCTCCCCCCCCCCCCTTTCTTTACTCACCTCCTCCCCTCTCCTTCCTTCCTCTCTGCTCTCTACCAAAGATCCTATACACAATCGTCTGCCCCCCCCCCCCCCCCGGCCGAGCTCTGTCACGCTGGCGGAAGCAACAATCGGTTGGTCCCCCCACTGCTTTTCACCGCCCTCAGATCACTCCGTGCATCTCGCTGCCCCCCCTCTCCCTACCCCCTCTCTCGCCTCTCTCTTCCTCCTTCTCCTCCCTCCCCCAACTCCCTCCCCTCCCCCACCCTCCCTCCCCTAAAACCCTCTCCCCCCTTCCCTGCACCTCCCTTCCACCCCACCTCTCCCCTCCCTTCCCACCCCCTCCCCTCTCTCTCCATCTCTATCTCTCTCCCCTCCTCCCCCCCTCCCTCTGTCTCTCCCCATTCTCACTCTGCCCTCACTGTCTATGCCCCCCTCTCTCTCTAGATGCGCCTGCGAGGTGGGGGCTATGCGTCAATGGATAGGGCAGTTATGGGGTAAAAGGAACAAATCAATAATATTAATATAATATCAAGGGGGGTAGTTAGTGTGTGTGTGGGGGTGGTTAGTGTGTGTGAGACGCTGCATGCCGCCCCCCCCCCCCCTAGAAAACCAAACAAAAAAACGCGTAGGGAGTTAACTTATGAGTTCAGAAATACACTCCTTGGACAATTATTTCCCCAGATTTTTAAGTCACAAAAGTAAATTTTAAAAATATAAACGGCGCTTGCCAGCTGCTGACGTCACAATGCCCACATGCCCACCAATCCATGCCCACCTGTCTCCAGGCCCCGCCGCAGATTAAAGGCGCAGAAAGATCGAGAAAGTTCTGCAGAACAAATGTTCTACCTCTCCGTTCCGCTACAGCTTCTTTGTTCTACAGATCTCGAGGCAGTGATTGTTCACGCGCTGAATCTACTCATAAGTTCTGCAGAAGAAATATTCTATAGCTCCGTTCCGCTATTGGATCACGCGCTGAAGCTTCTCATGACTGGTAGCGCAGCTCGTGAAGCCCTGCGCGCTCATTGCAGTGTGGGTTTCCCCAAGTCCGAAGTCCTTCTCTCTCCCCCCCATTCTCTCTCTCCCTCTCTCCCCCCCCACGCTCGCTCTCTCTCTCTCTCTCTCTCTCTCTCTCTCTCTCTCTCTCTCTCTCTCTCTCTCTCTCTCTCTCTCTCTCTCTCTTTTTTTTTTTTTTTTTTTTTTTTCCATTTCAAAAACTTTATTCAACACAAATCATAAAATACAACACATCAAAACACAATCAAAAATCACACTATAATGAACAGATCATTGTAGTACAGCAGTACATTCATTTATAATCGCCTCAACCCCACGCGGCGACCAGCGCTGACGGAAGGCCTCCAGAGTCCCCGTGAACACCGCGTGTTCCCTCTCCAGGGACACACGTGCACGGACGTAGGCCCGAAAGAGGGGCAGGCAGCCGACTCTCGCCAGACCGTCGACCGCCCGCTGCCTGGACCCACGAATGGCCATCTTGGCCAGGCCAAGGAGCAAACCGACAGGTAAGTCCCCCCCCCACACTCGGCTCTCCCCACTCCCCGCCTTGTGTCCAAACACCAGGATTGTGGGGCTAAAATGCAGCCAGAACTTGAGGAACAGCCCCTTCAGATATTGGTACAGGGGCAGTAACCTCACACACTCCATATACACATGGAATACGGTCTCCTCCTCTCCGCAGAAAATACATGCGGCAGACGAGCCCGTGAACCGACTCAAAAGTTTATTACAAACCACCGCTCCATGCAGCACTCTCCACCCCAGGTCCCCAATATAAAGGGGTACAACTCCCTTATAGAAGGACCCCCACTGGGGCCCCCCGCCGCCTTCGGATGGTAACACCGTCCTCCATGGTGAGTCAGGACGGGAGACGAAGGCACGGTGGTTCAGAATGTGCAGGAGCATCCTGTACAGTGCGCGTCTCCTTGCATCACAAAATGGCATGCTGGTCATCTCAGAAAGGCAGCTCAGATTATGCGGAGCCGGAGGCCGAGAAATATCCCGAAGCCTAGGCCCGATGAGCAGATCTGACGGAGCAGGGGTAAGCTCTATCTGAACCACTCTAGGCTCGCGCCTCTCCTCGACAACCACCATGACAGGATGAGGACCAGCCACACCCGCAGCCACAACATCCCCCTCTCCTCGTGGAACAACACTCTGGCTGAACACCACCAAATTCCTCACTCTTAACACATCCCTATAGAAAACAGGCAAGCCCCTTAGAGCGGGTCGACTGACACCCGCCACCGGGAGCCGCGAGACCCCCCTTAGGCAACGACCCTGACGAAAAAAATACGTGGCCAGAGCGTGCCATCTGGGAGGGTTCTCTACATACATGTATCTCCGCAGAGTCCTGAGACGGAGAGCCGCCACCTGGGTGCGCACGCACACCAAGGACTGGCCGCCCTCCTCTAACGGAAGACTCAGGACCGCCGCGGAAATCCAATGCTTCCTATTTCCCCAAAAGAAATCCACCAGCTTCTTCTGTATAGCAGTTACAAATATAGAGGGCGGGACAAGAGTAGCCAGCCGGTACCATAACATAGAGGCCACCAGCTGGTTTATGACCAGCACCCTCCCCCGAAAGGAGAGAACTCCAAGCAGGCCTGACCAGCGCCCCAGCCGAGCAACCACCTTCGTCTCCAACTCTTGCCAGTTTGCCGGCCAAACATCCTCAGTGGGACTCAGGTACACCCCCAGATAGAGGAGGTGCGTGGTACTCCACGCATACAATGCCATCTCCTCCGGCAGGGAGTCTACCCGCCACTGACCCACCAAAAGTCCAGAGCACTTACTCCAGTTAATCCTAGCAGAAGATGCAGCCGAGAATATCTCCTGGCAGTCACGCATCCTCCGCAGGTCACCAGGATCAGTGAACATAAGAAGTACGTCATCGGCATACGCCGATAGAATCACCTCAACCCGCGGGCCAGGTAGGGCCAGGCCTGTCAACCTCCTCCGAAGAAGACACAGGAACGGCTCCACACAGACCGAATACAACTGGCCCGACATAGGGCACCCCTGGCGGACCCCCCTCCCAAAATGAAAAGGAGATAGCACCGCGCCATTAACCTTTACAAGACACTCCGCCGCAGCGTACAAAAGCCGGACCCGGGCCACGAAGTGTGGTCCAAACCCAAACGCTTGCAACGTCCCAAATAGGTATTCATGCTCTACCCTATCAAAAGCCTTCTCCTGATCAAGAGACAGAAAAGCAGCTGACTCACCAGTACCCTGGACTAAATGAATCAGGTCCCTAACCAGGTGGATGTTATCCTGGATGGACCGGCCAGGGACTGTATAAGATTGATCAGGATGAATCACTTGATGCAGCACGGAGCCCAGGCGATTTGCCATTGCCCGTGCAAAAATTTTATATTCTGTGCAAAGGAGAGAGACTGGACGCCAGTTCTTCAACAAACGGAGTTCGCCCTTCTTAGGCAGCAAGACAACAACCGTCCTACGCCACGAGAGAGGCATCACTCCAGTCGCCAGGCTCTCCCCCAAAACCAACATATAGTCACCCCCTAGGACGTCCCAGAATGCTCTAACAAACTCCACCGTCAACCCATCCAGCCCGGGGGACTTACCCCTCCTGAGCTGATGCAAGGCGCAAGTCAACTCCTCCAAAGATAAGGGGCCATCAAGAAGATCAGCCTCCCCCCTATCTACGGCCGGTAGACCCTCCCACAGATCTTGCTGAGCCTCCACACTGAATCCTTCCGCAGAGAACAGGGTCCCATAAAAGGACCTAACCAAGGCATTAATCCTCTCTGGATCAGTGACAGAGGAGCCGTCATCTGCAAGCAACTCCACGAGCTGTTTTCGAGCTCCCCGCCCCTTCTCCAAAGAGAAAAAGAAAGGCGACGCTCGGTCCAGCTCGTGCAGCATCTGGACCCGAGACCTCACATAAGCGCCTCGAGATCGCTCAAGCAGCAGACTCCTCAAAACCTCCTTCTTCCTCTGAAACTCTCCCCATTCGCTGGAGTCTTCACCAAACTGACCCAGGCGAGACTCAGCGTCCTGTATCTCCCTCTCCAGCTTCTCGACCGCTGAGTCCCGCCTCCCAGTCGACCCCCATGTATATTCCTTACAAAAGAGACGGATGTGAGCTTTACCCACATCCCACCACTGCCTAAGGGAAGAGAAGCACCTCTGCCTCTCTCTCCACTTCACCCAAAACCGAGTGAATGACTCCCGGAAACACCGATCCTCCAGCAGCCTGTTGTTAAAGTGCCAGTACGCGGACCCAGCCCGAGCGCACGCTGGATTGAAATCCACACGCACCAGACAATGGTCCGAGCACGGCACCAGCCGCATTGAGGCCGCTGAGACACGGGAAACAAACGCTCGGGAAATATAAAACCGATCAATGCGGGAACCACCGCCCTCAGACCTCCGCGAAAAAGCAGTGGAATCAGGGTGAAGGTCCCTCCAAACATCAACCAACTCAAAGGAGTCAATCAAGCCTCTCAGCTTCTTCGCTACAGCAGGCGCACACTGAGTACCAGAACGGTCCCGCACCTCAAGTGTGCAATTAAAGTCCCCACCAAGGAAGACACACTCTCCCCTATCAATAGTGCCCAACAGAGCATTCACCTCCCGAAGCAGGCCGGCCTGCATCGTGCCGGAGCTAGGGGCATACACGTTAATGAAATGCAACGGCATGCCATCCAGGCTCACGGCCAGATGGAGCAAACGTCCTGGCACCACTTCCTGCACTTTTAAAATGCTTGGCAGAAAATTTGGGGCCAACAGAAAAGCCACCCCACTCGAATTTGAGCTGAGATGGCTCATATAAACCCTCCCTTCCCACTCCAGTTGCCAGGTAGGTTCATCACTAGCAACGGTATGTGTCTCTTGCAGATAACAAACTGCAAATCTCCCCTCCCTTAGGGCTGATAAGAGCTGAAATCTTCGAAAACTCGCTCTACTCCCATTTAAATTTAATGTAGCTACTGTGAATGTGTAGACACATTAGATTGTGACCCTCACACTCCCTGTAGTCACAGGAGGTCCTTTTCTGAGGACCTTCAACAAACCCCAAAACTGCCCCAAATCCGAGTCAGAAAGACCACTATCCTTGTTACTAAGGATAGCCTCGAGACTCTCCCGCACATCTAGCCAATCCTCCCATCTCCTTGTAATGGCCCACCATAATGTTTTGGGAGCACGACTTATTTTTAAGAACTCTCGCACCTCAACAATAAGCTTCGCCTCAGACACGGCCTTGGAGTCTGGGCTCTCAGCCAACCCGCTCGCACCTGAATCAACAACCTCAGAAAGACCAGAACTGTCTGACACAACACTCTCTGAGCCCCCCCCACTGGCCGCATCGCTATCCTCCTCCACAGCCATGACACGACCACCCGGATCAATGCTGGGGGTGGGTCCCAACACCCCTACCTGAGACTCGCAGCCCTCTGAATGGCTGGGCTCCTGCCCGCTACCATCACCCTCCTCCTCCGGGCCTGGGGAAGCAACAACAAGAGGCATCCCCAGGGCCTGTGGAACACTGGCACCCTCGGAGTCTGAAAGAGGATCACGTCCCATAACAGCCCTGACCTCCACATCATCCAGAGTGCCCTCTCCACAGGCATCACCCAGAGAATCACCACCTGCCATTAACCTCACCCCAGACAACTCATCCGGTGAGGCATCCCGCCCCCCAGCACCTCCACTGGCACTGATATGGAGCACAGACTTGAACGACAACACCCCCGAAACTCCCCCCTCATCCTGACTCTGCACATCCCCCGTCACAGAGGGCACACTACCAGAGGAGCCAACCACGTCACCTACCGTGCTAGCACCCTCAGTAGGCCTCTGAAACGAGGGGACCTCATCCGACCCAGAGGGTACACACCCAAGGGAGCTAACCACAGCATCCGCCGAGATAACTCCCTCAGAGGGCCCCTGAGATGAAGGGACAGACTCCCGCCCAGTGGACACAACTCCACCGGAATCAACTTCAGCACCCAGTCCGGTGACACCCGCTGTAGATCCATGAAGAGAAGGCCCAACCACCGACCCAGAAGACACCGGGTCAAGACCACTTTCAGCCACCTCAGTGGTGGAAAGCCCGGAGAAAGACATCCCCTTCGCTCTGGACCCACGCCCTTCCTCCTCTTCACCAGGCAAATGCCTCCTTTTAGTCCCACTCGCATGCGGAGGTGCGGTAACCTCCATAAGGGAAGGGTCATCCGCCTCCACATTACCCCCAACCACTTTGCCACCCACACGTTTAGACTTCTTTCCCCCCTTCCGAGCCACCACAACTCCCCCCTGGGCCCCAGCAGGTGCAGTCTGCACCACACTGGAGCCAAACTCACCCGATTGCACTTTCTTCGCTCGGGCAGCCCTATCCCTCTCCTTCTTCTTATTATGCTTCCCCTGCTTCTCCCAAAACCCCCCCTCAACACTCCCCTCCTCCTGCGCCCCACCTCCATCCACCGCCACAGGCGCAAGACGTAGGGGACGTGGGGGGCTTGGGCTCTCACTGCCCAGGGTCCCCAAAGCGGAACCTCTGGACCCAGAAGGCTTAGCACTGCCGCCCCGGGTCACCAAGGCAGAACTGGCAACCTCAGCCGGGTCAGCAGTACCACCCCGCGCCGCTGAGGTTTGACCAGCCACCCCAGATGGGCCAGCAGCGCTTTCCTGGGCCACTACACTAGAACCTCTAGCAGTGCCCCCGCGAAAAAGACACTCCCTACGGAGATGTCCAAATTCGCCGCACGCATGACACCGTGCCTTTCCCCAACTCCAACGCACGGTTCTGGGTACACCCTTATGCACCACCTCAAAACTCCCCTCGGCACCATCCCCCTCACCCACCTTCATGAACACCCTCCTCTTGAAACTGAAGACCCCTTTTTCCTCCGGGTCCCCCCCGGGATGCAAGAGACGAAAACATTTAGACCGCACCTCCCCAAACTTGGACAGGTGTGGAATAAGCACTGCATCCGAAAAATAAGTGGGGCAGCTCCGCAGGAGAACCGGTCTCACCCTGGATACCCACGGATCCACCTGTACGTGGACCCCCCCCACTGAGATCCCCTCCTCCAACGCTCGGGCCACACACTCCCGGGTCTTAAGTATCATCTCCACCTTTCCCCTTTCGAGCTCAGAAGAGACAATAGCCCCCCTCCCAAGAAGTTCATTCATGGCCTTCGTAATTACCCCCCTAGACATCATAGGCCCAGTTTGAACAGAAATACCAAAACTGTCCCCATCCAAGTCAACATGAGGCTCAAGCTCAGATGGCCTCGCACCCGCCACTGATGCCGTCGCTGCGTAGGTCCGGACCTTCGGCCGCGCCCCTTCCATCGCCATCCTCACAGAGGCACAAACCAGCTCCAAGCACCTCAGCAGCACAGCTCCAAGTTAAGTCCCAGAGACAGTCACAGTCAAAGACAGGCAGCAGAAAACAGAAACCTCCAGCTGAAGCAGGAAAGTCCCCAGGTTCATCCACAGCCAAGAGCAGCTTACGGGAAACTCGATCCCAGTCGCGCTGGACGCAAAAGTACCTTCTTCACATTAAGCCAGGCAGCCGCACTGAGCAAAATGACTTTAGGGCAGAGAAGCGGAGCCAAAAACGACAAAGACACCGCACAACTTCAGCCCACGGAGATCACAGGCACTCTTGGCAATCCGCCAACGCCAACCGCACCCTCGACAATGTGGAGAAACTCAGGAATCTTCACACAGATGGAGGCTCCCCAGACCAGAGAAAAGCTTCAACAGCCCAACAATAAGTTGAACTATGAAGCCCCCCTGGGTCTGTGCCCTCTCCAACGGCAAAATCCTGGAAAGGCTGCTCCAATCCTTCTCAACTGCAGAGCTGAGAAGAAAACACGACCTCTCTCTCTCTCTCTCTCTCTCTCTCTCTCTCTCTCTCTCTCTCTCTCTCCCCCCCCCCACGCTCTCTCTCTCTCTCCCAACCCCCTGCCCTACCCCACCCTCCCTCCCCTAAACCCCCTCCACACCCTCCCCTCCACCGCCACCGCCACCTCCCCTCCTGCAATCGCACGTTGGGGGAACGGACCCAACGGGTCTGCACTTATAACCATATAACCATATAACCATATAACAATTACAGCACGGAAACAGGCCATCTCGGCCCTTCAAGTCCATGCCGAACAACTTTTTTCCCTTAGTCCCACCTGCCTGCATTCATACCATAACCCTCCATACCCTTCTCATCCATATGCCTATCCAATTTATTTTTAAATGATACCAACAAACCTGCCGCCACCACTTCCACTGGAAGCTCATTCCACACCGCTACCACTCTCTGAGTAAAGAGTTCCCCCTCATGTTACCCCTAAACCTCTGTCCCTTAATTCTAAAGTCATGTCCTCTTGTTTGAATCTTCCCTATTCTCATAGGGAAAAGCTTGTCCACATCAACTCTGTCTATCCCTCTCATCATTTTAAAGACCTCTATCAAGTCCCCCCTTAACCTTCTGCGCTCCAGAGAATAAAGTCCTAACTTATTCAACCTATCTCTGTAACTTAGCTGTTGAAACCCAGGCAACATTCTAGTAAATCTCCTCTGTACCCTCTCTATTTTGTTGACATCCTTCCTATAATTGGGCGACCAAAATTGTACACCATACTCCAGATTTGGTCTCACCAATGCCTTGTACAACTTTAACATTACATCCCAGCTTCTATACTCAATGCTCTGATTTATAAAGGCTAGCATACCAAAAGCTTTCTTTACCACCCTATCTATATGAGATTCCACCTTCAAGGAACTATGCACGGTTATTCCCAGATCCCTCTGTTCAACTGTATTCTTCAATTCCCTACCGTTTACCATGTACGTCCTATTTTGATTTGTCCTGCCAAGGTGTAGCACCTCACATTTATCAGCATTAAACTCCATCTGCCATCTTTCAGCCCATTTTTCCAACTGGCCTAAATCACTCTGTAGACTTTGGAAATCCTCTTCATTATCCACAACACCCCCTATCTTGGTATCATCTGCATACTTACTAATCCAATTTACCACCCCTTCATCCAGATCATTGATGTACATGACAAACAACAAAGGACCCAACACAGATCCCTGAGGCACCCCACTAGTCACCTGCCTCCAACCCGACAAACAGCCATCCACCTTTACCCTCTGGCTTCTCCCATTCAGCCACTGTTGAATCCATCTTGCTATTCCTGCATTTATACCCAACAGTTGAACCTTCTTAACCAACCTTCCATGAGGAATCTTGTCAAAGGCCTAACTGAAGTCCATATAGACAACATCCACTCCTTTACCCTCGTCAATTTCCCTAGTAACCTCTTCAAAAAATTCAAGAAGATTAGTCAAACATGACCTTCCATGCATAAATCCATGTTGACTGTTCCTAATTAGACCCTCTTTATCCAGTTACTTATATATATTATCTCTAAGTATCTTTTCCATTAATTTGCCCACCACTGAAGTCAAACTAACTGGTCTATAATTGCTAGGTTTACTTTTAGAACCCTTTTTAAACAATGGAACAACATGCGCAGTACGCCAATCCTCGGGGACTATTCCCGTTTCTAATGACATTTGAAATATTTCTGTCATAGCCCCGGCTATTTCTACACTAACTTCTCTCAATGTCCTAGGGAATATCCTGTCAGGACCTGGAGACTTATCCACTTTTATATTTTTCAAAAGTGTCAGTACTTCTTTTACTTTGAAACTCATAGTATCCATAGCTACTCTACTAGTTTCCCTTACCTCACATAATTCAATATCCTTCTCCTTGGTGAATACCGAAGAAAAGAAATTGTTCAATATCTCCCCCATCTCTTTTGGCTCTGCAGATAGCTGTCCACTCGGTCTCTCCAATGGACCAATTTTATCCCTTGTTATCCTTTTGCTATTAATATAGCTGTAGAAACCCTTTGGATTTACTTTCACCTTACTTGCCAAAGCTACCTCATATCTTCTTTTAGCTTTTCTAATTTCTTTCTTAAGATTGTTTTTACATTCCTTATACTCCTCAAGCACCTCATTTACTTCATGCTGCCTATAATCATTGTAGATCTCCCTCTTTTTCCGAACAAGATGTCCAATTTCCCTTGAAAACCAGGGCTTTCCAATTTTTTACTGGTTCCTTTCAACCGAACAGGAACATAAAGATTCTGTACTCTTAAAATTTCCCCTTTAAATGTCCTCCATTTCTCCTCTACATCTTTCCCATAAAACAAAATGTCCCAGTTCACTCCTTTTTAATCATCTCGCATCTCGTTAAAGTTAGCCTTTCTCCAATCAAAAATCTCAACCCTAGGCCCAGTTCTGTCCTTCTCCATAATTATATTGAAACTAGTGGTATTGTGATCACTGGACCCGAAGTGCTCCCCAACGCATACCTCCGCCACCTGTACCGTCTTATTTCCTAACAGGAGGTCCAGCACTGCCCCTCCTCTAGTAGGCACCTCTATGTATTGCTGCAAAAAAAAAAACTTGGTCTAGTTCTAATTAATTCTGTCCTGGAGAAATATTTTGCTACTTCTGATTTTCAACATTTTTTTTTGTTCAGTCATCTTTACAGTTACACTTTTACTAAATTCAGTGAAAACAGCTTCAGTGTTAGGAGGACAGTAAAGAGCCCTTATCAACAATGGGATTAATGACAGGCACATTAGCAGCCTGTCAAGGGATGCTCCATCTTTAACCCGTAAGTGGCAACATTAATAACTCCAAATAAAAGCTTTAAAGAGACTGGCTTCAACCAGATGCTAGGCATTATTCAATCTTTTTTTATTGTTAAGTAGACATATTTTCAAGATTCAGTAGTGTGCATCAGGATAGTTTGGAGTTTATTTTCAACTTTGATATGGATTGGTTCTGTATAACAATTTATCCAGCATTTCTCTTTTTCATTCTGAAAAAAGACTGCAGCTTTTAACCTCGGGCAGGTGTTCTCCTAATTAGCAGAACATTGGATCAGTCTCTTCTTCCTATTAAACTTATTTAAAATGTCAGCACTTGTTCAAATATAATTTAAAGTTCAACTTTTCTGCTAAAGTTCAATTTTTCTGGAATCTACTGGAGATTTCAACTTAAATTGCTGGTGCAAGTTCCATGACTTCAGAAATCAATCATTCGTTGAAAGTTGGAATCGCTTCCATGTTTTAGGTTAACTCCTATTTTGTTTTGTTAATGTTATGTTCCTTTTGAAACAGACAAATCCAGTGGAAATCTGAACAGAAACCCTTGCAACATCAGGTGGGCTGTGTGTAGACAACCCATTAAATAATTTTAGTATATCAAGGCTCAAATCTATGCAGTACCAGTAATTAGAAGCTGCCGTCTTATTATTTCAGACCTTTGTGTGAATATAAGGAAGACGAGAGATTAGAGCAGGGACAGAAATGTAATAAAAATGTAGCAGTGAAATATGTCTTAACCTAATCTCTTTATGGATTCCAGGTTATCTCCTGTTCCACTGGTTGTGCTAAGCAATGGGATATTCTGTTGATGAAGCAGGAATATTATAGCATTGTGACAGCACCTCCTCCCTTGGGTGCCGCTCTAATTTCCATCACTGGCTGACAGGCCAGGAGAGGTCGAACCCCAGCAATGTAAACAGCGGCTGGCTGCTGGAAAAAATCATCAGCACTCTGGACAGTTCCTGATTGAGTTGAGGCCACAGCTAACTAAGTAACAACTGCGTGCAATTAGCTGTTAGTGGATTGGCCCACCTTAACTTTGCCAGCCTTCTGCTGAAAAGACAATGCAATTCCAGTCAGAAGAGGAGAAAAGGGATAAGAGTGAGAGGAAGCAAGAGAGAGAGAGAGTGGACGAAAGAGGACAGAAGAAGGGAAGGAAAGGAAAGTGGGGCACCTCTCTACTGGAGTTCCCCTTTTGCAGGTTTGGAAGAAGACTGTGCCGCTGGGACAAACCGGAGACTGCCAGCTTCCCTCCTGTGAGGTCAAGACTGAGCTGCTGGGACAAGCCCAGTGCAGCTAGTGCCTCCTTTGAGGTCAAGACGTAGAGGCTGGGGCAAGCCTGAGGTATCTAATGCCTCCTCACCTGCCCATAGACAATGGGGGCTGCGCCCACATGCAGCGGCAAAGACTGAGCCTCCAGGATAAACCTGAGACTACCTGATCGTCAAAGCCATGGCTAAGTCAATGGGACAAGCCTTAGACTGCCATTGCATCCTCTCTGGGCAGCCATACCAACTGGGGCGCCGTCCAGTTGGTATGGCTGCCCAGCCTGCAGCTGTCTGTTTTTTAACTTCTTTCTTTTATTTTTAGTGAGTTTTAGTGTTTTGTTTTGGAGTCTATTCTTTTTTATGTGGGGGGGGGGGGGGGGGGGGGGAGGGGGAACTGCTTTTCCTGGTCCCTACCTGGTCGGAGAGGCAGCTTTTCTCTGGGTTGCACCGTTGACCCGTCCTCGCGGCCTACCAGCGGGCCTGGAGCGGTGTTTCCTGAGGGGGCCGCCCAGAACCTCGGCTTCGGCAACGGCTCAGCGCTGGAGCACCATCGTGGAGCGGAGCAGGCGATACCTTGCCTGGGTCACCGCGCTGGAGCTCCGGAATGCTGAGCCCGCAGGTGAACATCGCGGAGCTGCGGGACTGTGCAGCGGCCAGCTGCGGGCGGCAGTGCTGAACTTTTACATCGGGAGCCTGGGATCTCTCAGCGAGATCGCCAGTTGTTGAGCTCCATTCAGCGCGGCCTTGCCGGCTTCGGAAGCCACGGTCTCCGATAGGGAAGCGGCCGTTCCAGGTGTCCCAAGCCGCTGTGAGGACTCTCCCGACACCGGGGCACCATCACCCGGCGAGAAGGCCTAAAACATTGGGCCGCCGTAGCGCCGACTGAGGAGGCCTCAATAGGCCTGACTATGGGTGGACTTGGGGATGGGACTGGACTTTGTGACTTACCCCATTGTGGGGGGATGTTTTTATGTTCATTGTTAATTCTTTAGTGTTGGGTCTTATCTTTATCTGTGTGCTGCATGGCAAGTCAAATTTCACTACACCAATTGGTGTATGTGACAATAAATGTCCTTTGTCCTTTGTCTTTCAAGGCAAAAGTGAACTGCAGGGTCTAAGCCTGAGATCGCCGTCGCTCCACCTTCAAGATCAGGACTGAGCTGCCAGGACAATCCTGATGAGGCAAGAGTGAGCTGCAGGGCCAAGCCTGAGATTGTTGCACTTCCTCTTTTGAGACCAGGGCTCAGCTGCCGGGACAAGACCGAGATTGCTAGCGCTGCCTCACATGCACGCTGATGACAAGGGACTGCGCCCCCACATGAACCCGGACATTCCCAGGCACTATTGTCCTTCACCATAAATAAGCTATATCACATGAGTTCACCCTACTGCGAGTGTCGGTGTAGTCATCATTGACCTGCCGTTAACCTCTGACACTACACCATGTAATGCACAATGTATTGTTTTACAGAGCTCTGCATAGACTGGCTGGGTGTCATTAAGTCATAGAGTACTTAATCTTCTGCAATATATGAAGGTGACTTCTTGGAGGTCAGACAATTTCTGCAGAAAATAACTCACTTGTTCAGTTCTTTTGCTGATAAATGTGATATCTGATAAATGACAGATGCATATTAACAATTTATTTCTGCTCGTGAAGTTCCCATGATATTGCTCAGGGCATTGTCAAAGGATGCACTATTGGGCATGTAATTGAACCTGGTAGTCTAAAATATAGAACGCGACAGTGCAGGGACAGGCCCTTCAGCCCATCATGCTTGTGCTGACCATGATGCAAATGGCGGCATGATGGTGCAGCAGTAGAGTGTTGCAGCGCCAGAGACACCGGGTTCTACGGGTGCTGTTTGTACGGTGTTTGTATGTTCTCACCGTGACCGCATGGGTTTTCTCTGAGATCTTCGGTTTCCTCCCACACTCCAAAGATGTACAGGTTTCTAGGTTAATTGGCTTGGTATAAGTGTAAATTGTCCCTAGCGTGTATAGGGCAGTGTTAATGTGTGGCGATCTTTGGTCTGTGCGGACTCGGTGGGCCGAAGGGCCTGTCTCCATACTGTATCTCTAAACTGAACTAAAACTTAAATATAATTATTCCATTTGCCACCATGTATCCATTTATTCCCTACTTGTTCATGTGTCTGTCCAAATGCCTTGAATGTTTTCTTTCATATGTTACCCTGAATGACTAACTCAAATAGTGCCTTTATTCGATGTTGGGATGTTGCAGGTGAGAGGAGAGTTGGAAAGAAGTCTTGACTTTTGATCTTTGTGTGCGGTGACACTGGGGTAATGGAAGCTATCTTGGAAATATTACGAATAATTCAGCTGGGAGTGGGGTACTGAGTAATGGTCATGGCAGAAGTTCAGTGAAAGAGTTTTCCTTAGCAGCAGGTAATAGTGAAAATATAAAGATATTTGCTTGTTCGTAGGATCACAGTGAAATTTCAGACCAAAGTATGATGGCAAGTCACATTAAGGGTGTGTCACGGGTATGGGAAGGCTTGGTGAGAGCTTGCTTGTATCTTCCAGAGTGACTGTTCCAGAAGGATGGTGATCCCACCCATGGTGGTGCTAAGAATATATGAACTTTAGGTTCATACAGTATACGAACTTTAGATCTTATTATTGTCACGCGTACCGAGGTATAGTGAAAAGTTTTGTTTTGTATGCTATTCAATCAAATCAGATACATAAATACAATCACGCCAAGCTCAAGTACAATAGGTTGAGTGAAGGGGAAGATACAGTTTGCAGAATATAGTTCTTAGCATTGTAGTGCAACAATTCTATAGATAAATTCCAATGTCTGCAATGAGGTATTGAATCATTACCCAAGGCACAGTGATCATTACCCGAGGTACCCGAGCTTACATTCAGTTCAGTTCAGTTTAGTTAATTGTCATGTGTACTGAGGTACAGTGAAAAGCTTTTTGTTCCATGCTAATCAGTCAGCAGAAAGACAATGCATGATTACAATCAATCAAATTTATAGTGTATAGATACATGATAAGGGAATCAGAGGTAGATAATAGTTCAGCACTGCTGTCTGGTGTGGTAGGATGATTCAGTTCCCTGATAACAGCAGGGAATAAACTGTCCCTGAATCTGATGGTGTGCGTTTTCACATTTCTATGCCTTTTACCTGATGGGAGAGGGGAGAAGAGGGAGTGGCCAGGGTGCGACTCTGTGGTGGCTATTTGGCCTGTTTTGCATGTCATTGATGATGGCATGTGCCTTTAAATGTGAGACTGCCCGTTATTTTGTGGGTGGGATTTATGACGTTTTTTGGGCGTGTTTGGAGATAAGATGCTTGCGCAGAAGTTTCGTTTTTAGTGTAGTTTGGAGAGACCAGGGAGAAGGTTAACCCTTCGACCAGGTGCGCCATAAAGGAGATCATGCCACTGTTACAGACATTTGAATGTGTCTTACTGTTTTCTATAAACAACAAAGCATTTAGACAATAGACAATAGGTGCAGGAGTAGACCATTCGGCCGTTCGAGCCAGCACTGCCATTCAATGTGATCATGGCTGATCATCCCCAATCAGTACCCCGTTCCTGCCTTCTCCCCATATCCCCTGACACCGCTATTTTTAAGAGCCTTATCTAACTCTCTCTTGAAAGCATCCAGAGCACCTGCCTCCACCACCCTCTGAGGCAGAGAATTCCACAGACTCACCACTCTCTGTGAGAAAAAGTGGTTCCTCGTCTCCGTTCTAAATGGCTTACTCCCTATTCTTAAACTGTGGCTCCTGGTTCTAGACTCCCCCAACATCGGGAACATGTTTCCTGCCTCTAGCATGTCCAAGCCCTTAACAATCTTATATGTTTCAATGAGATCCCCTCTCATCCTTCTAAACTCCAGAGTATACAAGCCCAGCTGCTCCATTCTCTCAGTATATGACAGTCCTGCCATCCCAGAAATTAACCTTGTAAACCTACGCTGTACTCCCTCAATAGCAAGAATATCATTTATTCATCAAAAGACTGTGTTTTGAAGGCATATCTGTGAAGAATCTCCGAAGGTCTCTGTGAGCCAGCTCGCATGCATATCGAAGATATTCCCCTTATCCATGCTCATCCAAAAGGCAGGTAGGGAGTTAATTTCTCGAAAGATATGATAATCTGCCGCTACATTAAGTCGAAGGTAATCTCTGGCAGGGGGGTTAAATACCAGTCCCAGAGAGTGGGACAGAAGATGAAGTCGAAAAGAGACCTCCATCACAGGATTTGGCTAAGATTTTCAGAGAGGTTTTAGCCAGAAGAAACTGGTTCCAAGAGGAACTGAAGAAAATAGATCTCGGCCAGAGGAGGCCTCGAGGTCTATCGACATTATTGAGACTTATCTGAAGACAATATTACAGGATTTGTGAGTAGAAATTGATTATATTTCTTTGAATTTGAAGCTGCAAAGCTTTATTCTTACAAGGCTGCATGGAACAGAGTCTCAGAAAGTGTTTGTCCAGTCTGTAAGGAGATTCCAGCCAGACTGACCTTAGATTGTTTTGAATCTTTTGATAAGCACATTCCATTTGAATTATCATCATCTTTTGGCCCATGGATGTGGGAGAGATGTACTCTACATTATCAGTATGTTATGATTTTGAAAGAAATGTTGACAAAACAAAGCAAGAGACTTTGTTCAATTAATTTAAAGACTTGGCAATCTGCCAAGACCTCTTTAAAATCATGGATCCAGAAGAGGAAGAATGTGCCATGCCAGATGAACCACGTGGTAGTGAAAAAAGATCAGCCAGACAACTTAAAGAAACAAAGAAAAAGGAAAACTCGATATGGGAACAAGTTAACGAATCCATAGATAGCTACACAGAACTCGTGTATCGAGAAGAAACAGATATTACACATACTGCCTGCATGAGAGAAACTGAGAAAGAGAGAAACAAATTATGGAACCAGGTTATCAGATTAATTGAGAAACAGAAGAACCTAATGGAATCAGAACAGATCAAGGTGATATCTAATATGAGCCAACTATGGAACCTCTACCAGGAGGTTGGCAAGAAAAAAAATCTATTGCTGTGTTCACAGCTGTCTCGGGAATGGTGGGAAGACAGGTTAAAGATATTTAATGGTTTCATGGATAAGGCAGAGATGTGGTTATATGAAATTATATCACAACTTACGAGATTAGTAGCTGGAAGTGCGAAGCAACAAGGTGCCAGAATGGAAGATAAAAATTCAAGCAGTGAAGAGTCTGACAGTTCAGATGATGAGTCTCCTGCGAAACCCAAAGCACAACAAGGTTCGTACAGTGCTGTACCACCTCCTAAAGTTCAGAGTGGAAAAGCAGGCGTGACCAAGAAGAAAACAGCTGTAGGAGTGAGTAAAATGGAAATCAGTGACTTGTTAGATGACAGCTCAGACGGTAGTGATGAAGAGGCAATCTTAAAACCTGCACAACAATTGTACAGATGAAAGCTGACCCCATGCTGGCCAAGGCGGCTGCTGCCGCTCACAGGCCTGTGGCCAAGAAGGCCAGTATCAGCTTGAACATCGAGTCCGATTCTGAAAGTAACGAAGAATTTTCAAGCAATGAAGAGCCTCAGTTGAAGATCCCCGTAGACCAACTACAAATGGCAAAGGCCACACCTTCATTACTGCCTGCAAAGTCTGCAGCCAAAAATGCCGACAGCAGCAGCAGAGGCTGCAGGAGCTGCTCAGATAGTTCAGGATATAAATCTGGTTCTTCAGCCAGTTCGGTATCAAGGGCTTCTGCTCGATTGGGAGTTAAAGCTGAGCTAGCTGCTCTCTCAATAGAAGTGGATGCCATGAGAAGGAAAAATGAGATTGAAGAAGAGATGAGATGACATAAGGAGGAGATGACACGACAGCAGGAAAACCTGAGGTGACAAAAGGAACAACTGGAACTAGATACAAAGATGGCGGTGGCCAAAGCAAAGAAGGAGATACTGGAAAGTGAGGGGTCAAGATGCAGCTCTAGATTGTCGAGGACGATGAGCTCTGGACCAAGAAGAAAAACTGCTTGAAGTGAATTAGCAGTTGGACCAATTCCACAATCGAGGTCCATCGAATTTCTAGCCTTTGAAAACCCATTGGAACAGAGTAAGATGGGTAAAACTTCATCTCAGCAAATAAGTGCTAGATAGAAACCAACTACTATTGGAGCGTCTGTGGATGCTCAAGACAAACCGATAGCGGACCACGCTTTTTCGAGGCCTGGTGCACAGGCTCGAGCAAGCCAATTTGAATCACAAAGGCCTGTTTATCAACAGGTGGAGCCAAGCCAGAGTTATCAGGATGGATTATTGGCACTGTTGAATAGGCAAACTGAATTCAACGAGATCATAGCTTGACAAAATACTTCTCTCATTCTACCACCAGCAGAAATTCCTAAGTATGGTGGAGATCCTTTGCAGTATGAAGCTTTCGTAAGGGCATTAGAAGAAATATTAGAAACAAACGTTACGGATGAAAAGGAGTGTTTACGATTTCTGGTGAAGTACACAAGTGGAAAGGTTAAAGTACTTGTAGAAAGTTGTCAGAAAGAGCAAGGCAGCCATGGCTATAAAAAGGCAAGAAGATTACTTGAAGAACGTTTTGGTGATGAACAGAGGATTGCTAACGCTTACATGGAGAAGGCCCATGGTTGGAAAGAAATCAAACCGGAAGATGGGGAGGCATTGAGTGATTATGCAATACTTCTGAGAGATTGTTGCAGCTCGATGAGAAATCTCGGCCACATGGAGGAAATGAATCTTGTGAGTAATACTAGAGCAAGTTGCCCAGAAGATTGAGAGAAAAGTGGAGAGATGAAGCAGGCAAAATTAGGGATGAAAGGAACCAAGTAGCCAGGCTACCAGACCTGGTGGAATTCTTGGACGGGGAAGTACGGAACATGTTAGAGCCACGCTACGGGACTATTGAAGATTACAAACCGATTGCAACTAACAAAGGCTCTACCTTTACCAAAACTGAAGAAATATCTGAACCAAAGAGAAGTAGTTTCGCTATCACGACCATACCTGTGGAAAAGACAGATAGAAAGAAAGGGAATGTGTGTACTAGCAAGCAAATAGTATTTTGTTTATTATGTGATGAAGTTGGTCACATCATAAGATGGTGTCGAAGATTCAAGGTGAATGAATATGAAGACAAAATGAATTTCTTGAAAGAGAAAGGAATCTGTTTTGGATGTTTGAGAAGAGGACATATGGTGAGAGACTGAAAGAGTCCTATAATTTGTTATGAGTGCAAGCAATATCATCCTGAAGCACTTCACACTGAAGAAGAGCTACAAGAGCACTGGGAAGAAGAAGAACTGGAACAAAGGGATGATGAGCTACCAGAGCAAATAGAAGAAGATGAAGTGGTGCTATCACCTCGCCTCAAGTAACTGCTCATATTGGGGCCGGGATTGAAGCTTGCCAGTACAGGTAAGGAATAGCAAGACAAATATAGTGTTACAAACATATGCTTTTCTGGATCATGGAAGTTCGACTACCTTTTGCACAGAAAGTCAGACAAGAAGATTGAATATCACAGGAGAAGAGATTAAGATTTGATTACGTACCATGACTAAAGATGACGAGAACATGAGTCATTCCATTACGAGTATGGAGATATCCAGTTTGGATGAAGATAATTTTATACCAATATCTGAAGTGTTTACGCATGGAATTATGCCTGTTGGTTGTCAAAATATACCAAGACATGAAGGCTTGAAACAATGACCTTACCTGAAGGATGTCAAGATATCTGAAATAAATTCTAGTGTTGATCTACTTATCGGAATGAATGTTTTGAAGTCTTTGGAACCCATACAGATTGTTAGGAGCCAAGGTATGCTACGAAAACCCGACTTAGATGGGTTATCTATGGCTCCTTGAAAAGGAACCACAAAATCAGAAATCAGAAGAACTATCCTGCCATTGCTGTTAATCAAATGTCTACTGATGAATTAGAAATGCCGGTGATGAAGCCATACAATCATGACTTTAATTAAAGTACCAGCAAGCCATCTGAAGAGATGTCGAATGAAGAGTTGAAGTTCATGGATGTTATGAACTAGTCAGTGAAAACTGACGGACACTATTGTCTGGACTTACCTTTCAAAGTGTTAATCTGCCGAATAATCGTCGTATGGCAGACCAACGTACCCAGAAGTTGAAACGCAAGTTGGACGAGAATACTAAATTTCATGAAATAAGAATCTCTTTGAAGAATAATTTCTACAAGGAAGATTGCTTAAAATCCATGTCTACTGAGCAGGAAACAATTCTACCAGTAGAACATCTGACTTCTCTTTGCAATAAGGGAGGATTCATACTTTCTAAGTGGAACAGTGACAATTGTGAAAGCATTCCACTAGATGATAGAGCCAAAGAAACAAGAGAGTTGGACAAAGACGATCTGCCAATGGAAAGAGCATTGGGAGTTACTAATGTTGTACAACTGAAATATGTTAACTTAAGCGAGAGAAGATGGATCGATGAACTAAAATTTATCTGCAAGTCAGACAGAGAATGGCCAAAGCTTGTGCTGGGATTTGAAATCTCTGCTAATGATCCAGACATTAAATCAAACCTAATGGTGAACTTTATTGCTAAAGATCCTGTTATTCTTTTGAAGGATTTTCACACTTCAACATTGCTGTTACAACACATCCATGAGTTGATCGGACATGGAGGAAGACGTTTCATGCTATCAAAGCTTTGGACTATTATGTTTTGGACTATATACTGCGTATCATGCCTGATTTTAAGGGTTTGGTATGCACGATACGACTTTAAACTAAAACCATAGTTTTAATAAGATTAATAACCAAGCTATGCTTGCTTCTAGAAGGCGAAAGTTAAGATTGAAGAGCGATGAAGAATTCTGATTGCGGATATATAGTGCATGCTATTTTTTCCTCGTTAGTATAGTGTTAAGTATCCCACCTGTCATGCAGTAGCCCGGGGTTCAATTTCCTGACGAGGAGCCACTGGGGTTCTATTCCCTGACCTTTTGCTTTTTGATATATGTTAAGCCTTCATGGCCACTTTTTTAATGTTTATTAGTAATTGCCTCGTTATATACGCGGAACAATTAGGGGCTGGTATGTTAGTGGCCATTTGGCCTGTTTTGCATGTCATTGATGATGGCATGTGCCTTTAAATTTTAGACTGCCCGTTACATTGTGGGTGGGATTTATGACGTGTTTTTGGGCATGTTTGGAGCTAAGTTGCTTGCATAGAAGTTTAGTTTTTAATGTAGTTTGGAGAGACCAGGGAGAAGGTTAACCGTAAAGGAGCTTCGACCATAAAGGAGATCATGCTGGTGTTACGGAGACACGAAGAGTTTTCTAATGTTTAAAGTAATAAGCCAGGAGTTCTGTGAAGATTGCAGTAATGTCGGAAGAAATTTGGATGTATCTCACTGTTTTCTATCAACAATAATGCATTTATTCATCAAACGCCTGTGTTTTGAAGCCATATCTGTGAAGAAGCTCTGAAGGTCTCTGTGAGCCAGCTCGTGTATCAAAGATATTCCCCTTATCCATGCTCATCCAACAGGCAGCTAGAGAGTTAATTTATCGAAAAATATGATAATCTGCTGTTACAGTCATCCTTATGAAAGAACTATTCAGAAGCCTAATAAAATAACAGAGAGAAAGATGCTGTTCCTGAACCTATTGTTGCAGCACTTGGCAAACTCACCACCTCCACGTGCAAGAAGAAGGGTGCAGAAGCATTTCTTCTTTAGAGTTTGAAGTACTAGACTGAGAAAAGGTTTTGCACAAGTGGACCATACAATTCATAGGAAAATAATGAAAATTTAAAAAATACATATGTATGTTGGGTATTTGATTAATAAAAATCAGAAAATACAGGAGGCAGTCAGTAGGTCAGGTATTAAGTGTGTAAACATAAATAGAGTGAACCAGTCAGGTCAGTGAACCTTTTTCAGAGTTGGAAAGGGAGTATACAAGGTAGTCAGAAGTTGCAAAGAGGATGGTGGGGGTGATGGATAGGCCAAAATAAATATATAGGTTATTTTTTGTTTAAGTGCTATCCAGTCAAATAAAAGACTGTACATGAATTCAATCAAGCCATCTGCAGTGCACATATAAAGGATAAAGTGTACAGCGTTCAGTGCAAGATATAACACTGAAGTCTGATAAAATTTGATTAAAGATAGTTCAAAGGTTTCCAATGAAGTGGGTGGAAGTTCAAGGCTACACTCTAGCCGATGAGAAGACATGTCTCTGGGTGAGGACAGGAATACCATTTGGATAGATTGGTCAGTGGATTAATGGGTACAGTTAGAAAGAGAAAGAAAAGGAGCAAAATGTATGAAAGGAAGACAGTTGAGGAGTGAGAACCAAAGGAACATAAAATGCTGCAAAATCATAGCAAAGAGACATGTCCAGCAGGGCAGGCTATACTGATGGGGTGAGAAAAACGGAGGCAATATCACAGATAAATAACATACAGTGGAAATGGCTGGTTTTGATACAGTTACCTGAGATTAAGGAATTCCTCACAGACATTGTGGGATGTCGGGCTTGTTCCTGTGCTGTGCTAATCTATGATCTAATATCTTAGTTCTGGCATGGACTTTCTGAAGGACTTCGGAAAATCCAAGTAAACAACATCCTCTGGCTCTCCTTTGTCTATCCAGCTTTTTAACTTCCTCACAAAACTCCAACAGATTTGTCAGGCAGAATCTCCCCTTAACAAAACCATAAGTTTTTAAACAAAAAATGAGTTCATCCAGCAATTTTTTTTTTTGCTCAACCATGGGACACTGTCCAAAATAAGTAACAGGAGCAGTTTAACGATGACACAAAAAAGATGACATACAGGGACAATGCGAGAGACCTAGTGGCAGCTGGAAAGAGCTGCAGTAATTAAATGCACACATTCAAGAAATGCACATGTGCACAAACTCAACTTTTAATGTATGGTTAATTGTTTTTAAGTCCCTGTGTTAAAGTGTATTTTTGGCAATTGGAAACATTAAGCTGAAATTGTAGTTCTTTGTTCATCCAGTCAACATGTAAACATCCTTCAATGGCAAATAATCTGGGGAACTCATTGCCACAGAGGCCTGTGGAGGCCAAGTCAATGGATATTTTTAGGCAGTGATAGACACATTTTTGATTCAGCACGGGTGTCAAGGGTTATGGTGAGAAGGCAGGAAAATGGGTTTAGGAGGCAGAGATCAGCCATGATTGAATGGCGAGGTGGACTTGATGGGCCGAATGACCTAATTCTATTCCTATAACTTGTGAACTTGTGAATGTCAGAATCTTGCTGAATATACTGTCAGGCTGTACGGCAATCGATAAATCTGTGCTCTACTGAGATCCGCCAATCTGGAATTCGAGTCAACCGCATGAATGCATTCGCTAGGCAATGGAATATTACTTGGCCACAGGCAGGATACTTAAAATTAGCTGTGAACCATTCTCAGAGAAAGCATGTAAAGACATGTTAAAAGTTGTATTAGTTTTGTTCCTGAACGTGAGACAAAGTTGACCTTAACTAATGGAAGGATAACTTGACAGTACATTTGAGTGAGATATTTATGACCCTAAATTGCATAGTGCTGACATTTCATTGCAAAGTGGAGGGAATTTCCAATAATCACGGCACAATCATTTCAACCCGAACAAAAAGTGACCCAATTAGGATGCAGTAAAAATATGAAAACAATTAAGCAGCAATAAATGTCATCCAGTATAATAGCTTTTTAAAGTGCTTCAGTTACATTAATGGTTAATGCCTTTGAAAGATACACCATTTGGTGTTTTATGACATATACGAATGCAAAACAGTCTGCATATTCTGGATTAAGAAATCACAGCAGGACTTCAAGTTATAAATTCTGAATTGACTTATAATGGCAGCATTTGAAATTGCACTCCTGGTACCTCCTCTTGGCCATGAATTGCAGAGAGCTGCAGTCATTGCTTTGACTGGTAGGGACTGTGGGCTATGCTTTTCAATAAGGGCAACAAACGGAAGCTGGATAACCTCCTTACTGCAGCCTCCCCACCCTCACACCCTCACCCTGTTCACTGTCACCTCGGAATGCACAGTTAGGTTACGTCCTGAAAGTTGAGATTGAAACATTTTTCTCCAAAGCTTTGAACTCGGGGGACAAATAAACATTTCACACTAGGATGCACACTGCACCGTGTGTCAGCACATATTCTGCAGTGTGCCGCTGAGTGGATATGTCAGCTGCCCATTAGACCTCACTAAAATAGAATTGCTATGAGCCTGAAGCATGAAGCATGATATTAGATAAAGTGATGAAATTTCACTCGATTAAAGACCCAGGTCAAGGACAGTTACAGGTATCTCAGGAAATTCTCTTTTTTTTCTCTGGAACGTTCTCACATTTTGATGAATATATCCCAAGAGTTTACTATAGATTATCATTCCCCCCCCTTTTTGAAGCAAATAGCTTTTCAGAAATTAAGTATTTCCATGTGGCAGAGTGATGATTGACAGGTACTTAGCCTTTCTTTCAACCTGAATAAATTTATATGCTTCATGTATTTCACAGAAGGGAAAACAAGAACAGCAAAGGCTTGTTAAAAATTAAATATACTTGCTCCATTTGTCACAAAGCAGTGTAGACGCATACTAACACTGATGCCATAATTTTATTGATATGTTTTGTATCAATATTTCATGATTTCTTCTGTAACTCCCTGGGATTATGCCAGAAATATAGAAGCATTCAAATAAATAGTTTATTTCACTGAGGGTGTGATCTGCTCTCATTATAGCTGAGTCCTCAAGAGTCAAGCATTTAAAACATCATAACCAGACGCCTGTTTATAGCAAATGTCCCCTAATAGAGAAGAAAATGTAGCATGAAAAATGTAGAAGCAAAATAATGTTTTAACTGAGTGTGTTATAATGAGGATGATGAGTATGGTTTTATTAAAAGCCTTTCAAACTACAAATATGCACTGCATACATAATAGTAAGGAACATATTTAGTTTCCCTGAAATCACTGTTTTGCAGCAAAGACACACTCTCTTGCTGCCAACAAACCTCTGGGATCTTTGCTGCATTTAATGACCCTTCCTTTTGCAAAACTTGGTATCCAAACCAATGAGTTTGGCTGGAGCCCTGGGCTCATTTGTAGATTGGTTATTTAATTTCAAAACTAGATCATTCAAATATTATGGAACAAAATATAGGTGAACTGTACTATGGTTGGGGATAGTAGTTTTGCATATATTTTGGTGCATATTTTCCAATAGAAGCTTTGAAAATATACTGTAGGTAAATATAATATTTCAAGTCCGATTATGCCAAAAGTTGTGATGATTTAATATCAACATATTTAAATAACATCCCTGCAGAATTATCAGAAAGTGACAATTATTATAAAAGTATTAAAGGTAGGTAAAAGCATAAGGAGATTGAAAATAATTTGTTGAATGCAGAATATGACAGTGCCATAGAACGAAGAAACATTCTTACCAATGCCTCATTAAGTGTCAAAATAGTGAAGTTCCAAATTTTTAGCTGTTCTGCATGATTGCACATGTTTATCATGCCTAATTGGTTTATCACCCAATTAATTCCTTTAGATTATTTGTACTAGATGCCTTTGCATCCATCACGTACAGTATAGATTTCCCAAGTAATACGACCGACTCCAGAATTTGTCCATCACCTTCATTAATGAGGACTAATATGAAGAATTCATTGAACATAGAAACATAGAGAATAGGAGCAGGAGGAGGCCATTCGGCCCTTCGAGCCAGCACTGCCATTCATTGTGATCATGGCTGATCGTCCCCAATCAATAACCCGTGCCTATCTTCTCCCCATATCCCTTGATTCCACTAGCCCCATGAGCTCTATCTAACTCTCTCTTAAATCCAACCAGTGATTTGGCCTCCACTGCCCTCTGTGGCAGAGAATTCCACAAATTCACAACTTTCAATATTTGTTCTTTTTCAGATCTCATGTGATATGTTGACTTACCTTATCCCCGTAGTTTGACCGAATCTGGAATCTGGAATTGTACTGGTATTTATTAATGAAAACGGATGTGAAATAGTCATTTAACACCTCTTGTCTTACTCTATCACGTTTCTGCCCATCTAATCCATGAAAAATGTCATCTGCTTCATGCACAGAAAAAAACTGTTTTGAAAAAGATCCCTTGTGTCGTCCGTCTTCTAATGTCCTCTTATTTATTTTGGATGTCTCTTGATCTTCAATAATACATGACTTTCAGAATATTCCTGTTTGCTGCTGTTCACAGCTTTCTATTTCCATCTCTGTGGCCAATTCCTTTCCAGGAATGTATTTACTTTCTACATCAGACTAATATTTCAAATAATTCTCTTTATCTTCTATAGTTTCTGATATTCTATTTAAATGTTTAGTAGCCAAATACTATTAAAAATGAATCACTTATGACATGAAACATATTATTGCCTTAGATTTTATTAAAGTGAGGTTGGAAAGATAGGTACCTGAGGGGCAACTTTTTTACACAAGGCAGGTGTGTATATGAAATGAACTACCAGAGAAGGTAGTTGAGGCAGGTACTATCACAACGTTTCAAGAAGGTTTGGACAGGTACATAGATAGGATAGGTTTAGAGGGATATGGGCCAAATGCTGGCAGGTGGGACTAGTATAGATGGGGCATGTTGGTCAGCATGGGCAAGTTGGGCAGAAGGCCTGTTTCCACACTATATGACTCCATGGCCCTATGACTCTACGGCTGGTTAGAATGGCTGATGTTTCCTTATAGAAGTATTAAACAAAGTATTATTTGTGAATGGTTTCTGAAGATGTACAACAAGTTAAATATTGCTGCTTTGAACTAAATTGTGTGTGATATGTGTGTCATCTGACTTTAGTTTGTCATGGCTATATAGTCAGGATGCCAACAATTTATTTCCCAATTGGCATCAATTTTAAAATATTTTAAATACAGGGGAAAATGTTGCAATATGTGAAAGAGTTAATGTTATGCTAGTAGTAGTGTAACCAGGGGTATTACAAAACAATTACCCTTGCATTCTTTAAATAGTTAAATAGTTTTACTAAGTTAGAAAGAGGAAGTATGAGTATAATATCTTCCTGTGGATGAGATATTTGCTTGCGGAGTCTTGAGATTTTGGGCACACCTTTCATTGATCCAGAGTTGTAGACACACATTAAGGGAGAACAAATCAGAGTACAAAGCTTTCTACACTCAGCAATAAGAATTGCACTAAAATATGTAGATAATTTTTATTCATTTTTATGTTTTAGATGCTGCTGTGAAGTCGCACTGTACTTCATAGTATACAGTGAGTATATTCATACTTGATCAGCTTTATTTTGAGTGTAAAGTCAGTTGGCTTCTATAGAAAAAAATGATAGGTATAAAAGTAGTGTATCTTTTTATGTTGCAAACTTTAGAATGAAAATGTTTTCCTTATTTACTTTTTATTATATTTTATTGACCTGATATTACAACTATATTTTATCATGTAATTTTGGCAGTTCTTTTAGCATATTAGCCACCTATCAGTGTAATGTTCAACTAAGTGCCGCAATAATTTGTAATGTTAATACAAATAAGATCATTGCTGCACGGAACGTGAAAGTGGCTTGAGAGATCAACAGAGTTGAGAGTTTTCATCATTTTCCATGAATAAATGATGCTGAGTGTGCAGCAGACAGTGTCAGGTTTGAGTAACATAATTCACATGCCAGCAAAAGATAAAAATGCTATTGAGCTGGGTGGATCTCCTTTTCTTGAGCCTCCCAGTTGAACGTCTTTGAAAGTAAATACAGTGTGTTATTGAACACAAGGCAATGTGAGATGGATTCCGCTGTGAGACGGAAAACATTTTTGTTGTATATGAAGGTTTAATCAGTATCTGGTTTCAGATTTGTTCTCTCCCTAGTGTTTTGCGTTTATTTGTTCAAATAATTTTAACATAATGAATCTCTTTATATAGCATTGGAAATGAGAAACTGGATATTAAGTGTTGCTTGACAGCAAAAGAAAGAATCTGTACAATGAGAGTCTTTAAACAAAAACATTGGATGATTTATCATGTGTTTTTCTGCTCAGTCTCGTACAGTGCCTACTTTGCAATGAAGTTAAATGTGGTTTTGCATAACAGATATGAAGATGAAAGCCCTTTCTTTAGTAGAATTATTGTTTACTTGAACTTGATGATTTTATATAATTAGTCTTGTCTGCAGTTTGGGGAGGCTGACTGTGCCAGTCCACTGGAATAATTCCATGTTTAATTGGTTTGCTCTTTTTCACACTGTTAACAGATTCCAGTCTGCAATATAATTATCAGGTATGGTATTCAAAAAATAAATTCTGAATGTGGAGTAGCTGCACTTCGACAGAAATATATTTCCATTTTCAGGAAATAAAAATAAGGTTACAATTGGGAGACTAACATTTTGGTTAACAGATGGCTTAAATCAAATACCACTTATATCAGTTTCAGGTCATCTTGGTGCAGCATATTAAAAATAAGCAACATACAGATCAATCCTGCACTCCCATGGGGATGAGATACAAATCAGGAATTAATGGTACATGGTCTGTAATTTTCCATTGATTAAAGTTAATGGGCAGAAAACATTGTCTGCATACCTAAAAGGTGCTCTCCGTGGGTGTTGGTCCCGAGGAGACTGGAGACAAGAGACACAGGAAAGGCACCATCATTTTACTTTAATTATATAAGAACTTAAGCATACAAGCTACATAGTATGAATGCTTAATCACTGATAAATAAAATATTTTTTCCATTTTTATTTTATTTTTTACACACACATACAAATGTACACAGGATAAGTAAGGTACAAAGCACCAAAACCTTAGCAGTTGAAATTGTATCTATTCGGAGAGAATACAGCTTGAACAATTTTCTGAGAACCTTAAAAACAGAATATTAAAATGTATATACAGGCCAGAAATTGTAATTTTTTTGCCCCTTAGGACAAGGGAAAGACAACTGAGAAGGGAAATGTATACGGCAATATAATTATTGGTTAAATTATCATTGGGAAATATAACCAATACCGAAGGTCTTGTTGTATAAGAGAATACACAGAAATCTTCCTCAAAATAGTAGCGAGCAACGTCTGGAGGGAAGGAGCAGTTCAAAGACACAAGAATATATTTTTAAATCAAATTATTGTGGAAAATTGTGGGAGTAAAAGCCTACAAATCCCCAGAACCCAATGACCTGCATCCCAACATTTTGGAGGAAGTGGCTGTCGCGAAGGTGGATGCAATGGTTAGAGCTGTTGAGAAGGTGGATGCAATGATTGTTATCTTTTAAAATGTCATATTTCTAGAATGGTTCCCACACATTAGAGGGCAGCAAATGTAATCACAATTTTTTCAAAATCTGCAAGGAGAAAGAAAATGGGGACTCACAAACATCATTTAGCCTGAAATTAGTAGTAGGTAAAATACTAGAATATGTTAATAAGGAAATGGTAGCAGATCATTTAGAAAATAATAATACAATTGGGCTAATCCAATCATTAAAAGTGAAACCTGTTTGACAAGATCAGAATACTTAAGGGAGTGCCAATGAATTTGGTGTATTTAGACTTCCAAAAGAGTTAACGTGCCATAGAAGAGGTTATTAAACAAAATATAAACACATGAGGTTATTAAACCAAATTTAAACATGTAAGGATTGTCTCATGAATGGAAAACGGAGCAAGAAATGAAGGGCTATTTTCAGCTTGGGAGCCTATGGCCATTGGAGTGCCACAGGGATTAGGTCTGAGATCCCAGCTGTTCCCAGTCCGTGTCATTGAATTGTGATTAATTTATTAGCCAAGTGTTTAAAAAAATCCAAGGAATATGATTTGCCATACAGCCATATCAAAAACTCAACAAGACACACAACTACATAAAAATTAACATAAGTCAAGTCGAAGTCAAAAGTCAAACAAACTTTATTGTCATTTAGAAATACATTGATATATGCAGTTCCAAACGAAATTACGTTGCATTTGGCTCCCTGTGCAACACAATAAATTAACCGAAGGCTAGGCATGGATGAAAAGGATAAATAGACAATGGTGGCAGCCCATTACATGGCATTCAGGAGTCTGATGGCTCGTGGGAAGAAGCTGTTGCGGAACCTTGATGTTCTGCTCCTTATGCTGCGGTATCTTTTTCCCCAGGGCAGCAGAGTGAACAGTCCGTGATGGAGATGTGTGGGGTCCTTTATAATACTGCTTATAAACATCCACCACAGCACACTGTGATGGAAGGCAATAACGTATTATCTACTTCCCTCTTTTAGGTATAGAAATAAGGAACTGCAGATGCTGGTTTACTAAAAATGACTCAAAGTGCTGGAGTAAGTCAGCGAGTTAGGCAGTGTTACGACTCCCAAAGGCTGGTTCCTCAGAGTAGCATAACAAATCAAAAACCAGGGTCGTTAATATAAAAAAAGTCTTTAATTGTAACACTAAACGAAACCCGAACCTGATTTTAAAGAACACGGTCAGGGACCAGAATTGGCTATAAATTAATATATAATGGTGCTCCAGCCAGCCCTTAATGGACTGTCGGACTGAAGACTCTAAACTGCCTATATAGCCCTAACTCTACAACCAAAAATACCCGAAAACTCTCAGGTCATCCCTTCCATCCCAATAGAACATTAATTTACAAAAGTATATCACAAATATACAAAGTGCAGTGCCATGCGGCCAGGCCTCATGCAGCTCAGCCCGGCACCTCTTCCTCCAGAGATCTATCTTGAAGAGAGAGAGAATTCTGGGAGCTTCTGCCTTTTAAAGTTCCGATGAGTCACCTGACGTAGCTGGGCCAATCGGGTACAGAAGCTGTTAACCCCTTGATTCCTGGCTCCCAGCCACGGCCTGCAGGGAAACAGAAAGGTAAGTACAGTATTCAACGGGGGGGGGGGGGGGGGGGGAGTACCTAACAGGCAGCACCTCTGGAGAACATGGATAGGCAACTTTGAGTTGGGGCACTTCTTTAGTCTGAAAACCCTTCTCCTCCAGCACTTTGTGGCTTTCATTGAATTAGATGAGAGGCTAGATGAAATATATCTGTTTTGTTGACTATACAAAGTTGTGGGCAGCTCCAGTTGTGCGGTGGCTGTATAAAAGCTATATTCAGGAGGGTAGAGTTAGGTTGGGTCAATAGCAGGTGGATTGTGATAAGAAAAAAGTGAGGTAAACGGGTGAATTAATAGGAATTTTTCAGTAAATTTCTGGATTTGAAGAGAATAGTAAGATTGAACGAGAACTTACCAGTTCGAAGGTTGATCTTTATTTTATGAGGAGTCGAAGTGAGGGATTTCGTGAAGAGCCCGCCGGCGCGCATTCTTGACATACTTCAAAGTAGCGGCGTGGAATCACAGAAACCAACAATAGAAATGACTTCGCATAGTAAGATTGAAGTGACTAAGATTACCAGATGAAGGTGATTGAGGGTTGGGCGAGGAGGGCACGAAATCCCTCACTTCGACTCCTCATAAAATAAAGATCAACCTTCGAACTGGTAAGTTCTCGTTCAATCTTACTATTTCATTTCGGAGTCACGTGAGTGACTTCGTGAAGACTTCAAAGCTTCTGTGATTACACGCCCTGGACCACGTCCATGCTGACACACCACTACCAGGGATGGATGGGAGGAACAAACTTGCTCAATAGTTCATACTGCAAAACAAGAGCATATTTATTAATAACAAATCAAAAACCCCTCATGCGGGGACATCTCCACGTTCTGACCCTGCATTCAGCACGGCTTCTGCGAACTGTAGCGGAGCAGCAACAGGCTTGTTATAAAAACGCTGGAATACAGCTTCATTAGCCCATCCTGCTGTGGCGAGAATTTGGTCCATGGGCACCTCCATGACCCTCGCCGATGACGTCGATGCAGCCCTGGTGGAATGAGACTTGAACACATTAGTGTCGATACCTGACTTACCCAAGACGACTCGAAGCCACCTGGATATCGTCTGGACTGTCACTCGATGATGAGGTCTCTTATGAGTGACAAGCAGGTATCTCTCCATTCCTCTGATGCGTGCCGTCACCTTGACATAGTGGCGGATATGTGAGGCTAAACATAGCCTAGCATCTGCGGGGTATGCCGGGAACTTCAGCTGCAGCCCTGTGCACCCAGGTCTATGCTGCTTTAGTAGCTCGTCAATGAAAAATACTACTTCTGTAGGGGTAGATGTCATTCTGTCGACACGAAGTTTATGTAGTGTCTGTACCCTCTGAGCTGAAGTCAGCGCTAGTAACATCACCAGCTTCATGGTGAGTTGGTCCAGTTGGAGCCCTTCCATGGGAGACCACGTCCTGAGCAGGGTTAATACGTCCCTGACATCCCAGGTGATATTATAGCGTGGTGTAGGCGGATTCATATTGAATATACCCCGCATGAGTCTGGACACTAGCCTGTTGGATCCTACCCCAATCTTGAGGTAGAATGATAGCGCACTTCTGGCGCTGTTGATGGCACTGTAACTTAAGTGTTCATCATGGTGCAACCCCGCGAGGAATTCCAGGACGTCGGTTATTGTCACGTCATCGTACGTGATGCGAGAGCGGCTGCAGTAGGCTTCCCACTTCTTAATATGTGAGCGGTATCTTCGCCTTGTGGACTCTCGACACGACGCCCCGATGGTATCCATGGTCCGAGCCGAGAGGCCGTATTGGACTAACGGCCTGTTCAGAACCTGCAAGCCAACAAATTTAAATAGCCATGGCAGGGATGTGGCTCCCCTGAGACAGGGTGAGTAACCAATTGTGGGCAACCCTTCAAAAGGACCCAAGGTTCGTTGAGCATGTCAAAGACCACCGGATACCAAGGCTGCGTGGGCCAGTCGGGTATAATAAGGATGCCCTTGGCAGCATCTGCCTGAATCTTTCGCAATACCCGACTGATGAGGCAAAACGGGGGGAAGGCATAGAAAAACCAATTCCCCCAGTCCAGCGAGAATGCATCTAGCGCTATTGCCCCAGGATCTGGTTCCCATGAAACGTAGGCTGGTACCTGATGGTTTAACCGTGACGCAAAAAGGTCAATGTCCGGTTTACCAAATTTGGCTGTGACTTTAGAAAAAATCTCAGGATGCAACATCCATTCAATATTGTCATTAAATTTGCGTGACCTGGTGTCCGCCACAGTATTAAGTTCACCTGGCAAATAGGTAGCTGAAATCCAAATGTCTCTTTGAACACACCAGAGCCAAATTGAGTTAGCCAATTTGTCACATGAAACTGACCTGGTACCACCCATATGGTTTAAATATGCCACAGCTGTGGTGTTGTCTATTTGGAGACGGACGTGTGCTCCAACAAGCTTGGAACAATATGCACGAAGTCCGTGGAATGCTGCCAGCAACTCCAAATAGTTAATCCCTTGAGTCAACAACATCGACGACTCAAGGGTGTCCCATCTGCCCCCACAACTAGAGCAATTATCAGTAGCTCCCCAGCCATTGGAGCTTGCATCAGTCTGTAAATATACCACCGGATTAGCCTCCCTAACAGGCTTGAATGAGTTGCTAATGTGACACACCCACCATTGCAACTCAGTTATCGCTTCGGACGGCAGCTGCATTGATCGATCATAATGACCAGCGTTCCGTTTTAACGCAGTAATTTTAGCTCTTTGCAAATTCTGATAATGCAACAAAGCCACTAGCTTGCCAATTACTGTGGCTGTATGCCGAATCGATGGTATATTGGTGCCAATTAAATCTCTGCACACCTGAGTGACTTCCTCAATTTTGTTAATTGGTATAGTTATCCTCATGCTCATTGAGTTCACCGTGAACCCTAGGTAATTAAATACCTGGGCAGGGCAGAACTTCGATTTCTCTGGATGGACAATGAATCCTAATTGTTGAAATATATTGACAGCAGCTGCAACACCCTGTTCGGCCAATTGCAGGGTGTGGCCCACAATAAAGACATCATCTAAATAGGCCGTAACTATATGATGTCGTTGTCTCAAATAAGCCATGATTGGCTTCACCAATTTAGTGAACAATCTAGGGGCTGTAGTGAGCCCATTAGGCAAAGCCTTATACTGCCAAAGTTGCCCCATCCAGATAAATTTCAAAAACCTTCTATCATATTTCTGGATGGATACTGAATAATATGCATCCCTCAAATCGATGCATGCCATAAAGCAACCATGAGAAATCAATGACTTGGCTGTTTCAAACGTATCCATTTTAAAATGAGTATATGTTACAAACGTATTCAAATGGGTTAGATCAATAATGACACGACAGCCTCCATCCTTCTTCGGTCTAGTAAATATGTTCGAAACAAATTCAATTGGCTCATGCACCGTTTTCTCAATCACACCCTTCTGTTCCAGACTTAAAATTTCCTTATAACCTGCTGCCTGTTCTGCAGCAGACAATTTAAACGTACGACCAGGCATGTGCTGGGATGGAGGAATGTCGCCATTAATAAACTCAATTTTATGCCCCTGAATATTCCGCAACACATACTCATCACCAGTAAAATTACCCCATGCACCCAAAAACAACCGTAAACGACCACCAACATGGGAAGTTAAACAGAGAGAAAAAAGAGAACCAGACCCCCTCACCTCCGTGGTTACCGGCGGTCCTTGACACGTGTGGGTGGCCATGGAGGTGCTGGGTTGGCTTGAGGGCGCGGCGTCTTCAATTTCCACCAAGGTCTCTGCTGACCCTGTCCTAAAAAAGACCCTTGGTGCTGGTTCTGGTGCTGTTGTCGCTGTGGAGCTAGAGGGTGAGTCCTCGTCGAGGCACTGGCCGACCCTCGTGAGCGAATGTATGGAGCTTTTGAGCCTGACGGTGTGGGGGCACTCTGAGAGCGCATGATCCCCACCGTTTTGGCTTGTTCGTCAAGCTCTTTGACTCTCTTCGAGAGGTCCTCACCAAAGAGCTGACGGGGCGGCGGCGGCGGCGGTGGTTTGCACAATCCTGCAAACTTCGGGTTGAGTGCTGGGCGGATGCTGTTTTTGCGAAACCCGTTGATTTCGTGCTGGGTCGCGCACAATAGGGCCAGAGCATCTTCCTGGTCCAAATTCAGTTCGTCCCCGTCCACCGACCGCGCAAAGGCGGTAATACCGGCCGTGAGGAGTTTCAGGATCTGCTGCAATTTTAGCTCCTGTTGACGGATAGCCGCACTGATGTTGCCCCATATTGGCGTATTGACCACAGGCACGTTGAGGGAGTTGCAGTTTGATGGAGCCTTGTGACGGCTCATAGCCTGGATGAGGACTTCTTCCTGCAGCACCTGATTATTAAGAAAGTCCACTGTGGCTGCCAGCTTCGTATTTAGAGGAAGACCAGATGAATGTGGGGCCGCGAATTTGGTCGCCACATCCAAGAGTTCCTCCGCCGGCACCTCCAACGGAGGTGGTACGGGATCCACCAGAACCTCCTCCTCCTGCTGCTCCAGGCTGATAGTAGATGTTGGTGAAGACGCCCTGTGCCTGTTGCTGCCCTGCTGTTGTTGACGTTGAAGCAGGAGCTCCAGCAGCCGCTCCATACGGTCAATACGCCCTTCACCCTGAACACTCAGGTGGTCGGAGTCCTCCGGCTCTGAAAAGAAAACCGGGCTCCTGTCATCGGCCCGCACCTTGTCGAAGCCCTGCCGGTGCCGGTAGTTGTCGCTAACAGCCGCCGAGGCGAAACTGCGCGATTCCTGCGCGGGCGTGTTCAACCGCCTCCGTTTAGCGGGAGCTGAAGCCGCTGCCACTAAGGACACTTGCGGCGTGGTGTCGGCACCAGCCGAAGCATGGCTGCCTGAAGCCCGCGCAGTCTTGCCGGCTGCCCACATCGTGGACCTTGCCGACGCATGGTCTCGCCCACCCATCCATGGGGGGCTCGGCGACCGTGACGAGACCCGACTCAACCGACCCGTCCCGGCGTCGAGAGTCGGGGTGTGCCAGCTGGACCTCACAGCCGCCCCGGGTCTCGCCCTGGAACCTGACCGCTCCTCCGCGGCAGGCAATGCCTTAGCCCTGACAGGGTTAGGCTTCTGGGCTCCTGCCCTCCCCCTTCTCGGAGGGCTGAGTGGAACAGGCCGTGCAACGGCACGTGCCCTGCTCGAGGTCGCCAGCGAGCCCGCTGACGACCTGACTGCCATGGCAGGGTCCCCCTGCTCTGGCGGCACACCACACTCCTCCTCGTCGAACTCCTCCGAGCTGTGGTGTGCTGGCGGATCTGGACCTGTAAACACAGGGCTTACCCACATCTCCGCCTGAGTCCCGGCCTGCGTTGCAGGTACTGCCGATGGTAATGGCCCCGGAACTGTTGGCCGTCGAATTCGTCCAGACATCCTCCGGCCCTTGAAACTCCCATCCATGTCCTTGCTGCAAGACATAATCAGACAACAAGGACCACCAACTAAAGGTAGAATACTTACCTCCGTGGCCCCTTATGAAGGGCTGGCGAGGAGCGCGCTCCACCGCCAGCCGTCGCAGCAACGCGGTACGACGATATGTCGAGCATGCGCGCCGGCGGGCTCTTCACGAAGTCACTCACGTGACTCCGAAATGAAATTGAAGGTTATGGAGCTCATGCAGGAAAGTAATGTTGAAGCTAATAATCAATCCCGATGTTATAAAATGGCAAAAGTGTGCAAGGATTCTAATGGCCCACTTCTCCTTCTAGCCCTTATACATTTCTTTAGTTTAGAGATACAGCGTGGAAACAGTACCCTTCGGCCCACCAAGTTCACACTGAACTGTAATCCCCACACATTAACATAATCCTAACACACACTAGGGACAATTTACATTTATACCAAGCCAATGAACCTACAAACCTGTACGAGCGGGAGGATAACGAAGATCCCGGAGAAAACCAACGTGGTCACGGGACGAACGTACAAACTTCGTACAGACAGCACCCACAGTCTCAGGCATTGCAAGCGCGGTAAAGCAGCAACTCTACCGCTGTGCCACCGTGCCGCCCATTCTATGCCATATTCTATATTAATTATTTGTCCAGTGATAGTTATTAAATCTTGCATCATCTTACATCTAACTTTTAAATGTAATTCTTCCTGGCTTTTTAATGACTCAGAATAAATAAGTGTGAATATTTGGTGCCCATATTCTACCTGAAGAATCGCAGTCGGCATAGAAAGGTCAAGTTCACATGCTATGATCAAGGGTCTCAGTGTCCAAATTGTAATCACTTACCATTATTGCACTGAGGTCTTTGATTTATTCTGTGAGAGTGTTTAAATGCTGCTAGGGTTTGCAGACAGCATTGAAAAATGCTATGAATTTCATGCTATGAATATTTTGCTAGGACATAGGTTTAAGGTGGGAGGGGATTGATTTAATAGGAACCTGACAGGTAACTTTTTCACACAAAGGGTGGTGATGTATGAGCTGCCGGACGAGGTAGTTAAGGCAGGTACTATCACAATGCTTAAGACACATTTGTACAGGCACATGGATAGGATAGGTTAGAGGGGTATGGGCCAAATTCAGGCAGGTGGGACTAGTGTAGATGGGACATGTTGGATGGTGTGGGCCTAAGGGCCTATTTTCACACTGTATGACTATGAATTCCATTTACTCTAGCATCGGTCTAATCCTACATTTTATATGTATGCCGGGTCTTCCACGTGTTTTTTTTTACTCTGTCCAATCTCAATATAATGTATTTATCCACTGGAACTGAGAGTTTAACATGGAATTAGGCTACTCTTAATTTATACCAAGTTGCATAAGATGTTTAATTGATGTACAATGTTTTCATCAAGCTGTGCACTGAAGCTTGGGCACATAGTCACCCTTGGTTATGTGAATCTGATGTCAATCATCAGTACTGCACTGATCAGGCAATCGGTTGAAGTCTGACCCAGGTCTGTTTCTCTGTTGCAATTACTTTTAAAAGATCTGCCCTTGGTACATCAGATCTGTGCCGAGCAGTCAATTCAAGCCACACAGATGTGTCTCCTTTCTGCTGCAGTAATTAGTGAACTAAAGACGGCAGAGACCAATGGCCAATTAAAGCAACCGTAAAAGTACAAGCAGCTTTAAGCCAATTGATCTTCTCTTCTAAAAATGTTGAAAAACTGCTCATTTTGTGGAATTTTTTTTTCTTTTGTGATTTTGGAAGATCTGTATAGAATTGATTATGTAATTATACTGTTTTTTTTTGTGCTGGTTGAGGGGAGAAATTAAATTTGAGACTTTTAATTGTTTTGCATCAAAACTTCAATGACATTTTGCAAACACATTCTCAACACATTTTGTGTGCATTTTGCTGATCGCTTGTCTAATGGTAACTCAACAAGTCATATATAAATAATTATAGACAGGATGTATGTTAATTGAAGCTTATGGATGAAATTAAGGTACTTTGTGGGATTTACTTGATGCCACTGGAAAATAAGGTCAGATATGGAGGTGAATATCAGGCATCAGGCCTTGAGGACCTGGATAAAGTAGTATACATGTAAATAGCTCAATAATTTCATAAAGGGGAAAAGGCATTTAATGCCACATTCCAATTACTGCAGAAGCAGAGTCGCCCATGCTGTTTAATGCTTTGCAACCTCACCACTCACCTATTCTTTCTATCAATCAGACTTGGGACTATCAGTTTCATGCTCCACCACTCCCTTACATACTTACAAGTACAACACGACTCAAACTCACACACCTCACTGCTTGTTTACAGAGCCAACTGTTCAATCAATTCCCATGTACTTTCAAGCCAAGTGCAACTTAATGGTACCAGTAGCAGCAAACTGGTTGTGGTCACCCATGTTTTTTTGGCGTCACTTTAGTTCCCTGGAATAGAGAGATTGCCTTCTAATTGGAATAACCTCTGTTGAATACATGGGCAGCTGCAGAGGTGACAGTGACATGGTCTTCAGGAAAATAAAAAACACTGTGGAAGCTGGAAATCTGAAACAGAAACAGAAAATGCTGGAAACAGTCAACACATTGATCAGCATCTGTGGAAAGGAAGCAGAATTAATGCTTCAGGTCAACAAACCTTCATAAAAACTGAAAAGCTCTGGATAGTTCTCAATTCTGATTATATGATCAATCCTTAGAGTGTTTGCCATGCTAGATTCAACTTGAGTTGCAAGCAGTAAGCACCTATCAGAGTACCACTTCTCAATGGTATGCACCTCCGCACATATTGCTCCTCCCATTCCTGCACAAATGCAGACCATAATGAACAGGCCATGGTTTTGGAAAAGGAGGATGAGGCCCCCGCTAATATTCATTTGAATTAATTTAGACCTATATTAGTAAGGTCAAAAGACTCTGCAATATTAGGAGGCATCCTTATATTTGGTTGAGTAATGGTGTGTGATTAACCAATGACAATGCATCATAGAGGTAATGAAAACACTTCAGCTTCCTTTCAGGATATTGTTAGTCATTTCATAGCTATTGACACACTTAGGAAATGCATTCAATGCAGTAATCAGGAAATGTGATAGGCATCTTATGCTCAAAAGCTCTCAAATTTGGCATGGTCATGATGGGTGGAATGGCCTTCACTGTTGTTTTCTTTGTTGTTATGACCGAAGATAAACGTATAACCAGTGATAATAATCAGGCAACTTATTTTAGCTTTGTTTTGGCTGAGGTATAGATATCAGACTGAAAATCAGGGACAGTTTCTGAAGAAGGGTCTCAACCCGAAATGTCACTCATTCCTTCTCTCCAGCGATGCCGCCTGTCCCGCTGAATTACTCCAGCTTTTTGTGTCTATCTACAGTTTCCCTATTGTTCTCTGAAGTATCATCATGAGATAAATTATACACAATTAAGAGATCAGATGGAGTTTGTGTAAGGTGTAGTCCAAAAGAGTTCTTCCATTAGTGTTTCAGTCTCTCAATACTAGATACTAGATTGGACTGTTGGTCTTGAATTTTTTGGTCAGATCATTATATTGGACCATCAACCTAAAACGGTGAGAGCCCTCCCAACAGAACCAGAATTGAACCAGATCCTCTGCCTCTTGCAAAGACACTATTCCCTTCTCTCAATTTCATTGTCCTTGCCGCATTTGCTTCCAAGATGGGGCTTTCTATTCTGAGACAGAGTAAACGTAGATCCCCCTGCTGTCATAGATGGGTCCCGCATCTGCATCTCCTCTGTGTCCCTTGTGCTACTCTTGCTCCCTTTCCCCCCAGGATGGAACTAGGATAGAGTTCCCCAGGTGCTTTCCTTTCACCCCAGCAGCCTCCACAACCAACACATTATTCTCCAACATTTCCGTCACCTCCACTTCCTCTGCAACTTTTTTCACTCATCCCTTCCCACCCAAACCACCCCCTCCCCAGGTACTTCTCCCTGCAACCCCAGGAGATGTAACATCCGTCCCTATACCTCCTCCTTCACCTCCTTCAAGGGGCCCCAGCAGTCCTCTCCTTTAACATATCTACTGCATTTGGTGTTACAGACACGGCCTCCTTTATATCGGCATGGCCACGTGTAGACTCGGTGACCATTTTGCCGAACATTTGCGCTTGGTCCATCAAGGCTTGGATCTCCTGGTTGCTAACCATTTTAATCCCTCCTTTTCCATTACTGACCTTTCTGTTCTGGTCCTTCTTCATTGCCAGAGTGAGGCCACATGAGGAACAGCAACTCATATTCTGCTTGGTTAGTGTACAAACCAACGTACAAATACAGAATTCTCAAATTTTAGATAACTTGACAAATCTTAACCCTATCTTCTTGCACCCCCCACTCCCTGTGCCCCACCTGGACTCATACACGTTTTTCCCCTCTCTTTCCCCTCCACCTCCATTCCTTCTTCTGACTTCACAATTCTCAACACTTCGATCATGTCACAACTTTGGTCTTTCATCTCTGGCCTTTGTCCACCCATCTTCCAAAACCCCGCTTACCCATGTCCATCTAATACTTGCCATGCTTTGTCCTGCCCCTCCTCTCTTCCAGTTTTGTTTCCCCCCTCTGCGCCATCACAATCCGTCTGAAGAAGGGCCCTGACCCAAAACGTCACCTATCTATATTCTCCAGAGATGCTGCCTGACCTGTTGAGTTACTCCAGCACTTTGTGTCTTTTATTTCTAGAATATTCTCTTAGTGCTTTCAAAGTGTGAACAGTTGCCTTGACAAATTATTTTATTTTGGAAGATAATTCTCTCAATATGCATCCTAGGTTACCTTTGTAAAGTGCATTATAAACCGTTTAATTTATTCAATGGAATTGAATTTCAGGCAGAGCGCAACACATTGATGTGACTAGAGTCAGCTTACTAACCAGAAATAATTTCTAAGCAAATTGCTATTGTCCTCTGAACAGCCTGTCAGTGTGCTGAGGTTAAGATCATTCATGACCTTATTGAATGGCAGAGGAGGCATGTGGGCCAAATAGTCTCTATGTTCTGTGTGTTGCAGTGTTTGTGGTATTCAAACATGGCACATCTCCTTGGCAGCATTGTCAGTGAAGCAAGTTTGCTTGTTCTATGCATCACGCCCCTCCTCACCACACCCCGTCCTCAGTATCTTCCCAGTCACACCCAGGTGGAATAGTTGCTATATTTTGGACTGCAAAATTCCACAAGCTTGTGCACTCGCAGACTATTATGTGCAATGTGTACATGAATAGGAGAGGTTTAGAGGGATATGGGCCAAACACAGGCAGGTGGGGTTAATGTAGATGGGGAATGTTGGTTAGCATGAGCAAGTTGGGCTGAAGGGCCTGTTTCCATGCTCTATGACTCTACAACTCTGAAGATCCAAGTGAAGATGCCTCTTGATAACGATGGAGGAAAACGTGCTGATGCTGGCGATGGGAATTTATGCCATAGACCTGGGAAAGGCTTTGTCAAAGGCCAGCAAGACTTGAATTTATTCACCACAAAAAAGGAATAGATTTGGTGATGTTAATTGCATTTTTAAAGTAAAACATTTCCATTGGAGAAATTTTAATGTGCCCAATATATCTAATAATTGAAGAAATTGTTACATGAAAAGAGATTTTCAGGGTATGTTGAACATGTGAATAATCATCATGATGCACTAATGAATAATTTTACATTCGATCATTTTGTAGTTTGGTTCCTGAGGGGGGAGAAACTAATTTAAATTTGCACAGAACAAAAGAGCATTAATAAGTGATAATGCTTTTGTGAATTGTTACCTCAATCATTCTGTTAACTTCCAACCCCTTATAATCCCTATGTGTACTTTTTCTGAAAATGAAGATCATGTAAAATTCAAATGAGCTTAATGTAAATCAGCCTCACATAATCCAATGTTAATTTTGGTGTTCTATTTCCAATTGTCCTAATAATAGAACTGGCAGTGAATTATGTTTCAAAATAATCTTTGCGCTTGTTTCATTTTTGCAGCAAGATTTGTTTGATTTTATTATTGCCATTGAAATACTATCAAGGTCAGGGAATGAAAAAGTTGCAAACGATTTGATAACAGGTTTCCCATTGAGCTACCCAGATAATCTGCTGATCACTAACTGTATCATCAGCTTAACATGGCAAGAAATGAGGCTCAAGTTGCTATCAGCAGGCCAATGTCTGGTATCTGAGCTGAAGGCAAAACTAGACTAACAATGCAAAGGATATTCAAGGCAATGCTGGCGGCCATGGTATTGTTCGCTTCAAAAAGGTCATCTTCAATATGGAGGAGACTTATGGCCATTGAACAACATACAAAGGGAATACACATTTCTGATGATCTATTCTGGACTCAGCACATTGATGCAATTACAAAGAATGCTCAAAAACACATCTACTTGCTCAGAAGAGGTTTGGCTTATTGTCATATATGCTATTGAACTTCTAAAGGTAAACCAGTTACTACCATAGAGTAAATAGTAACTGGTTGCATCACAACCTTGTTGGGTAACTCAAACACCCAAGACTGAAGGGAGAGGTTGCTGACTTGGCATCAGGTTACATGGTTCCCAATCTGCTTCCTGTACTCCATCTCATCATTATTGATATCCGGCTCACTACAGTGGTGTCACCTACAAACTTGTAGATTGAGTTGGATTGATATTTGGCTGCACAGCCATAAGGAGTACAGTAGGGGGGTTGAGAACGTTTGCTTGTTGGGCACCAGTGTTGAGGATTATCATAGAGGATGATTTGTCACCCATCCTCGCTGATTGTGATCTGTTGGACAGGAAGTCAAGGATCTAGTTGCAGAGAGCAGTATTTCATGAGTTTGGAGATGTGCATCCAGAGCACAAACCATTTTTTTTCTGACAGGTGAGCCCCAGGTTCCGAGCCAAGGTCTGTAGTATCATAGAAATACAAATAAAGTATTTTATAGACTTTATATCTCTATTTAACAGATCTAAGCTACATTTTAATATAAAATTGCATACATGTACAGTGGTTTGCAAAAGTATTCATACCCCTTGAACTTTTCCACATTTTGTCATGTTACAACCACAAAAGTAAATGTATTTTATTGGGATTTTATGTGATAGACCATCACAAAGTGGCGCATAATTGTGAAGTGGAAGGAAAATGATACATGATTTTCAAATTTTTTTACAAATAAAAAACTGAAAAGTGTGGCGTGCAAAAGTATTCAGCCCCCTTTACTCTGATACCCCTAAATAAAATCCAGTGCAACCGATTGCCTTCAGAAGTCACCTAATTAGTAAATAGAGTTCACTTGTGTGTAATGGTAAATGGTAAATGGTAGGGAATTGAAGAATACAGTTGAACAGAGGGATCTGGGAATAACCGTGCATAGTTCCTTGAAGGTGGAATCTCATATAGATAGGGTGGAAAAGAAAGCTTTTGGTATGCTAGCCTTTATAAACCAGAGCATTGAGTATAGAAGCTAGGATGTAATGTTAAAATTGTACAAGGCATTGGTGAGACCAAATCTGAAGTATGGTGTACAATTTTGGTCGCCCAATTATAGGAAGGATGTCAACAAAATAGAGAGGGTGCAGAGGAGATTTACTAGAATGTTGCCTGGGTTTCAACAGCTAAGTTACAGAGATAGGTTGAATAAGTTAGGTCTTTATTCTCTGGAGTGCAGAAGGTTAAGGGGGGACTTGATAGAGGTCTTTAAAATGATGAGAGGGATAGACAGAGTTGATGTGGACAAGCTTTTCCCTTTGAGAATAGGGAAGATTCAAACAAGAGGACATGACTTTAGAATTAAGGGACAGAAGTTTAGGGGTAACATGAGGGGGAACTTCTTTGATCAGAGAGTGGTAGCGGTGTGGAATGAGCTTCCAGTGGAAGTCTTGGCGGCAGGTTCGTTGGTATCATTTAAAAATAAATTGGATAGGCATATAGATGAGAAGGGTATGGAGGGTTATGGTATGAGTGCAGGCAGGTGGGACTAAAGGAAAAAAGTTGTTCGGCACGGACTTGAAGGGCCGGGATGGCCTGTTTCTGTGCTGTAATTGTTATATGGTTATATGGTTATATGGTTAATCTAATCTCAGTATCAATACAGCTGTTCTGTGAAGAGGTTTGTTAGAGAACATTAGTGAACAAACAGCATTATGAAGCCCAAGGAACACACCAGACAGGTCAGGGATAAAGTTGTGGAGAAGTTTAAAGCAGGGTTAGGTTATAAAGAAATATCCCAAGCTTTGAACATCTCACGGAGCACTGTTCAATCCATCATCCGAAAATGGAAAGAGTATGGCACAACTGCAAATCTACCAAGACATGGCCATCCACCTAAACTGACAGGCTGGACAAGGAGAGCATTGATCAGAGAAGCAGCCAAGAGGCCCATGGTAACTCAAGAGGAACTGCAGAGATCCACAGCTCAGGTGGGAGAATCTGTCCACAGGACAACTATTAGTCGTGCACTCCACAAATCGGGCCTTTATGGAAGAGTGGCAAGAAGAAAGCCATTGTTAAATCAAAGCCATAAGAAGTCCCATTTGCAGTTTGCCACAAGCCATGTGGGGGGGACAGCAAACATGTGGAGGAAGGTGCTCTGGTCTGAAGCAATCAAAATTGAAGTTTTTGGCCTAAATGCAAAACGCTATGTGTGGCGGAAAACTAACACTGCACATCACCCGGAAAACTAACACTGCACATCACCCTTCCCCACTGTGAAACATGGTGGTGGCAGCATCATGCTGTGGGGATGCTTTTCTTCAGCAACGACAGGGAAGCTGGTCAGAGTTGATGGGAAGATTGATGGAGCCAAATACAGGGCAATCTTGGAAGAAAACCTGTTAGAGTCTGCAAACGGCTTGAGTGGGGCGGAGGTTCACCTTCCAGCAGGACAAGGACCCTAAATATACAGCCAGAGCTACCATGGAATGGTTTAGATCAAAGCATATTCATGTGTTAGAATGGCCCAGTCAAAGTCCAGACCTAAATCCAATTGAGAATCTCTGGCAAGACTTGAAAATTGCTGTTCACAGATGCTCAGGAGCCATTGGTGAGGGAGGAGCGACGTCCGAGCGGTGAGTGTAAAAACCCAGCACGGGGCTTTGTTTTTACAGAGGCCCAGGAGCCGTTGGTGAAGGAGGAGCGACGTCCGAGTGGTAAGGGAAATACGTAACGTTCTAAATACGTAATGTTCTATTCAATTAACTGGGCTTGAGGAAGCCGCTGATTGGTGGACTTGAGTACGCAGCTGATTGGCAGTCAGATTCCAGCATTTTGTAGTGTAATGTACTTTGTATTGTATATTGTATTTTGTGTTGTATCTAGGGTAAGGGAAGTATGAGTGCCAGGGCAGCTTACTGTTCTGGATGTCAGAGAGTACACCAGTGGCTGTACACCTCGGAAATAAGTACTCCTGTTTGAGTGCTGTTCGGGGGGACAGCCTACCTGGGGGTAGCAACAGCAACCTGGCCTGCGGTACAGACACTGGCCCTGTTGCTCAGAAGGGCAAGGAAAAGAAGATGAGGGCTTTAGTAATAGGGGACTCTATAGTTAGGGGGTCAGATTGGTGATTCTGTGGTCGCAGTACGGAGACCCGGATGGTAGTTTGCCTCCCTGGTGCCAGGGTCCGGGATGTGTCTGAACGTGTCCAAGATATCCTAAAAAGGGAGGGAGAGGAGCCTGAGGTCGTGGTACTTTTTGGTACCAATGACATAGGTAAAAAATGAGAAGAGATCCCGAAAGGAGAATTTAGGGAATTAGGAAGAGAGTTACGGAAAAGAACCGCAAACATAACAATCTCAGGATTACTTCCTGTGCCATGCGACAGTGAGAGTAAGAATGGAGCAAGGTGGAGGATAAATGCCTGGCTAAAGGACTGGTGCAGAGGGCAGGGATTCAAGTTTCTGGATCAATGGAACCTCTTTTGGGGAAGAAATGACATGTATAAAAAGGACGGGTTGCACTTGAACCCGAGGGGGACCAGTATCCTGGCAGGGAAATTTGCATAGGCTACCGGGGGGACTTTAAACTAGAATGGTTGGGGAGAGGGATTCAAATAGAGAAAGCCAGTAGACAGGGTCTGAGGCAGGAGGTAGAGAAGGGAAGCACTCAGACAAAACATGTAGGGGGGAAAGAAGAAAAAAATAATAAACAGAGAATAAGAGGTGGTGGGTTTCCAGGGCAAAAATCAAAAGGGACCACTTGTCAACATAATTGTATGAGGAGTAAGAGTTTTGTAAGAATAAGCCTGAAGGCTTTGAGTCTCAATGCAAGGAGCATTTGTAATAAGGTGGACGAGCTGAATGTGCAGATAGCTATTAATGACTATGTTACAGTTGGGATCACAGAGACTTGGCTCCTGGGGGACCAAGGCTGGGAGCTGAACATCCAGGGATATTCAATATTCAGGAGGGATAGACAGAAAGGAAAGGGAAGTGGGGTAGCGTTGCTGGTGAGAGAGGAGATTAATGCAATAGAAAGGAAGGACATTAGCATCGATGCATCGATGGAATCGATATGGGTAGAGCTGCGAAACTCTATGGGGCAGAAAACGCTAGTGGGAGTTGTGTACAGGCCACCTAACAGTAGTGTTGGAGTTGGGGATGGCATCAAACAGACAATTAGAAATGCGTGCAACAAGGAATGTGTCCAAATCTGAGAAAATACATCCTTGCCATAGAGGGGGTACAGAGAAGATTCACCAGACTGATTCCTGGGATGTCAGGACTTTCATATGAGGAAAGATTGGATAGACTCGGCTTGTACTCGCTGGAATTTAAAAGATTGAGGGGGGATCTTATAGAAACTTACAAAATTCTTAAGGGGTTGGACAAGCTAGATGCTGGAAGATTGTTCCCGATGTTGGGGGAGTCCAGAACAAGGGGTCACAGTCTAAGGATAAGGGGGAATTCCTTTAGGACCGAGATGAGGAAAACATTCTTTACACAGAGAGTGGTGAGTCTCTGGAATTCTCTGCCACAGAAGGTAGTTGAGGCCAGTTCATTGGCTATATTTAAGAGGGCGTTAGATGTGGCACTTGTGGCTAAAGGGATCAGAGGGTATGGAGAGAAGGCAGGTACGGCATATGAAAGTCCTGACATCCCAGGAATCAGTCTGGTGAATCTTCTCTGTACCCCCTCTATGGCAAGGATGTATTTCCTCAGATTTGGACGCATTCCTTGTTGCACGCATTTCTAATTGTCTGTTTGATGCCATCCCCAACTCCAACACTACTGTTAGGTGGCCTGTACACAACTCCCACTAGCGTTTTCTGCCCCATAGAGTTTCGCAGCTCTACCCATATCGATTCCATCGATGCATCGATGCTAATGTCCTTCCTTTCTATTGCATTAATCTCCTCTCTCACCAGCAACGCTACCCCACTTCCCTTTCCTTTCTGTCTATCCCTCCTGAGTTGGATGATCAGCCATGATCACATTGAATGGCGGTGCAGGCTCGAAGGGCCGAATGGCCTACTCCTGCACCTATTTTTCTATGTTTCTATGTTCTATGTTTCTAAGGGTAAAACAGTTATAATGGGTGACTTCAATCTACATATAGATTGGGTGAATCAAATGGGCAGGGGTGCTGAGGAAGAGGACTTCTTGGAATGTATGTGGGATAGTTTTCTAAACCAACATGTAGAGGAACCAACGAGAGAGCAGGCTATTCTAGACTGGGTATTGAGTAATGAGGAAGGGTTAGTTAGCAGTCTTGTTGTGCGGGGCCCCTTGGGCAAGAGTGACCATAATATGGTTGAGTTCTTCATTAGGATGGAGAGTGACATAATTAAGTCAGAAACAAAGGTTCTGAACATAACCAAAGTAACTTTGAAGGTATGAGAAGTGAATTGGCCAAGATAGACTGGCAAGTGATTCTTAAAGGATTGACAGTGGATGTGCAATGGAAGGTATTTAAAGACTGCATGGATGAACTACAACAATTGTTCATCGCAGTTTGGCAAAATAATAAATCAGGGCAAGTAGTGCATCCATGGATAACAGGGGAAATCAGGGATAGTATAAAAAAGAAAGATGAAGCATACAAATTAGCCAGAAAAAGCAGCCTACCAGAGGACTGGGAGAAATTCAGAGTTCAGCAGAGGAGGACAAAGGGTTTAATTAGGAAAGGGAAAATAGATTATGAAAGAAAACTGGCAGGGAACATAAAAACTGACTGCAAACATTTTTATAGATATGTGAAGAGAAAGAGATTAGTTAAAACAAATGTAGGTCCCTTGTAGTCAGACACAGGTGAATTGATCATGGGGAACAAGGACATGGCAGACCAATTGAATAACTACTTTGGTTCTGTCTTCACTAAGGAAGACATAAATAATCTGCCGGAAATAGCAGGGGACCGGCGGTCAAATGAGGTGGAAGAACTGAGTGAAATCCAGGTTAGCCGAGAAGTGGTGTTGGGTAAATTGAATGGATTAAAGGCTGATAAATTCCCAGGGCCAGATAGTCTGCATCCCAGAGTACTCAAGGAAGTAGCCACAGAAATAGTTGATGCATTAGTGATAATTTTTCAAAACTCCTTAGATTCTGGAGTAGTTCCTGAGGATTGGACGGTAGCTAATGTAACCTCACTTTTTAAAAAAGGAGGGAGAGAGAAAACGGGGAATTACAGACCAGTTAGCCTAACATCGGCAGTGGGGAAACTGTTAGAGTCAGTTATTAAAGATCGGCTAGCAGTACATTTGGAAAGTGGTGAAATCATTAGACAAAGTCAGCATGGATTTACGAAAGGTAAATCATGTCTGACGAATCTTATAAAAAATTTTGAGGATATAACTAGCAGAGTTGATAAGGGAGTGGATGTGTTATATCTAGACTTTCAGAAGGCTTTCGACGAGGTCCCACAAAAGAGATTAGTATACAAACTTAAAGCACACGGTATTGGGGGTTCAGTATTGATGTGGATAGAGAACTGGCTGGCAGACAGGAAGCAAAGGGTAGGAGTAAACAGGTCTTTTTCAGATTGGCAGGCAGTGACTAGTGGGGTACCACATGGCTCAGTGCTGGGGCCCCAGCTATTCAATATATATTAATGATTTGGATGAGGGAATTGAATGCAACATCTCCAAGTTTGCGAATGACACTAAGCTGGGGGGTAGTGTTAGGTGTGAGGAGGATGCTAGGAGGCTGCAAGGTGACTTGGATAGGCTGGGTGAGTGGGCAAATGCATGGCAGATGCAGTATAATGTGGATAAATGTGAAGTTATCCACTTATGTGGCAAAAATATGAGGGTAGACTATTATCTTAATGGTGGCAAATTAGGAAAAGGTGAGATGCAACGAGACCTGGGTGTCATGGTACACCTATCACTGAAAGCAGGCATGCAGATGCAGCAGGCAGTGAAGAAAGCAAATGGTATGCTAGCATTCATAGCGAAAGGATTTGAATATAGGTGCAGGGAGGTTCTACTGCAGTTGAACAGGGTTTTCGTGAGACCACACCTGGAGTATTGCGTACAGTTTTGGTCCCCAAATCTGAAAAGTGCATTCTTGCCATAGAGGGGGTACGGAGAAGGTTCACCAGACTGATTCCTGGGATGTCAGGACTTTCATATGAGGAAAGACTGGATAGACTTGGCTTGTACTCGCTAGAATTTAGAAGATTGAGGGGGGATCTTATAGAAACTTACAAAATTCTTAAGGGGTTGGATAGGCTAGATGCAGGAAGATTGTTCCCGATGTTGGGGAGTTCCAGAACAAGGGGTCACAGTTTAAGGATAAGGTGGAATTGCTTTGATGAGGAAAACATTTTTCACATAGAGAGTGGTGAGTCTCTGGAATTCTCTGCCACAGAAGGTCGTTGAGGCCAGTTGATTGGCTATATTTAAGAGGGAGTTAGATGTGGCCCTTGTGGCTAAAGGGATCAGGGGGTATGGAGAGAAGGCAGGTACAGGATACTGTGTTGGATGATCAGCCATGATCATATTGAATGGCGTTGCAGGCTCGAAGGGCCGAATGGCCAACTCCTACACCTATTTTCTATGTTTCTATGCTCTCCATCCAATCTGACTGAGCTTGAGCTATTTTGCAAAGAAGAATGGGCAGAAATTTCAGTCTCTAGATGTGCAAAGCTGGTAGAGCCATACCACAAAAGACTTTCAGCCGTAATTGCAGCGAAAGGCGGTTCTACAAAGTATTGACTCAGGGGGGGTGAATACTTTTGTACACCACACGTTTCAGTTTTTTATTTGTAATAAAATTTGGAAACCATGTATCATTTTCCTTCCACTTCACAATTATGCATTTTCCTTCCACTTCACCAGCACTTTGTGTTGGTCTATCACATAAAATCCCAATAAAATACATTTACTTTTGAGGTTGTAATGTGACAAAATATGGAAAAGTTCAAGGGGTATGAATACTTTTGAAAGCCACTGTAAGCCTACAAATAACAAACAAAATGTGTAGATCATCTCTGAAAAGTACATTGTTACAATACCACTTGTTTTAGTGACTGAAATGAAAAAAAAGTAATTTAATTAACTAGATCCTGGCAAACCAATAACCAATCAAGAGAAAATGTAATCAGATTATTTAGTTTTTTATAGATCAGTTTTCTTGGCAGGGGAGGCCAAGGAAACTGTGAGATGCTGCTGGTATCCCTAGCCTAGAAGGAGTCAGACTCACCATCATGCATCGCTATGGCCATCTGTACCGTTGACATTGCTGACGCAATTGACTCGGGTAACTCCGGCACACTTGCACATCAGAGAATTGTGGACGCAGCCCAGACAATCACACAAACAATCCTCCTTTCATTTGACTCCATCTATACCTCACGCAGCCTCGGCAAGGCACATCGGCATAATGAAGACTGAGTTGCATCCCGGCCACTCCCTCATCTCCCCGCTCCCATCAGGCAAGAGGAATAGAAGTGTGAAAACGCACACCTCCAGATGCAGGACCAGCTTCTTCCCAGCTGTTATCAGACAACTGTACCATCTTACCAACAACTAGAGAGCAGGCCTGAACTACACTCTACCTTATTGGAGGCCCTTGGACTATCTTTGATTGGACTTTACTAGATTTGTCATTCATGTTATTCCCTTTATCGTGTATCTGTACGCTGTGGATGGCTCGATTGTAATCATGAATTAGGTTCAGTTCAGTTTTATTTGTCATATGTAGGTTAGCACAGAATGCTACAGAATTTGAATTATGAGTCGAGGACTTTCAACCAGTGAAAATGTAAATGTCTATATTTACTCTCTGGGATACAATTTTTACTTCCTTCTTTCTTGTAATGCTTTGCTTGTCCGGGGTTAGCTTCAGCCTAGATATCTTAAAAGTAGAACAAACAACTGTACAACTTTCAAAGAAGGGAGCCACCCTCAAATTGATCTAAAACTTTAGTTAAGGAACACTTTGGAAGTTTTTTGTTTTGTAATGCCTGCGATCGTACTCAGTTGGGGAAGAAGATCTAGGTTTTTGGGGGTTAAATGTTTTTTTTTGTTATTGTAAGGGGATGAGGGAATGTTTTGGGGTAATGGCAGCTTATTCTTTGATTGTTACAAATGCACTCGACTTTCTTTTTTTTTCTCCTCTTTTTTTTCCCATTGTGGGCACTCACATGCAGCCTTCGCGTTGTTTTGGATGGCAGACCCTGTATGTATTTTTGAAATACATATTTTGAAATATGGCTAATGGTGATATTGATGGAGGCTTATAACTGTGAGGTTTATATCTTGGAATTTAAAGGGGCTTAATGCTCCTGTTAAAAGAGCTAAAGTTTTTTCTCATCTAAAACACCTAAAAACAGATATACTACTTTTACAAGAAATCCACTTAAGACTGCAAGATCATAACAGACTGCGTAAAACGTGGGTTATTCAGGTCTTTCACTCCAGATTTAATAGCAGGTCCAGGGGTGTGGCAATATTAATCGCCAAAATAATACAATTTACACCGTCCGACGTGACCCTAATGGCTGGTTTATTATAGTTTCCAGGTGTCTTTTTCAAAACCCTGTCATTTTAGTGAATGTTTATGCCCCTAATTGGGATGATGTTCACTTTGCAAATAAGGATTTGTCATTAATACCCAATCTGAACACGCACCAGTTAATTTTTACAGGAGACCTGAACTGTGCTATTGATCCACTGCTTGATAGGTCTAGTTCTGAGGGGACACCTTCTGGTATATCAAAGACCTTCTCACTGTTTATGCAACAAAATGGTTATGTGGACCCCTGGAGATTCCTGAATCCAACGGCTAGACAATACTCTTTTCTTTTCTCATGTTCACCATTCTTTTTCCAGAATAGACTATTTTTTACAGACAGCCCCTTCATTCCTATGGTTAAGAAAATTGAATATACTGCTGTAGTAATATCAGATCACTCGCCTGTGATACTGGACCTAGGCTTTCCTTTAAACATTAGAGAACGACCTCTCTGGAAACTCAACCCCCATTTGCTTTCCAATGAAAAACTTTGCAGTTTTGTATCGGCTAACATAGACACATTCCTCAAGATTAATAAAACGAGCCTTTAAACCGAAACTTTAAAAGTTTACTTGAGAGGTCAAATCATATCTTATGCTTCATACGTCAATAATGAATGCAAGAAGGAAATGCAAACCCTGTCCTCTTGGCTCTGGATAGGCAATATTCTGAAGCACCCACCACCCAATTATACAAAAGCCGTGCTGATTTACAAACAAAATTCAATCTTCTATCTACTAATCAAACAGAACAACTAATTCTCAGGACTCGAGGTCTTTATTATGAATACGGTGATAAGGCGAGCCGGCTTATGGCTCACCAACTGAAGCGTCAATCCGCATCACGACTTATTCCTCAGATAAGAGACATACACTGAGACATAACAAGCAATCCAAAAGAAATAAACAATACTTTCACAGCCTTTTATTCTTCTCTTTACACCTCAGAATTCCCCTTAGATACAATGAATATGGAAAATGTCTTCGACGATTTGGAAACACCCACTCTGGAATTAGTAGAGGCAGAAGATCTGGACCAGGCCCTTGGGCAGGAAGAGATTAATAATGCCATTATGGCAATGCAGAGTGGTAAAACCCCGGGCCCTGAAGGCTACCCATTAGAATTTTATAAGAAATTTAAGGATAAGCTCACATCAGTTCTTTTAGAAATGTTTTAAGAATCTTTGGAAAATGGTTCATTACCCCCCACCCTTTCACAGGCATCTATTTCACTTCTTCTTAAAAAAGACAAGGATCCGACTCAATGTGGATCATACCACCCCATCTCACTTTTGAATGTAGATGTAAACATTTTGGCTAAGGCGCTGGCTTGCCGTTTGGAATGTCAACTTCCCAAAATAATCTCAGAAGATCAAACAGGTTTCATTAAAAATCGTCATTCCTTTTCTAATATTCGCCGGCTGGCCAGTGTGGTCTATTCACCCAGTGCTTCTCCGCGCCCAGAGGTTGTTATCTCTTTGGACGTGGAGAAGCCATTCGATCGAGTGGAGTGGCCATATTTGTTCAGAGCCTTGGAGAGATTTGGATTCGGCAAAAAATTTGTAGCCTGGGTTAAGCTCTTATATCATTCACCTTTAGCATGTATACAGACAAATTATTTGCGATCTGATTATTTTCCATTAACACATGGCACTCGTCAAGGCTGCCCTTTGTCTCCGTTTCTTTTTGCGATTGCAATTGAGCCTCTTTCTATTGCACTTAGGTCAACCACATTATTCCAGGGCATTAGGTGAGGAAACATGGAACATCATGTGCCTTAATATGCCGACGACCTCCTTCTTTATTTGAGCAATTGTCTCCTTGTTAAATCAGTTTGGAACTTTCTCTGGCTATAAGCTAAACCTCCAAAAAAGTGAATGCTTTTCCATCAACCTTAGCCTTACAGATCGGACAGGAATCTCTGCCCTTTCCCATATCTCAAGAAGGTTTTGTATATCTAGGAATACGCATTACCCGCTCTTTCACATCCTTGTTTGTAACTAACTACACGCCTCAAGTTAGCCACATTAAGGCTGAGAGATGGCATAGTCTACCTCTCACTATGGCTGGGAAAGTGCAGTCGGTGAAGATGACTGTACCTCCCAGATTTCTTTACTTGTTCCAATGTTTGCCGGTCTTCCTATCCAAGGCATTTTTTAACTCAGTTAACCAATCTATAACCTCCTTTATATGGGGTAACAAGGTTCCAAGGGTCAATAAGTGTACTCTCCAAAGAGGTCATGAAGTAGATGGACTGGGCCTTCCTAGCTATATTCATTATTACTGGGCATCCAATATCCAAAATATATTATTCTAGCTCCACCGACCAGATACAGACTGGAGTCTCCTTGAGTTACAGTCTTGTTATTCCTCGTCTCTCCCAGCTTTACTATATTCCTCCCTGCTGTAAGTTATTGGGGCAAATCCTCCAAAATTATGGAAGAACTTGAATAAGGACATGGACATTTTAAAAAGACAGATTTGCTGGCTGCAACGGAAAAACCTGCAATCCACAGAAAGACTCAGTTTCAAGTTTCAAACCGTCTGGTCCGTGGACTTGGACATCACACAACAGTGTGAACAAAGGCAGAGACGGAGATAACGAGATTTTCTTGGATACACAAAGGAAGGAACCAAGCCTCAGCAGACGATGGTAAACAGGCCAGCAACAAGCACAATCACCATCGTGGATGACCCATCCATCGAGACAATAGGAGCCCATCCAGGCGATGGGATAACGATCAGGCTGAGGGATCATGACATCAGCAAACCCCTTATCATCGGAAGCCTATTGTTCATGCCAGATCGAAACTGGGAAACATCAAAAGAAGCCCTTTTATCCAGAGGACCACCTGGGGGGTTCAAAGGAATCTCAGGTATAAAACAGGAGTCCAGCCAGAACTCGCTCTCTGCTCTTTTTGGTTCTTCCTGCTCTGCTCTGCTCTTGTCGGCTCTTCCTGCTCTGCTCTGCTCTTGTCGGCTCTTCCTGCTCTCTTTCTGCTCTACTGGACAGCTCGTGAGCCTGCATCGACTTAGCTGTGAGTATCCTGGTGACTTGGTGAAATTCCCGAAATAGGATAGGATGTTGAGTAAATAAAGGGAAAGGGGAGTAAAATATTGTTAAAGTAAGTTTTACGACGTGCCCGATAGTTTTCCTTCCATAGTCTTAGTTTAAAGCATAAAGGCCCTGTCTCACGGTGCGAGTTGACACACGAGTGACCCAGAGTGACAGACTCGTGGTTGTGTACGATATTCCAAGTTGATGTGCAAGTGTTTGTGGCGAGTTCCCACGGGTATGGTAATCTGCGATGTTCCGAGATCGTCTCCAGAGTTACCAAGTTCCCCTCCCGTTTGCTCTTGAGTTACCAAGTTCCTCTCCCGCTCAGGGCGTGTGTTGTTGCTGCAGTCCGGGATTCGCATTTAAAGCACTCGGTTATTTTCAGCAGTTCAGGCGAGGACAGGTTTGGGGGGGGGGGGGGGGGGGGGGCGAGGGATGGTGGAATTGGGAGAAGGCAAAGACTATGGGTGGGGAGGAGTGAGAGGGGGGCTAGGAACGGCATCTGCGAAACGGGTAGTCAACCTTTAGGGTCCCGGCCCGAAACATCCCTATACATTTTATGATTTCCCTCCAAAGATGCAGTCTCCCGTGGTTTGTTTGCACAACTCTCTTCCCTCTCTCTCCCAACATTGTGGGGGGGGGGGGGGGACGACAAGATAGTTTAAACGGACCTTACCCCCACTTCATGCTTCTGTTGCGCATAATTCAGCAGTAAAACCTCTCTTCCCCTTACCCAGCGACGCCCGATTCCTCGCACCCCCACAAGTTCACATCGACGAGGGAAGAATGAGCGGGTAGTCTGAAGAAGGGTCCCGACCCGAAACATCACCCATTCCTTCTCTCCAGATGCGATGCCTGTCCCGCTGAGTTACTCCAGCATGTTTGTGTCTATCGTCGGTGTAAACCAGCATCTGCAGTTCCTTCCTACACACGGACAGTGAAGTGCCTCGGCCAAATTAGGAACATTAGGATTCTCTGATGTGAAAGTAGTCTGGTTTGCGTTTCTTACACTTGATCATATCCGAAACTAAAGTATAGATAGACACAAAATGCTGGAGTAACTCAGTGGGACTGGCAGCATCTCTGGAGAGAAGGAATGGGTGGTGTTTTGGGTAAGTCTGAAGAAGGGTCTCGACTCCATTCCTTCTCTCCAGAGATGCTGCCTGGTCCGCGAGTTACTCCAGCATTTTGTGTCTATTAAAGAGTTCCCACGGTAGACGCACGGATCACTAAAGTTAACGCACGGGCCACTACGATATTACAACAAGTTTAAATGTTTCAATTTTAAACTTGACCATGAAATTTGACTCGTGGAAAAAGTCAAACATGTTTGACTTTTTTCACGAGTTCACAAGTTTCACGGGTACCTGCCGTTAGCGCCACGAGTGGACAAGTTGATCGCGCGAGTTCCGACGTTCCCGGTACGTTGGCTGTACGTGATCACCACGAGTGAAAACTCGGGGTCACTCGTGGGCCAACTCGCACCGTGAGACAGGGGTTTAAGTTTAACCACGTATTATGTAGTGTTGGTGAGATTCGATTTCTCATTGTTTAATAAAGCCTGTAAATTTAGACTTGCTTTGAGTCCATCTTGGTTTCTGTTTTCTCTCATCAGCACACTCTGGTCAATTCAACCTTTTATCATATCCCACCATAATTCCGAGGTATAGAACCTAGGGGAATCCCTTTTGCGGGAAACGAAAAAGACCCCTACACTGCCATTGAAACCCTCTTGATTTACATCCAACCCTGTCGTACTATCCACCATCAAAATTTTAAATCAATTTTGTTGTCATTATAAGTTTACATCAGCATCAGTTCTGGGTCCCATTCACAGTAACCATTTATTCCCCCCCTCCACACTTGACTCAACCTTTAGACAGTGTGGTTTGAATGGTCTCATGTGCATTAAGGATTTATACACTAACAACATATTTGATAGTTTGGATAACCTACACAGAAAACATGGCCTCCCACATAATCATTTCTTTAAATATCTTCAGGTCCGCCACTTTGCCATGAAAAAAATTCCCTCTTTTTCTGATCTACCACCTGTCACAGAGTGTTGGGCAAACTCACTCTTACCTTTGCAAATAAAGAACTGATCTCTGTAGTATATTCTCAACTGATGTCTTTAGGAGATCAAAACCTGAACAAAGTTAAAACTAGGTGGGAGGACGAACTTGGTATAGATCTGTTTGAGAAATGCTGGACAGAAGCACTGAAAAGAGTCCATTCCTCATCATCATGTGCTAGATTGGGGCTCATACAGTTCAAAGTTTTACACAGGGATCGTTTAAGCAAAGCCAGGCTTGCTGACATATATCCGGCACAGACGCTGGCTGCGACAGGCGCTCCTTCTCTCCAGCCAATCTAGATCATACATTCTGGTCTTGCCGCAAACTTGGTAACTACTGGGCAGTGGTTTTCAAAACCATCAGTGAAGTCCTTGGAATGACAGTGAGACCTCGCCTGCTTGTAGCTGTATTTGGTGTGGCAGATAAAACCTTGGGTTTAAATACAACCCAGTCTGATATCATTACATTTACATCACTTTTGGCCCGTAGGAGAATCTTGCGGGTCTGGAAATCTACCACTCCTCCATCTGCTGCTGCTTGGCTGGAAGACGTAATGTTTTTTTAAGGCTAGAAAATATTAAATTCACATTGAGGGGGTCTGTGAAAATGTTTTATTTGAAATGGGAACCTTTTTTAATCATACTTTGAGGGTCTAAAGGAACTACCTATTGACTGAGGGCACTTGACAGTGTGTGGGGATCCACCTTTACTCTGTTTTGTTACTTTATTATTGTTAAAATGTGCATTTGTATTTTTGATGTGTTTGTATTGTAAACACATTAGCTGTCAAGGGGTGTTTAAGGAGGGTGGGAAAGGGTTATTTTGTTTTATATATAAAAAACAAAATGGAGGGAAATGTAATGCACTACGTCAGATGTACTGTTTTTTTTTCCTCCAATAAAAATAATAAAGAAGAAAAAAAAACACAGGGTCAATGGAACAATGAAATGTGTTTGCCTTTCTGCCGACTGGTTAGCCCACAACAAAAGCTTTGCACTGTACCTAACAACGTGACAATGAACTAAATTCAAAATCAAATCTCAGTTGCTGGTAATGAGGTCCTTAACCTGCTTCATGGTTGGAACTATGGCTGTGGTAGTTGGCTGATTCCACTGATGGTCTCTTTTGCTACATGTCGGCATTTCAAGCAAAGGTGATTTTGTCCCTCAAGTATAGGTGTGGCTTCCTGCTGAGCACTTATCTCCCTACCTCACATTCCAAGTCTTGCCTTATTCCAGTGGTGGTGCTCATTCCAGTTAGCCTTGGGGAAACTGGTTTGTACAAAAGTCTTTGAATTATCTGACCTCAGCATTAGCCGTGCCTCGCTGCAAACTCTTGAGCCAAAACACCTATGAAGGACACCAAAGCTGTACACAATTAAAGCAAGCAAGAAAGAAGAAACCTAATGAAGATGGTGAGCTTTTAAAATAGCATTGGGGGTGTTTCTTGCCAACTACGAGTATGAGTTTCAGAGAGATGTTAGCTCCAGGACGGCAGCATTTGTGTCAAACCAGCAGAAAAACGGATTGAATTGTCCATTCTGCCTGCCTCTGTAAGTCTTTAAAAATGTGAGCTGCTGTACCCAATTTCTTGCCTCTAATCTCTCAGTTCCAGGACTGTTATTCCTACACGAGCTGTTCATCACCTGGACTCTGCAGACGGCAAATAATTTAAACATTTAGATATTGCACAGACTGTATTCATTACATTTAAGGGGTGTGTTAGTTATCAGGGGACAGTATGCATTTGAGATAGGAGGTAAATCATTTAAATGGTTAGTGTGCCACCAACGTCACTATTCAGCTAAAATCATTTGATTCTTTGAGAGACATCAATTCTTCTACAATGGCAAAGTAAGAGAGATTTATTGTAATTCCAGAAGGAAGCAAACAATGGACAAAACTCTGTTTATAGAAATAGCCTGTCTTTTGTCAGCTTTCTCTTTCTTTTCACAAACCATTTGAATGGATGCCCCAGAGGGTCTTTTGAATAAATCTGTATTGTGACCTAAACTGCAGTCTGTGGCCTACATTATGAGAGAAATAGCCAGAGACCTGCAAGTTATTTTGTGTGCACAGTCTCAATATCAATATTGGAACAATTGTAATCTATCTATTTGTGAAACAACTTTTGAACCGCAGAATGGAAATATTCAAACAGATTCTTCAAACTTCACAAACCAAATAAAATCAATGTTTTTGTTTGTTTAACTGGTGTACGTAGCGCAGATGTAAAAAGCAAGGTTAAAATAAGTTTGCCTGCTTGTTCATAGTGCACTTTCTATCATGTGTAGAAAGGAACTGCAGATGCTGGTTTAAACCAAAGATAGACACAAATGCTGGAGTAACTCAGCAGGACAGGCAGCATCTCCGGAGAGTAGGAATGGATGACATTTCGGGTCGAGACTCTTCTTCATGCATCATTAAATGGAGATAAAATTAGTTTTGCTATTGAATGAATAATTAAAATTATAAAATTGAACAAGAAGATACATATTGTGTTCTGATCATTCTGCTATATTATAGGGGGATCTAGACTATCTACATAAAGTGTAGATAGGCCTCACTCTGCCATGTGTAAATTGGAGGAAATGCACCTCATATTTCACTTGGGCAGCTTACAACCCAGCGGTATCATCGTTGATTTCTCTACTTTCAAGTAATTCTTCCCCCCCCCCCCTTCCTCCCCTCCCCCCAGTTGCCCTACTAGTTTCACTTCGAATCCTTGTATCCCTGTCGTTAGCATATCTTCCCCATCCAACAATGGGCCATAAGGGGCTCCAAGGGTGGCGCAGCGGTAGAGTTGCTGCCTTACAGCACTGACAAAGCCAGAGACCCGGGATCGATCCCGACTACGAGTGCTGTCTGTAGGAAGTTTGTACGTTCTCCCTGTGACCACATGGGTTTTCACCAAGATCTTCAGTTTCCTCCCACTCTCTAAAGACGTACAGGTTTGTAGGCTAATTGGCTTGGTATAAAAGTAAAATCATCGCTAGTGTGTGTAGCATAGTGATAATGTGCAGGAATCACTGGTCGTGGTGAACTTGGTGGGCTGAAGGGCCTGATTCCGCACTGTATCTCAGAGACAAACTACACTAATCCCTTCCTGAGATCATCTGTTGCCATCCCTGTTTTGTTCTGGTCTTTCCTTGCTTGTTTCCTCCTCCACCACCTTTATCTTTCGTCTGAAGAAGGGTTCCGACCCAAAACGTCACCTATTCCTTTTCTTCAGAGATGCTGCTTGACCCGCTGAGGTACTAGCATTGTACCTATCTTCGGTGTAAACCAGCATCTGGAGTTCCTTCCTACACATAGAAGTTAGGATGTTATATTACAGCTGTCCAGGGCACTGGTGAGACCACAAATGGAGTTTTGTGCTCAGTTTTGGTCACTCTGCACTAGGAAAAATGTTATTAAGCTGGAAATAGTGTAGAGGGGATTTACAGGGTTGTTGCCAGGACTTGAGGGCCTGAGTTATAGGGAAAGTTTGGGAAGGCTAGGGCTGTATTCCTTGGAGCATAGGAGGATGAGAGGTGATCTTATAGTAGTGAATAAGATTATGAGGGGGGTAAATGTACAGAATCTCTTACCCAGACTTGCGGAATCAAGAACCAAAGGACATAGGTTTAAAGTGAGAAGGGAAAGATTTAATAGGAATCTGAGAGGCAACTTTTACAGTGGGTATATGGAATGAGCTGCCTGAAGAGTTGGATTGATAAATTAGGGAATGCTTTAATGGAAGAATTTTTTTCAGACCACATGTAAAGGAAGCATGGGAAAAAGATAGTTGTTCAGAGGGCAAACATTTGAAGGTTCTTTAGGTGGGACCTCGTTGATTGTTAAATATTGTACACTTTCAGCAGCTGCAGGTTGTATGCATCAGGTCTTCATCTCAGTCAGTACAATCACCAGACTTTATTGTTATCAGAAGCAACGAGGATTATTTGTAGGTATGTTACAAAACTTACCTTTAGAGGTGCTGCAGTTCTGGCCGTGTGCGCGACTGTGGCACCTTTAAGGGGGGGGGGGGGGGGGGGGCGGCGTTAAAATGTAGCTTTTCCCTTGGATTCCAGAGCTTTCTGTTGTCGGAGTGCGATCTATTTCTGGAGATGCGTTCCGACTGCCGGTAAGTCAGTTTTTTTAAATAAATAGCCCGACTACTTAATCACTGCAGTAAAATAAAAATTAGCTCCTAATGCCGTGAACGCCGACAATGGGGACCGATTTTACGTAGGGGACAGGTAAGTGAAAGCTGTTTATTTTTACATATAAACTTGCTTTTTTAGGGAACTTTAATCAATATTTCATGTTGCGAAACGGTGATTTAGCCCCCATACGAACCGGCAGAAAATTTCCTGCCGATATTGGGTTTAAATTCACCGCAACCGCAACGTTCCAATACAGCGCGTTCCAGAAAATCCCACTCGCAAGCTGTTTAAAATACCCATTAATTTACAGGCATTAAACACTGAATTCCTTCAATTTGGCTTATAAATTAATGACAATTAGATTTAAAAATCATATTATATTGTGAATTATTGTGTGACTGTTAATTGGACACAGACTTTAAATTTTTTTTAAATTTTTCTTAAGAAATGGATAGATGTTTAGATCTAGTAATTGAATTTTGTAATTGGCTACAATTGGGTAACTAACTAATTATATGCTTTAATTTCAGGTCATCCAAGTAAGATTGTTTCATATTTGTTTCAGAATACTTCAATCTATAATAACTGAAATTTTCTTTAAGTTCTCTTAATTTTTAAGGAAGTTATGGGCTTTTGACTGTCCTCGATCACAACTTTTGTGTTAAGTCAATAGAAAAGCAATAGAAAGCTAATTTCCGAGTATGAAAATGGCCATAACTTTTTTAATACTGAAGATATGAAAGTGAATTAGGTGTCAAATTAAACTTATTATTATGCTTTATCTGATGGGATAAATTGCAGACTCGATTTTTAAAATCTCAACATTTTGTAACATTGCTATTATTTGTTTTGTTTCCACACATTTCTGTGAGCTCTATTAAGAATGAAATGAGCTTTAGTGGGATCTCCGCACTGGTTGGGAGATATCATTTAAATCATTACACCCAGTACTAACACTTTACATTTTACCAGTGTGGGATCTTACTCTTATCTCGTAGGCAGAAAAGGCTGCTAAGAAATGTCCAGATTTTTGTTAGAGTAGATATTTTTGTTGTCCAAAAGCACCAGAATCAGGTTAACAGCAAGGTATGCAGATAGCAACTATGCATCCTAAGTTGTTGCTTCATCAATTAACATAGACAAAATGGTGCGGTGCATTTTGAACGTATAATGCATCTTTATGGATTACAGTCATTGGAGTGGTGAGTTACAACCAAACATTAATTGAATGCAACGCAATTGATATGTTGGCAGTGTGGGTAAGAAAAGCAGCACCTTCCATAGTGTCCAACTAATACACACCTTTATGTAGTCGAAGTGATGTGTTGAGCAAAATATATATGGTTGGAGTAACACAGTGGGTCAGGCAGCATCCATGCAGGGAAATTAATAGATAATCATTCAGCTCGGGCACCTTCTTCAGAAGCATTTTGTTTTTAACTCACGTTTCCTGTGTCTGCGGTCTATGGTGTCTCCCTGTGAAGTTGTTGCCTTTGAGAATGTGGATTTTGTCACTTGCTTGATACACGTGTCTTCTGCAGTCTTGCTGATCTAACAGAAGTCTCCTGCAAAGATTCAGGATTATGAAAGCTTCATGCTGTGGTATCTTTCACTTTTACAGGAAGAGCCATTCCTGTTCTTGATGTTATATGCTGGCCATCCTGCAGAGATGGTACAATTCCTCGATGGTCTTCATTGTAAACGGAAGTAGGTTTATTTTAACCCCGCCAGGTCCCAGTGAAAGGAGCTCGATGTTGCTGGAAGGGGCCATATTACTGCAGATGTTTGTCATCCATTCATGAACTCTCCTGCCTCCTCTGATTCAACTAGTGGGAATGGAACTCCAAACAGCATAGATAACTTTACTGTGTTGCACAGCAGAATTTAAATGGCAGCAGCAGCATCTAAGAATAATTGAAGTATTGCCAGAATATCATGCGATATGAAAAAAAAGGAAAGGATCTAGAAAGTAAAATGGATTAATGTGTGAACCAAAATGCAAATGTGAAAAATATGAAATCTTGCCATACTGCCAACTAAACAATGCTCTCCACATAAAAAGCCGGCTAAGAGCCAGAGGTTCCATCTAACTATTTTATGTGGGTGAAAATTTGGCCTGACCTCATGAAATTTTGCAAAATGCAGACAATAATTGTTTTTAGAACATGGATTCAATGTATCTAATGGATTCATTAGAGATTTGTTATTTTCGATAAAATAACAAGAACTTAAATATGGAGGATGGACTTGAAAAACCTCCGAATAGGTGTTTGATTTTAAATGCAGGAATCAATCCCCAGTTTCTTCACAATGGCGTGAGGCTTTCACTAAAATACATAGTAACTATTCTTCCACACATTGATCACCCATTCAGCGAGTTCCCAATCCACAGTCACTCCTACAAAGTTGGCAAATGTGATTTTGTTCTCCATGATGCAGCTCTTTGTTATTCTGCTTCTATTTTTTGCCTAACTTCCTGCAGGAAGCAATATTGTTTTGTTTTGTTTTTTTTTAATTAATTTTATTAGAAGCAATTGTACAAGGATAAGACGATCGACATAACAGTTATACAATTATTGTACTGCTTCATTTTTAAGCTTATAACCCAAATTTAAAAAAAAGAAAAAAGAAAAAAAAAGGAAAACAAAGAAAGAAGAAAGAAAAGAATGAAGAGAAAAGAAAAAGTAAAATACAAAAGAGCAGGAAAAAGATAAGATCCCTAAGCTACCAAAGAAGTGCAGGGGAAAATGAAATAAATAAGAAGAGATGGAGATATACCTACCCCACCCCCCCCCACCCATCCCTGCCGTCGGATTTAAATTTAAATTTGCGTTCAACCATGGAAGCAATATCTTTTAACTATTAAAACAATGTTAACTATTGTTTTGCACTTTTTTTTGTTAACTGTATATCTGGAAGTGAGTATGACCAAAACATTCATCATAACCACAATATCTGCTTTTCAGTATTTTGAAGGCAATAAATAATATTGCTAAAAGTAACTGATTACAGAAGCTGGAAATCTGAAGTGAAATCAAAATTACGGGAAATAATCCGCAGATTAAGCTGCATCCGCAGAGGAACATCATTATCAATTGAGGTTGATGGGCTTGCTTCAGCAATAGCTGTAGATGGGGCCTAATTGTGGTGTGGCATGGCTTTGCTTCCATGTGGAATTACACTGTTTCTTGGTGTCATAAACACAGTGACTTTGTTGATCCACTCTTTGCATAAATTTAACAGGGGTGAGCAGGAGGATCTGTTTATGGACCAGATTCCTGGTCTACAATGAGTCTACCACTTATGTTTACTTTTGCTCTTTCCTGTGAGTTGCTTTCATGGACATTAAAATGGAGTTTCCCCCTGCCTGGTGGCATAACATGAACACTTTGTGTGGTAGTAGAAAGGATATGCAGTCCAGGATTTTCTGCTGTTGCTTGTCCTGGCATAACAAAGAAGATAGCCTAATTACATGCCCATATTATAATTGAACTAAAAAGTAGTATTTGATAAACAGCTCAAGAAGCTACAAAGCACCACTACCTTACTAAAAGGATAAGGAACATGGCTGCTGGGCTTCATTATGCTTCTTTTTTTTAAATTCTCCACTCTGGGACAATTGAATCTACGTTTTTATTTATGCCAGAAATATCAGGTTTCTAGGTCATTGAGTGATGGGAAAATAGGGGCAAAGGCAATCCTTTGTTATTCCCTGCAAAGCACTTGACAATTTTATTGCATACATATCCATATACACTCCAGCAATCTTCCCAATTTAATATTTGTACAGCTGGCAATAAATGCTTTGTTCAAAAGCCATACTAAACAAATAATATTCACTAGTGGCAGTGTGGTTTGGAGTGTGTGGGTGGAATATTCCTTTTATATTTAAGCTTGTTCGAGATTAGTTATTCTTAAACTCATCTTTGTTTGTTTCTGTGAGCACAGTTCAAATTGTATAGTCTATTTACATTTGCAGAACAGTACACATGAAATAACTAGGTCAAGTCTTAATTTGACATTTCTCTAGATGAAAAATTGACGAACACAATGATTATGTAATCAAAAAGTAATGATACGTTGTTTCTGGTTATTCCTTGAAGGTTTATTTAAGAGTCAAACCCGAAATTTGGGCAGGTTTCACCTTTTTGAGGCACTCCTTATTAAATCTTTGAATGCTAAAATCATTCCTATTACCCTTCTCTGAACTCTCAACCGAGTCCAATGCCAGTAGTAGTAAAACATATGCATTAGCTAAACATTAAAAAAAAAATTGTTGCTGGTGGTGAAAAAAAATTTGCCTCACGGATTTGTGACAATATGAATGTGAACATTTTTCACCATTCATTTGTACAATATATATTTAATGACATCTAAAGCAGTGAAAAAATAACATTTGCTTATTTATGCATTTATTGGTTAATAATCAGCCAACAGGAACCCTTTATCAATATTTTCTAATGACCAATAAATAATACCCAACTAATGTTAATGCTGGCCATCAAGTTTATAAAAATAAGTAAGCCGCCTTCAAGCGACCACAACTTATTGATTGCAGAGTGCTGGCACGCCACAAGTCTCCATGACAGTTACATTAAAGGCGTCAAAAATATTGGCGGTTTAAAGTTTATTGGTTGAATAAATATTTAAAACCTTTGCACAAATTAGTGCACAAAACTAGTTTACCATAAAGAACAAGGACATATGGTGAATTGAAGATGAAGAGTCAGGCAGAAAACATAAATATGATCATTCATTGCGTCTAACTGATTTTTTTTTTACAGAACAGTGCAGGTCCTCTGTCCTCTACCTTCTCGCTTATCATCCATTTCCTCTCCTTTCAGATCTTTTAAAGGAGTAATGGCAGTGTACGCAGCATGTGCATTGGCTGATCTACTGTCTAATTATTATGATGATAGATGATCACAAAAGAAAATAAGCATGTCAGACCATACTGATTTATGGGATTTTAGCTTTCTCTTTTACATTTTTGTTCTCTACAATCATGCTCTCTATCACTGCTGCTTTGAAATCATTCCGTTTGAAATAACCTATTGTGCACTGAAACGTTTTCATAGTGAAGAAAGCAAAAAAAGTGTGGATGTAAGGACTGGGTGGTTTAGTGAAATTAAACACTGTCCTCGCTTTGGCTGAGTTAAAAGTAGAGGATTGCAGTGACAACCTTTTTCTGTGCTTTATGGTTTTAAGCGAAATATTTCAGTGCATGTTAAATCCAGGAATTCACGCTTATGAGCCAACAATGTAACACTGCCCATAACTCCTCATTCATTGATTCTAAGATCAGACACCAAATTGTCATAAGGATGGCAAATAGATTTGGAACAGCAGAAGAATATGTTGTATATTAGTACGATTATCTGCTGAAAAGATGAATATACAGATGTCATTCCCTTAATACATGAGCAATAAAATGGAAACCCAATGAATATCAGCCATAATAAAGAGCTACAGTTGGTATCATAATGGAAGATATGTAATATTCAGTGCAGATTAGATTGTGATGGAGCTTTGATGTTTGTGTACGATAAAGCTTTGGAGGTGAACATTGAAAGCAGATAACTTGGAAGGTAATGAAGATATGATTAATAGGTTTAGCAACGACGAATCCCTGACTTTTGAAGGTGAAAACTTTTGGTTTTCTAAATGTACTAATGTGAAGCTTGAAGCTGAACTTTGGGTGAAGGAGAATCTATAGAAGTGGGGAATTCATGATGGTTGAGGTCTGGTGGGGATTAAGCAGACTATTTATGACAGCGCTAAGCTGCACAAAGTGTTGTCAACATTAAGTTTGAGCAAGTGGTTGGACGGTGCAAATATATATGCGGAGTTTCAAAGGTAGCCAATATTTGTGTGGAAACTAAACACCACCTCACGACTTATCAGGTTGGCTCGGAATTTATCAGAGAACCAGATTTCACTGAGCTGTTGCAACAGAGGTGGGGCAAAAAGGGTGTAGTTTATGTAGTTTTGCTGGGCTACTTATTAGCAACAGATAGTATCCAGCAGGGCAGGCAGCATCTCATGAGAACATGGATAGACAACATTTAGACAATAGACAATAGACAATAGGTGCAGGAGTAGGCCATTTGGCCCTTCGAGCCAGCACTGCCATTCAATGTGATCATGGCTGATCATCCCCAATCAGTACCCCATTCCTGCCTTCTCCCCATATCCCCTGACTCTGCTATTTTTAAAAGCCCTATCTAGCTCTCTCTTGAAAGCATCCAGAGAACCTGCCACCACCGCCCTCTGAGGCAGAGAATTCCACAGACGCACCACACTCTGTGAGAAAAAGTGTTTCCTCGTCTCCGTTCTAAATGGCTTACTCCTTATTCTTAAACTGTGGCCCCTGGTTCTGGACTCCCCCAACATCGGGAACATGTTTCCTGCCTCTAGCGTGTCCAAGCCCTTAACAATCTTATATGTTTCAATGAGATTCCCTCTCATCCTTCTAAACTCCAGAGTGTACAAGCCCAGCTGCTCCATTCTCTCAGCATATGACAGTCCCGCCATCCCGGGAATTAACCTTGTAAACCTACGCTGCACTCCCTCAATATAAAGAATGTCCTTCCTCAAATTAGGGGACCAAAACTGCATACAATAGTCCAGGTGTGGTCTCACTAGGGCTCTGTATAACTGCAGAAGGACCTCTTTGCTCCTATATTCGATTCCTCTTGTTATAAAGGCCAACATGCCAGGCTTTCTTCACTGCCTGTTGTACCTGCATGCTTACTTTCATAGACTGATGTACAAGGACCCCCAGATCCCGTTGTACTTCCCCTTTTCCCAACTTGACGCCATTTAAATAGTAATCCGCCTTCCTGTTTTTCCTACCAAAGTGGATAACCTCACATTTATCCGCATTAAACTTCATCTGCCATACATCTGGCCACTCCCCCAACCTGTCCATGTCACCCTGCATTCTCATGGCATCCTCCACACAGTTCACACTGCCACCCCGTTTTGTGTCATCTGCAAATTTGCTAATGTTACTTTGAATCCCTTTATCCAAATCATTGATATATATTGTAAATAGCTGCAGTCCCAGCACCAATCCTTGCGGTACCCCACTAGTCACTGCCTGCCATTCTGAAAGGGACCCGTTAATCTCTACTCCTTATTTCCTATCTGCCAACCACTTCTCTATCCATGTCAGCACTCTACCCCCAATACCATGTGCCCTAATTTTGCCTACTAATCTCCTATGTGGGACCTTATCAAATGCTTTCTGAAAGTCCAGGTACACTACATCCACTGGCTCTCCTTTGTCCATTTTCCTAGTTACATCTTCAAAAAACTCCAGAAGATTAGTCAAGAATGATTTCACGTTTGTAAATCCATGCTGACTCGGACCGATCCTGTTACTGCTATCCAAATGTGCGGCTATCTCATCTTTTATAATTGACTCCAACATCTTCCCCACCACCGATGTCAGGCTAACTGGTCTATAATTCCACGTTTTCTCTGTCTCGCCTTTCTTAAAAAGAGGGATAATATTAGCTACCCTCCAATCCACAGGAACTGATCCTGAGTCTATAGAACATTGGAAAATTATCACCAATGCATCCACGATTTCTAGAGCCACTTCCTTAAATACCCTGGGATGCAGACCATCAGGCCCTGGGGATTTATCAGCCTTCAGTCCCATCAGTCTATCCAACACCATTTCCTGCTTAATGTGGATTTCCTTCAGTTCCTCTGTCACCCCAGATCCTCTGGCCACTACTATATCAGGAAGATTGTTTGTGTCCTCCTTAGTGAAGACAGATCCAAAGTACCTGTTCAACTCATCTGCCATTTCCTTGTTCCCCATAATAAATTCACCGTTTTCGGTCTTCAAGGGTCCAACTTTGGTCTTAACTAATTTTTTCCTCTTCACATACCTAAAGAAGCTTTTACTGTCCAGCTTTATATTCTTGGCTAGCTTACTTTCATACCTCATCTTTTCTCCCCATATTGTCTTTTTGGTTATCTTCTGTTGTTCTTTAAACATTACCCAATCCTCTTACTTCCCGCTCATCTTTGCTACGTTGTACTTCTTCACTTTAATTTTTATACTGTCCCTGACGTCCCTTGTCAGCCATGGTCGCCCCTTTCTTCCCTTGGAATCTTTCTTCCTCCTAGGAATGAACTAATTCTGCACCTTCTGTATTATTCCTAGAAACACCTGCCATTTTTGTTCCATTGTCATCCCTGCTAGTGTATCATTCCAATCAACTTTGGCTTTGGCCAGCTCCTCCCTCATGGCCCCATAGTCCCCTTTATTCAACTGCAACACTGGTCAGGTCAGGATCTTTGAAACTTGGCAGGAACCTGCTCAGGTAGTTGATGTAAGTACTTTTAATTACCAGCTTCCTCTAATATTCTTGAGACCTAATGAGGCATGTAGCGATAATATAGGAGTGATGTTCCCACCATACACAGTGAGTCAGTTGGGGGGGATGCGAGTCGGCTGCCCTGCCAGCAGCGTGTTCGTTATTTAGAATTATTTTGTTTTATTTGGTGTGTCCAAGTGTTTGTTTTGGTGTCTCTCAGTATGTCTTATGTGGCGGGTGGTGGGGGGGGAAAGGGCGGAAACCGTTTTTCAGTCACATCCTCAAAGGAGAGGCGACTTTTTCCGTGTCGCTTCTCCGCCTCCCTCGCGTCCTAACAGCTTGGATTGGAGCGGCCTTTCCCCGATTCGGGCCCAGAGCATCAGCAGCAAGCAAAGCATGGACTTGTCCATCACGGAGCGGGGCGAACCCTTGCCGGGGGTCAACAGAAAGGAGTGCTCCGATCGCTGGCCTGGTGACTTTGGCATCATGGGGCTGTGGTCTGCGGAGCTTCTAGCCGCGGGCGTGGCGTGGACTTACCATCCGGAGCCTGGGATCCCTTGCCTGGGATCACCGGAGAAGAGCTCCGACCGCCGGCCTGTGACCTATAACATCCTGAAGCCGCGGACTCCGGAAGGAAAGTGGCCGATTCGGGCACTCCAAGCTGTGGAGTGTGTTCGACCGTCCCGATGTCAGAGTTTCGATCATCCTGACAAGAGGGCCTGTGCATCCAGTCGTCTGTAGTGGCGACTGTGGAGGGTTCATGGACCCAACCACGGATGGACAGGGGAGGAGGGCTGACTGAACTTTGATGCCTCCCACCAGTGACGAATGCTGTGGTGGATGTTTATGTTAAATTCTATTGTGTATTGCATGTTCTTTTTTTCCCCAATTGCATTGCTGCAAGACAAATTCATTTCACTGTAAATTAGTTGGTGCATGTGATGAATAAATTTGAACTTTGAATTTGAACTATGACTTTGACTTTGAGGTACCACCAAAACTATTGCTTGCTGGGGATTCATTCTGGCATTTGCTTCTCCTTCCATTTCCATATTAGTTTAGTTAGTTTAGTTCAATGATACAGCATGGAAACTGGCCCTTCGGCCCATCGGATCCACATCGACCAGCGATCCCCGCACATTAGCACTATCCTACACCCACTAGCGACAATTTTTACATTTACCAAGCCAATTAACCTATAAACCTGTACGTCTTTGGATTGTGGGAGGAAACTGAAGATCTTGGAGAAAACCCACGCAGATCACAGGGGGAACGTACAGACTCCGTGCAGACAGCACCTGTAGTCAGGGTCGAACCCGGGTCTCCGGTGCTGCATTTTCTGTAAGGCACCAACTCTACTGCCGCGCCATCGTGATCGCCATGATCTTTGATCTATCAGGTCACTGAAAAAGATGCGGCGTGATGCGGTGTAACGCGGCATGATGTGGCGTAACACGGCGGCGATGCGGCGTGATGACGTATTGACGCATGGTGCTTCCCCAAGTGTCGCAACATTTATTTTGTTACCACTGGATTTGGAAATGTTCTAAATCTTTAGCCAACGCTGGTATGACATTGGCAGTCGCCAAAAAATCACCTAGTGGGACAGGCCCTTAACTTCCAGGTCTTCCTTGCATTATTAGACCCCTTCCCACATATTCCCTGCATCCAGTACATTTATAAAAGGTTACTATGTAATTGAGTAACAACATTCTTTTTGGGTCAGTAAACTAAAGGCCTGTCCCACTTAGACGACTTTTTAGGCGAGTGCAGGAGACTCTGCGCTCGCCTCATGATCGCCACATGGTCACCACATGTTCGCCGGTGGTCTCTGGTGAGTCTCCTTCATGGTCGTGAGGAGTTCCCGCATTCTGGGAACTAGTCGCAGCCTCAGTATGGTTGCTGCGACATGTTGAAAAATTATTTGCAACCAAAAATTGGTCGCAATGGAGAAAATCGATAATCCTGTAGTCGTAGGTGCAGTTGTAGTGGGGTCGCCATGTGGTTATGGGTAGTCGAGGTATTCGTAGCTGTTTTAGTTAATTGCCTTTGCTGACCAGGCACTTTCATCGGCTCATTGGGGAAAAAAAAAAATGTAAGCTCAAGTTTTCAGAGCCACGGATAACCGACCGGTAATGTTAAATGCCCGCCAAACTTCACAGCTGTGTATCTCTAGCATATTAAAAGTTGTCTGGCTTCTTCAAAGTGTCTCCACTCCTTCTCCCCCCCTTTTAAAGGACTTATCGTACACTGTGCTAGACGTCTTAACCTTCCTGTTCATCGCGGTGTGTGTCTGTCTCAGCTTGGCACCGTGTGAATTTCAGACAGCGCTCCCCTGCTTTCCCTGGCCCCCACTGTGTGTCTGTGTGTCTGTGTGTCTGTGTTCCACTTCCCGGTTTTTCAGAAGGGAAACCTCTTTGGACTGGATATCAATGTTCATTCTTAATACAAGTCCCGACCTGAAATGTCACGTATCCTTTTTCTCCAGAGAGGCTGCCTGATCCCCCGAGTTACTCCAGCACTTTGCGTCTATCTTTGGTGTAAACCAGCATCTGCATTTCTTTGTTTCTACATAGTAACTACCATGATGTTTGATATACAAGTTAAGGCCCGAAAAGCTGAGCAAATTTTGCAAAAATTATCTTTGGACATTTTGGACATGTTCTTGAGTGAAAAAGTTGTCCTGAGATCTCCCTTAAATCTCTCCCCTCTCAGAGTATCCGATGTACTATATATACTGTAGTACTTCATCTTTTATATACAAATGCAATTCCCACCTGTTCCGAGGGCAAAACATGCAAATGTGGATGATTAAAATTAAGACTCCTGACTATGATTCAGTTGCAGACCGAAGCTTGAGTACAATATTATTTAGAACACAAAATGCTGGAATAACTCAACGGGTCAGGTTGATTGTCTGGAGGGAATGGGTCTGAAGAAGGATTGAAACTTGAAATGCTGCCTATGTCCTCCAGAAATGCTACTTGACCCACTGAGTTGCTCCATCACTCTGTGTTCTACACAAAATTCCAACATTTGCAGTTCCTTGTGCCTCAAGTATTATTCATGTTTTGTGTGGTCAAAGGGAAATTTCATTTCTGTCCCTTCCCTGATTCATTAGATGGTTACTGATCATGGTGGGTGGTGCTATTATTATATTTTTATAAGGCAGATTATCATCTTACTGGTGAGTAATATGTAGTTAACATGCCACCCAGAGGTGACAGAGGTTAAAAAGAGTTCACACAGAAACAATAATTTCAAATACTGTAATTAAGCATTGGCCATGTTGCAGTATACATGTTCTGAGGTTGTAAACAACAGAATACAATGTTTTTTTGCTTCATCTACTCAGCGCTGAAATTACACTGATGGCAGATTGCTTCATTGCACAGCAAATATTCTTTGTGTTTTACAGCGCATCACAAAACAGCTCATAAAGCTGCCAGACTTCTTTAAACTAGATAGGCTTTCATAAACTGGATTGAATTTCACATATTGGTTCCAGTGAAGAATACCACATGCAGAATTAACCGTCTCAAATTGTCTGTTTGCATTTGGAGAGTTATAGTTTCAGGTTGTGTAAACCTACCAGGTTTGATTTCATTCGCAGCAGTTTACTAAAGGATCAAATAGACAATCAAAGTTCTACAAATACTTTGGCTTGTAAATGTCTAGAGTTAATGTTTATTGTTTGGCTTGGGTTGCTTTGCCCTTCTGGGATGACTTCCAGTAAGCCTATGATATTTGACAGTAAGGGATTACAGAGTCATAGAGCTGTACAACACAGGAATAGGCCTTTTCACCCACATTGTCTTGTGCTTACAAAGTTGGCATATTGGGCTAATTCCATTTACTTGCATTTGGCCCACAGCCCTCAAAACCCTTTCTTTCTATAAATTTATCCAGATGTCTTTTAAAACTTGTAATTGTATCCGGTTCTATAGTTTCCTCTGACAGCTCATTCCAAATACTTACTACTCTCCGAGTTAAAAGGTTGCCCTTTTGGTCATTCTTAAATCACTCCTGTCCCACCGGAAGCCTACACCCTCTAGTTTTAGAATCCTCTACCAAAGAAAAAAAGACTGTGTTTGTGTAATTTGGATATTTATATTGTCATAGAGGGTTCTAGTCATGAAATCAAAATATGTATACTTGCTGTAATATGAGAGGCACTACAAGCAATGGTGGTATCCTGCACTTAATTTCCACTTCACTTGAATGAAAACTATGATTTTACAATGATCCCTTATTATATTATAGCTTCAAAGTTATTAAGTGTTGAAATGTTAATAGTGTGTGGAGTTGCCTGCTCCAATGAATCACAGTTCAAAGTGTAACCCTCACCTCTCTTTGTTAGATCTGCACTACATGAGGTAGCAAGACTTCACATTAGGTGTATAAACACCTCATACCATGACTCACTTGGCTTTGCTGAGAGCTGATAATTTCATGCCACCTTCCTGCACTAGCTGATTGTGAAGTTAACTGGAGTAGAGGAAAGCTGCCTTCAGTGTTCAGTAGAAAGAAAGAAATTAATGAAAGAAACCACGTTACACATTAAAAATCCATTCCACATTTGTAATTCGTGTAAAACCATATATCATTTATATTTAATAATAATCACATCCAGCTTTAAAAAAAAGCTTGCTTGCTTTTGAGTCTAAAAGTGCAGTGAGGTCTGACTTGGGGACTGACTGCCATAAGAGTTCTACCACAAGAGGTTTACAAGGTTAATTCCCGGGATGGCGGGACTGTCATATGCTGAGAGAATGGAGCAGCTAGGCTTGCACACGCTGGAGTTAATAAGGATGAGAGGGAATCGGATTGAAATATATAAGATTGTTAAGGGCTTGGACACGCTAGAGGCAGCTAAAGGGCCTGTCCCACCAGCATGCAACTCTATGCGATGAACGCGATCAAACTAGAAGCGGGGGCCGCGCGGAGGTCGGGTGATCCCCTGTACAGGGCTGTTACCACCAGCATGCGCCTGCATGCGGCAAGCACAACCAAACCGGCAGTAGGGGCCGCGCGTAGGTCGAGTGAGTGGCACAACGCGGCGCAAAGTGAGGCGAACTTGGAGCGAAGTCTAAGGTAAGTTCACCAGGACAGAGAGGGGCACACAGAGAGGGGCACCGAGCCACACACATAGAGGGTCACAGAGGCACTTACAAATAGGTTCACGGAGGCACAATGTCGGGGCGGTGTGTAAATGTCGAGGCGACTGCGAGCCGACAAGCCGTTGCCGTGCGGAATTTTCGGAGCCCCGCGCAGTGTCGGGACGAACTCGGGACGAACTCCGCACAATTCCGCACGGCTCCCGCGATCGAAGTGGGACCGGCCCCGCGACGCCGGACGGCTCAAGCGACCACGTTAGGTCGCGCTAATCGCATAGAGTTGCATGCTGGTGGGACAGGCCCTTAACATGTTCCCGATGTTGGGGGAGTCCAGAACCAGGGGCCACAGTTTAAGAATAAGGAGTAAGCCATTTAGAACGGAGATGAGGAAACACTTTTTCTCACAGAGAGTGGTGAGTCTGTGGAATTCTCTGCCTCAGAGGGCGGTGGAGGCAGGTTCTCTGGGTGCGTTCAAGAGAGAGCTCGATAGGGCTCTTAAAAATAGCGGAGTCAGGGGATATGGGGAGAAGGCAGGAACGGGGTACTGATTCGGGATGATCAGCCATGATCACGTTGAATGGCGGTGCTGGCTCGAAGGGCCAAATGGCTTACTCCTGCACCTATTGTCTATTGTCTACGAAGAAATGGAAATGTTCTACAAGAATGATTGATTGAAAGATATAGTGTGGAAACTGGCCCTTTGGCCCACCAAGTCCATGCCAACCATCACAATAGTTTGATGTTATCTCACTTTTGCATCCACTGCATGCAGACAAGGGTCAATTTATAAAAGCCAATTGACCTATAAACCCACACGGCTTTGAGATGTGGGATGCACCCAGAGGAAACCCATGAGGTCACAGGTTCTGTGTAGCAGGACACCATCAGCTGTGCCACCATGCAGCCAATGAAGGGATATCATATTTTGCGTTTAAACAGAATAATTTGTGTTCGATTCTGTGATTTGGATTTTACTGTGTTACTTTTGTGAGAAATATCATATCACATACACCATAAAGTCAAATATTTTGCTAAACTTGATGGAGTTTCTGTATGATTTCTTAACGGCAGTGACACGGAAAAACCCACGGAAAAAAATAGTCCAATGTTCTCAATTGCTTTCTGCGGCTGGAATCTGAAATGAAATAGACGGGCAGGTAGTTTATTATCCAATTTCTAATAGGCATTTGAATTGCCTGGTGATCCCAGTTTCTGTGGCTCCCGACAGTGTCATTTCTCTGGTGCTCTTGGAAAATGGAGATCAATCTGACTGTACGTGTGGTGGCCATTTTTTCGATAGTTATCAGAAATAGTGAAAGAACAAAGTTGCCCGACTTTTGTTTTGCTCTTCGTTTATTGTTTTTTTTGCAGGTTATACCATAGTAAAATAAAAACATACAGTGACTTCTATTTCCAAAGAAAATTGAATGTTTAAACTAATGGGAGTGAAAAAACAAACCTAAAATAGTTGGAATATGCATGACACAACTGACAATCTGATAATGGAAACAAACTATTGCAGGCCCATCATATTATTGCAAACTTTTCTGAGGGAATCATCAATTCAACCATCTTTAATGCTATATCAATAATCTTGTCTTATAAGTGGAAGTCTTTAGCTCTGTTTATAACACTCTGTTAATGAAGCAGTATTATGCAGTCTACAGAAAGGCTTGGACAACATATGGATCATATGGAAAAATGTTCCCGATGTTGGGGGAGTCCAGAACCAGAGGTCACAGTTTAAGAATAAGGGTAGGCCATTTAGGACTGAGATGAGGAAAAATGTTTTCACCCAGAGAGTTGTGAATCTGTGGAATTATCTGCCACAGAAAGCAGTGGAGGCTAATTCACTGGATGTTTTCAAGAGAGAGTTGGATAGTTCTCTTAGGGCTAAAAGAATCAATGGATGTGTAGGAAAAAACTACAGATGCTGATTTAAATCGAAGGTAGACCAAAAATGATGGAGTAACTCAGCGGCACACTCTGAATCCGAGTCTGAAGAAGGGTCTCAACCCGAAACGTCACCCATTTTTTCTCTCCAGAAATGCTGCCTGTCACATTGAATTACTCCAACATTGTGTCCATCCACAAAATCAAGAGATATGGGGAGAAAGCTGGAATGGGGTACTGATTTTAAATGATCAGCCATGATCATATTGAATGGTGGTGCTAGCTCAAAGGGCCGAATGGCCTATTCCTGCACCTATTATCTACGTTTCTGTGTTTCTATGTTCTTTGGTAGTCATTGTATTACTGCCATCACAATAGCGAGTGAAGTGCTTCTACGGTAAGAGGAAGCTTAAATCTTGTACGCACCATCCCCTTTCTTGATCTCGCAGTCTCCATCACAGGAGACCAGGCACGTGCCATCAGGGTAGGAGAATTATGCCTATGTAAGAGACCGATCTCTTAGGTAGGCATAATTCTCCGTGCCTTTCATCCGCAGCACTTGTAACACGGGAAGCTATGTGCAGCCCACGTGCCGTCAGCGCTGCCTGAAGCTGTCAGTTTCAAGCGGGGCTAAAGGCAGCAGAAATTCTGCCTTTGCAGCACTGCGCATGCGCATCAGTCTACTGCGCATGCGCAGCGCAAGTTTCTTGGCAGGGGTTTCAAATATGGTTTGTCATGTACCAATGATGTGGTAAGTACATTTCTTGGTGATGTTTTTAAATACTGTATTTCCCGGGGTGTGGGGGTGGGGGGGGGGGGGGGGGGGGGAAGAGCTCCTTTCCAAGCATTTGGGGAGTCTGGCCCAGGCTAAAGTTGCGGGGAGGGCACAAATGTTATGAAGGAGGTGATTGGGATAATGCCACTTAAGACACTCCTTGCGTGGAGGCGTGGAATGCCACCGCATTGAGGCCGGGTGAGGGGGGGGGGGGGGGGGGAGAGAAGTAGTTCGGGTGGCTGTGTGGCTGCCGGGCTGGACAGCGGAACCAGCCTCCACCTTAGCTCCTTCTGCCGGTCCCCGCTCACCTCTGGCAGCTCTCCGTCTAAAAACCTCTCTCCTGCCACACATGTCTTTAAATTCCAACAGCGCAACTGAGGTTACTCGGCTGTGGGAATTTAAGGATTTGCAGGAAGCCACTGACATGAGCGAAGTCGGCGAACGGCAGGTGACAGGTGTTCCGACGGAGAGCACTGCCAAAGGTGAGCGGGCCGGCAGAAGGCGCTGAAGTGGCGGCCAGTTCTGTTGTCGGGTCCCGGTGGCCGCTCGCAACTACCCGGGCTGCTTCTATCCCTAGCTACAGTGCGTGGCTTCGCGCCAGGAGAGCTGTGGTAGCGGTTACTGGCAGTATCCCTGACACCCTCCTTCTCAACACTCATGCCCTCCCCACAACTTTACCCCTGGCACAGACTCCACACACTGTGAAAGGAACTGTTCCCCCATTTGGTCCCTTGAACAAGTGTTGTAATTCAATAAGATGACAACTGATTCAACTATTCCCTGTACTCCCGTTTTTCCCACCATCTCACCATCTGCCATCACCCTTCACCCCCTCCCTCCCCTCCTTCAGTAATTTAGAATAAAGGAGACTAGGAAGCCTTGGGCAAATTGAATTGTCACTGTTTTTATTTTTATTAACGGAGAGAACAATCTGCGCAATCGCGGTTTAATTTTTTTTTTAAGCCGACTGAGTGCCTACCCCGTGTAATCACTCACGGCACGTGCCTGCAGGAGATAGACTATGGACTGATGTTTATTACAAATCCACTGACTCCCAGAACTATCTCGACTACACTCCTTCCCACCCTGCTTCTTGCAAAGACTCTATCCCCTACTCCCAATTCCTCCGTCTAAGCCGCATCCACGCAAAAATGAGTGTTCAATACCACGACATCTGAGATGTCCTCATTCTTTAGGCAACGGGGCCTCTTCCATCATAGATGAAGGCCCTCACACATGTTTCCTCTGTACCCCACAGCTCTGCCCTTGCTCCCCTCCCCCTAGTTGCAACAGGGACAGAGTCCCCTTAATCCTTACTTTTCACCCCATCAGCTGTTGCATACAACACATAATCCTCTAACATTTTCACCATCTCCAAGGGAATCCCACCTCTGGTCACATCTTTCCATCTCCACCCCTTTCCGCCTTCCGCAGAGACTGTTCCCTCTGCAACTCCTGGTTAACTCATCCCTCCCCATCCAAACTGCCCCCTACCCAGGTACCTTCCTTGCAACTGCAGGAGATGCAACACCTGTCCCTATACCCCCCTCCCTCGACCCCGACAGTCCTTTCAGTTTAGGCAGAGGTTCACTTGCACCTCCTCCAACCTCATCTACTGAACCTATTTTTCAAGCGGTGGACTCTTATACATCGGCGAGACCAAACCTAGACTGGGTGATCGTTTCGCTGAACACCATTGCTCAGTCCGCCTGGACCTACCTGATTTCCCGGTTGCTAAACACTTTAATTCTCCTTCACTTTTCTGTCCTAGTTCTCCTCCATTGTCAGAGTGATGCTAAATGCAAATTGGATGAACATCATCTCATATTTCGCTTGGGCAGCTTAGAACCCAGTGGTATGAATATTGATTTATCTAACTTCAAGTAACCCCATGCATTTCCTCTCTATACATCCCTGCCCCACCCAAGTTACACCAGCTTCTCTTTCTCACCCAACAAGCACGTAAGAACAATGTATTTTTTCCATTATCATCGTTATTTTTTTGCATATCTTTAATTCATTGTTCTATATCTTTCTATATTATCATCTATGTCTCTTGTTTCCCTTTCTTGTGACTTTCTGTCTGAAGAAGGGTCTCACCTGAAACGTCACCCATTCCTTCTCTCCAGAGATGCTGCCTGTCCCGCTGAGTTACTCCAGCATCATGTTCCTATCTTATGTATAATATGATTTTACTGGATTGTATGCAAAACAAAAAAGTTCACTATATCTAAGTGCATGTGACAATACAGACTACTGAACTATTGTATGAGTCTAGGATATTCTAGTTGTAATCATTTTAGCTGTTTGTGAATATGTGGGGAAGATATTTTAGTTGGGATACCTGTGAAAAAGCTATTACCAAGAATTATTGTTTCATAGTACTTTATTATGTTTTGATTTCCTTCAATATTTATCAGTCAAGAAACAAAATTGTGTTAAGGTTCCCTTGAATGAAGAGTTCTTTCATTTGTCCTGAGCAGCATAAACCAATATTGGCCATCATGGAAATGAGAAGCTAGCCTGAAGTCCCTGCTAATGTTTGACAAAAGTTTTTGCAAAAGCTATTGCTATAACAAATATACAGCTGTGCTCTGTATAAACCTTGTTGTATGTTGCATTCTGCATATAAACTTCAACCAACATTTGAGGTTGAAGCTCAACCTCAGATATTGGTTGTAAGAAAATAGTGTGTGATAGAGTTCTGCAGATTATTTTCTTTTCTATATTAGCAGGACATATGATAACAATCGACATGTGTTATAATTGTAAATATTCACAATTAAACCTTGCCAGTATTGTGGATGATGAATTTGTTCCTGGTCATTCTGCCACATCACTGTCTGAAAGACACTTGACATGTTTGGAATCACTCTCTTTGTTCATTCTTTTTAAAAGAGCTGAACTGAAAAAAAATTGAAAGTCTTATTCTGTCTTATTTTGTGTTGTTTGTGTGGCGTTTGTGATTAATTGCAAGAGAGATGTATTTCCTAGAAGCTGCTCTTTGCCAGGATAGGTGCAGCAGAAGCAGGAGTTCACTCATCTCCTGACGAGGTTACAGCAGCAGAGCATGAGAAGCCTTGAAGAAATTCACCTCCTGAATACCTTGTCAACTGTTGAATTCAAACAAAGTTGCTTTGTATTCCCAATGACAGATTCATTCTAGTGAATCGTTCTCTTCTGATGCATTCTTTCTCGGGGACAGTTTAAATAAGGTAATTTCTACATGAAAGGGATAAACCAGACAGTCTATTGTGCTCCAACACAAACTCTTACAGAATTCAATGACCATAAGGCTTTACAGACTTAAATTATTTGTTCCAAGACTGACTTCTTAGAGATCTTGCAAGAAAAAAGCACCTTTCATCCATCAAACCATATCAGATCTTGATAATGAGGTTCAGTACTAAGCCCTTACAGAGAGAACAGCAAAACTATTTCATTAAATTGGTGGCTTTGAAATGGAAGAGTAAGATGGGAACCAAGTCTGTTAGGCTTATTGTGATTACAGTCCAAGTGTTTTTCTTTGAATTGCCAGCAAGTGCGTTATACTCAGAAACCTGAAGATAAAGGGCAAAGAAAACTACATTTTCTATTTTAGCACAAGAAGTTCATTCAAAGAAATTATCCAGCCAATCCAATGAAATAAAAAACATAGCCGAACAAATTGAAGAAAGATCTTTGTATTGGTTGAACAATATGTAACTGAGAGACATTGTGACTACTCTAAAGGAAGAAGATGGAAGTGTCCTAGCAAAGTCAAACAGAGTACAATAAATGTGTGGGAAGGAACTACAGGCTGGTTTGAAGAAGGGTCTTGACTCAAAACGTCACCCATTCCTACTTTCCGGAGATGCTACCTGTCCCGCTGAGTTACGCCTGCTTTTTGTGTCTATCTTCAGAGTTCAATAAAGCTGCTCTTTGTTTGCACAATGCTGCCAAAATATTGCTTTCTCTTTTAGTTATTCATGTTTTATTTAATTTTTTTGAGAAACAATTAGAAGATATTCTGATGGGTTGGTCTTAACTGCAGCCTTAATGTTTCCACATATGATAGCTGTTTGGAAGTAACATTCAGGTATTGTGTACTGCTATTCATTTAGGGAGTGAAAAGCAGGAGAATATGACAACTACATTCAATGAAGATTTATTTGGTTCCCACATCATGAGATCAGTTTGTAAGCATCGTCATGTCTTTCCAAATTAAATGGAAGATAACACTGAACTAGTTTTTCTACTGGAGCTACAATGAACTATAGATAGAATAAAGTGGTGGAGTAACTCAACAGGTCAGGCAACATCTCTGAAGGACATGGATTGGCATTGTTTCAGATCACAACTCTTCTTCCAACTGAAGAAGGGTCCTGACCTGAAACATTGCCTATCCATGTCCTCCAGAGATATTGCCTGACCTGCTGAGTTATTCCAGCACTTTATGTTCATTTTTCTCCTGTGTGGTGACTAGACCAGGTTGGGATAAGCCAGGATTCTTAAGTATGCATCGAAAGGTTAAAGTCAGCAATCCTACATTTCCAGCGTCGAGACATGCATAATTCATTTTTTAAATACATTAATAAATTTATATGTTTCTATAAGATCCCCTCTCATCCTTCTAAATTCCAGTGGATACAAGTCCAGTCGCTCCAATCTTTCATCATATGGCAGTCACGCCATCCCGGGAATTAACCTCATGAACCTATGCAGCACTCCCTCAATAGAAAGAATGTCCTTCCTCAAAGTAGGAGACCTAAACTGTACACAATACTCCAGGTGTCGTCTCACCAGGTCCCTGTACAACTGCAGAAGGACCGTTGCACTTCCCCTTTTCCATATAACCATATAACAATTACAGCACGGAAACAGGCCGTCTTGGCCCTTCCAGTCCGTGCCGACCATTTATTTTCCCCTAGTCCCATCTACCTGCACTCAGACCATACCCCTCCATTCCCTTCCATATACCTATCCACTTTACTTTTAAATGTTAAAATAGATCCTGCCTCCACCACTTCTGCTGGAAGCTTATTCCACATCTTACCCCTAAACGTCTGTCCCTTAATTCTCATGTCATGCCCTCTTGTTTGAATCTTCCCTACCCTCAATGGGAAAAGCTTATCCACGTCAACTCTGTCTATCCCTTTCATCATTTTAAAGACCTCAATCAAGTCCCCCCTAAAAAAACTTCTACGCTCCAAAGAATAAAGACCTAATCTGACACTATTCAGATAATAATCTCCCTTCTTGTTCTTGCCACCAAAGTGGACAACCTCACATTTATCCACATTTCTTCTGCATCTGCCACGCACCTGCCCATTCACCCAACCTATCCAAGTCACCCTGCATCCTCATATGATCTTCTTCATAGTTCACACTGCCACCCAGCTTTGTGTCATTTGAAAACTTGCTAATGTTACTTTTAATTCCTTCTATATATATTGTAAATAGCTGCGGTCCCAGCACCGAGTCTTGCGGCACCCCACTAGTCACTACTTGCCATTCGGTTAATTCCTACTCTTTGTATGGGGTTGCTGGCTCGAAGGACCAAATGGCATACTCCTGCACCTATTGTCTATTGTTTCCGGTCTGCCAATCAATATTCTATCCATGTCAATACCCTACTTCCAATACCATGTGCTCTAATTTTGCCCACTAACCACTGGCTCTCCCTTATCCATTCTACTATTTACATTAGAAACATAGAAAACATAGAAAAATAGGTGCAGGAGTAGGCCATTCGGCCCTTCGAGCCTGCACCGCCATTCAATGAGATCATGGCTGATCATCCAACTCAGTATCCCGTACCTGCCTTCTCTCCATACCCCCCGATCCCTTTAGCCACAAGTGCCACATCTAACGCCCTCTTAAATATAGCAACGCCCTCTTAAATATAGATTCTTATAAATTCTTTAAAAAATCCAGAAGATTAGTCAAGCAAGAATTCCCCTTTGTTAATCCATGCTGACTTGGACCGATCTGTTACCCAAATGCCCTATTACATCTTTGATAATTGAATCCAGCATCTTCCCCACCACTGATGTCAGGCTAACTGGTCTATAATTCCCTGCTTTCTCTCTTCCTCCTTTTTTAAAAAGTGGGATAACATTAGCTACCATCCAATCCACAGGAACTGATCCAGTATCTATAGAATATTGGAAAATGATCACCAATGCATCCATGATTTCTAAAGCCACCTCTTTGAGTACCCTGGGATGCAGACCATCAGGCCCTGGGGATTTATCAGCCTACAGTCCCATCAGTCTACCCAACACCGTTTCTTGACTAATTTCCTTCAGTTCCTCCGTCACCCTAGACCCTCTGTCCTCTAGTACATCTGGGAGATTGTGTCTTCCTTAGTGAAGACAGAACCAAAGTACCTGTTCAACTCGTTTGCCAAGCTAAGATTGCCTCTTACTCCCCTTAGAATCTTTTCTCCTCTCTTGAATGAAATGATCCTGCATCTTCTGGATTATTCCCAGAAATTCCTGCCATTGCTGTTCCACTGTCATCCCTGCTAGGGTCCCTTTCCAGCCAACTTTAGCCAGCTCTTCTCTCATGACTCCATAGTCCCCTTTGTTCAACTGCAATACTGACACTTCTGATTTCACCTTCTCCCTCTCAAATTGCAGATTAAAACTTATCATACATATTATGGTCACCATCTCATAATGGTTCATTTACCCCGTACTCCCTTATCAAATCCGGTTCATTATGTAACATTAAATCCAGAATTGCCTTCTCTTTGGTAGGCTCCAGTACAAGCTGCTCTAAGATTCCATCTCAGAGGCACTCTTATAAACTCCCTTTCTTGGGGTCCAGTACCAACCTGATTTTCATAGTCTATCTGCATATTGAAATCTCCCAAAACCACCTTAGCATTATCTTTTGTTACATGCCAATTTTAATTCCCGATGCAACTTGCACCCCATATCCAGGCTACTTTGTGGAGGCCTGCAGATAACTCCTTTTTGCCCTTAGAAATTTCTCAGTTCTATCCACAATGACTCTACATCTCCTGATTCTATGTCACCCTTTGTAAAGGACTGAATTTCAGAGCCACCCCCTCAATTTTGGGGTGGTGGTAGTAGGTCTTGAGGTTCATAGAAGCATAACATTTTCCAGTCCTCAAGTATGCCTTAATCTCTTACTGAAGAATGTAGTCAGCTCAGAAGCTTTCAATGGCAGTGGATGTTTTGTCATTTCCTTAAATGGAACCCATTTTTCTGATCCTACTGTGTAATTATTTAGAATGGGTGCAAGTTTTGCAAGAAGCCACATGTGGTGGGTGTATGGAACAAGTTGCCAGAACTGGTAGATGAAGTAGCTACCGTAACAGCATTTAAAGAGCACTTGAACAGGTGCATGGATAGGAAAAGTTCGGATGGATAAGGGTCAATGGGACTATCTTAAGTAGGGCACCTTGGTCGACATGGATGAGTCGGGCAAAGAGGCCAACTGTCCTTTATGACTCTCCGACTCATTGATTTTACTTCGGAGTCACGTGGGTTTAAAAACCTACTGAAGGTAAGTCTTACCATTCTGGTGAAGGTGGAGACTCGGTGTTCTTTGTGTTTCAGCAACGGAGAAAGCACCATGGAGTCTAGGAAATCCAGGAGAGCAGTGGCAAAAACCGCTACTGTGGAAAGCAGCCAGCAGCGTGCCGTCTCTCCAGAGCTGCAGGTGCTACCAACAGCCCCCGACTTCTCGCCGCAACAGACCGCAGGGGCACCGCAGTCCGTCAGCAAAACCATCCGGAAGTCGGACAGGTCCGTTGACTCGGCTGGGTCTGGACCGGAGGATACCCCGTTCGCAGATAGTGACGGCGGGCGTCTTTCCCGCAATTGCTCCAGCGTGACCTGCTTATGCAGGGGCAGAGTCACGGTGGGTCTCCTCACAGACCCATGGCAGTATCCTATCAAGGACTGCCAAATGTCCTCTTCGCAGAGGAGCATTAGGGGTCAGAGCTGGGCTGACGCTGAAGAGTTGGGGTGCCAGAAGAACTGTTGGGCATGGTTAATAAACATGCTGTACCAACCCAAATAGGACTGCCTATACATCCAAAGCTGGCAGCCAGGATTAATTACATGGCTACAAACCAGCTGCAGGAGCAAGCCATCAACACTACAGCTGAGAAATACCTTGCTCCAGAGAACTGCATTTCTCTTAATGTGCCAGCAGCCAACAACCCCATCTGGGGCAACATGAGCCAATCTATAAGGAGCCAGGAGGTGAAACTCCAGAGAATCCTTAAACTGCTGGCTGCTGGTCTCACAGCAGTAGCCAGAACAGCTGATGGGGTTGAGATGCCTGAAGAGCTACAAGATGCTCTAGCACTCCTGTGTAATACTGAGTTTGAGATTAACAGTTACAGGAAGAGCATCATCAAGCCTGCACTTAATCCCAAATTTGCAGGATTATGCAGCACTAGTAGCACACAGCCGCCAACTTTGCTGTTTGGGGACAACCTCCCAAAGCAGGTGAAAGACCTGGCTGAGGAGGCCAAGGCTATAGGCCTGATCAAGGTGCCAAACATCTCTAAAACCCATTATCAGCAGCGGCAGCACCCATACACATCCACCAGACATTGGCACAATGAAAGAACATCTGGTGGTGAAAGCTCAAAGGCCGGCCCACCTGCACAGCGGTCTTTTTTTAGACCATGGCCCAGCCCGGCCCTCTTGGAAAATGCACCAACCCCACATGCAGCAACACAATACCAGAACAAACAAGGGCAGAGACAACCAACACAGCACTGACGGTAACCATGGAGGTAGGTGGGTCTGGTTGCCTCAAAAACATTGCATTCCTAGATTCATCAAAGTTGGTGGACGGTTGTACTTGTTTCATCATGTGTGGAGCACTTTTACCTCCGATCCTTACATACTCGGAAGTATTCAGGGTTACAAAATTGAATTTGTATATGAACTCCCCATCCCAGTTCAGCATACGCCCAGCCGGAAGTTCATACCTTCACAAAAAGAAAGAACAACAGGCCACGCCCAACTATTAAGACTAAATGCAAAAGGGGTAATTGAGAAGACAATCAGAGAATCTCAAGAGTTCATATCAAATATATTTACAAAAAACAAATTATCACTTACACCAATGGTGTAGTGGAATTAGACCTGCCATTGCAGTCCAGACCTCCAGGCTTTGTCAGGTCTCGCGTTGATCTAGTTTCTGTTTCTTATTGGGTTTTAGTATTTGAGTTTACATTCTTGTTTTATTTTGGTGTCTCACATCTCCTTTTGTTTCAGGTCCCATTTCCTGTCAGGTCGTTTACCCTCATGTTATTGTTGGCCCCACCCTGATGTGTTTCACCTGTGTCTCGTTATCCCCTGTTAAGTCTATATTTAAGCCCTTGGTGTTTTAGTTCTCATTGCCAGTTCGTTAGAGAGTGTCAGAGATCAATACAAACATGACCCCAAACATGACCCCAAACATGACCCTGTGCAGGGAACCCATGCTTAACGCAAGATGTACGACAATTGCATGAGGAACAGCTGTATGCTCTTGCCTCTAAAATTGCCGTTCTCTTGGGGATGGACAAACCACTAGAAGAGAAGTTGGCCAAGTGGCATCAGCTATCTAACAGAAATGACAAGCATGATGGACAGGGTCTGCAAATGGAAATTCGCTGAAGCTCCAACAAAAGGAATCAACTTGGGGTTAGAGATGCTGGTAAGTAAGATCTCGTTATTAACCTCCATAAACTCTGAAATGGAACAGTCTATTGGCACAGGTTGGGTTTACTGCCAGCATGGGATGTCGAGTCATTTTTTCACTGTCTCTGGAATAAGATCAGGTTGATGTAGAAACATTGTCAAGGTGCCTTGCACAGTAACCTCTGTAAATTCCAAGTAGGAACAGTTTGGTTACCCTGGATCGGGGTAGACCATCATGGAACTGGCTGGCCATACGAGTCATAGTGACCAGGGAAACATTGCTTCATCATCTATGAGAGGTTATCAGACTGCTCAATAGAATAAAGTAGTTGAAGTGTTCTCAACATATGGTTTATTTCTCCTCAGTTAGTAGAGTTACTGGTTCATTGGAATCATCATTGCCATCCTTTCTGGGACAGGTAGTTACCAGCAGGAAACTTGTCTGGCATATAATATAATTTTATCTGACCTGCAGGTTCATGTTGTGAATCAACAATGTATTCATAATACTCCATAGGCTCTCAATACCAGTATTCCTGATTGAGTGGCGGGTCGCAGAGATTGTGTTATGCACACTGGCGACTTAGGCATGTGGTTTCAGTCAAAAGACTGAGAGGTAATTCCTGATTCTGCCTTGCATTATACTAATCTCCACTCTGAAGGAAAACGCTACGTATTCATGGTGACTCTTAAGTCAAGAATTGACAGGGAACTAGTATTCCCATATCTAAGGGAGACTGTGGTTTCAGCTCTAGTCATTAGCTGCTGATTATATATTATCAGCGATATGTATGCATAACTAGATAATGCAAATTCCGCGGGTAGGAAAGCCAAAAACATCCTGTCCGTATGATCAACAGAGGAACAGTGGTTCCAAGTGCAACCAGTGACAACTCATCCAAGGATGTGTGGTCTGACTAAGGACTAGAGGGGTATATTTCTCAAAATTACAGGAATATTGGTGCAGGCCGAATCATGTTAGCATTATGCTAATCAAATTGTGGGTTTACATAACCAGTTTAAGATGGATGATTGGGTGCCTACAATTTAACTGACTCAGAGAATCGATCTTGTAGTTGCATACTCTGTCATATCTTTACACATAAGGCACAGATTCTGCTGTTTAATAACAAAGCTGAATCAACTCTTATTCACTCAGTCACGAGTGACGGCTGGGACAGCCTGTCTTCTCAGGCAGCTAACTCTGCACGATTGTATGAGAAGCTTGTGAACAACATATGTGAGTCAATTTTATACGGAAGTAACAGAGGTTTGTGTGGCTTCCGGTTAGAGCCTAGAGAAACTCTATGGGATAACACAATTGACATTGCTTGTACTGCTTTATCATTTCTGTAATACCAGAAGTGGGACATAAATGATTGGTTCTTCACCCACTATTCTCTAACGTTATGCAGGGTGTCTTTTATTTGACCACTCAAATAGTCTACACTCATTGTAATGTGTGATGTATATCAGTAAATTGTTATTGCAAATATTCCTCAAACTTTTCCTAATGGGACCAATATCTTAAGATGATTATGCTTTCAGCAGCTGATCTCAGCATAAAGAACACAGCCTTTACTCAATCTCTGGCTTAATCTCCACGTCATACTGACATAAGGGTAGCTTGTTATAGAAATAATCTCACAAGGAAATGAGCAGGATTGCATACATTTGAGGTTGACAGCATACACACAAGAGCAGAGATCTATTTATTTATTTTTATTTATTTAATTCTTTATTTCGAACAGAATAAAACAATGAAAAGCAAGTGTGAAACACCATACAAAAAAAACAAGAATATTTATAAAGTGTCATAAACAGTATCTACAAATAAATGAAATCGTATGTGTCCGAAAAGGAGCAGGAAGAAGCCAAAGCTTATTAATTCCCATCCCTTATTCAACTGCTTATAATTATCTTATACAAATTTAGCAGCTATACGTAAACCATGTGTACACCAGCAGCCATATATACACCAAATTATTTACATTTATACACTAATCAAACATTTAATAAGCCATACAAAAAAAAGAGAAAAAATAAAAATGAAAAAAAACTCTCGTATACTATACAGTATCTGTTAGGCATACATACAACCCATCACCCTATAATCACCCTTCCCAATATAATGTATAACAAATATCCCACTCACAATCACCTATCCTCATCCCAATATCCTTAAAAAAAAGTGTTTTCTCAAGATAATGCTGATGGCTCATTAACAGCCAGTCCAATGGATTTCCCTTTCATCATATAGCATGAGGTTTACATAGTGCGGGTTAATAAATTATAAATTTGGTGGAATGTGTCTGGATATTAGCAGATAGAATTATGCACGTTGTTGCATAAGTTATTGTCTAACTCAATCGTCTATTGGGACTACAGGCCAGTTTATGGCCATGTATGCAAGTGAGCATCATGATATTAATAACTCATGTTTTTTCCTACCATTAATTGTTTATCTGTTTAAGTGTTTCACACACAGATTTTCTCACTGCATGAAACCACAGAGCTTTGAAATCTTCACATAGTCACTCATGTGACTTCGAAATAGAATAGAGAGCTTAAACGAGAACTTACCATTTGAAGTTTGATCTTTATTTTATGAGAAGTTGAAGTGAGGGATTACGTGCCCTCCACTCCCAACCCTACTTCTCACAAAGATCATTCGGTAGTTCTAATCGCGTTAATCTTCCTATAGCTTAGGTCAGCAACTATTCTGTGGTTTAATACAGCTACTTTGAAGATTGACGCACATGCGGGCTGGTGGGCTTCTTCACGTAATCCCTCACTTCAACTTCACTTAAAATAAAGATCAAACTTCAAATGGTAAGTTCTTGTTTAATCTTTCTATGAGTGAGCAAGGGGCAACAGTGAGGTCCTTTCATACCTGAGGCAAGTGTGTTTCCTTTGAATTAGGTGACAGTTACTGTCACCCTCAAGTTAATGATAGCCTAAGAGTTTATTTCTTACCTGTAATTTCTAGATCGATGGTAGAGTCCTACGTTTTGCAGCTCTAGTCATAAAACTTGGCTAATCCTAACAATTGTCATTAACTATGCAGAACTATATGTTATGACGTAAGCACAAGAGGATGCAGATGCTGGAACATTGAGGAAAAAACAAAACACAGAGAATATTATAGGCCAGACCCCTTTTCAGACTGGATATGATCATATTTGATTTGTCCATAATATTGTCAAGAACAGGTCCATCATTTTATTTAAAAAAATTATTTCTATTAATAACATCGGAGTAGCAATTGGTGTTAACCACTGCAATCCAACTTGTTTCCCAACTATTTGAAACCAAACACTATTAAAGACGAGGTAGAAAAGCCTGCTTACAAAATAAGAAATCAGCAATCTGGACACCATCCAACACCACCACAACTCAAAAACCAATTATAAGGAGTAATTTAGGAACTTGAATAGGTTTTCAGCTCCTTAAGTTCATTCAAACATTAATTAGTCCATGACAGATTTGCAGCTCAAATTCATTTATCATACTTTGATCCATCAATGCACTAACTTGATAAGAATCTATTGATTTTAGCCGTGAAGATTTTAATTGACCCAGTCATTTGCTAACAGTAAAAAGCTCTTCCCAATTGTAGTATGAATAGCTTCAGCTCTATATTTTTGTGCTTCTGGATTTTTAATTCGACCATCAAAGTAAACAAATTGTCTATATTATCCTACATTGGTTTGTCATTCAAAAATCATTTTATGAGATCATCTCAAACTTCTAAGCTTAAGTGAACACAGCTCAACCTTGTGCTCTTGAAAATCAAAATGAAAGTGCAGATGCTGGAAATCTGAACTAGAAGTACAAAATGATGGAAATATTCAAAAGTCAGTGGTAGTTGGGAAGCACAAAATAGAGTTAATTGTGAGAATTAACTCTTCATCAGATCTGGAAGAGTGAAGAAACAAGGGTGTTTCAAGTTGCAGAGAGGGGAATGGGCGGTGAGATAAAGGGAATGTCTGTGATAGGGAAGAGACCAGGAGTGTCCTAGTGGCACTGTAGTTTCAAAGACATCTAACTAAAAGACAAATAAGCATCGTTACAGAGATAATAAATAACAAAATAACATTCTAGAAATGAGAAGCAGAACTCAGGAGATTTGATATGTTGATGAACACACCATTGAACTTTTACAAGTGTATGGTAAAGAGCATATTGACTGGTTGCATCATGGCCTGGTTTGGAAAATCGAGTGACTAGGTATGAAGTAGATTACAGAGAGTGGTAGACACTGCCCAGTCCATCACAGCTACTGACATCCTGACCATTGAAGGGATCTATAGGATGCGCACCCTCAAAAAGGCAGCTCACCATCAATAAACACCCAAATACTATGGCTCTGGCTGTACTCTCTTTTCGCTACTGCTATAAGGTGCAGTAGCCTGAAAACCATGAGCACCAGGATCAAGAACAGATTCTTCCCAGCAGACATCAGGTTTTTGAACACTACACGGCACTGCAGCTGAGTTAGGGTGAATGATCTTACATAAGAATTGATCAGATCTGACACTAAGAGAAAAAGCTGAATTCAATTTTATGCACTCGTCCTTATGTAAATTTAACACTGCTGTAAACCAGTGCTTATTTGCACTTCAAGATCAATGTAGCCTTCCTGGGGTGAGTAGCCAGTAATAAGTGTTGAATACTACACCTGGTGATTTGACCAAGGCTTTGCATGACTGATGCGTAACCTTTGTCCAAACTCTATTGCGATAGTGGCCAATAGTGTATTGGCCTATTTGATATGCTTTTGTCACTGTGCACCAGCTTTTAATGATCAGCATACATGACTTCCCAAATCCCTTTCCTTCTACAAAGCTTCTAGCCTTTCCTCACAAAATGCATTCTGGTTTGTCTTTTATTGTCTTGAATCTGCATTGAATGCCATCTGCCACGTGTTGGCCCATTTTGTTAGTCTTTTTTTCCTTTGTGACTTTGTGCTTCCACTTACAGACTATAAATCTTCTTTCAACCTTGGTGTCATCTATAAATGTAATTAAAAGTGAAGAGATTTATATAGTCAACAATACGTTTTTTTGTTGCCAAGTAGATGGAAATAAAGTTTCAGTGCATAGAAACACTTCGGTTTAACTTGGCTCTGCTTTTGATCCTAAAAACAAACACATCACAAACTACCTCTTCAGGCTTTTCTGGTCTCTGTATTTCACCAGTAGGTTAAACATATATATACTTTCTGAGCTTGCTGTCTATCTTAATAGAGCAGGTTGGCATCAACAGCAAGAGGTGAATCAAAATTTCACAGAAGTGTCAATGAATTCTTACTGCCTTCAATTTTGCAGCAATAGCTGTAATCATTTTTTTTCTGGTTGCAGGACAATTCAGGTCTCATTTTCCATTTTAGACAGTCTCATGGGATCGGGGATGACTTACTTATACTCCTGTTCGTGGTGATTGGTGATGCCAACGTGGGAACATTAAACTCTTCCAAAGACAAGACAGGTGGTGCATGACAAGATGCACATGCTTGTGAGGTGATGTACTCCTTGATTGTACTTCTGTTGATGGATTCAAGTTCTCACTTCCATCCCTTGCCCTTCTTCACTTCTTCTTTCGTGTGGCGTGCACAGTCTAAAGTTATAGGACAACTTGTTCTATTTGATCTTCCGTTTGTGCACATCGAGTTGATTGCATTAGTCGAAACAGAGCGGACCACGTGAAGGTAGCAATCTTCCACCCTGCCCTTCTTCACAATGAATAGTCACAAAATGTGGATTTCCAAGTCAATGGAGATGGTGCATTTAATGAAGGCTTTAAAAATATCCTTGAACATCCAAGCCTTCTAGCCAACTATGATCCACTGAAATTTGATGATCATTGTAACAGACCCATGGCAATTGCTATTTCCCTGTCCCTACACCCATTCTGGAAATATCTGGATAACAAGGTGTATTTATTAACTATAGCACCAATTTCAATACAAAAACCCCATACAAGCTCATTGCCAAACTCCTGGATCTAGGAGTCAGCAACCCCTCTGCTCCACGTCCTGACCCATAGACCGCAATCAGTAAGAATAGGCAATAAAACATCTTCCCCAATAATTCTCTACACCGATGACCCACAAAGATGCATTCTCAGTCCCTTGCTATACCACATATACACTCATGACTGTGCAGCTAAATTCTGCTCTAAATCCATTTCCAAGTTTGCAAATGTCACCATCTTAGCGGGCCAGATCTTAAACAAAGATATGATGGAGCACAGGAAGAGCTTAGTAACATGGTGTCAAGACACCAATTTCTCCCTCATTGTCAGCAAGATGAAGGAGCTAGTCATTGACTTCAGGAAACGGGGTGGTGTACACACACTGAAGAACTGTCCGAGTATCGAGTTTTCACATATATGTGAAATATGTGAAATTCACATATATGGCACAGAGAACGGCCCTGATGCTCAGAAGGGTAGCAAAAAGAGGAGGGCAATTGTAATAGGGGACTCCATAGTTAGGGGGTCAGATTGGCGATTCTGTGGATGCAGCCGGGAGACCCGGATGGTAGTTTTCCTCCCTGGTGCCAGGGTCTCGGTTGTGTCAGAACGTGTCGAAAATATTTTGAAAAGTGAGGGAGAGGAGCCTGATGTTGTGGTACACATAGGTACCAATGACATAGGCAGAAAAAGAGAAGAGGTCCTGAAAGGAGAATTTAGGGAGTTGGGGGGGAAAGTTAAGGAGAAGGACCAAAAGAGTAACAATTTCAGGATTACTGCCTGTACCATGTGACAGTGAGAGTAGAAATGGAATGAGGTGGAGGATAAATGTGTGGTTAAGGGACTCGTGCAGTGGGCAGGGATTCAAGCTTCTTGATCACTGGGACCTCTTTTGGGGAAGGCATGATCTGTATAAAAAGGACGGGTTGCACTTGAACCCGAGAGGAACCAATATCCTGGCGGGGAGATTTGCAAAGGAGACTTTAAACTAGAAAGGTTGGGGGGAGGAACTCGGGTAGAGGGGGCTAGGGGACAGGGTTAGGGGCAAGAGGCAGAGTAGGGAAGCACTCCGACCCAAAATGTAGCGAGAAAGAGGAAAAAGATAATAAACAGAGAATAAGGGATGGTTTGTTTATAAAATGTGTATATTTTAATGCTAGGAGCATTGTAAGAAAGGTGGATGAACTTAGAGCCTGGATTGACACCTGGAAATATGATGTTGCGGCAATCAGTGAAACATGGTTGCGGGAGGGTTGTGATTGGAAACTAAATATTCCAGGATTTTGTTGGTTCAGGTGTGATAGAATTGGAGGGACCAGAGGTGGAGGGGTTGCATTGCTTGTTAGAGAAGATATTACAGCAGTGCTTTGGCTGGATAGATTAGAGGGCTCGTCTAGGGAGGCTATTTGGATGGAACTGAGAAGTGGGAATGGTGTAGCAATACTTTTAGGGGTGTAATATAGACCGCCAAATGGGGAGCGAGAATTGGAAGAGCTAATTGTAAGGAGATAGCAGATATTAGTAGTAAGCACAAGGTAGTGATTGTGGGAGATTTCAATTTTCCAAAAATAGACTGGGAAACACATTCTGTAAATGGCCTGGATGGTTTAGAGTTTGTTAAATGTGTGCAGGATAATTTTTTGCAGCAATACATAGAGGTATCGACCAGAGAAGGGGAAGTGCTGGACCTCCTGTTAGGAAATGAGACAGGTCAGGTGATGGAGGTATGCGTTGGTGAGCACTTCGGGACCAGTGATCACAATACCATTAGTTTCAATATAATTATGGAGAGAGTCAGAACTGGACCTAGGGTTGAGATTTTTGATTGGAGAAAGGGTAACTTTGAGGGAATGTGGAATGATTTAAAAGGAGTGAATTGGGACATATTGTTTTATGGGAAGGATGTAGAAGAGAAATGGAGGACATTTAAAGGGGAAATTGTAAGAGTACATAATCTTTATGTCCCTGTTCGGTTGAAAGGAAATGGTAAAAATCGGAAAGAGCCATGGTTTTCAAGGGAAATTGGACACTTGTTTCGAAAAAAAGAGAGATATCTACAATAATTATAGGAGGCATGGAGTAAATGAGGTGCTAGATGAGTATAAAGAATGTAAAAATAATCTTAAGAAAGAAATAAGAAAAGCTAAAAGAAGATATGAGGTTGCTTTGGCAAGAAAGGTGAAAGTAAATCCAAAGGGTTTCTACAGCTATATTAATAGCAAAAGGATAACGAGGGATAAAATTGGACCATTAAAGAGCCAGAATGGACAGCTATCTGCAAAGCCAAAAGAGATGGGGGAGATATTGAACAATTTATTTTCTTCAGTATTCCCAAGGAGAAGGATATTCAACTCTGGGTAAGGGGAAAAAGTAGAGTAGCTATGGAAACTATGAGATTCAAAGAGGGGGAAGTACTGACACTTTTGAAAAATATAAAAGTGGATAAGTCTCCAGGTCCTGACAGGATATTCCCTAGCACATTGAGGGAAGTTAGTGTAGAAATAGCAGGGGCTATGACAGAAATATTTCAAATGTCATTAGAAACTGGAATAGTGCCGGAGGATTGGTGTACTGCGTATGTTGTTCCATTGTTTAAAAAGGGTTCAAAGAATAAACCTAGCAATTATAGACCTGTTAGTTTGACGTCAGTGGTGGGCAAATTAATGGAAAGGATACTTAGAGATAATATATATAAGCATCTGGATAAACAGGGTCTGATCAGGAACAGTCAACATGGATTTGTGCCTGGAAGGTCATGTTTGACAAACCTTCTTGAATTTATTGAAGCGGTTACTAGGGAAATTGATGAGGGTAAAGCCGTGAATGTTGTCTATATGGATTTCAGTAAGGCCTTTGACAAGGTTCCCCATGGAAGATTGGTTAAGAAGGTTCAATTTTTGGGTGTTAATGGTGGAGTAGCAAGATGGATTCAACAATGGCTGAATGGGAGATACCAGAGAGTAATGGTGGATGGCTGTTTGTCAGGGTGGAAGCCGGTGAACAGTGGGGTGCCTCAGGGATCTGTGTTGGGTCCACTGTTGTTTGTCATGTGCATCAATGATCTAGATGATGGGGTGGAAAATTAGATAAGTAAGTATGCAGATGATACTAAGATAGGTGGTGCTGTGGATAATGAAGTAGATTTTCAAAGTCTACAGAGAGATTTGGGACATTTGGAAGAGTGGGCTGAAAGATGGCAGATGGAGTTTAATGCTGATAAGTGTGAGGTGCTACATCTTGGCAGGACAAATCAAAATAGGACGTACATGGTAAATGGTAGGGAATTGAGGAATGCTGTGGAACAGAGGGATCTAGGAATAACTGTGCATAGTTCCCTGAAGGTAGATAGGGTGGTAAAGAAAGCTTTTGGTGTGCTGGCCTTTATAAATCAGAGCATTGAATATAGGAGTAGGGAAGTAATGTTAAAATTGTACAAGGCATTGGTGAGACCAATTCTGGAGTATGGTGTACAATTTTGGTCGCCTAATTATAGGAAGGATGTCAACAAAATAGAGAGAATACAGAGGAGATTTACTAGAATGTTGCCTGGGTTCCAGCAACTAAGTTACAGAGAAAGGTTGAACAAGTTAGGTCTTTATTCTTTGGAGCGCAGAAGGTTAAGGGGGGACTTGATTGAGGTCTTTAAAATGATGACAGAGTTGACGTGGATAAGCTTTTCCCATTGAGGGTAGGGAAGATTCAAACAAGAGGGCATGACATGAGAATTAAGGGACAGAAGTTTAGGGGTAACATGAGGGGAACTTCTTTACACAGAGAATGGCGGCTGTGTGGAATGATCTTCCAGCAGAAGTGGTGGAGGCAGGATCGATTTTAACCTTTAAAAGTAAAGTGGATAGGTATATGGACGGGAAGGGAATGGAGGGATATGGTCTGAGTGCAGGTAGATGGGACTAGGCGAAAATAAATGGTCGGCACGGACTGGAAGGGCCGGGAAGGCCTGTTTCCATGCTGTAATTGTTATATGGTTATATGGTTAGATACATTAGAATGAAAGTGTAATGCATGCTGGAAAACATGGCATTTTGATTGATTGCAAGATAATGATTTATCTGTTTGATAGGGAATAGGTTGATGCTTCCATTTTCAGTTATACCTATTTTAAATAGAATACAAGAGAACTTTTCTCAATGTTGAACCTTTTTTGTTCAATGAAGCTCCGATTTTCTTTGGTAGCCACAGTTATTAACCTTGAATCGGATCTTGTGAGTGAATTGAAGAAGGAATTATCTGAAATGCTACATCGTTGCTTCGATAAAATTTCCCCCACACATCTGACATCTCAATCCAGTGATGAAAATAGTTTGGCGAATAAATCCTGTATATGAACAAGATTAAGAACTGATTCAATGTACTTTGAAATGTATAGTTTACTTATCTGAAACGTATGACAATAGTGATCCCACCATCCTATGTTCATTTAGAAAGATCCAAGCTGATGCTACAATCTTAACAGCTATTATTGTGTTAAGGTTGAATGGATATCTGTTTCATTTATTAGCAGGAGCTGTGGATGTATTTCTGTCATGCAATCCCAATAACTTGGCAGGCATCGAGAGGCCTATCTTGTGATGATTGTATGTTAGACAAGTGAGGTCCAATTTTCCATCTTGCAGCTAAAATGTAAAGTTTCTTGTTGATTTCTGTTCCCAAAATTGGTTCACCATTTGTAATTAAATCTGGAAGAAAAACAGACTATATGTTAAGTTGCCCCACTCAAAATTATCTTGCAAATAACAGTGACCAATGTCATAGGATTTGAAATTGCTGGGGCATTAGTAAAGTGCTGCAACACTGCTCGGTGCACTGGTATCTGAGGAGACCCAGCTCTTGCATTGCTTGCTCTCAATGAAATAAGTGGGGCTCTTGAGAAAGTAATCGATCCATCCTGAGATTGATTACCATTCCCCAGTGTACTCAGGCTCCAGTCATCATAGCTATGGATACCAATGTTTATAAAGCTCACAGGGTGTCACAACAGCCCTGAAATCTGTTCTTCAATGGATTACTGATAAGCCACCCTGATGGAGTGCCAGAAGATACATTGACTGTCAATCTGTTGTCTTCCTCTTAAGATGAAAGTGTTTATGATACCGTCACTGTCAACCCAGCAATGCCCTTGTGACTTCCTTGTCAGCCATCTGGCCCTGGCTGCTGCTCACGCTAAAAAGGTGCAGTCTGAAGCTGGCCTTTCTGGTCCCATAGGTGTGCATGATCATCCTACAGGATATGCTGCCATCTCCTCCATTACGGGAAGGAAGTGGATGCTTTAGAGAGGGTGCAGATGAGGTTTACCAAAATGATGCCAGAATGAAAGGGTATTAGCTATTTGGAAAATTTGGACATGCTGTAAGGTAGACAAAAATGCTGGAGGAACTCAGCAGGTGAGGCAGCATCTATGGAGAGAAGGAATAGGCGTCGTTTTGGGTCGAGACCCTTCATCAGACTTCCATAGATACTGTCTCACCCACTGATTCGTCCAGCATTTTTGTCTCCCTTTGATTTTTCCAGCATCTGCAGTTCTTTCTTAAACATTGGACATGCTGCAGGTTGACAAAAGACTTGGTTGAAGTATATAAAATCATGAGAGGCATAGATAGGTTAGACAGTCAGAATCTTTCTAACAGGATGAAAATGTCAAAGACTAGAGGGCATAGTTTTAAGGTGAGAGGGGCAAAGTTTAAAGGAGATAATCCAGGCAATATTTTTACATAGAAAGTGATGGGTGCATGGAACACGCTGCCAGGAATAGTACTGAAGTAGATAGAATAAAGGCGTTTAAGAGGATTTTGGATAGGCACATGGATATACAGGGAATGGGAGGATATGGGTCACATACAGTCATGTGAGATTAGTTTATCTTGGCATCAGGTGGGCTGAGGAATTATTAATGGAATTTAAGGCAGATAAGTGCAAGGTGTAGCATTTTGTCAAGTTAAACCAGGGCAGATTCACAGTGAATGGTGGCGCCCTGGGGAGTGTTGCAGAACAGGGGTCTCGCAGTACAGGTACATAGTTCCCTGAAAGGGGAGTCACAGTTAGATAGGGTGGTCAAGAAGGCTTTCGGTACATTGGCTCTGTACTGTATGATTCTATGACTCGATGACAATGGAGGTCCATTAGGGCCTCAATTAAAACATTCACAATAAACAGCGATTACAAGCTTTCAGAATCACAGCTCTATTTAAATTGCTGTTGTTAGCCCCACCAAAACTGTGAGCTCTCTTTCTATAGTCCATTACAAATAATTGATGATCTGTTTAAATAGCGTTGGCTTTGATATTAAGATATGTTTTCCTCTGTGTGGTCTATACTGTGTCCATTACATTATTGTGATTCAGTTTGTCAGGGGAGTTGGAATATAGCTTTACACATCCATCAACATCACTGATGCACTCTCCATGTGCTTCACACACAGCCACATCATGTGCTCTAGTGCCTCCCATTGAAAGTAGAAATAGCAAAGTAGAAAGAAGAATCATTATACGGTGGCAATTGCACTTTGTGCTTGACTTTATAATCTAAACTGCTTGTGTTAGACATAAGATTCATAATCCATGTGATTGCATTTGTCAGCCAGTGTAGTTCAACATCGGGCTCACTATTCCCTGTTGTCTTTAGCAAAGTGACCTCTAGACACCACAAACCACTTGTAGAATCATAACACCAACCAGTTGAAATCCATCAGCAACTAATCTGCAAATAATTGATGAAACTTTTTAAACTGCGTTGTTGTGAGGTCCCTCCTGCTGTTGAAAATGCCTTCAGCTTTACTAGGTTAAGAGATGGTATTAACTGGAGATCTGAAGAAAGGTCTCAACCCAAAATGTCACCTATTCCTTCTCTCCAGAGATGCTGCCTGTCCCGCTAAGTTACTCCAGCACTTCGTGTCTATCATCTGTTTTGACAGTATTTGTTTCAAATCAGTGGAATCAGATTAATTGTTATTCTAATTATGGTCAGGGTAGTCTGGTCTGTATGTTCCCCTGGATAATCTATCTGCACACACAGTAATCCCTCAGCAATCTGGCAGTGGTGTAACTCGCAAGATAGGTAAATAGGCATAGATGGATTGGGTGGCTCATAGGAATTTGGCACCACACCACCCAACAAATGAGCATCAATGTGCTGAATAATACAACTATATTTTCAACTCCAATTCTGAGGGAGGCAAGTTATCACTTTATTGTGGAACCGACATTCAGCCAACTGGTTGATATACATTGTTCAGCACTTTCCTGATTTTCGTGACTGTAGATTGCACCATGAGTTAGGAGTGTGTTCATGAGGGGTGGCACAGTGGCATAGCGATTGAGCTGCTGTCTTACAGTGCCAGAGTCCTGGGTTTGATCCTAAATACAGGTACTGGCTATTTGGAGTTTATACATTCTCTCTGTGACCACATGGGGTTTCTCTGGTTTTGGTTGCTCCCATACTCCAAAGATGTGCAGGTAAGTTAAAAATGTGTCCCTAGTATGTAGGATAGTGTTAGTGTGTGGGGTGATCGCTCGTTGGTAAAGACTCAGTGACTCTAAAGTCTAAATTCTAAATTCTAAAGAGTGAATGTGTGCATCTGACCTCTTACTCCACCTCTGGACTAATAAATGAATGCAAGGGAGGTACATGGCTCATCCTGTGTTATGGGGCAGGGTACACCATATTTGGCTGTGCAGCTAAGTAAAGCCCATAGATTTGACATAGATGGTAAAATCAAGTGAAGATAAATTGTTTGATTTTTCCTTGGTCGGGTTGGGTTCGAACTTGGCGTTTTTTCCTGTCATTGGTCGGGTTCGAACTCTCGTGTGGACCAGGCGTGATCTGGGCCGACCAATCACACAGTCAAGGGTATCGGCTGTTAGGCAGATGGAATTCAAAGGCAAAGGTTGGAGTGGAACTCGGGTGTGCTCACGAGCGACAACACAGTTGTAAAATATTAACTTCATGCGAGCATGAATGATGGGGCTGTATCTGTTAACTATTAAACAGTGTTTATGCAACACGTGGACTTCTACAGTGGTGACCCCGACGATCCAAAACTGCCTATTTTGGATTTTATCATGTTTGTAGCCGACAACCCAGCCCAGGAGAATGCAGTATCTATCAAACTGCCCACTTTCTGGACATCACAGCCCAGTTTGAACAGGCTGAAGCCCATTTCCACATTCACCAGATCATTGCTGATGCCACCAAATGGCATCTACATGGTCAGTGCGCTGGACCAGGACACCGCAGAGTGCCTAATTGATTATGTTTGCCAGGCACCAGCCAAAGGCAAGTACGAGGGCCTCAAAACGCTCCTCATGCGCACTTTCGGTCTCAGCCGCAGCAACAGGGCAGCCAGACTCCTGCACAAGGTGCCAAGGTGTCTGATCCCTGGTCATCCCGGCAGCAGCGTCACTTGGCCTACATCTCCGAGTTCATGACTTGCGTCCAACATATCGCAGGCAAAAACAACCGGATTGCAAATACTTTTTCCCGCGCCGCCATCAATGCCTTCCACGCTTTGGCCCCAGGTCTCGACTACACGGCCGTGGTGGCTGCCCAGCGAGAGGACGAGAAGATGCACCGTCATCTCCAGCCTGTTGTTGGAGGATGTGCGATTCGGGCCCGCTGACACCATGCTCCTTTGCGACATGTCTACCATAACTTGTCATCCCCGCAGCCTGGCGCCGCTGGACTTTCGACATGGTTTATGGTTTGGCTCACCTTTCCATCCGGGCAACAACGGCACTGGTGGCAGCCAAGTTCATGTGGCACGGGTGGTGCAAACAGGTCGGCAAATGGGCCAGGACGTGCATCCCCTGTCAAACCTCCAAGATTCAGCAACACATCAAGAATTTTGCCCTGCCACACCGCCGTTTTCACCACATCCACGTCGACATCGTTGGACTGCTGCCCCCATCCAGAGATGCCACCCACCTTTTCACCATTGTGGACCGATTCACGAGATGGCCAGAAGCCGTCCCGCTCTCGGATACCTCCAATGCGACATGTGAACACTGGATCGCCCGCTTTGGTGTGCCGGTGGATATCTCCCTGACAAAGGTGCGCAGTTCACCTCTGAGTTGTGGTCAGCAATGGTCCGGTTGCTTTTTAAAAATTATTCCAGCATGTCAAAGCACGTGCCACCTGGGAGGATGCCCTGAGTACAGGTATCTCTGCAGGGTCCCGAGGCGGAGAGCCGTCAACTGGGTGTGAATGCACACCAGCGGCTGACCGCTCTCCTCGATCGGGAGACTCAGGACCGCAGCAGAGACCCAGTGCTTTCCATTGCCCCAGAAGAAGTCCACCAACTTCTTCTGGATGATCCCAGCAAATGTGGCTGATGGCACCAATGTGGTCAATCTGTACCAGAGCATGGAGGCCACGTGTTGGTTAATGACCAACACCCTGCCCCGGTAAGAAAGCACTCTGAGGAGACCTGACCAGCGCGACAGCCGGGCGACAACTGTCATCTCCAACTCCTGCTAATTCACCGGCCAGGTCTCCGCAATGGGACTCAGGTAGACTCCTAATTAGAGGAGACTGGGAGGGAGTCCACCTGCCAAAGACCCACCAATCCAGAACATTTCCCCCAGATGATCCTGGCAGAGGAGGCGGCCGAGAAGACTCGTTGGCTCTCATGCATCCTCTGCAGGTCGATGGGGTCGGTGAACCAACCTCCTCCGAAGCAGACTAGGAATGACTCCACGCAGATGGCGTACAGTTGGCCCGACATGGGGCAGCCCTGATGTACTCCTCTGTGGAAGGGGGTGGGGGCCATCAAGGATCCGTTTACTTTGACGAGGCACACTGCGGCGGCATACAAAAGCTGGATCTGGGCCCCAAAGTGCGATCCGACCCAAACACCCGCAGAGTCTTCAGCAGATACTTGTGATCCACCCTGTCAAAATCCTTCTCCTGATTGAGGAAGAGAAAGGCAGTGGGTACCCTGGACTCCTAGGCCAGGTAACCAGGTCCCGGACCAGATGGATATTGTCCTGGATGGACCGGCCCAGGACCATGTAAGACTGGTCAGTGTGGATCACTTGGGCCAGCAATGTGCCCAGACGGTTGGCCATTGCCTTAGCAAAGACCTTGCAGTTGTTACAGAGGAGGAGGGAGACCGGACGCCAGTTTTTAGCAGGCAGAGATTACTCTTCTTGGGCAGAAGGACCACGCCAGCCCTGCAGGAATACAGGGGCATCTCTCCGGTCGCCAGGCTCTCACTCAGGACCATGGTGTAGCTCTCTCGCAGGATCCCCCAGAAAGTGCCGGGCCCTGCTCACCACCCCACCCAAGGAGCCAGGTGGGCCCGGCTGCTTGGCGCTCAGCTGAACCACACTACGGTCTACCACCCGCAAGCAAACGGTCTTGTGAAGCGTTTTCACCGGCACCTGAAGGCATACTGAAATGCACATCTTACGGGCCGGACTGGATGGACGAGTTGCCGTGGGTCCTATTATGCATACGCACTGCGAAACAGGACCTGACAATTTCCTCGGCCGGGCTGGTGTACGACGCCCTGCTTACGGTCCCAGGGGACTTCATCCCAGCGGCACGTGGACATCAGAAACTGCTCACGACCATGCTGACTTCCGCCTCCTGGAGAAGGTGGGCATGCTCTCGCTAGTCCTAACATCCCGCCACGAACTCACCACTACGTTCCTCCCACCCTCCCTCCAGGACTGCCAGTACGTTTTCCTTCCCCGCGATTCCCACCGTATGCCGCTGCAAAGGTCTTATGAGGGACCTTTCCAGGTACTGCAACACAGCACCACGATCTTTGTCATCAACATGGACGGCAGGCACGAGACTGTCTCCGTGGACCGTCTTAAGCCGGAACATTTGGATATTGACAAACCAGTGCAGGTGGCACAGCCCCGCCATAGAGGGCATCCACCGTCATGATCGCACCCGCCCTCAACTCTGACAGCTGCGACCCCGAACACAGGAGATGCGTACACGAGATCAGGCCACCTCACTCATGAGCCTAACCACCTCCGTTACTCCAGTTCTGTGGAGGGTTGGGGGGTTACGTGGCCGCCTGAGCCATTTTGGTATTGGACGGGCTCGAACTCTCACATGAACCGGCCGTGATCTGGGCCAACCAATTACGTGGTCGGGGGGGTGTGACATTAGGCGGTTGGAATTCAAAGGCGGCAGTTGCAATTCGAAGGATTGACAGTTGGTGGAACTCGGGTGCTCGCGAGCAACGGCATAGCAGTAGTAAAATATTAACTTGATGCCCGCATGAGCGACGGGGCTGCATCGGTTCATTATTAAACAGAGTGTTTACACAATGCGTAGACCTCTACAATATTAATAATTTTTAATAAACTAGCCATCTGATCTAGTAGGATTCTGAATCCCATCTTTCTAATATTTTAATATAATAAAAATCAGCTTTTTAAAGCAGTTGACAATTTCATTTCATACAGCATGGAAAAGGTTGAGAGCCACTGTGTTATCTGGTCATTTTGTTGCTTCAAGGATTTCTTCGTCATAGAGTGATACAGTGTGGAAACAAGCCCTCCGGCCCAACTTGCCCATGCCGGCCAACATGTCCCAGCTACACTATTCCCACCGGCCTGCGTTTAGCTCGTATCCCTCCAAACCTGACCTATCCATGTGCCTGTCCAACTGTTTCTTTAATGTTGGGATAGTCCCTGCCTCAACTACCTCCTCTGGAAACTCGCTCCATACACCCACCACCCTTTGTGTGGAAAAACGATTCATTTGTTTGACACCAACAGTTCACAGCAGTGACATGTTCCAACAACACAAAGTGAAGAAAACAAATCTAATTTTCAATTTTCTTTTAATTTTCTTAAAACTTATGACCTGTAAAACAAATACATTATGAGACTGCAGTCAGCTGCAAGACCAATAAGGATATCCCAGCAGTCCACTCACCAGTATTTCATATATTTTAAAGATAGATACAAAATGCTGGAGTAACTCAACGAAACAGGCAGCATCTCTGGATAGAATGGGTGACGATTCGGGTCGAGACCCTTCTTCTGAACTCCAGCATTTGTGTCTATGGTGTAAACCAGCATCTGCAGTTTCCTCCGACACATTTCATATATTTTAACATATTGACTTTACTATGTGTGACAAATGGCACCTTTTTCTTGCCTTTTGACAAGAAAATCTATCAGAGAACACCTGCTGTCCTGTTTTTGGTCTTTCTTGTAAATCACTCTACTCATTGGGAGACACCAATGTCAAAGAACAGATATTACAACAAAACACTTTCTATGCTGGATTGTCTGATAGTGTACTTCAGTCACTGAAAAAAAAAGAAGCCTTTTAAACAGTGGAGCATGCTAATGGCTTCCAGTTTATTACACTGACTGGAGTTATTGTAGTGCCACCCCTCCTCCCTGTGACCATTATCTTATTACTACAACCTCGCTAAATCGCCATTTTCTCTAATTAGCTCTTTACTTGTTACATTCTCATTTATATAATTATGCATCGATTCAGCAAATGAGATCTTCACTTTTAAGGAACCATGGTAAGGCAAACAAAAAGCACTTTTGATGAGCACTGAACCCTTTATCCAGCTGAAAGCTCTTGCATAAAGAGCAGCGAGAACAATTAGTTTACTGCGTAGAAATAAGCTCATTTGCAAATCCTGCTTCACAACAGAAGAAGAATGTCAGGCATTGAAGTGCTCATGAAGTCACTGTGTTTGGAATAATTTTATGCTGAAGAAGCCTACAGTCACTTAGTGTTTTAAAAGCTGTTAGCACAACGAGGAAGAATCGTGGGCCAGGCTAGAGATTTATTGTGTGATGTTATTGTAGTATCAAATAATTGCAATAAAATTATAATGGTTCATACCAGCATTCAGTCATAATTAGGAACAATCTGAAGCTTGGGCAAGTTAATCCTTTGTTACGCACTGTGGTGCCAAATACCTGTTCAACACATGAGGAGTCAAGACACATATTTCTTCAGATCTAAATGTGTCCTTTAGGTATTCTTAAAACAATCTTTCAGTGGTTACTTAATGACCTGTAGTCTGAGTAGTCTGGCTTTGTGGCACTGTGGGAAAAGAGAAAGCATTATGAACAACCAGGAGCAGCAATCAGCTTCAGAGATATGGATAATTAAGCATCCAGTCATTACAAAATGGCATTGGTCCTAATGGCAGCATTTTTCATGTACATTAATAAATGTGAGGTCTGGCATGCCATAAAATACTTAAGCATTAATAAATGAAAAAGGTGTATTGTAGACATGAATAATGCATTTTAAATTATTTTGTTAACCAAAACAATTCTTTGAAATACAAAAACCATATCAATTTTTCAATTAACTCTTTGAAAATCAAATCACTTTTTACTACGATCGTATACCAATGTTACTTGAAAGAGAGATTTGTATTGGGTGGTTTCTATTTTAAGGACAGTTTCTGTGCATTTTTACACGTTCTGAATTTGTTTCAGATTTTCACTTTTCAAAACAGTTATTCTAACCATTATTATTTGGATTATTTAAAGAAAATTAGGGCTAGATGATACCTTGTATATGCTTTTCTGCGATCCAATAGTGTTCCCTTGATGAATGGAATGTGAGAAACCACAATACCCAGGAGAATAAAGGTTGTTGAATGTGCCTTAGGTGCTTCATTTGTCCATCTCCCACTCTTTGTTGAATTTCTTTGACTTTTTATTTCTGCACTATTTTGGTATTTACAGCCCAGATAAACAATTCAGTGATCTGGAAACAACATTTTCCATCTTTCAAGTGGAAGAGGGAAATGAAAGAAATGGCAAAACTGGGACATACATTTTAAATGTTACAGTCTCAAATGAAAAATTGTGATTTTAAATGTCATGCTGTACAATTGGTACAGACCTACATGATAGTAGGGAGTCGCTGTAAAGAAAGAGGCCACCTTAAGCTGCTCAAGTCAAGTTGTCGCGTTTAGTGTCACATGCTGAGGTGCAGGTACGATAAAAATCTTGCTTGCAGCAGCATCACAGGCACATAGACTCAGACATCACACAAAACATAAATTTTATTTCGGAGTCACGTGAGTGACTACGTGAAGAAGGCCGTCAGTCGTCACGCGCGTCATTACGTCTGAAGCATGCACCAACGACTGACTGGCAGGCGCGTTGCGTCCTTCCAGCGGTAAGTTTAAATACCGAGGTAAGTGTTTTAAAAAACTACTTTACGGTCGTTTTTGTCCGGTTTGGATAACTTACAAGTCGGGGGGAGATTGCAACATTTTTTGAATGAATGGAATTGGGTCACAGCAGACCCGTTCATACTGCACAGTGTACAAGGGTTTTAAATAGAGTTCCTTCTTGATTCATCACCACCTACACAAAATTTACCAAACCACACATATGTGTTCTCACAACAGGAAAGATTTGAGGTACAAACTACAATTCAGGCTTTACATACAAAAGGGGTGATTCAGAGGTCGAACCAACAATCACACCAATTTGTATCCAACATATTCCCCAAGCGAAAGAGGGATGGAGGCAGTCGTATCATCCTAGACTTGACGGAACTCAATACCCATGTGCAGTATAAACATTTTTAAATGGATAATTTTGGTACAGCCATTCAGCTGGTTTCCAGAGGATGTTATATGGCATGCATAGATCTAAAAGATGCATATTACTCAGTACCCATTCACAGGGAGCACAGGAGATATTTGAAATTTAACTGGATGGGGCAGCTGTGGCAATTCAAAAGTCTGGGACGTCAGCTCCCAGACTTTTTACAAAATTACTGAAGCCAGTTCTGGGGCTACTATGAGCTCAGAATCACATGGTGATGGCTTATTTGGATGACATTCTAATAATTGGGGACACCAAGGAATCAGCTAAATCATCTGTTTCAGCTACCAAAATCATGTTTGAAAGGTTGGGATTCCTAATCCATCCAGTTAAGTCAAAATTGACTCCAATCAGGGTAATTGATTACCTAGGATTCACAATTAACTCAATTCAAATGTTGGTGACACTGCCAAGTGGTAAGCAATCAGACTTGATGGAAGCCTGCAATAAACTAATTGCTGACCAGCAGCCAACAATCAGACAAGTAGCAAGTGTAATTGGCAAGCTTGTGGTAGCCTTTCCAGCTGTACACTTCGGACCTTTGCACTACCAAAATCTACAACGTGCAAAGGAACAGGCTCTCAAATCCCACACAGGCCAATTTGGGAAACATATGCAATTACCACCAGACCGCATGGCAGAATTGCACTGGTGGGCTACGAATATACATCACTGCTCTAAGAAAATTCAATTTGATTCACCATCGGTAATACTACAAACCTGGGCTGGGGAGCAACAGATACCATCTCCAGTTGCGGGGGTAGATGGAATGTGCAGGAGTCCTTAATACTACAGCAATATGGCATTAACTACTTAGAGTTGTTGGGAGCTCTCTGTGGCTTAAAGCAATATGCATCATGTGCATGTCCAACTACAGATTGACAACACCACGGCGGTGGCGTATGTCAATCACATGGGTGGAATAAGATCTGTATCATGTGACATTCGCAAACTTTCTTTGGTATTGGTGTATTGCAAGGAACAGTTGGGTCACGGTTATTTACCTACCAGGTAGATATAATATGGTGGCGGACACTAGATCACAGAAGTTCAATGACAACACAGAATGGATGTTGAATCATGACGTGTTTACCGACATTGTTGCCCTATATGGCATGCCGGATATTGACTTGATTGCCTCCAGACTGAATCATCAGTTACCCAAATATGTCTCATGGGAGCCAGACCCATGGGCAGTGGCAGTCGATGCGTTCACACTGCATTTGGGGGGGGGGGGGGGGGGGGGAAATGTTCTTGTATGTTTTCTCTCCATTTTGTCTCATCAGCCAATGCTTGGTAAAAATAAAGCAAGACAATGCCACAGGCATTTTGGTAGCCAGATTGGCCTACGCAATCTTGGTTCCCACTAGTCCTGGGAATAATGATACAGCCTTTCATGGCTGTCCCCAACAGCAGGGATCTGCTGGTACACCCAGTACCGGGGGGCAATCACCCAACCAATTAATTTATTGGTTTTCAGATTCTGAGGAGACCATAATGGGACACGGACTGGCTGACCGAACAGTGGATGTCATTACAGCGGCCTGGAGGGACAGTACACAAAGGCAGTATGCCTCTCACATCAAGATGTGGGAGATGTACTGTCATGCCTCCAACATATCATATGACACATTGTGCATCACAGATGTATTGGAGTTCCTGTCAACTTTATATTATGACCATAAATTACGCTACAGTGCCATCAACAGTGCCAGGAGTGCACTATCTTCATATTTAGTGCTGGGAACGGGGGCCCACCCGGTGGGAACAAATCCCCTTATTACCAGGTTCATGAAGGGAATATACAACACTACACACCACAGGCCATGGTATACGGACACATGCGATGTTTGCGTGGTGCTAACACTACTTCGTCAGTGGGCCCCAGCTACCGTACTACCCTTAACCAAGCTCACCCTCAAGGTGGCCATGCTGATGGCGTTGGTAACGGCGCAATGAGTCCAGACGTCGCACATGCTACAGCTAGACAACATGACCACCACTGTAAAACACCATAACGTTTGTCATCTATGACTTAGTTATACAGAGCAAGCTGGGGGTGCCAGGGCCCAAGCTTGAGTTCCTGGCATACCCCAAAGATCCATGATTATGTGTAGTCGCACACTTGCACCAGTACATCAAAGTCACCAGGAGCCTCAGAGGCTCTGAGTTAGCTGTCCTAATCAGCCACAAAAAACCATACCACAGGGTATCAGCACAAACCATCTCCAGATGGTTAAAAGAGGTACTGGCGGGTGCAGGAGTGAATACTGACACTTACAAATCTCACTCCACCAGGGCTGCATCAACGTTGGCAGCAAGGGCTATGGACGTGCCCCTCGACAACATCCTAGCGGCTGCAGGATGGGCCAACGAAAGGATGTTCCAACGGTGTTATAATAAACCCATTGCCGGACCGGGGGTGTTTGTACATACCATTTTAAATTCTGTTTTATAGTTTTCCCCCAGGTTGGGCGGGGTCACTATCATTTTTGTTTTTCACATTAAAGCATCAGTATTGTTACCTAACTATGTTATTCCTGAATGCATTAATTTTTTCGCTCACTCATCCATGGTCAATCCATCTTGATTTTGATGAGGAGTTTGATCTTGATTTTATGAGGAGTTACCATGAGCGATTACGTGCCCATCTCTCCCAACCCTCATATTATCAGGTCATCTGGTAGTTCTAGTTCTCCAAATCGTACTATCTTCTGGTCAACTTGTCTTATCTGTGATTCCACACCGCTGCTTTGAAGATTGACGCGCATGACGACTGATGGCCTTCTTCACGTAATCGCTCATCCTAACCCCTCATAAAATCAAGATCAATCTTCAAACTGGTAAGTTCTCATTTAATCTTATTATTATATGAGGCAATAAAAAAGAAGAGTGTGCAAAACCAAGATGTTAGTGTAAAACACACAACTGAAAAAAATGATGTGTGATGGTGCAAGAGGTGGTCTGTAGAGAAATTCCATTATAGATGTAGGATTAGTGTTGGGCTGATGAATTTATTGTCATATGCACGTACGGTGATGTACAAGTACAATGAAAATTTGTTTTCAACAGCATCACAGATACATTCCCAAAACATGAATTATACATACGTTTTGTAAATAAAAACAATAATAATAAAAAAGAACGAGACAGTGGTACAAATCACAATTAGAAGATAAACAAGTTCATGGCAGTACAAGAAGTGGTCCATAGTATTCTGATATTGAGGTAGGATTCTGATTGTGTGGGTTTGTTCAATAATCTGATAGTTGTAGAAAAGTAGCTGTGTCTGAACCTGGTGATGTGGGAATTTAGGCTTCTGTACCTCCTGCCCGATGGTAGCAACGCAAAGAATGAATGACCCGGACGTGGAGATCCTTGTTGATAGATTCCACCTTCTTGAGGCAGCATTTAAGTGAATGGTAAAAATGGCAATTAAAGATTTATTGTGGAGCTTTTAATTCCGTCCTTAAGGAATCACCCGGTACTTCTATCTAGAACTACTCGGAGCTTGTGTAAGTAGCCTTGTTGAGCTGCCGTCAGGGAGAACTGATTGAGGCCAGATCACATACCAGAGTCAGTCTCATTACCTCCAGACGCTATCCAGGCAATTCTAGGGCCTTTCCCAAATGGCAAGCTAGCTTTTTAAAACATATAATATAACCAGGAGTCGATTTTCTGTTCCATCTTTTGATTAGTTTAATTTAATTTATTGTCACGTGCTCCGTGGTACTGTGAAAAGCTTTTTTATGTGTGCTAACCAGTCATTGGAAAGACTATACATTGATTACAATGGAGCTGCCCACAGTGTACAGAGACATGATATATGGAATAATATTTAGCTAAAGTCCTGTAAAGTCCGATTATAGATAGTCCGAGGGTCTCCAATGAGGTGAATAGTAGCTCTGGCCCACTTTCTAGTTGTTGATAGGATGGTTCAGTAGACAGTCCTATGAAAATTCTTCTCACCCAATATGGAGTACAATTCTCCACCTTTTCCACCTTCTCCCAATTATATACTTTGACTAGATACAATATCAGGTATGCCACAGCTTGATAACTATGGCATTCATGGGATCACAAACTCCCCCCCCCCCACTCTGTTTCTCTGCCCACAGATGTTGCCTGACCTGACGAGCGGTTTCCTGCACTGAACATAAGTCTGCAACTATAATAGGTGGTTTGAGAACAGCGGCATTGTTTCATGGAGAAGGGAAACAAATGTCAGCTGAAGCTGCAGTGGGCTACGTATACTGCCTGGGGATGTATTAAAAGGGAGTGTGAATTGTTCATATCTTACATTGAGAAAATTGAGATATTTATCATGCCCAATAATATTCCTGAGCTGGAAAACAGTGCAGTAAATGTGCAGGCTCTGATAGTTACAGTGAGGGAATATCAGAAAGCAATATTACTTTTGAAGTTGGCTCAGAAGTCCATCATACACTCACTAAGTTAGAAGCTCTGCAGATAGCTACATATATCTCATTTGTGCAGGTGCTTCGTAGATTGGAAGTATACTTCATCCCATTGCCATTGGGCATAATGGAGAGCTATAAATTCAGCACACACAATCAAGAGCTGGGAGAAGCTGTAAGTGATTACATTGCTGCACTCAAATAACTTTCAGAAATTTTTTGGACCACGCACTGAGAGATAGGCTCCTGTGTGATCTGAAATACGAAATGATCAGATGAAGTTATTAGGCACAAAATCATACAGCCGAGATTTACCAACTTCACAATATCAGTGTGCACAATCGGTTGGATCGAGTCTTATCAAAAGATGTTATGTGTTGCATCTGAAAACCCAGCTGAATTTGGATGGAGATAATCAGAAATACCTCTCTATCACTGCACTGTAGGTCAGGCTCACTCAGGTTTCCAAATAGAATTACATAGATCCTCACTGAAAATCTCCCAGTCTATTGTGGAGAAATATTTACAGTTTGTAAATTGTTCAATCAAAATGATTATCTTGATTGTCAGTTAGTGCAGGTGATAATCTACATTTTCTGAAGTATCTTCAGTGCCACATCCACAATAATGGAGTTATTATAGTGGGTGATTTTAGCTTCCACAATATTGACTTGGGTCCCTTAGTGGAAGGGGCTTAGTTGGGACAGAATTGGTTAAGTGCCTCTAGGAGTGTTTCTTAAAATGAGTAGCTAGCTCATTTAGGGATGGAGTCACTTTAGACATTATATTGGGAAATGAAACCAAAGTTTCAGTGGGGGGTGCATTTTGGGAACTGTGACTAGCTTTTCACTGTATCTCAGTACACGTTTTAGCAGACTGATTCCTGGGATGTCAGGACTTTCATATGAGGAAAGATTGGATAGACTCAGCTTGTACTCGCTGGAATTTAGAAGATTGAGGGGGGATCTTATAGAAACTTACAAAATTCTTAAGGGGTTGGACAAGCTAGATGCTGGAAGATTGTTCCCGATGTTGGGGGAGTCCAGAACAAGGGGTCACAGTCTAAGGATAAGGGGGAATTCCTTTAGGACCGAGACGAGGAAAACATTTTTTACACAGAGAGTGGTGAGTCTCTGGAATTCTCTGCCACAGAAGGTAGTTGAGGCCAGTTCATTGGCTATATTTAAGAGGGAGTTAGATGTGGCCCTTGTGGCTAAAGGGATCAGGGGTATGGAGAGAAGGCAGGTACGGGATACTGAGTTGGATGATCAGCCAAGATCACATTGAATGGCGGTGCAGGCTCGAAGGGCTGAATGGCCTACTCCTGCACCTATTTTTCTATGTTTCTATGTTTCTAATAAACTGAACTGAATTGAACTGTAGGTTTTAAGATCGTTATGGATAAGGATAAGTCTGGTCCTCAGGTGAAAGTGCTAAATTGGGGAAAGGCTAATTACAGCGGTATTAGGCAGGAACTGGTGACTGTAGACTGTGAGAGTAAATCTACATCTAGTGTTTGAATAGACACACATTGCTGCAGTAACTCAGTGGGACAGGCAGCATCTCTGGAGAGAAGGAATGGGTGACGTTTCGGGTCGAGACCCTTCTTCAGACTGAGTCAGGGGATATGATAGAAAAAAACTTCAAAGCTTCAGTTTTGGCTGTTTTCCATGGGCAGGAACAGCCTAAATGTTCAATTCATATACTCATAATGAAAGGGAATAAATAATATACTGAGAAGGAAATAGCAGGAAATACCTTCAGTGTGAAACAACTCCATCATGTCCTACTGTGGTGGCCCTTTCTTCACAATATGGATAACAAATTGTTATTGTTGATGCTGGGCCCTAAAGCAGCAGTGACAGTTTCCAGGATACAAAAGTGATACGATTGAATACCTTTCAAGAAATGAAGTATAATAACAGATGATTTGTCCATGTTAACTCATGAATCATTTGAGATTGGCAGGAAAGATTTCATTTTCCAACTATAACATGCAGTTGAAGATTTCTTGGTGGCAGTCACTGAATGCTCCAGTATCTTCACAGGTGAGTCTAACCACCTTGGGGTATTGCACTAGCTCTAAATAAAGCTTCACAGCTATTCTACGATGACAGTGTTGAACCACCAGGCATTTAAAATGAGGACATTGGGTAACCATTCCAAGTTTCTCAGTAAGAAGACTGTAGATGTGCCGCAAGACAAACATGCTGCTAATGTCAATGTGAAAACTATCATTGGTAATTTTGTGCATAGATTTAAGTAAGAGGGGATAGATTTAATAGGAACCTGAGAGGCAACGTCTTCACACAGAGAATGGTCTGTATATAGAATGTGCTGCCATAGGAGGTAGTTGAGGCACGTATTTTAACAATATTTAAAAGATAGATTTCCAAGGATAGGAAACTATTTGAGGGATATGAACCTAACATGGGTAAGTGGGACTAATGTTGACGGTACATCTTAGTCGACATGGGCAAGTTGGGCTGAAGGGCCTGTTTCCGTGCTCTGTTATTCTGTGACCAAATGTTGATTAAGAAGAAAAAGGTATTCCCATATTTTGGAGTTTGCCAGCAATGCATATCAATACCATTTAATATGTGATTACAACCTTAGAAGTGCCTGTCAACATTGTCAAAATAAAAACTGATTTCCTTGCAGTATTCGATGTACACTCAAAATGGATTGAGATCAGACATTTAGGCGTTTTTAGAATAGCAGAATGCATTTTTGAAGAGCAGAGATGAGTCTTTGTGACGTATGGAATCCTGAATTAGCTTCCAACAATGAAAATGACAGTTATTCTGAGAGTTTTACATGATGTAACTGAAGTACGCATGGATTGTTTTTTTTTGTCTCCAGTGAAGTTATTGAAAGGTCTGTGGAAATATGGAAAGAAGCTTTAAAGAGAACAAGAATTCCAAGAATATTTATGCTTCAAAAAAGGACACAATGTGCTGGAATGACTCAGAGGATCTGACAGCATATCTGGAGAACATGGATAGGCAAAATATTGCATACAGCATAACCCACATTGCTACTCCACCACATTGTGATCTTTTTGTAAACCAGCGTCTGCAGTTCCCTATTCCTACATTATTTTACTTCGAGGTCACGTGAGTGATTCCTTCAAGAAACCCGCCAGTAGGCATACGCGTCATTATATCTGACGCATGGCGCAGGACCGGCTGGGAGGAGCAGCGCTTCTCCAGCGGTAAGTTTTAAAAGCCTCAGGTAAGTGTTAAACTTGTTCGAGGTCTCTGCATTTGGTAATTCTTGTTGCAGCAGGCAAGTGCAAACTTGAAAAAATCAGGAACAGCAAGGTGAGCCATGGCGAAAATATCTCAAGCCCGCGGGAGTGTGGGTAGAGGGCGGCCGCCAAGCTCATCCACGAAGTCGCTGGTTGTCAAACCAACTACCACAGACTTGGTGTCTGAAGACACTGTGCCTACGCTGGAGGGGCGTAAGGCTACCCAAAAGTCTGTCCGGCCGATAGACTCATACGAGTCCGGTCACCCCGAAGAATTGATACCGAGGAACGGGTATCCAGGATGGAGCTCCTGCTGGAGAGGATGCTCCATCAAGAGCGCCGGCCTCTCCAAGAGCCAGTGCCAGCAGCACCTACAGGACTGCCAAGTATCTCCCCCCTGGACGAGGAGAGTATACCGGGTCAGATTGAATCTGACGCTGATTCAGAGGGCTCAGTGATGGAGGCTGCTCCACGGGACGAGGGGCAAGTGCCAGTGGTCCCATTCCTGGCAGCCAGGTTTGACGTCCCTACAGACTCTGGCGAGTCGCTTGGAGAGGAGCTGGCTGCCAGCATAAATTACCTGGCCTCTCACCAGCTCCAGGACTGCCCATGGACACCACTGCCAAGAAATATGATACCCCAGTGAACTGTATTCTACTGAAGGTGCCGACAGTCAACTATGCTATTTGGGGCCATAGGGGGGTAGGCATCCGAGCGCAGGAGATTAAACTACAATGGGTGCTCACGCTGCTGGCATCTGGAATAACGGCTTTTGGTAGGGCAGTGGATGGTGGGTCCCTGACCGAAGTTCAGCAGGATGCCCTGTCTCTAATGTGTAATGTGCACTTTGAGATTAACTGCCTCATCAAGAGTGCCATCCGCCCAACCATTAATCCCAGGTTTGCTGCCCTATGCAAGCCTGGCAACGTCCAGCAGCCAAACCTATCATTTGGGGAAGATCTGGCTAAAAGAGTAAAGGAGCTGGATGACGAGGCCAAAACCGTCGGGCTCATCAAGGCGCCAGTGACCAGCAGAACCCTCCGATGGCAGTATCCCTACAAGCGGTTTGCTGAAACCGGGGCTGGGCAAGGACCAAGCTGACCGTTTAATGTCCGCAGTCTGCGCTCTCCAGCAGGAGCAAGGGGAAACATGCCTTTACCACCCAGAACCTGGCAAAGAGCTCGACCGGTAACCATGGAGGTAGGTGGATCTGGCTTGTGTCGAAACATATTGAGAGAGAATTGCCTACCAGTTGGAGGGAGGTTACACAGGTTTCTGGGAGAAGGATATAAAATAACATCGAATGTATTTGCAGAGTATTCAAGGGTTTAAAATTGAATTTATTCCCAACCTGTGTCCACCCACCCAGCACAAACCAAAACGAGCACTCATCTTCTCACAAACAGAGCAAAATTATGCCTCAAGGGAGTAATTGAGAAAACAATTTATCAGACTCATCAATTTGTGTTTAATATGTTCCCTAAACCAAAGAAGGATTGTGTGTAGGATTATCTTGGACCTAACAGGACTTAACCCATTGTGCAGTATCAGCATTTTAAAATGGAAATGGGGGTGTTATATGGCATGTATAGATCTCCAAGATGCGTATTATTCAGTGCCTGTTCACAAAGACTTTCGCAGATATTTGAAATTTAACTGGATGGGACAATTGTGGCAATTTCGAGCTCTATCTAATGGATTGACCTCAGCCCCTCGTTTATTTACAAAGCTGCTAAAACCAGTACTTGGGTTATTACGGTCATATAACCATATAACAATTACAGCACGGAAACAGGCCATCTCGGCCCTTCAAGTCCGTGCCGAACAACTTTTTTCCCTTAGTCCCACCTGCCTGCACTCATACCATAACCCTCCATACCCTTCTCATCCATATGCCTATCCAATTTATTTTTAAATGATACCAACGAACCTGCCGCCACCACTTCCACTGGAAGCTCATTCCACACCGCTACCACTCTCTGAGTAAAGAAGTTCCCCCTCATGTTACCCCTAAACCTCTGTCCCTTAATTCTAAAGTCATGTCCTCTTGTTTGAATCTTCCCTATTCTCAAAGGGAAAAGCTTGTCCACATTAACTCTGTCTATCCCTCTCATCATTTTAAAGACCTCTATCAAGTCACCCCTTAACCTTCTGCGCTCCAGAGAATAAAGACCTAACTTATTCAACCTATCTCTGTAACTTAGCTGTTGAAACCCAGGCAACATTCTAGTAAATCTCCTCTGTACCCTCTCTATTTTGTTGACATCCCTCCTATAATTGGGCGACCAAATCGGTCACAAGGCCATATTGTCATGGCCTATTTGGATGACATTCTAATCATTGGAAACACCTTTGATGCAGCTGAGTTATCAGTTTCAGCTGTTCAACTCATGGTGCAGAGGCTAGGATTCATTGTCCTCCCAGTTAAATCAAAATTGGTGCCAGTTAACCTAATTGACTATCTGGGATTCACAGTTAATTCCAATCACATGTCTGTGACTCTGCCCCAGGGCAAGAGAGTAGATTTAATTGAAGGCTGTATCAAGCTCTTGAGGGAGCAATCACACTCAATTAAACAGGTTGTGAGCTTAATTGGTAAATTGGTAGCTGCCTTTCCAGCAGCCCAATATGGACCTTTGCACTACCAACATTTACAGAGGGCAAAGGTACAGGTACTGAGAATACATGCAAGTCATTACAATTGACCCATGCACTTACCATCTGAAGCCATTGCTTCAGATGGTAAGTGGTGGATTAGAAACATATTAAATTGTTATGGCACAATTTTGACTGAAGCACCTGCACTTATTTTACAGACTGATATCAGTGCCCTCGGTTGGGGTGCTACTGATACCAGGTCTAGTTGTGGAGGCAGATGGGATATGCATGAGGCACTGATTCTCCAATCACATGGAATAAATTATTTAGAACTTTCAGGAGCATTCTATGGGCTCAAAGCTTATTGTACCACTAATTATCGCTTACATGTCCAAATGCAGATTGACAACACCACGGGAGTGGCGTATTTCAATCACATGGGTGGAATCAAGTCGAAATCATGTGACGGATTAGCTAACATTATTTGGCACTGGTGCATTAAAAAGAATATTTGGATTTCAGCTGTCTACTTGCCAGGCAGACTCAATATGGTGGCAGACACCAGATCACGTAAATTCAACGACAACACCGAGTGGATGTTGAATCAGGATGCATTTGATAAAATTGTCCTTCGGTATGGGATGCCAGATATCGATTTGTTTGCATCCAGACTTAATCACCAGGTACCGAAGTATGTTTCATGGGAACCAGACCCAGGGGCAGTGGCGGTGAATGCGTTCTCACTGCACTGGGGCGGAATGTTTTTATATGCCTTTCTCCCCTTCTGCCTCATCAGCGGTGCCTGACTAAGATCAAGCAGGACACCGCTACAGGGGTTTTGGTGGTACCCGACTGGCCTGCACAGCATGGTTCCCGCTCATTTCGGACATAACCACGTACCCTATTATGGTGGTTCCAAAACAAAAACATTCATTGGTGCACCCTGTGACTGGAGATCCAAACCCATTGAATGATTGTGTAAATTTGTTGATTTGCAGGTTTTAAGAATGCCGTACGTGGGCCTGGGACTATCCGATCAGACTGTGGATATCATCACGTCATCCTGGAAGGATAGCACAAAAAGGCAGTACATCTCCCAAATCAGGAAATGGGAGGAATTTTGCTAACAGGGGAACATCACTTACCACACAGCCTCCATCCCAGATGTGATAGAATTCCTATCCCACTTACACATCAATGAAAGGATGAGTTATAGTGCCATCAACAGTGCCAGGAGTGCCCTGTCAGCGTAACTATGCCGGGAGTCAGGACTCCAACCATTAGGGTCCCACCCGTTAATATCACAATTCATGAAGGGAGTGTTTATTCCAAATCCTCCTAGGCCTAGGTACTCTCAAATCTGGGATGTGAGCATGGTACTCATGGTGCTCCGTCAATGGCGAACAGCCACATCATTGTCCTTACCAAGGATCACCATCAAGTTGCTTATGCTCATGGTGCTTACTTCAGCGCAAAGGGTTCAGACTCTCCACAATCTGCGTCTGGACAGGATGGTGCCATCACAGAATGACATTACATTTCACATCTATGGCTTACTCTGAGCAGACCAGGGGTGTCCGGATACAAGCTTGTATTGTCAGCTTATCCCACAGATTCACAGCTGTGCGTAGTGGCACATTTGAAGCATTATATTGATGTCACGAAGAGCCTCAGAGGCTCTGAGGTAGCACTATTTATAAGCCGTAAAAACCACATAGTGTCATCTCAGACCATCTCACGATGGCTGAAGCAAGTCCTGGGGTGTGCAGGAGTTAATACTGAAAATTTTAAATCTCACTCCACCAGGGCAGCATCAACGTTGGCGGTGAGGGCAATGGATGCCCCTCTAGACCATATCCTCACGGCCGCAGGATATGGTCAAATGAATCGACTTTTCAGAGGTTCTACAACAAGCCGCTTGTTGAATCCGGGGTGTTCGCCCACTCTGTGTTAAACTTTGTTTCAAAGTTTCTTTATATCAACGGGTCGTTTATATCAACGGGTCGATGGTTGAAAGGGTCAAGAGCTTCAAATTCCTGGGCGTGCACAACTCTGAAGATCTTTCCTGGTCCGAGAACACAGATGCAATTATTAAGAAAGCTCATCAGCGCCTCTACTTCCTGAGAAGATTATGGAGAGTTGGTCTGTCAAGGAGGACTCTCTCTAACTTCTACAGGTGCACAGTAGAGAGCTTGCTGACCGGTTGCATCGTGGCTTGGTTCGGCAATTTGTGTGCCTTGGAGAGGAAAAGACTACAAAAAGTAGTAAACACTGCCCAGTCCACCATCGGCTCTGACCTTCCTTCCATCGAGGGGATTTATCGCAGTCGCTGCCTCAAAAAGGCTGGCAGCATCATCAAGGACCCACACCACCCTGGCCACACACTCATCTCCCTGCTACCTTCAGGTAGAAGGTACAGGAGCCTGAAGACTGCAACAACCCAGTTTCAGAGTAGCTACTTCCCCACAGCAATCAGGCTATTAAACTTAGCTCAGAACTGAACATTAATATCCCATCTTTTCTTTGCACTTCATTAATTTATTAATGAATGGGTGTATTTACGTATATAATTGTAGTCAATGCCTTCAATGTTCTGTTGTGCTATGCAAAGAAAGATTTTCATTGTCCTGTCAGGGACACATGACAATAAACTCTTTTGACTTTGACTTTGACTGTTGACTCCTCATAAAATAAAGATCAAACTTCAAACTGGTAAGTTCTCATTGAATCTTACTATTTATGCTTCATCTTGAATTATTAGTTGGCCAACTTTTTTTAGCCTTCTTATGACTCCATAAGACTGAGTGAGAAAAAACGTTTTCACCCAGAGTGTTGTGAATTTATGGAATTCCCTGCCACAGAGGGCAGTGGAGGCCAAACCACTGGATGGATTTAAGAGGGAGTTAGATAGAGCTCTAGGGGCTAGTGGAATCAATGGATATGGGGAGAAGACGGGCATGGGTTATTGATTGGGGACGATCAGCCATGATCACAATGAATGGCGGTGCTGGCTCGAAGGGCCGAATGGCCTCCTCCTGCACCTATTTTCTATGTTTCTATAAGCCAAATGCAATGTTAGCATTCATTATGAGAGGACTGGAATATAAAAGCAGGAATGTATTGCAGAAGGCACAGGTCACACTGCCTTTGGAGTACTCTGAGGAATTGGAAAGGATCCAGAGAATGTATATGAGAATGATTCCGGGGATGATTGAATTAATATATGAGGAGCATTTGATGGCTCTGGGCCTGTATTCGCTGGAGTTTAAGAAGGATGAGGGAGGGGAACTCATTGAAACTCACCAAATAAGGAAAGGCCTGGAAAGATGGAACGTGGAGAGGATATTTCCACCTGTGGGAGAGTCTAGAACCAGAGGGCACAGCCTTAGAATAAAATAATGTATCTTTAGAAAGGAGATGAGGAGGAATGTCTTTAGTCTTTGGTGGTGAAACTGTGGAATTCATTGCCACATACGTCTGTGGCAGCCAAGTAATTGGGTATTAAAGCAGAGATTGACAGATTTGTGATTAGTAAGTGTGTCAAAGGTTACAGGGAGAAGGCGGGAGAATGGGGTAAGATCAGCCATGATTGAATATCGGAGTAGACTTGATGGGCTGAATGGCCTAATCCTGCTCCTATGACTCATGAACATGAACATACGCTAGTTTTATCCCAGCAGATGTGTTAATGTATCCTCACGTTCTTGTAGGATTAGGGTTGGTAAAGCCGCAAGTTGAAGGGAGGATGGGCAGTAGTAGAAGTAAAAGAAAATGCATACAGCAAGTTGAAGTTGCTGTTAGAATTGGAACAAACAATTTTGTTTGAGTGTCTTATAAAAATTCTTCCAAATAATTATTTACCAGAACTCCAAGGCTATCTAAGTTCAACCTTACCACACATAACAATAACTAAGAAGTATTTTTGAAAAAATAGATAATGGATTTGATAATTTCATTATTTGCATTTACCAAGGAACAAAGATTAATATTCCAATAATTTAATAATCTTTTCAGCTGTAATAGCATTATAAAACCCATTTATGACTTTCTGATCTTCCATTTGCTTTGTCTAATTGTTGGTTTTAATGTATCATACTTGACAATGGGATTAGGGTTAATAGATGTGTTGTCACGCGTAGCATGTGGAGAAGGAATCTGATACACAAAATTGCTTTTAATGAGCTTAGCAAATGTTTGCCTTTTTTAATGAACCTCAGTGCTGTCATCTCGAGATGCCTAATGCCTGATTTTTTTTTTCATCCCAGAATAGGAAGGACAAAATGTTAACACTTTATGCGCCAACTCTCAATGGAGCACAAACATGTGCTGATTATATAGCAATCTTACAAAATTTTGAGATTTAAAAAATCAAGTCTGCAATTTATCCCATCAGATAAAACATAAAATAAATTTAATTTGGCACCTAATTCACTTTCATATCGTCAGTATTAAGAAAGTTATGACCATTTTCATACTCGGAAATTAGCATCTTGTTCCCCATTGCCTTTCAATTGACTTAACTCAAAAGCTGTGATCTGGAACAGTTAAAAGCCCATATCTTTCTTAAAATTTAAGAGAACTCAATGACATTTTCAGTTATTATAGATTGAAGCATTCTGAAACAAATATGAAACAATCTTACTTGGATGACCTGAAATTAAAGCATATAATTAGTTAGTTATCTAATTGTAGCTAATTACAAAATTCAATGAGTAGATCTAAACATCTATCCATTTCTTAAGAAACGATAAACTTTTTTAAAATTGCCTAAGTGTCCAAGTAACATTCACACAATAATCCACAATATAACATAATTTTTAAATCTCATTTTCATGAATTTATAGGCCAAATGGAAGGAATTTAGTGTTTAATGCCTGTAAATTAATGGCCATTTAAATCAACTAGCGAGTGGGTTTTAGTGGAATACGGTGGATTGGAACGTTGCGGTTTGTGGTGAAGTCGGGAGGAAAAATACTGTTGGTTCATACATTTTTTTGGACCCCATTTCGCAACATGAAAATGTGATTAAAGTCTCCCTAAAAACCAACTTTTAATATAAAAATAAACTGTGTACCTTTTTTTCGCCCCTATGCAAAATCCTTCCCATTGTCGGCGCTCACAGCTTTTGAAGGTAATTGATTTTTAAATTACTCTAGTTAATAAATAATCTAGCGTAATTTAAAAATACCTTCATGAATGAAATGTCGGAGTGATTTTTCTTCCGCAACGAAATTGCCTGACATGGATCGATTTCCCCAGTCTGCTGAAAAACGGCATTTTAAACACACCCCCCACTGAAAGGCGCCAAAGTCACGCACACGGGGAGCGGCAGAACTGCAGCGCCGCTCAAGGTAAGTTTTGTAACATACCTAGATTATATGTGTGCAGGTCACCGGTATGCAGGTTACTTGATATGTTGGGATCAAGTTGTTCACCAAAGAGAAGGTGAGAGACCCATGTATATTTACTGTGTACTTAATATGGCAGATTTAATATTGCTGCCTGCTAAAATGAGTAAAAGCAGAAAATACTGAAAATACTCAACAGTTCAGGCAGCATCAGCGGAAGTGAAAAGGAGTCACAATTTCAGCTTGAAGATTGTTCATCAGAACTCAATAAGCAAATGATCTCTGAATTCCTAAGTACTGGGGAAGACAATGAGCATACAGGAATTTGAGGGAACATATTTAAAGAGATATTGGATGCAGGATATTTTGTATCTTCTGTGGTCATCTACAGTTCAACAAAGAGAGGGAAATGGACTGGTCCACTGCCAGATGCCTTGCTTTATTTCATGCTGGGCCAGTAATGAGACGCAAGGATTTTCACTCACCTAGTGATGGGAGGACGATGCATGGAGATGGCATCTACAATGTGCGATGGCAGATTATGAGCAATAGGTTTGAGAGAGGATTAGTGATTGATTGAAAGATGGCTTTGTAGCAATGTAAAACGAAGGCATATGGCACTTCCATGTAAATATCAACTGCTGCATTCTAACTGAACCCCATGCCTCTCCTTTCCTGGTCACTCTGAGCAGCATTTATCCCTTTGTTGTCAGCCGCTGCTTGCTTTAGGGATTGAATGGGTGACTGTGAATGGAGTGCTGCAGAATGAAGAAAGCATGGCAGCTGTTGTATTTTATAATGTTGTTCTAATAACATCTGAGGCATCAGCAATAACTTTCATTTATATTGCATCTTGAATGTGGGTAAGCATCTCTAAGGTATCAGGGAAAAAGATTTACTGAGCCAAAGGACCTTGTCCAGACAATTACACAATAGTTAAAAGCATGGATGGTAAGGAAGTCATTTTAATCATTTAGTCATTGGTGACAATTAAAGAGGGAGGGAGCATGTGAAGACCATGGTGGGATAGGAAACTGTTCAGGAAAGGTTGTGAGGCTGAAGGAGAATACAAGAGTAGGAAGGCTTTAGGTCAAAAGGAGGTTGAAATGGGAAGGTAAGAATTATAAATATGGAGAACCAGTATAGGTCCAGGAAGTAGATACAAAATGCTGGAGTAACTCAGCGGGACAGGCAGCATCTCTGGAGAGAAGATATGGATGACGTTTTGGCTAACGCATCACCACAATGCTGTTACTAGTACGTGGCCTGGTATCTGATTAATGAGCCTGTCCCACTTCACCAGCCCGTTATGCAGGCAGAGGACAGGGCAAGCGGGGGGGAGCGCTGTCTAAAAAATTCACACAGTGCAAAGCCAAGGTGCTACAGACACACACCGCGATGAATAGGAAGGTTGGTGCTGTAATTAAGATGGCTAAGCACAGTGTACGGTAAGTCCTTTAAAAGAGGCGGGGGAGAAGGAGGGAGAATGAGTGGAGACAACTTTTAAGAAGCCAGAGATACACGGCTGTGAAGCTCGGCGAACATTTAACATTTCCGGTCGGTTATCCTTGGTTCTGAAAATTACTGCTTACGTTTTTTTTCCAAATGAGCCAATGAAATTCACCGGTCAGCACCAGCTACAACCTATGAAAATCTATGAGAATCTTTGACCTCCTGGCAATCCACTAGCTTTTTGTGTTGATCATTGAAATTATTCAATAGTCAGAAAAAAATAGAAGTACCTAATAATCACTTACCTTTTTCCCCTGTAGCCATTACGTTCCCCAAAGTGGATTCATTGTTCTTGTGATGGGTCCATCCTGATGTGAGTTCAGCTGGCAGATGCTGAGAGCAGTTGCTGGGTATTACTCAGGAGTTCATGGCCCAGGTGTCCAAAGGTGGAGCGCTTCCCAAAAATCACGAGTTAAGAACAGAGAGCAAGTTCAATGTTTCAGTTGTTGCTGAGAACTCCTGACACAACTGCCAATGTCAATAGCACCACTTAATTGCTGACATTTATGATCAAATTATGTTTTTTATGGACTACAATAGTCAAGAAATGTTGGAGATGTAATGGTAGTTTGCAGAGATGGGGGACTTGTGGTCTTGTCTGACATTGAGGGGTGATGTTATAATTCATGCTCTGAAACTCAGCTGCCAGTAACAGAGAATATATATGAAGGTTCATCAATCTAAATCTTCATTATAGTATCCAATAATATAATTAATCCAGCTTGACATATAATGGACAGAGGATTGTAAAATTAATAACAGTACCCTGAAGTTATGATGAACCTGACAATTGCAAGGACATTTCAGGCATCAACCCGGTTGTGAGTGGATATCAATGAGCTCACTGTGCTATTGTTCTTGGAAATATAATATGCATTTAAATTTTGAACTAGAGATTTATAGAGACCATTTAGTTTTGTTAAACTGCAAGTTAATTGTGATGTAATTCCACTGATCTCAGCTGTTTCTTTGACCCTAGTGGATTCATTTTTTCCTTTATTACACTTCTGCCATGTCTACAATAAGTGCCGTCTTTCAGCTTAATAACAATTATGAAGAACACATACAGATGGGTCAAATTGATGGGGGATATGCTGGTGGTGAGAAGACCATTAACAGTAAATAGGTTCCTACACGAAACCTTGCTGTAAATCATTTAGCGGTGTCAGTGCAGCGGGTCAGTGCATGGGGAAACATGCCATAAATGTAGAATGTGATGTGAGAAGTATTGTTTTGACCTGGAATTCATAAGGCGTTAACACCCGTCGCCACAGCAACCACGTATTCAAGACATGCAAGGGACTGGTGAGACTTCTGTCAGGTCTTTCATCTGAGGAAATAAATTGAGAAAGCTGATAATAAGCCCCAGTTTGAACAGGATCTATGTAAAGGCTATCACCTTCTTTACAGGATTCCCCCTGAAGGTCATTCCATGAAATATGTTGCTCTTCCAGCATTTACTGCATTATCAAAGCGTATCAGTGAGGGGTAAAAAAACCTGTTCGTTTTTATTTACGAACAATGTTATCAATTTTTTTTAAATCAAGAACATGTTCTGTATTCTGAACAAGGGTCCTGACCCAAAACATCACCTATCCATGTTCTCCAAGGATGCTTTCTGACCTGTTGAGTTACTCCAGCATTTCATGTTTTTCTCTGCATTCAATGTATTTTGGGAATTTATTTTAGCAAACTAGTGAAGTGAGACAATAGTATTTTCTTCTTTATGCCCAAAGTAGTTTTGATGTTGCAAAATTTGCTGACAAGTGCATTCTATTTTCTCATTGTTATCTTTTTGCTATATTCCCATCTCTAATGAGTTAGTTTACAGTACTATGGAGAGCAGACCAATAAATGAAGCTTACCTTTATCTCGAAGACAGGAATGAATAATCATATTTGCAATGTGCATTTAAACTGGCCATAGTGCACACGCCAGGTAATCACTGAACGGAAATCAGTGGGGAGACTAGATCATAAGAACGATTGGTGCAGAGATTTGCTGTCCATTGCAATGATCATAGAATCATAACATTTGTGCAGCACAGAAATTGCCCCTTTTTCCCCCACCACATCCATGCCCATTGTGATGCCTGTCCACGCTAATTCATAGACAGCATTAAGTACACAGAACATAGAGCCATATAGGGGCAAGAACAGGCCCTTCGGCCCACAATGTCTGTGCCAAATATGATGCCAAAATAGTAAGATTAAATGAGAACTTACCAGTTTGAAGTTTGATCTTTATTTTATGAGGCGTTATGATGAGCGATTACGTGTAGAATCCCACCAGTCCGCATGCATGTCAATCTTCAAAGCAGCTGTGTGAAATCACTGAAGAACAACAATTGAAGTAATACAGTAAGACCTCAAACCTAGAACTACCAGATGAGCTTCATGATATGAGGGTTGGGAGCGGTGGGCATGTAATCGCTCATTGTAACTCCTCATAAAATAAAGATCAAACTTCAAACTGGTAAGTTCTCATTTAATCTTACCATTTTACTTCAGTCACGTGAGTGATTCAGTGAAGATTTCAAAGATCTGTGATTTCACGCTGATCCAAATCCAGGCATCTCACACTGCAATCAGTTGACTCAGGAGGAGTGAATAATGAGGAATACATTGAAACATGGTACTGATTAACATGCTAATGCTTTAATTCACAAAAGAACACAATAGCGACTCCTCTCTCCCAGGGAGAAGCTGTGAAACAGAACTTAAAACAGAATGGGTGAACACCCCAGATTCAATGTGGTTTGTTATAAAACCTTATAAGAGGGAACCATGGCTGTGTAGGCCAGCCGGGTACCACCAAAACTCCTGAAGTGCAGTCCTGCTTGATCTTAGTCAAGCACCGACTGATGAGGCAGAAGGGGGGAAATGCATATAAAAACATTCTGCCCGAGAACGCATCCACCGCGACTGCCCCTATGATCTGGTTCCCATGAAACATACTTCGGTACCTGGTGATTGAGTCTGGATGCAAACAAATCGATATCTGGCATCCCATACCGAAGAGCAATTTCATTAAATACATCATGATTCAACATCCACTCTATGCTGTCGTTGAATTTGTGTGACCTGGTGTCTGCCACCATATTGAATCTGCCTGGCAAGTAGACAGCTGAAATACAAATATTCTTTTTAATGCTCCAGTGCCAAATAAGGTTAGCCAATTCGTCACAAGATTTCGATTTGATTCCATATAACCATATAACCATATAACAATTACAGCACGGAAACAGGCCATCTCGGCCCTTCAAGTCCGTGCCGAACAACTTTTTTCCCTTAGTCCCACCTGCCTGCACTCATACCATAACCCTCCATACCCTTCTCATCCATATGCCTATCCAATTTATTTTTAAATGATACCAACGAACCTGCCGCCACCACTTCCACTGGAAGCTCATTCCACACCGCTACCACTCTCTGAGTAAAGAAGTTCCCCCTCATGTTACCCCTAAACCTCTGTCCCTTAATTCTAAAGTCATGTCCTCTTGTTTGAATCTTCCCTATTCTCAAAGGGAAAAGCTTGTCCACATTAACTCTGTCTATCCCTCTCATCATTTTAAAGACCTCTATCAAGTCACCCCTTAACCTTCTGCGCTCCAGAGAATAAAGACCTAACTTATTCAACCTATCTCTGTAACTTAGCTGTTGAAACCCAGGCAACATTCTAGTAAATCTCCTCTGTACCCTCTCTATTTTGTTGACATCCTTCCTATAATTGGGCGACCAAAATTGTACACCATACTCCAGATTTGGTCTCACCAACGTCTTGTACAATTTTAACATTACATCCCAGCTTCTATACTCAATGCTCTGATTTATAAAGGCTAGCATACCAAAAGCTTTCTTTACCACCCTATCTATATGAGATTCTACCTTCAAGGAACTATGCACGGTTATTCCCAGATCCCTCTGTTCAACTGTATTCTTCAATTCCCTACCGTTTACCATGTACGTCCTATTTTGATTTGTCCTGCCAAGGTGTAGCACCTCACATTTATCAGCATTAAACTCCATCTGCCATCTTTCAGCCCATTTTTCCAACTGGCCTAAATCACTCTGTAGACTTTGGAAATCCTCTTCATTATCCACAACACCCCCTATCTTGGTATCATCTGCATACTTACTAATCCAATTTACCACCCCTTCATCCAGATCATTGATGTACATGACAAACAACAAAGGACCCAACACAGATCCCTGAGGCACCCCACTAGTCACCTGCCTCCAACCCGACAAACAGCCATCCACCATTACCCTCTGGCTTCTCCCATTCAGCCACTGTTGAATCCATCTTGCTATTCCTGCATTTATACCCAACAGTTGAACCTTCTTAACCAACCTTCCATGAGGAACCTTGTCAAAGGCCTTACTGAAGTCCATATAGACAACATCCACTGCTTTACCCTCGTCAATTTCCCTAGTAACCTCTTCAAAAAATTCAAGAAGATTAGTCAAACATGACCTTCCAGACATAAATCCATGTTGACTGTTCCTAATTAGACCCTCTTTATCCAGATACTTATATATATTATCTCTAAGTATCTTTTCCATTAATTTGCCCACCACTGAAGTCAAACTAACCGGTCTATAATTGCTAGGTTTACTTTTAGAACCCTTTTTAAACAATGGAACAACATGCGCAGTACGCCAATCCTCGGGGACTATTCCAGTTTCTAATGACATTTGAAATATTTCTGTCATAGCCCCGGCTATTTCTACACTAACTTCCCTCAATGTCCTAGGGAATATCCTGTCAGGACCTGGAGACTTATCCACTTTTATATTTTTCAAAAGTGCCAGTACTTCTTTTACTTTGAAACTCATAGTATCCATAGCTACTCTACTAGTTTCCCTTACCTCACATAATTCAATATCCTTCTCCTTGGTGAATACCGAAGAAAATAAATTGTTCAATATCTCCCCCATCTCTTTTGGCTCTGCAGATAGCTGTCCACTCGGTCTCTCCAATGGACCAATTTTATCCCTTGTTATCCTTTTGCTATTAACATAGCTGTAGAAACCCTTTGGATTTACTTTCACCTTACTTGCCAAAGCAACCTCATATCTTCTTTTAGCTTTTCTAATTTCTTTCTTTAGATTCTTTTTACATTCCTTATACTCCTCAAGCACATCATTTACTTCATGCTGCCTATAATTATTGTAGATCTCCCTCTTTTTCTGAACAAGATGTCCAATTTCCCTTGAAAACCAGGGCTCTTTCCAATTTTTACTGGTTCCTTTCAACCGAACAGGAACATAAAGATTTTGTACTCTTAAAATGTCCCCTTTAAATGTCCTCCATTTCTCCTCTACATCTTTCCCATAAAACAAAATGTCCCAGTTCACTCCTTTTAAATCATCTCGCATCTCGTTAAAGTTAGCCTTTCTCCAATCAAAAATCTCAACCCTAGGCCCAGTTCTGTCCTTCTCCATAATTTCTCCATAACTTCTCCATAATTCCACCCATGTGATTAACATACGCCACTGCCGTGGTGTTGTCAATCTGAAGCTGAACATGTAAGTGCTTTGTGGAACATAAAATGCTCCCAAAAGCTCTAAATAATTAATTCAATGTGATTGGAGAATAAATGCCTCATGCATATTCCATCTGCCTCCACAGCTAGGCGTGGTGTCTGTAGCATCCCAACCCAGGGCATTAACATCAGTCTGCAAAACAACTGAAGGTGTTTCCACCAGGATTTTGCAAGAACAATTTGAAATGTGTCTAATCCACCACTGTACTTCTGCAATGGCTTCAGATGGTAATTGCATGGGCTGGTTGAAATGACCTGCATGTATTCTGAGTGCCTGTACCTTTGCCCTCTGTAAATGGTGATTATGCAAAGGTCCATACTGGACAGCTGGAAAGGCAGCTACCAATTTGCCAATTAAGCTTGCCACCTGTTTAATTGAAGGTGATTGCCCCCCCAAGAGCTTGATACAGCCTTCAATTAAATCTAATCTCTTGCCCTTGGGCAGAGTCACGGACATGTGAGTTGAATTAACTGTGAATCCCAAATAGTCAATTATGTTAACTGGCACCAATTTTGATTTAGCTGGGTGGATAATGAACCCCAACCTCTCAACCATGAGTTTAACAGCTGAAACTGATAACTTGGCTGCCACAAGGGTTTTTACAGTTATTAAGATATCATCCAAATAGGCCATTACAATATGGCCCTGTGCCCAGAGTAATCCGAGTACTGGTTTTAGCAGCTTTGTAAATAATCTAGGGGCTGAGGTTAACCCATTAGGCAGTGCTCTAAATTGCCATAATTGTCCTATCCAGCTAAATTTCAAATATCTCTAATATTCTTTACGAACAGGCACTGAGTAATATGCATCCTGAAGATCTATACCTGCCATACAACATCCTCTGGAAATCAATTGCTTGGCAGTAGCAAATGTTTCCATTTTAAAATGATTATACTGCACAAACGGATTAAGTCCTGTCAGGTCCAAAATAATCCGACACCCACCATCTTTCTTTGGTCTAGGAAAGATATTAGATACGAATTGACAAGTTTGATTCACCGTCTTCTCAATTACACCTTTAAATATAATTTTGCTATTTCAGCTTGAATCTCCAAATTCTCTTTTTGTGAGAAAATGAGTGCACGCTGGCTTGTGCTGGGTGGGTGGACACAGATTGGGAATAAATTCAATTTTAAACCCTTGTATACTCTGCAGTATAAACACGTTTGATGTTATTTTATACCATTCTTCCAGAAACCTGTGTAACCTTGGTAGGTAATTCTCACTCAATATGTTTTGACAAGAACCAGACCCACCTACCTCCATGGTTGCTGGTGGTGTTCTTTGTCCCCTGGTTCTGGAATGCACCAGCTGCGCACATTGAATGGCCAGCTTGGTCTTTGCCCGGACCCGGTTTCAGCAAACTGCTTGTAGGGGTACTGCCTCCAAAGGGTTCTGCTGGTCACTGGCGCCTTGATGAGCCCGACGGTTTTTGCCTCGTCGTCTAGCTTCTTTACCCACTTTGTGAGGTATTCCCCGAACAATAGGTTCGGTGGCTGGATGTTGCTAGGCATGCACAGGGCAACAAACCTCAGGTAAATGGCAGGGCAGGTGGCGCTCTTTCTAAGGCAGTTTATTTCAAAGTGCGCATTGCACATGAGAGGCAGGGCATTCTGCTGAACTTCAGTAGGAGCCCACCAAGGCATGGTTTACGGCCGGTACTTTAAGAAGGATACAGTTCGCTGGGGTGTCATATTTTTTGGCCGTTGTATCCATGGCCAGCTCCTGAAGATGGTGCGAGGCCAAGTAATTAATACTGGCAGCCAGCTCTTCCCCCAGTGGCTCTCCAGTGTCTATTGGGACGGCAAACCACGCTGCCAGAATGGGACCTCTGGCTCATGCCCTTCATCCCATGGGACAGCCTCCAATGCTAAGCCCACAGATTCGGCGTCAGAATTGTACTGACCGGGTATGCTCTCCTCCTCCAAGAGGGAGACACTAGGCAGCCCTGTCGGTGCTGCTGGCACGGGCTCTTGGAGAGGCCGGCGCTCTTGATGGAGCATCCTCTCCAATAGGAGCTCCATTCTGGATATCCGTTCTACGGTATCCATTCTTGAGGGAGAACCCTCCCGACCGGACTCGTCCGAGTCTATCGGCCAGGGGGACTTTCTGGTGGCCTTACGCCCATCCGGCGCAACCACAGTGCCCTCAGGCACCAAGTCTGCAGTCGCCGGTCCCAATACTAGCGACTCCATAGATGAGCTAGGCGGCCACCTGCTACCCGCACTCCTGTGGTCTTTCGATACTTTTGGTACGGCTCGCCTTGCTGTTAATGATTTCTTCATGCTTGGACTTGCCCTCCTGTAACAAGATTTAACAAGCGCAGAAACGACCTCCAACAAGTTCGACATTTACCTGAGGCTTTTTAAACTTACCACTGTGCCATGCGTCAGACATAATGACGTGCATACGGACTGGCGGGGTTTCCTCACGGAATCACTCACGTGATTCCAAAGTAAAATCAACATTTTAGTTTAATTTAAAGATACAGCACGGAAACAGGCCCTTTGGCCCACTGAGTCTGCACCGACCAGCGATCCCCACACATTACCGCTATCCTACATGCACTAGATAAAATAAACATTTACACTAAGCCAATTAACCTACAAACCTGTACACCTTTGGGTGTGGGAGGAAACAGAAAGATTTTGGAGAAAACCCATGCAGTCACGCGGAGAGTACATAAACTCTGTACAGACAGCACCCATATTCAGGATCAAAACAGTCAGGCAGCAACTCTACCTCTGCACCATTGGATCGCCACTCTTTCCCATCTGCACATAATCCATATTCCTTCATTCTTTGCATATCCATTTGCCTATCAAAAAGTTTCTTAAATGCCACTATTGTGTCTGCCTCAACAACTAGCCCCAGCATTGCATTCCTGGCACTCACCACCGTCTGTGTAAAAAGGTTTGCTCTGCACATCTATATAACTAAAAGTCTCATCTTGACTATTTCCTGTCTGTGCTGTATATTGATTTTAGAAAAAAGCACTACCATATATCGCTATGATTTTTCACCATCTTACTCACAGTACTCCTTCGCTGAGGCAGCCACGAGGATTTTTCTTATCGATGAAAAATTAAAAAGTTATGGATGTTTAAAAAATATTGAGATCAGCTGATTGGTCAATCACCATGATGAACGTAACGCTCCTTCCAGTGGGGGGGGGGGGGGGCAGGGCTATAAAACCACAGATGACTGGACGTGACTCAGTCACTCTGGAAGATCGCGAGGGAGAGGCCACAACTGTGATTCTGCTGAACTGTGAGTCTACTGAACTGTGAGTCTACCCTTTATGTCCTTCATGTGGTTATGTGCTTTATGTGCTTAACCCTTTATGTGCTTGCAATAAATTATTTGTTAGCCAGCAATGTGCTTACAATGAATGAAATAAGTTGTTTGGCCTGCCCTGTGCTTTTGCTTTTTCTTTGCCTTTGCTATGCTTGAGCTCACCTGAAATGAAAGCAAATGGTTTGTATTGTTGGCTGGCCCCACCTGCCTTGTGCTTTTGCTTTTGCTTTTCCTTTGCTTTGCTTGAGCTCACCTGAAATGAAAACAAATGGATTGTATTGTTATCTGTCCCCGCCAACCCTGTGCTTGACTTGATGTGACTTGAAATGGATTGACTTGACATGAAATGGATTGAAATGGATTGTTGGCTCTGCACTCACTGTGCTTGACTGGACTTGACCCACAACACCCATGCTAGCGCTCCAGACTCCCCTCCTTCCGACTGGCCACCAATATTGGAATTAGTGGAGAGGTGGAATATTGCATTGTGGGACTAGCCCTCCCGTGTGATCCTGGGACCCAACGGGTCCCACTTAGTCTAGTCTCCTTTAAACGTTGCCCTTCTCACCTTAAAGCTATGCCCTCTAATATTTGATTTTTCCATCCTGTGAAAAAGGTTTCAATTGTTTACCCCATCTATGCCTCTCATAATTTTATATAATTCTATCAGGCCTCCCCAGAATCTCTGGTATTCCAGAGAAAACAATCCAAGTCGGTCCAACCTCTCCCTGTAACTAAAACTACCTAATCCAGCCAACCTGTTCCACACCCTTTCCAAAGTGCTTATCGTTCTGTACCTTTCCTATCAAGATACCTGTTTAAATGCATTTTAAATATTGTAGTCATGTCTGCATCCATTCCCTCCTTTGCTAGCACTTCCTGAAATTCACCACCCACCATATGAACTTACAGCTTAAATCTCCTTTAAATTTCTCCCCTCTGATCTTAATCCGGTGCCTTCTAATTCAAGACTCCCCTATGCTCGGTAAAAGATTCTGACTATTCTGTCTATGCTCCTCATAATTTTATAAACCTCTACAATCATCATCATCATGATCATTGTTGAAAACATCAATTGGCACAATGCCTTACAATGCAATGTACGGCAGTGATCACAACTACTGAAATGTGGATGGCCTTTCATAGAAACATAGAAACATAGAAAATAGGTGCAGGAGTAGGCCATTCGGCCCTTCGAGCCTGCACCGCCATTCAATGTGATCATGGCTGATCATCCAACTCAGTATCCCGTACCTGCCTTTTCTCCATACCCCCTGATCCCTTTAGCCACAAGTGCCACATCTAACGCCCTCTTAAATATAGCCAATGAACTGGCCTCAACTACCTTCTGTGGCAGAGAATTCCAGAGACTCACCACTCTCTGTGTAAAGAATGTTTTCCTCATTTCGGTCCTAAAGGTATTCCCCCTTATCCTTAGACTGTGACCCCTATTCGTTCACTAGGAGCTCATACGCCCTTTGACAGGTCTTGTTTTTGGTCCTGCTGGGGGTCCACAGCCCCCTCCTCACCTGGCAAACCTGGTGGGGAGACGGATTAGTTGCCAACTATCTGACCATGGAGCAGGTAGCATGGGATTACATGCTACCTGTGGCGGGGGGAACTCCCCTCTGACTTGACCTAGATAAGATCAACTGTGAACCTTGTGCATTCCATTGAGAATAAATCCAGCCTCTTCAATCTCTCCTTACAACTACAGCCTTCCTTTCGAGACAACACCGAGGTGAATCACTTCTTCACCTTTTCTATTGCTATCTCATCCTTCCTGTAATGTGGTGGCCAGAACTGTACATAATACTAGCTAACCAATGTTTTGTGCAGCTGCAGCATCATGTCTGACCTTATGCTCAAAGCCTCTTTCATCGTTTACTTAGAGATACAGCATAGAAAAAGGCCTTTCGGCCCACTGAGTCCGCAATATCCATCAATGAATATTGCAGCTTCTATATATTTGCAAGCAACATTTATTCACATACATTCTTATGTCTTACCTTAGTACTACTTTTCCAGTTTGCTAGACCTTTTTGATAGGCTACTAATGTAGATTGAGAAAAAAGCAAAGTATTGGAGAAACGCAGCATGTAAGGCAGCATCTGTGTAGGGAAATGAACAGATGGAAGGGACTGGGTGAGGGGAAGGGGTACAAAATAGAATTGCAGTACTTGGAGGTGAGTTTGATGGAGCATGATGAGGCAGAAACACTGGGCCCACCAGGACTGTCCTGCTTGTGGATTTTGGGAAGGAGATAGAAATGGGCAGTGCAGGGTTGAGGAACTATAACTAGACACAAAGTGCTGGAGTAACTCAATGGGTCAGGCAGCATCTCAAACTGGGAGGCCTGTAAATGGAAGTGGAAGCCATGTAGGACAAGATGGCATTGAAGGCAAGTGCTGAGGAAAGACTCGTAGCAAGTCTGGGTCAGAACATGGTCAAAGAGCAGGAGAGCAGCGGGAAACACAGTTGGGAGCAGTGAGAGAGGGTCACACAGAACCCCTCAGAAAGAGGAGGGGAACTTCTTTAAAGTAGCTGTACTTTGAGGAGAGTTCGATACGGAGCAGTAAAATGGAGCCACAAGAAACTGCGGATGCTGGAAACATACAAAAAACAAAGTTCCGGAGGAATTCATTGGGCCAGACAGTATCTGTGGAGGGAATGGACAGACAAAGTTTTGGATTGGGACCCTTTTCCAGATTGACAGAGTAGGGGCAAGAACGCTGGAAAAGAGAGGTGGGATGGAGCAAAGCTTGGCAAGTGACTGGTGGATTCTGGTGAGGAGGGCGTGATTAGTAGATGTGTGGAGTAAGTGACAAAGTCTGGAGGTGAAATGAAAAAATAATATCAGACTTGGAAAAGAAGAGGAGGAAGAAATGTAAAGCTAAAAGGAGGGATAAGGGTGAAAGAGGAAGGGAGGAGAAAGAAGGGGGATAAAAGAGAAATATGAGATTTAGGATTGGGAGGTGAGCGTACAGTGGAGAGGAAAGGAACAGGGTGTCTTAATCGGCCTGTCCCACGTGGGCGACCTAATCCGCGAGTTCTGGCGAGTTTGCCCTCAGCTCATACTCGCAGCATAGTCGACACGAGGTCGTAGGAGGTCTTCGTAACTCTTCTTCATGCTCGGGAGTGGTCTCCTCGTACTCAAGGCCTCAGCTAGGTCGTGGCGGTTTTTTTCAATATGTTAAAAAATGCCCGTGAGTAAACAAAAGTTCGCCATAGAAAAAATCGATACTTTTTTTACTCGTAGGTTTAGTCGTGGTAGGTCGTAGTAAGTCGACATGTTAATCGTAGGTAATCGAGGAAGTCGAAGATAGTCGTAGATAGTCTCCATCATCGTCGAAGGGAGGTCAAAGGGAGATTGAAGGAGATCGAAGGAGGTCGTCTTCGCTCTCCACTATCCGGTGTTCAATTTTCCCGAAGTTAGTCGTAGCTAGTTGTAGCTAGTTGAAGCTGGTCTTCAACATCATCTACATAGTCGAAGGAGGTCTTCAACATGTCATTTTTTCAAACTCTTCTAAACTCACCAATTAGTTCGCTGAAGTGGGACAGCCCCTTAAGGTGGTGGTAGATGGTGAGGGATTGTATATCACCAGAAAAGCCAGTCTGCTTTTTGAAATGCTGCAGTCAATTTGTTGAATAGGATTGATAGGTCAAAATGGACATTTATCTTCTTGATGAAAGCTGTGCATGTTGGCAGCTTCCATTAAGGGCCTGTCCCACTTGGGCGACCTAATCCGCTAGTTCTGCCGAGTTTGCCCTCGACTCATACTTGCAGCATGGTCGTCATGAGGTTGTAGGAGGTCCTCGTAACTCTCCTTCATGCTCGAGAGTGGTGTCCACGTACTCGAGGCCTCAGCTGGGTCGCAGCGTTTTTTTCAACATGATAAAAAATGCCGACAAGTAAAAAAAGGTCGCAATGGAAAAAAATCGATACTTTTTTACTCGTAGGCTTAGTCGTAATAGGTCGTAGCTAGTCTTCAACATAGTCAAAGGAGGTCGTCTACATAGTTGAAGGAGGTCTTCAACATGTCGTTTTTTTAGACTCTTCTATACTCGCCAATTAGATCGCCCAAGTGGGACACGCCCTTTATACCCAATTCCTTGATGAGCTATTGAGAACTGGTCTTGTTAAAAATAAGGTGCATATCTGTATATTAATGATGCTGAATTACATTGGAATGCCGGGAAACAAACAAATTAATGTAAAATAGAATGGATGGAAAAGGAGAAAAAACGTTTTTGTTGAATTGGAATTTGTGAAATGAATCATGTGCAATAAGCATATTAAAAAATGTACTTAATGGGTCCTGGTATAATCATTCAGACACCTGCAGACTGTGGCAAGGTCTGAATACTATAAATGGCTGCAAAGCAACGTCAATTAACATCACTGGTGATAGTACAGCCCTACCTGATGAACGTAATGCATTCTATGCTCACTTTGAGCAGATGACCAATGGGGTGATACCTCATTGGAGACCCAGAGACTATCTTTAAATGGATTTTACTGACTTTAACTTGCACAAAACATTATTCCCTTTGTCCTGTATCTGTACACCATGGACGGCATTATTGTAATTATGTATAGTCTTTCCACTGACTAGATAGCACGCAACAAAAATGCTTTTGAATGTACCTCGGTACACACGACAATAAACTAAACTAAACACACAAGAGATGTTAGTTTGGGACATTTTAGGCGTATTTATAACAGCTATTCATCGTGTTTCTAGTACATTGACAAAACATGTTCCACAGTCAATGACACTAAATACATTACATAATAGCAACAATACACTAAGCTCCACCTCCAAAACTGATTTCATTGACTACAGGGGGGTGAAATTTGGATGCAGATAGATACAATAGTTAATTGGTGGTTATAATCAGAGAATCCATGCAGTCAGTTCGAGATAGCCTAGTGTGGGAATACATTTGATTATTTTATCAAAGTACATAGGATGGAATATTGCAGGTCTGAGTCAGCCAATCTTAGCTGCAAGATAGCTTGGAGCCCGCTTATGCATTACACTTCTTGTCATATTTATAATGCCGTGTGGCTAAATAAGGGAACAAACTGTGAAAAGTCCACAAGGATAACATTCAGAGTGCAGTAAACAACCATAGTCCATAGGCCACTGCCAGACCTTCAGGCGAGTCACTGCACTGCCCTCTGTTACCATATTGAAGATGTCGGATTTTACTTTCAACTATGAATCCATCTTTGTTGAAAAGTCTGAGCAGGAACTTTATAGTGAACATTATTCTTTGGATGAAAGTAATTAGAGGTAGTAAAAGTCATACCCAAAATAGGAAAATCAAAGGGGAATATATTGTGATTTTTGTGTAGATTTTTGGGTTGGAAAACGTGAATTATAACAAATGGATCATAAAACCAACAGTGCCTACAGTGTCAGAAACACAGCATGGTGTTTGTTTCACATCGTAATCTAAAATATCCTGCTGTTGATGTATTTTTTAGATATGAAAGGAAATGGAAGTCACAATATCTCCAGGAGATATGTGGCCAGGGTCATTATTTTCCTTCAGAAGTTCATGTGTCTAGATTTGACAGATTTGTGAGTCTGTTCCAAACAACTTAGCAAACCAGATTTAGAAGGGAAACATTTAAAACAATTTTTAAATAGATGCAGTCCTGTCATCATCAATGTTATTTCATGTTGTGGCTGACTGATGTGATATCTTTCACCCAAACAATGTTTTAAATGTTTTATACATCATCTATACTGCTTCCATTTTGGAAAATATGGGAGGACTCTGGCCTTAGATTGGTCAATGTAATATCTGCACATTTCAATCAGATTCTGAAATTTGGTTCCTCTGATGTTAACAGACTGTTATACAGACAGCAGACTAATGGAATGGTGAATAGGATATTTAGATACTGATTCTGTGATTCTGATTGCATGTTATAATTGAATGATGAATTGAAAAAGAGGAGCCACTGCACCATACAAAAATAGGTATGAAGTAAATTGCATAATTATATCTTTCAATTAAGAGTTTGGTATTAGTTGCCAAAAATGCACATTTGATGAAATGTCAAATAGATCCGGTCAGTTTAATCACCCCTACTTCCTACTTCAATGTTTCTTTAAGAAAGGTGGGGTTGAAGGCTGGTCAAATACTTAGGCTCAATGGGATTACTGGCTGCTAAATCCATTTAAGAATTTAAGCAGGCTGCTTGCTTCCACTTCAAGGAGATTTATGATATATTTTGTTTCTCCGGTGATATGGAATTCCCAGGCTTTGGGATACCCAACAAATTAAAAGAAGGTGAATCCATCATGCACGTGAAAATCAAAATACAAAACTGTGGTTGCTGGAAATCTGAAATAAATATAGAAAACACAGTAAATACCCACCAGGTCAGTCAACATCTGTGGAAAAATCGTGAACGCATTGGTGATCATTTTCCAATGTTCGAAAGATTCAGGATCAGTTCCTGTGGATGGAGGGTGGCTAATGTTATCCCACTTTTTAATAAAGGCAGGAGAGAGAAAGCATGGAATTATAGGCCATTTAGCCTGACAACGTTGGTGGGGAAGATGCTGGAGTCAATTATAAAAGATGAAATAGCGGCACATTTGGAAAGCATTATCAGGATCGGTCCGAGTCAGCATGGCTTTATGAAGGGGAAATCCATTAGTTAACTAATCTTCTCGAATTTTTTGAGGATGTAACTAGGAAAATGGACAAGGGAGAGCCAGTGGATGTAGTGTACCTGGACTTTCAGAAAGCATTTGATAAGGTCCCACATAGGAGATTAGTGGGCAACATTAGGGCACATGGTATTGGGGATACAGTGCTGACATGGATAGAAAATTGGTTGGCAGACAGGAAACAAAGAGTAGGTATTAATGGGCCCTTTCAGAATGGCAGGCAGTGACTAGTGGGGCACTGCAAGACTCGGTGCTGGGACCGCAGCTATTTACAATATATATTAATGATTTAGATGAAGGGATGACAAGTAACATTAGAAAATTTGCAGATGACACAAAGCTGGGTGGCAGTGTGAAATGTGAGGAGTATGTTATGAAAATGTGAGGTGACTTGGACAGGTTGGGTGAATGGGCAGATGCATGTCAGATGCAGGTTAATGCATATAAATGTGAAGTTATCCACTTTGGCAGCAAAATCAAAAAGGCAGATTATTATCTAAATGGTGTCAAGTTGGGGAAAGAGGAAGTACAACAGGATCTGGGAGTCCTTGTTCATCAGTCAATGAAAATAAGCATGCCTGTACAGCAGGCAGTGTAGAAAGCGAATGGCATGCTGGCCTTCATAACAAGAGGAGTTGAGTATAGGAGAAAAGAGGTCCTTCTGCAGTTATACAGGGCCCTAGTGAGCCAACACCTGGAGTATTGTGTACAGTTTTTGGTCTCCAAACTTGAGGAAGCGCATTCTTGCTATTGACGGAGTGCAGCGTAGGTTTACAAGGTTAATTCTATGGATGGCGGGACTGTCATATGCTGAGAATGGAGCAGCTGGACTTTTATACTCTGGAATTTAGAAGGATGAGAGGGGATCTTTTGAAACATATAAGATTATTAAGGGTTTGGATACGCTAGAGGCAGGAAACATGTTCCCGATGTTGGGGGAGATCAGAACCGGAGCCACAGTTTAAGAATAAGGATAAGCCATTTAGAAAGGCGAAGAGGAAACACTTTTTTCACATAGAGAGTTGTGAGTCTGTGGAATTCTCTGCCTCTGAGGGTGGTGGAGGATACCTTCAAGAGAGAGCTAGATAGGGCTCTTAAAGATAGCGGAGTCAGGTGATATGGGGAGAAGGCAGGAACAGGTTATTGATTGTGGATGATCAGCCATGATCACAATGAATGGTGGTGCTGGCTCGAAGGGCTGAATGGCCTACTCCTGCACCTATTGCCTATTGAAAAAAAATCAGTGTTTCAGATGCCAGACTTACATTCTGATGGAGGATCTCTGACATGAAATATTGACTCAGTTTCTCTTTCCACATATACTGTCTGACTTGTTGAGTGTTTTGATCAATTTCTGTTATGATACCTTCAGGCAGATGTCCTAATAATACCACTAATGGGTCAAACAAAATGGAGTACCAACAATATATTCTGTACACTGCAAGATCATATCCCACTGCTATCACCCATGGTCCTACAGTTGCCCTGGATATCCTTCATGATCATGTGCATCCTACCATCAGTCATACAACCATGTTGCGATGTCTGCATTTCCACTGTCCATCTCCACCACCATTACAATGACAACTTCCCTGGCCCACCTACCACATGATGACCATCACCCAAGCGGCGGACAACTACCTGCCAATGATCTCTCCTCCTCTCAAAGCTGATAGAACCACTTTCAGTGACTCGGTTTCGATCCTGACCTCATGTGCTGTGATCAGTTTGTACGTTGTGACCATGTCGGTTTCTGCTGCATGCTCCTCCCGGATCCCAAAGATGTGCGGGTTTATAGGTTAATTGGCCTTTCTAAATTGCCCCTAGTGTATAGAGATTGAATATGTGAAAGTGGGATAACACAGATCTAGTGTGAATGGGAGATTGATGGTTAGCAGTTTCTTTCAATCAAATAAAAACGTAATTGTTCTTTAATTGGAGCCTCCTTTGCAGGATTTTCACGAAGTCCCCAAATTAAGCAAGCAATCAATCAATGCAGTATCAGCATGAACGTAAATCATACAATAGTCAATTGTTTCATTGTTTTGCAAGCAGAGCTCAAGATGCACACCCATCACAGCCCCAAATCGCCAACTGAATAAGTAACCAACCAGCTTTAATGCCAACTTAGTGAAGTTTCTTGAGCACTGCTTTAACTTGGTTGTATTGTGAGCCGTAAAATAAATAGCTGCGGATTTTAAGTTTCTGTCTCATTGTCATTATTTCTGGTGCCCTGCACAAAGCTATGTACCAGTTTTGGGCATAAATCTCAATTCAATATGGGAATATTAAATACCTCAACAGAGTTTTGGTACCAATGAGCCATGTGCGTGCTGTACAAACTTAGAATCTTCAGCACCAGGCATCCTGAAGCTTTATCAAGCTTTGCCCATGGGCAAAATTGACCCCATTGGTTTGGAAAAAGCAATTGTAAGGGCAATAGTACATTTGACATTCAGTCAGAGTTTTGATCTAAACATTTATAATATAATAATGCAAAATTCAAAATGGTGGATAATGAACTTGCCTTGTGGTTGAAACCATGGCTCATGCAAGTAATGATGCAGGATCCTGACCCAAGACAATGGCCTTCCACAGTACATTGAGGGAAAGAGGTAAGGACATTAAGGGAATGAGGGTAACTAGAGGGAATAGGGTCCCTCAGAAACAAAAGTGGTCAACTTTGATTGGAGCCGCGGGAGATGGACAAGGTCCTCAATGAGCATTTCTCCTCTGCTTTATACCATGGTAAAGACATGAAGATGGGGAAACTTGGGACAGTTAATGGAGATACCTTGAGGAGATTTCATGTTATAGTTGAGGATGTGCTGACGTCATAATAGGAATGAAGGCAGATACATTTCCTGGGCCTGATCAGATACATCCAAGGACACCGTGGGAAGCTAGAGAAGAAATTGCAAGCAGCCTGGCTGAAATATATGAATTAACATTGGACATAGGTGAGGTGCTGGAAGACTGGAGGGTGGCTAAAGTTGCACCTCTATTTAAGAAGGGCTGCAAGGTAAAACCTGGGAACTATAGTCCAGTGAGTCTAGCATTTGTGGTGGACAGGTAATTGGAGAGGATTCTTACGGATCAGATGTATATACATTTGGAAAGACATAGAAACATAGAAACATAGAAATTAGGTGCAGGAGTAGGCCATTCGGCCCTTCGAGCCTGCACCGCCATTCAATATGATCATGGCTGATCATCCAACTCAGTATCCCGTACCTGCCTTCTCTCAATACCCTCTGATCCCCTTAGCCACAAGGGCCACATCTAACACCTCTTAAATATAGCCAATGAACTGGCCTCAACTACCCCCTGTGGCAGAGAGTTACAGAGACCCACCACTCTCTGTGAAAAAAGTCCTTCTCATCTCGGTCCTAAAGGATATCCCCCTTATCCTTAAGCTGTGACCCCTTGTCTTTAACCTCCCCAACATCAGGAACAATCTTCCTGCATCTAGCTGCATCTGCATCTTCCTGCATCTAAGACAGAGGCTGATTAGGGATAGCATGGTTTTGCACATGGCAGATCATGACTTACGAATCTGATTGAGATTTATGAACTAACTAAACAGGTTGATGAATGCAAATCTGTAGACTTTGTCTACATGTCTTTGTCTACAAATCTGTAGACGTGCTAAGCTGCTCTGGGAGGTTAGATCGCATGGGATCCGAATCTGAGGAGAGCTAGCCAACTGGATAGAGAATTGGATTCATGGAAGGAAGAAGAGGATGATGGTGGAAGGTTGTTTTTTAGACTGGAGGCTTGTGGCTAGTAGTGTGTCTCAGAGATTGTGTTGGGCCCATTGCTGCCTGTGGTTTATATCAACGATTTGGATGAGAATGTAGAAGGCACCAGTAGTAGGTTTGCAGATAGGAATAGAATAGGAAAACTTTTATTGTCATTCAGACCTTTCGGTCTGAACGAAATTTTGTTGCCTGCAGTCATACATATGGTAAAGAACAAAACACACAATAAACACATATTTAACATTCACCACAGTGAGTTCATCAGACACCTCCTCACTGTGATGGAATGCAAAAATCTTAAGTCTTTGTCTCTTCCCTTCTTGTTCTTCCTCTTCCTCTGCGCTGAGGCGACCCAGGCCTCCGATGTTGTGACCGCATCGGGTGATGTAAATAAGTCCGCTGTTGCTGCGGGAGCTCCGGAAAAACGGGTCACCAACCTGTGACTTGCGAGCTCCTGACGATGTCGTCCACTGGGCCCGCGGCCGAACCTCCGAAGTCGCTGCCGCCGCCACCGCCACCGGAAAGCCGCCACAGCTCCGAGTCGGGCCGCCGGAACGCTGGAATGCCTGAACCCGCCGCAGCCCCGAAGTCGGCCAGCCCATGCGCTGGTAAGTCCTGGCTGGCTCTGCCCTCCGGAGCCCCGAGGTCGGTCGCAGTAGGAGGCTGTCAGCTCCGCCATTAGGCCTCAACAGAGACGGAGACGGAGACGGGGGATACGACAAGAAAAGTCATGTCCCCCCCCCCAAAGGAAGAGACTAAAACGTTTCTCCCACCCCTCCCACACACATGCACTACATGATAACTCAAATTAACATGCTAAAACAAGACAAGAAAACAACAAGAAAAGAAAAACAGAAGGACTGCAGGCGAGCCGCTGCTACTACGAGCGCCGCCACTTCCCACTGATGACATGAAAGTGGGTGGGATCATAAATAGCAAAGATGGTTATCTAAAATTACAGTAGGATCTTCATCAGTTGGGCAAGGGGGCTGAGGAATGGTTAATGGAGCTTACTGCAGATAAATGCTAGATGTTACATTTTGGGAAGTCAAACTAGGGCAGGACCTTCACACTGAACAGTAGGGCCATGGGAAAGGTTGAAGGCAGAAGGATCTAGGAGTGCAGTTACATAGTTCCTTTAAATTGGCATCTCAGGGTGGTCGAGGCTTTCGTAACATTGTCCTTCATCGGTCAGCATACTGAGTATAGAATTTTTGATGTTATGTAACATTGCACAATACATTGGTGAGGCAGCATATGGAATATTATGTTCAGTTCTGATCATCTTGCTATAGAGAGGATGTTGCTAAGGAAATTTATGAGGCTATTGCCTCAGGACTTGAGGGGCAGAGCTATAGGGAGAGGTTGATCTGACTTCATTCCTTGGAATGCAGGATGTTGAAGGGTGATCTTGCAGAGATGTACATGATCATGAGGGGAATAGATAAAGTGAATGCACAGAATATTTTATCCAGAGTAGGGGAATCAGGAACCTGAGGACATAGGTGAGAGGGGAAAGATTTTAATAGGAATCTGAGGGCCAATTTTTCCGTACAGAAGGTGGTGGGTTGATGGAATGAGCTGCCAGAGGAGGTAGTTGAGGCAGGAACAATAACAACTTATAAAAGACATTTGGACAGGTACAGATAGGAAAATAATAGAGGGGTACTGGCAGGTGGGACAAATGTGGGTGGAGCATTTTGGTTGGCATGGGAAAGTTGAGCTGAATGGCCTGTTTCTGTGCTCTATATCTCTATGACTCAATGACCCACTGAGTTTCTCAGCACTTTGTTCTTTGCTCCAGATTACAGCAATTGCAGTCTCTTGTACACTATGTCATTAGCATCACAGCCAAGTGGCATGAATTGAGAAATATGGGATACAACAAAGAGAGAGGTTTGTCATTACCAATGCCAATGCCATTGAAAGTCTGTCTTTATGATTGGAATGGATAATTTTATTTGCCAATGGATAAATATCTTACATTCAGTTCACATGCACCCATCTGTTTCTTTCTGCCTCTGCCGCCGGATTAACTTCACCTTTCAACCAACTACATTAATTCTTCTAAGTGACAAACTGTCATATCACAAGAAGACATATTTGGAACACTTATTTTTTACTTTCCTTAATTCCTATCTGATGGATCCTTTAAAAATATATATATATATGTACACCCGCTCCATGTCTAATTTTCCATAGTGTGCCCACCTTTGGCATTCCAATGCACTCTGTAGTCAGAACAAACCAGAGCCAATATGTAACAGGAGGCAGAATCATCGTGTTTTCTCCTTTCGAGCTTGTCACGCTAAACAGGATTAGACCAACTGGCCCCTCAAGCCTGCCCCACCATTCCATCCTACAATCCTTTAGTTTACATGAACAAATAACGATATTTTTGTCAAAGCTACACATAACTGAATGAGGAACACAAATCCTTCACAGCAGGTTTTGTAACATTGTGTTAGACTGACGGGTAGTGAGCAATTGAGTGACAATTACAAGTAAACTACCTGAAATCATTATTAGAATTTGGCAATTACTGCCATAGATGTGAGAAATACTTGATTAATCATTAACCATAGTAGTTGGCATTACAGGGGTAACAACGCTGAGTAAAGTTTTTACCCCGCTATTTTGAGACAGCAGGTGAAGATTCAAACTCCACCTAGTTCTTGCTGTGCTTTATGGTATTCTGAGTGTTTCTTATGACTCCAGGAATCCATAAACCTTTTACTGCCAATTAAGTACTTTTGATGAAAATTCATTATTATGCTGTTTATCATTAATATTGATTGGTCAGGCATAAATTTTTAAGTCTATAGAAAAGTTCATAAAAGTCATAAAGTGAATTTCTGAGGTAAAGTCAACAATGTCTATAATGTTAGATAGAGATTATCTGAAGAAGGGTCCCAAACTTAAACATCGCCTATCCATTTTCACCAGATATGCTGCCTGACCTGCTGAGTTACTCCAGCATTTTGTGTCTATCTTTAGCATAAAACAACATCTGCAGTTGCTTTTTACTACATAATGTCAAAAATGTTGATAATTATTTGGATTCAATTGGCAGCTTTGCAGTTTGGTAACTGGTCTAAAATACTGCAGATGTACTGCAGATAGGAAAACAGGTATCGTACAGTACATTTGGTATATTTGTGAGAGATATTGCAATTTGCTGTTATAGCACTATCTTCAGGTAGTATACTGCCATGGGATTCTTTTACAAACAGTGTGAAAGCAGTCAAGTTTTAGTTTAGTTTAGAGATACAGAGTGGAAACAGGCTCTTTGGATCTAACGAGTCCGCGCCGACTCACGATCCCTGCACACTAAAGCCCCTGTCCCACTTTCACGACCTTATTCACAACCTCTGCCGAGTTTGCCCTTGACTCCTACTCGCAGCATGGTCGTCACAAGGTCGTAGGAGGTCGTAGCAGGCCGTGATGCTAGTCGTAGGTACTCGTGGCATCAAGTAGGTCGGGTGTTTTTTCTAGCATGGTGAAAAATGTCCACGAGTAAAGAAGGTCGTGAATTAGGTTGTGAAAGTGGGAATGCCCTTTACAATATCCTACATACACTAGGGACAATTTACAATTATACCAAACCAATTAGCCTACAAACCTGTACGTCTTTGGAGTATGGGAGGAAACCAGGAGAAAACCCACGAAGGTCGCGGGGAGAATGTACAAATTCCGCACAGATATGCACTCGTAGTCAGAATCAAACCCGGGTCTCTAGCGCTGTAAGGCACCCAAATTCTTAGTTTAATATCTCATCCCATAAGATGGTATTTCCAATGGTGCAGCCATCCCGTATTACTTGATATCCATTAAACTTTTCTGCTCAAGCTATTGGAGATGGGAAATTGAGAAGCAGTAATTCTACCAACCAAATCACAGGTTATATATTGGAGATGTTTCATAGAATTTGCAATGTTGTAGATTGTTATTGTAACAAGCAAAGAAAGAAACAAACGCCATCATTCAAAATCCAGTGATAGACACAAATAGCTGGAGTAATTCAGTCGGACAGGCAGCATCTCTGGAGAGAAGGAATGGGTGATGTTTCAGGTTGAGACCCTTCTTCAGACCTGCTAAATCCCGTCATTCAAAATCGAGTGCTTGGTAACCTTCTCACTTTTAAAAATTGATTGGTAAAAGATTGTAGCAGCATCTCCACGGGAGGTTTAGAAATGGTGTTAAATAAATTAACCAGATGTTCAATTTTCAGAATGATTGGAAAGGGAGAATGAGATTTCTATATATAATGGGGAAAGTATTTGGACAGTAATACTGAACTAAATGCCTCTACTAGCTACCTTTCTCAAGGAAGAATGTTTAATTTCTGAAGCTTAATAACTTAACAACCAATTGTTAATCAAATATTTAAAATGTAATTAATTCCACAGGACCGTAAAAATTGCATTGTCTAATTCTGAGGGGAAATGACGGGCAAACTATAACCGTGTTAGTTATTGGAGGAAAATTAGCAGAGTCCCCTACTTATACATTATTCTTCATTGAATCATTTTCTATTTGGAAAAATATATAATATTTATTATAAGCAGATGCCTCTCACAATTTATTAAACCTGCTACACATGTAGAAACATATTCTCTAAATAATTCACAGCTGAACCTGATATGAGATATTAATATCTGTCTGGATAACAATGTAGCAGTTACATTCCAAGTGTATTCATATGTAAAAAACATTATATAAAAGAAGTCCCGCTAAAAAGTCTAAATGGATAAAAACACTCATGATCCATTCCCAATCAAAAGGCCGAAAGCCCAGGCTATTGTACCTAAGTAGATAATAGTTTTACTCATACAAAATCATGCACAATGGTGTTTCAAATGAACAAGATTTTTTTGTTCAATTATTGACTTAATTTTATGAAATTTATTCGACAAGTATTACAGATTTAGATGTGACTTGTGACTAGAGGTCATTTAGCCACATAACTGGAGTTGGTTCGTACAAAGCCCAGAATTGACTCACTTCTAATCATAGAAATAAAAAAAGAAGTGACTCAGTTCCATCACTATGGGTAAAATAGATTTATTTTTTAAATTCCAATTCCAATTCAAATATTTTGAATGTGTCATAATTTGACATTGAACCGCAAAAAAAATTTTTAAATGGCTACCATTTGGAGAGTGAAAGGTTTGTGCGGTGAACTTAGAATTATATGAAGCAAGCAAATACAGTTAGTTAATTTCCGTACTGAAATAGGAAGTATTAAAACTGTAATAACCAAGTTAGGTTCTGTACAATATCATAATCACCTGCAGCTCAACACCGGCAAGACGAAGGGCTTAGTGGTGGAGTTTAGGGGGAGAGGAACACCTCTGTCCCCTGTCTCCATCACTGATGTGGAGTACAAGTACCTTGGAGTTTACCTGGACAGTAAACTGGACTGGTCCAGGAACACTGAGGCCATGCATAAGAAGGGACAGAGCCATCTGTAATTTCTGAGGAGGCACCGCTCTTTCAATGTCTGCAGTAATTGGTGGTAGCCAGCGCCATCTTCTTCGCTGTCTTGTGCTGGGGTTGCAGGGCGAAGGCTGCAGACACTGACAGGATTAACAAGCTCATCAGGATGGCTGGCTCTGTCCTGGGGGCGGAGTAGAATTCACTGGAGGTGGTCTCAGAGGGGAGGATGCTCCTCAAACTGCAGAGCATTTTGAACAATACATCTCACCTTCATACATCTCAATCTTCAGCCACAGGCTGGTTCCACCAAGATGCAGCACAGAATGCCACATGAGATCGTTTTTCTCTGTGGCTATCAAACTGTACAACTGTTCCCCCTTCTGTCTTGGGGTAAATTGACTCCTCTCTCCCCCCACCCTCCTCACCAATCTTTGCACATCCCCAATTCTGGACGTTCCACTCGTCACTAATTTCATGTTTCATGTATCTTATTGTTTTATGACTGATGGCAGACCAATTTCCCTCCTGGGATAAATAAATTTATATCGTATCGCATCATATTGTATAAGTATTTTGGTTTGGAACTTATTGCAGAAACTTTACAGAGACCCTTTCTAATTTGTTTCAGGATATCTAAAGGTTATCACAGCTCTTGATATGTTTTGAAGTGCAGCCGCTTTTGTAATGCCAGAAACACAACAGCTAATTTGTGCGTGGCAGGTCTGAACAACTAGGAAAGGTAGATTAACGATATTGGTTTAGTGAAGTTGGTTGTGGGATAAGTACTGGCTGTGACACTTCTTCTTGAAAGTAGAGCCATGGGATTCTTCATCACATCTCAATCAAATAAAGGAACTCTTATATTAGTGCACCAATTTTTTTTGCTCCAATATATATATTTCAAATGAACTAACAAACGCTTGATTGAGAAATAAGAGCTGCCAATTGAATCACTTCTTCCACCAGGATAGGTCTTCAAACGTTTGGCATGCAAACTAGACCACAAACATTGTTTTAAAGAAGTGAACTGAGGTAGAGATGTGGAGATGTTTAGGGAGAGAACTCCATTCAGGCAGCTGATGTGCGGACCTCCATTTGCAGAGGGAAAGATATGTGGGGTGAATAAGAAATGACGTAACTCAAGGAAATACAGTTAGTTAGTTTGAAGAAGGTCTCGACCCAAAACGTCACCTATCCATGTCTTTTGAGATGATTGCTGACCCGCCGAGTTGCTCTAGTTTTTGTGAAAATTAGCTTCAGCAGCACCCTTTGTCAACAGTTAGTTAGGTGCTGTTTTGAAATGAGAAGTATTTGTACAGTGTTAAACCATGTTAGGTTTTGTGCAATATCATTTCCCTTTGTGAATTATTCTCAAAACCATAGTTTCCCAAATTGTTAAAGCCATGTTAACTTACTATCAGTAGGTAATCACTCCAGCCTAACGCTTCGCTCCCGGACGAGATTAACACCTTCTATCCTGGTTCAATGCAGACAACACACCGCCCACCATGGGTCCACAGTTGTGCAGGGGGACTACCTCACTGACCCTACAAACAGCAGATGTGAGGCGGTTTTGCAAAAAGGTCAATGACCGCAAAGCTCTAGGGCCGGATGGTATTCCAGGGCGGGCTCTCAGGGCGTGCACTGATCAACTGGCAGAGGTGTTCACCAACATCTTCAACCTCTCCCTGAGTCAGTGTGTGGTTCCCACCCCTTTCAAAGCATCCATCATTGTTCCTGTTCCAAAGAAACCATTAATCTGTTTAAATGACCACCATCCTTTCACACTGACATGAGTCATCATGAAGTGCTTTGAGCGGCTAGTCAAAAGTCACATCTTCTCCTCTCTCCCTGACACCTTGGAACTTCTTCAGTTTGTGTATAGACCGAACATGGCCACGGACGATGCCATCGCCATCACCAACCTGGACAAAGGGACAGCTCGGCATTCAACACTATCATTCCCTCAAAGCCCGTCCCCAAGCTCCTTGATCTAGGACTGGAGAACGCCATCTGCGGCTGGATATTCAACTTCCTGACAGACAGGTGCTGAGAATTGGCAGCCACACCTCTTCCTCACTGATCCTCAACACAGGGCTGTGTGCTCAGTCCTCTCCCGTACTCCCTGTTCACGCACGACTGTACTGCTAAGCTTAGCTCCGACATCATCTTAAAGTTTTCTGATGACACAACCATCCTGGGCCTCATCACAGACAATAAGACAATTACCTATAGAGAGGCGGTAAAGGCATTAAACAATTGGTGCCAGGAAAATTACCTCTCTCTCAATGTCAGTAAAACTAAAGGGATGATCGTGGACTACAGAAGACAGCAGGGGAGTGGACACCCCTGCTGTAGCAAAGTAGACACCCCTGCTGTAACAACGTAGCAAAGATGAGCGGGAAGCAAGAGGATTGGGTAATGTTTAAAGAATAACAGAAGATAACCAAAAAGACGATATGGGGAGAAAAGATGAGGTACGAAGGTAAGCTAGCCAAGAATATAAAGCAGGACAGTAAAAGATTATTTAGGTATGTGAAGAGAAAAAAATTAGTTAAGACCAAAGTTGGACCCTTGAAGACTGAAAAAGGTGAATTTATTATGAGGAACAAGGAAATGGCAGATGAGTTGAACAGGCACTTTGGATCCATCTTCACTAAGGAGGACACAAACAATCTTCCTGATATAGTAGTGGCCAGAGGATCTGGGGTGACGGAGGAACTGAAGGAAATCCACATTAGGCAGGAAATGGTGTTGGATAGACTGATGGTACTGAAGGCTGATAAATACCCAGGGCCTGATGATCTGCATCCCAGGGTACTTAAGGAAGTAGCTCTAGAAATCGTGGATGCATTGGTGATAAATTTCCAATGTTCTATAGACTCAGGATCAGTTCCTGTGGATTGGAGGGTAGCTAATGTTATCCCTCTTTTTAAGAAAGGCAGGAGAGAGAAAATGGGGAATTATAGACCAGTTAGCCTGACATTAGTGGTGGGGAAGATGCTGGAGTCAATTATAAAAGATGAGATAGCCGCACATTTGAATAGCAGTAACAGGATCAGTCCGAGTCAGCATGGATTTACAAAGGGGAAATCATGCTTGACTAATCTTCGGGAATTTTTTGAAGATGTAACTAGGAAAATGGACAAGGGAGAGCCAGTGGAGGTAGTGTACCTGGACTTTCCGAAAGCATTTGATAAGTTCCCACATAGGAAATTAGTGGGCAAAATTAGGGCACATGATATTGGGGGTACAGTGCTGACATGGATAGACAAGTGGTTGGCAGACAGGAAACCAAGAGTAGGGATTAACGGGTCCCTTTCAGAATGGCCTGCAGTGACTAGTGGGGTACATCAAGGCTCGGTGCCGGGACCGCAGCTATTTACCGTATACATCAATGATTTGGATGAAGGGATTCAAAGTAACATTAGCAAATTTTGCAGATGACACAAAGCTGGGCGGCAGTGTGAACTGTGAGAAGGATGCTATGAGAATGCAGGGTGACTTGGACAGGTTGGGGGAGTGGGCAGAAGCATGGCAGATGAAGTTTAATGCAGATAAATGTGAGGTTATCCACTTTGGTAGCAAAAACAGGAAGGCAGATTACTATCTAGTCGGTTGGGAAAAGGGGAAGTACAACGGGGTCTGGGGGTCCTTGTACCTCGGTCTATGAAAGTAAACATGCAGGTACAGCAGGCAGTGAAGAAAGCGAATGGCATGTTGGCCTTTATAACACGAGGAATCGAATATAGGAGCAAAGAGTTCCTTCTGCAGTTGTACAGAGCCCTAGTGAGACCACACCTGGAGTATTGTGTGCAGTTTTGGTCCCCTAATTTGAGGAAGGACATTCTTGCTATTGAGGGAGTGCAGCGTAGGTTTACAAGGTTAATTCCCGGGATGGCGGAACTGTCATATGCTGAGAGAATGGAGCAGCTGGGCTTGTACACTCTGGAGTTTAGGATGAGAGGGGATCTCATTGAAACATATAAGATTGTTAAGGGCTTGGACACACTAGAGGCAGGAAAGACATGCTCCTGATGTTGAGGGAGTCCAGAACCAGGGGCCACAGTTTAAAAATAAGGAGTAAGCCATTTAGAACGGAGACGAGGAAACACATTTTTTCTCACAGAGAGTCGTGAGTCTGTGGAATTCTCTGCCTCAGAGGGCGGTGGAGGCAGGTTCTCTAGATTCTTTCAAGAGAGAGCTAGATAGGGCTCTTAAAAATAGCAGTCAGGGAATATGGGGAGGAGGCAGGAACGGGGTACTGATTGGGGATGATCAGCCATGATCACATTGAATGGCGGTGCTGACTCGAAGGGCCGAATGGCCTACTCCTGCACCTATTGTCTATTGTCTTTTGTCTATTGTCTATTATCCACATCAGTGATGCTGAGGTTGAAAGGGTTAGCAGCTTCAAGTTCTCAGTGTGCACATCACTGAGGACCTCTCTTGGACACTGCACACGAACACAATAACAAAGAAAGCCTGTCAGCAGCTCTTTTTCCTGAGAAGACTGAGGTAGTTTGGCATGAACGCCAGCATCCTCACAAACGTCTACAGTTGCACCGTCGAGAGTCTACTGACGGGCTGCATCACAGTCTGGTACGGGAACTGTTCTGCCCACAGCTGCATATCACTGCAGAGAGTGGTGAAGGCGGCACAGCACATCACTGGCAACTGTCTCCCGGCCATTCAGGACATTTTCCACAGGCGGTGCCTACGGAAGGTGCACAGCATCATCAAGGACCACAGCCACCCAGCACGCAGACTGTTCTCCATGTCACCAGACTTAAGAACAGTTTTTATCATCATGCCATCAGGCTTCTGAACTCATAAACACATCATATATGTTGATTATTTTATTTATTATTGTCTTTTACCTCCCAATGTCACTTTTAATCTTTTTTTACCTTAATTTTATCCTTGTAATATCATTGCTGAGGTGACCCGTTGTCTTGTCGAACACATTTTATTGTACCGTTGACCCTGTGTTAACCTACATATGACAAATAAAACTGAACTGAACTGAACCTTCTAGCAATGTTACAAAATTTTGAGATTTAAAAAATCAAGTCTACAATTTATCCCATCAGATAAAGCATAAAAATAAGTTTAATTTGACACCTAATTCACTTTCATATCTTCAGTATTAAAAAGGTTATGGCCATTTTCATACTCAGAAATTAGCATCTTGTTCCCCATTGCCTTTCCATCAACTTAACACAAAAGCTGTGATCTAGGACGGTCAAAAGCCCATAACTTTCTTAAAAATTAAGAGAACTCAATGAAATATTCAGTATTATAGATTGAAGCATTCTGAAACAAATATGAAACAATATTACTTGGAATACCTGAAATTAAAGCATATAATTAGTTAGTTGCCTAATTGTAGCTAATTACAAAATTCAATTACTAGATCTAAACATCTATCCATTTCCTAAGTGTCCAAATAACAGTCACACAATAATTCACAATATAACATGATTTTTAAATCTCATTTTCATGAATTTATAGGTCAAATGGAAGTAATTTAGTGTTTAATTCCTGTAAATGAATGGCCATTTAAATCAACTAGCGAGTGGGTTTTAGTAGAACGAGATGGATTGGAACGTTGCGGTTTGCGGTGAAGTTGACATGAAAAATACTGCTGGTTGATACATTTTTTTTGGTCCCAATTTCGCAACATGAAAATGTGATTAAAGCCTTCCTAAAAACCAAGTTTTAATGTAAAAATAAACTGTGCACTTTATTTTCTCCCCTATGTAAAATCCTTCCCGTTGACGGCGCTCACGGCTTTAGAAGATGATTTTTAAATTACTCTAGTTAATAAATAAACTAGCGTAATTTAAAAATACCTTCATGAATGAAATGTCGCAGCGATTTTTCTTCAGCAACGAAATCGCCCGACATGGATCGATTTGCCCTGTCTGTAGAAAAACGGCACTTTAAACACGCCCCCCTCTGAAAGGTGCCAAAGTCACGCACACGGGGAGCGGCAGAACTGAGGCGCTGCTCAAGGTAAGTTTTGTAACATACCTAAACCTTCTGTGAGCTACATGCCCTCTTCAGCTTTAAAAATATTTGCTTTCCCTTATTCCTTTTAAAATTGCTTATTGTAAAGACTTTTAGCTAAAGTAGTTAAATTACTAGATGGTAACTAATAGCTTAATTAATTAATTAATTTTTAGCAGTTTCCTTACTACCTGCTGAGTTAACGTCAATAAAACATCCCATATCAACAATGCTGAGAGAAGTTCCAAGTCCATTTAGAAGCACTGATCCTTTTGTCTGCCCTATGCAGTGTAGACACAATACATATAAATATTTAGAGTATGAATATGTAACTCTCTCATGCATAATGCAGGCAAGTTGACAGATCCGGAATAGGCACTTGTAGGAAAAGATAATAAAGTGCTTCAGAGAGACAGAAGAAGCAGGAGCTGAGTACTGTCGACGTCTGAAAGTGTTGCAAGCTATAATTAGACAGCGCAGAAGTGTTCAAAGAGTTAAGACAGGTTACAACAACAGGCTTTGCAGAAGGATGACAACAAGTCCTTAGGGAAGGCAGTGACAAGATGAAAGGTTTGAATAGGTTCCTGGTAATTTCCTTTTCAATATAAATTTACATGAAAAATGCAGAATAAATTTCTGTAGCAGTCACACTTTAAAGAGCATGAAAGATCTTTTCCAGTGCTGAGAATGAGCACTGAAGAGCATTTTGTTGAATGCTGGCATTTGCCATGGAAGATGCTAATTGCATTTACTTTCCGACAAAGCTGAAATACTGTTTCACTGACATTATATATTTGCATCCTTCATAGGTTAACAACTACCATTATTAGGAAACTAATAGTGTGCTTAAAATAGCAAATGGAGGTCGCATCCTGTGAATTCCAGCGTTTATTGTTGAAATGAATTAGACAGACTTCAAAATTAGATTGTAACTATTTTTGCTGCGCTAACTGCCAGATCAGATCCTGTCAAAATGTTGCATAAATGATCAAAAACAAATGCCAACAGTGTTAGGATGATTTACCCACAGAAAATGAAATCTGCATGGATCCTGACCCAGTGCAGCATTCAGAGAAGGGCAAAAGTCCTTAAAGGCACATTCCCCATGGCAAGTGGACAACAACACATCAAACTATAGTGCAGAAACAAAGGACTGCAGATGTTGGTTAATGCACAAAGGGACACAAAGTGCAGGAGTAACTCAGCAGGCCAGGCATCTTCCCCGGAGAACATGGATAGGTGACTTTTCAGGTCAAGACTTTTCTTCAGACTAAAACCATGGCTACCACTGGAGGAGACAGAGGATGCAACAGGGAGGGAATCCTGTGAAAATGAGAAATGTGATTAAATTAATTCATGAACTTTTCACTGCTATATAGACTCTCAAATGCACACACTCACTCAGTCACACTGAGAGATTGACCTCAGAAAGTGAGATTCCACAGGATTAATGATTGATTTCCCACCATTGTCTCTCATATAGCACACTTATCTGTGCCAGCCTCCCAGATGTCTATCAGTTGGGTCTTAGCTAGCAGTCTGAAGCCTCTTCCAAGAGCAAGAGTATTTTTTAGGTTCAGAGCAACTCGAGGTGAAAAGAAGCAAACCCCCATCAGCCACAAGGTGGACACGGGAATATAGCAGAAGGCAATTTAAACGCATCTCCAAAGGTAGTTAACTTAATATGCAAATGACATTTTTTTCCATTTGTATATTATTTCATATATACTTAGTATAAATAATTCTCAGGATACTAGTGATGTTCATAACTAATATGGTTATGAAATAATTTGACTGATGGCATATTATTCTTGTGAATCTGGAATGTAATGTTCGTTGTGAACTTAACTTCCAGCTGGGGATTCTTTACCATTGCTTGGGCTGCTCTTATAATATTTATCATGGCAACAGCTGAGGGAAGGTTCAGTGAGGTCATGTGGTAATATGAAGCATCTGCTCTATACTTATACTCTAAGAGTTCTCCTATGTGCACAGGGATTGATGACAACAAGGATAGGTGAGAAAACATTAGCCAAAGTAATTGCTTGGCAGTAAAGCATGATCCTACATTGATCACACCCGATTGTTGTGAGCTGTATGAAATGTGACATTTCTACAGCTGAGACATCATCAATTCTACCCTGTTGTGTGTTCCTAAACATATCAATTGGTCCAACAAATCTTATGATGTTCCATGAGGGTTTTTTTTATCGTTGAATGGGAGTCTTTGACATATTATAATCCTTGAAATATTAGCCCTTCATTGCTTTGAATAGTCCTTCAATGATCTACTCTACCCATTACAAGCAACTCTGATCAATATATTGTCAAATGCATTATTTTCAGGTGCATTGGCTATGTTGTTGACTTGTCACTGTCAAAGTTGAACAGCAGTTATAAATCTCCATTTGCTGAATGGAGATCCTTTAGAAACATGTGGTTCATGCACAAATGTTTATTCTATATAAGATGGGGTAATTTATTGGAAAGTATGGAGATTTAAGTCATTTAAGTAACTGCTGTCCTAATAAAAGGTTTTCAACTGGGAACATCATCTCTGTTTTCCTCTCTGCAGATGCTAATGAACCTGCTGAGTATTTCCAAAATTGGATAGTTTGTTTCCACAGATGCAATCTTTTTACCAATGAATCCAATAATGTGGTATTTTCTGTGCAGTGGACCTGCAGAGCAGGATATGAGAGGATATTGTGCATTATCTGGACTCTCCCAGTCAATTACTGCTGTGCTATGGTAGAGATAGTGATTGGAATATGGATATGGCCACCTGGTTTGCATTGAGGTCCATGATTTTGCAGGCATAATAGTGGAAGTGGCTCTTTATCAGAGAATCCGTTATAGCCTGTGTCAACAATGCCTCATCTCATTTCGGAGATGAGATTCTTGACATTAACCAAGCTTAGCCTCTCTCATTCTGGATTCATGCCCCTGGAGTCATGCAGGCAATGGAGTCTCAACTCAAGGTTTCTGTTAATACCCTAAACAATTGTGTTGTATTTGTTATGTCTGCATTCTGGTGATGTGCACTGTCGGTGTGTTGGAATGGGTTGAGCAACCAGGGCAATAGAGAGCAGTCTTTGTTCCGCAGGATCATTCCATCAGGGCAGTGCTGGCTACTGAAAATGTTCGGCAATGTGAACTCTCTAATATTGATGGAAGGATGTAAAGATAACCACATGCCCATTCTATTTACTGTATTTATAATGAATAAAATATATCCTTGAAATAAAAAAAAGATTGTAACCGTGAGTCATCTGACAAGAGGAGGTAAATTGTAATGCTTCTGAAGACTCCATGGCAATAAGTTCTTCGTGGAATGTTCCATCTCTATCTAATCCTGCCTAAATAGTGAACCACACCCCTTCCCAAGCCTCCAGCGATGGTTGTTTCCGCCAGTATCACAGATTGAATAAATAGCTCGGCAGCTAAATGCTCAGGAATACTCTCCCTGTTAACATTTAGTTTTACGCATAGAATGGTAGGTTTATGGAAAGCACTGCCAAGGATGGTGGTGGGGGCAGGTATGATAGTGGCATTTAAGAGGCTGTTAGATAAGCCCATGTAAGGCCACTTTTGAAATATTGTGAGCCCTTATTCACACCATATAACCATATAACAATTACAGCACGGAAACAGGCCTTCTCGGCCCTTCCAGTCCGTGCCGACCATTTATTTTCCCCTTGTTCCATCGACCTGCACTCAGACCATACCCCTCAATTCCCTTCCTGTCCATATACCTATCCATATCTGAGGAAGGATGTTCTGGCTCTAGAGACGGTCCAGAGAAGGTTTACAAGAATGATCCCAGGAATTAGTAGGTTAATCTATGATGAGCGTTTGGCGGCACTGGGCCCGTACTTGCTGGTGTTTAGAAGAATGAGGGGGGGACCTCATTGAAACATGCAGAATAGTGAAAGGCATGAATAGAGTGGATGTGGATAGGATGCTTCCACTAGTGGGGGAGTCTAGGATTAGAGGTCATAGCCTCAGACTTAAAGACGTTGTTTTAGGAAGGAGAAGAGGAGAAATTTATTTAGTCAGAGGGTGGTGAATCTGTGGAATTCTTTGCCACAGAAAGTTGTGGAGGTCAAGTCAGTGCTTATTTTTAAGGCAGAAATATATGAGGCAGATTCTTGATTAGTATGGGTGTCAGAGGTTATGGGGAGAAGGCAGGTGGTTGGGGTTAGGAGGGAGAGGTAGATCAGCCATTATTAAATGGTGGAGTATACTTGATGGGCCGAATGGCCTAATTCTACTCCTATTCCTTATAACCTTGTGGATATGTAGGGAATGGAGAGACATGGGGCATGTGCAGGTAAAAATAATTAATTTAAGTGGGCATTTTGTTTGGCACAGACATTGTGGGCGGAATGGCCTGTTCCTGTGCTGTCTTGTTCTATGATGTGAGCCATGTGCTTGAATTTTGGTCTTGATGTACAAACACGCTTTCCCTCAGACTGAAGGCGAATATGAATTTCTTAAACAGTAAGAGATTGAAAGTGGCCTTCGACATAAATCACCGAAACATAACATACAGGCCCAGCAAGCAATTAAGAGGACAAACCAGTTTTTGACTTTTATCAAAAGAGGAATTTTGTGCAAGAGTAAAGATGCCTTATTTGAATTATACAGAGCCCTAGTGAGACTGCACATGTAACATTGTGTTTATGTCTGGTCTTCCTAATGAAAGGATATACTTGTGATAGAGGGAATGCAATAACGTTTTATCTTTTGCCAGCTCTTGCCCTGAGCCTTCCTTTCATTTTTTTCTACCACTATCTCCCCTCCACTCTACTCCAGTCTTGTAGAGGAGCCAGGACCCAAAATTTTGACTGTAATTTCCCCTTCACAGATGCTGCCAGGCCTGCTGAGATCCTCCAGTGATTTGATTTTTCCTCAAGGTTCCTCTATCTGCATGTTCTCGTGTCTCTAAAGTACCATCAATTTGAGTTCTGGGATGGGGAGATTTTTCCTAAGTGAAGCTAAGCAGGCAGAAACAATATTGTCTGTGGTTCAGCAGAATGATAGCTGATTGAATTGAAATACTGTAACAATACTCACTTGGCAGGGTAGCAGCGGAGATGATGTTTCATTTGTCTGGGGAATTTAGAAGCAAGTGTTCCGATGTCAAAATAAGGAGTTGACAACTAGGAAATGTCTTCACTCAGACAATTATTATTCTCTAGAGACACAAGGATCTGCAGATGCTGGAATCTTGAGTAAAACCAAAATTGCTGGAGTCAATCAATGGGTCAGGCAGCATCTCTAGTGGGCATGGACAGGTGACATTTTTGGGTCGAGATCCTTCAGACTACTTCAGACGCTTGTTCAGACTATGTTGCCTGCTCATGTCCTTCAGAGATGCTGCCTGACCCACTGAGTTACTCCAGCTCATTGTGTTTTAATTAATCTTTGGATTTTTCACCATCGGGAGTTTCAATCACCCTGACGGGGGCTTCGATCGTCAGTTGCGGGGGCTTTGATCGCCCCGACTACAGATGATTTGACTGCCCCGACTGTGGGAAAGCAAAGAAGAAGATTGAACTTTGTTTCTTTTCATCACAGTGAGGAACGTGGAATCCACTGCGGTGGATATTTATGTTAACTTTTATGTGGTTGTGTGTCTTGTTAGGTGCTGAGTATATCCAAACCAGAAGAGTAACGGAAGTAAAAGACCAAAAGAAGTAAAAGCATGGTTAATCTTTTCTTCTCAGCATCACCCTACTGTAGGTATGTTACAAAACTTACCTTTAGCGGCGCTGCACTTCTGCCGCTCCCCGTGTGCGCGACTTTAGCGCCTTTCAGAGGGGGGCGGGCTTAAAGTGCCGATTTTCACCAGACCAGGATAATCGATGAATGTCGGGCGATTTAATTGCGGAAGAAAAATCGCTCCGACATTTCATCCATTAAGGTATTTTTAAATTACTCTAAGTTATTTGTTAACTAGAGTAATTTAAAAATCACCTTCAAAAGCCGTGACCGCAGACCACCGGAAGCATTTTCCGTAGGGGAGAAAAAAAGGTAAATACTTTATTTTTTTATTAAAAGTTGGTTTTTTGGGAGGCATAAATACTATTTTAATGTTGCGAAATGGGGTCCCCAAAAAATGTATGAACCCCCAGTATTTTTCCCCCCGACTTCACCGCTAACCGCAACGTTCCAATCCACCGCATTCCACTAAAACCCACTCGCTAGTTGATTTAAATGGCCATTTATTTACAGGCATTAAACACTAAATTCCTTCCATTTGGCCCAGAAATTCATGAAAATGAGATTTAAAAATTATGTTATATTGTGGATTATTGTGTGAATGTTATTTGGACACTTAGGCAATTAAAAAAAAGTTTATCTTTTCTTAAGAAATTGATAGATGTTTAGATCTACTCATTGAATTTTGTAATTAGCTACAATTAGATAACTAACTAATTATATACTTTAATTTCAGGTAATCCAAGTAAGATTGTTTAATATTTGTTTCAGAATGCTTCAATCTATAATGACTGAAAATTTCATTGAGTTCTCTTAATTTTTAATAAAGTTATGGGCTTTTAATTTTTCCAGATCACAGCTTTTGAGTTAAGTCAATTGAAAGGCAATGGGAAGCAAGATACTCATTTCCGAGCATGAAAATGGCCATAACTTTCTTAATACTGAAGATATGAAAGTAAATTAGGTGTCAAATTAAACTTCTTGTTATGCTTTATCTGATGGGATAAATTGCAGACTTGATTTTTAAAATCTCAAAATTTTGTAACATTGCTACCTACTGCACTAACTATTTATGCTAGATATTTTATGTCTATCAGAAGTTAATAGATTATTCTCTGGAGACACAAGGATCTGCAGATGCTGGAATCTTGAGTAAAATAAAAAATACTGGAGTCAATGGGTCAAATCCATTGTGATGACATGCTTTGATAGGTTGGTCGTGATGCATTTCAATTCCTTTCAATTCATCTATGGTTCCAATAAATATAGAGGACCATTTAACTCTGCAGGGGACCATTTGGGCAAGAAAAACACATTTGTCAGGCTTTTGTTGATCAGCTATATCTCATCATTCAACACAATCATCCCTCAAAATTCAGTGTCACTCTTGGGGAACTAAGCCTCTGCTTGTCCCTACACAACTGTGGGGTGGCACAGTGGTAGAGTCCTTGCCTAACAGCGTCTTGGGTTTGATCCTAACTATGAGTGCTGCCTGTACAGAGTTTGTGCGTTCTCCCTGTGACCTGGTGGGTTTTCTCAGGGCGCTCCAGTTTCCTCCTACACTCCGAAGACATGCAGGTTTATAGGTTAATTGGCTTCTGTAAAATTGCCCCTAGTGTGTAGGATAGTGCTAGTGTGTAGGGTGATTGCTGGTCGGCACAAACTCTGTGGGGCTCAAGGGCTGGTTTCCACGCTGTATCTCTAAACTGAATTCCTCATTGGCAACACAATTTTCCTGCTGACCATCAGCACAGGGGCAGCTCAGGGCTGTGGCAAGAACAAGCACCTGATTGTTGACATCAGGAAAGGACAGCTGAGGAAACATGAACCTGTCTTCATTGGTAGCATAGTGGTGGATAAATTCAACAGCTTCAAGTTCCTTGGCATACACATAACCAATGATCTATGTTGGGCCCAGCAATCACAAAGAAAGCTCACCAACACCTCTACTGAGAATATTCACACATCACCGAATGCTCTATCGAACTCCTACATGTGTATGGTGGAGAGCACGCTGACTGGTGCATAACAGCCTGGTTTGGAAACTCGAACACTCAGGAATGAAAGAGGCTGCAGAAAGTATCTAGTTCCACAAGAAACAATTAAGTCCTGTATAGTGCGTCATTTTATCTGATTATTTTTACATGGTCAGTTTCACAATTTTTAGAGGATGAATTTGGACTTTAATTCAAAATGCAGTAAATGTTTAGTACTCTGAAAAATAATTAAATTAAGTTATTAAAGAGTTCTCTATTGATATCGGCATCCTGAATATCACACACGCTTTGCCTCCCTGATGCCACCATATTTTCTGCACATTGCAATTTACAATGTTAGTCATGGTTCTTTCCTGTGGCATATGATTTGCTATGAGGAGATATCGCTGATCTATTTGCACCGTGCTTTTACGCATGATTCACACTAAAAGCATGGACACCAGTGGATCCAATTTCTAGACATAAATCTACACTCCAGAACATGAGACTAATTGAGGCTCAGAGACATTTGATGATTCTTTTTTCTTCCTGTAGAGACAGCAATGCTATTGATGCATTACAAAGGTGCAGACAGCAACAACAATTATCACTTCCGTTCACTGCACAGCGATGACAGCTGAAGAGAAATAAGATTGCTCTCCACAGTAAGGCAAAGGGGGTGAGAGGAAATCTCATTCAGCCTTTTAAGCTGAATGGATCACTCTAATCAGAGTCGACTGGAGTGTCTAATGATACATTAGCACCTGGCATGGCCCCATGCTATCAATAACACCACCATTAAGTGACTTCTCGATTTTCAAATTCTCCATCGTTGCCCATTGCTGAGAATACAGTTTACAGAGATGAACGCAGCCATCAAGCAGCGAATCAAAAAGAGCAGCAAGAGCCAGCCAAGGCCGTTACGTGGCGTGTGGTAAATAGACGTTTGAAAAGATTTTGCAAAGTGCAATGTATTTTCAGCATAAGATACAGGAATTTAATCTAAACCAGAGCTTCTGGATGCTATTGTTTCCTCTGTGTTCGTACCATGTAATCCTTGAAATATGTTCAATGTTCTGCTGGGTACGATGTATACAGGCAGTACCCAGGTGCGCGTTTTGTTTCCTGAGAACTTCCGATAAACCTACATCTCCATGTCAGAAACATCCATTTTCTATATTAACCCATATCATGTTGCTCTACATACACTTGCTATATCCTTTCATTTTATTGAATAATCACCCCAACACTATCCAAAAGATGGAATAACAACTGTATACATCTATCTATCTATATATAACTAAAGCTCTGATTTTGTTATCTTCTGGTTTGCACAGTCATTCTATTTGCGCAAAAACGGTACGTGATAGCGCAATTATGTTTTGCCTGTTTACTCACCGTTCCCCTGTGCTGCGATTGCACCAAGTTTCGTTCCGATCGGTTGTCTAATGTAAAAATTAGCGAGGTTTAAAAATCTTTGAAAACGCACGTGAGCAGATCAATCTTCTCTCCTGCCGTTCAATGCCGCATAGATTGGTCTTTTCTCCTGTCACTCCGCGAGATGGTCCACCCCTTCCTGCGCCATCGCATTGGTACTGGAGCTGAGGATGGCCGGCGGCGGTTTCCATCGCGTCTTCACTAGAGCTGAGAATGGCCGGCGGAGGTTTCCAACCGGACACTATCTTTTGAGGGTCCGGAAGCCCGTTGCGGCGCGGGAGATGTCGCCAAATGGAAAGCAGAGAATTTGATCACAGAGGAGGAGAACGTCCAGCAACCAGCGTCCAGCGAGCAGCGCCGGCTGTGAGTTCCAAACATAGAAACATAGAAAATAGGTGCAGGAGTAGGCCATTCGTTCCTTCGAGCCTGCACCGCCATTCAATATGATCATGGCTGATCATCCAACTCAGTATCCTGTACCTGCTTTCTCTCCATACCCCCTGATCCCTTTAGCCACAAGGGCCACATCTAACTCCCTCTTAAATATAGCCAATGAACTGGCCTCAACTACCTTCTGTGGCAGAGAATTCCACAGATTCACCACTCTCTGTGTGAAAAATGATTTTCTCATCTCGGTCCAAAAAGGCTTCCTCCTTATCCTTAAACTGTGACCCTTTGTTCTGGACTTCCCCAACATCGGGAACAATCTTCCTGCATCTAGCCTGTTGAACCCCTTAAGAATTTTGTAAGTCTCTATAAGATCCCCCCTCAATCTTCTAAATTCCAGCAAGAACAAGCCGAGTCCATCCAGTCTTTCTCCATATGGAAGTCCTGTCATCCCAGGAATCAGTCTGGAGAACCTTCTCTGTACTTCCTCTGTGGCAAGAATGTCTTTCCTCAGATTAGGAGACCAAAACTGTACGCAATACTCCAGGTGTAGCCTCACCAAGACCCTGTACAACTGCAGTAGAACCTCCCTGCTCTTGTACTCAAATCCTTTTGCTAGGAATGCCAACATACCATTCGCTTTCTTCACTGCCTGCTGCACCTGCATGCCTACTTTCAATGACTGGTGTACCATGGCAACCAGGTCTCGTTGCATCTCCCCTTTTCCTAATCGGCCACCATTCAGATAATAGTCTACTTTCCTGTTTTTGTCACCAAAGTGGATAACCTCACATTTGTCCACATTATGCTGCATCTGCCATGCATTTGCCAACTCACCCAACCTATCCAAGTCACCTTGCAGCCCCCTAGCATCCTCCTCACAGCTAACACTGCCCCACAAACGCACCATCATCTCCAGCCACTTCCCCTCTGGTCCACCTCGCTGGCTCCTCCCCCCCCTCCGTGATACCACCCTCTCCCCCACAACCCACATCTTTTCTCTGAGCTCCCTCCCCTCCCCGCCCCCACACCCCAGCCCCTGCCGACACACCCCCGCACACACCTCCTGCCCCCACACTCCTCCTGCCCCCAACCCCTCCCCCCACTGCCCGCACACTAAAGGGGGGGGGGGGGGGGAAGTGTCCTACAGCTGGCGACCGCCCCCCCACCTAAAGCCGTCCCCAGCTGTAGGACACTTTCCCCCTCCCCCCCCCCTCCCCACCAGACACTACCTAAAGCCATCCCCCTCCCACGGCTGCAAGACATTCCCCGCCGGCCGCTGCCTGACGTCATCCTCTTCTCCGGCTACAGGATGCTCCCGCCGGTCCCCGCCTGAAGCCATCACCAGCTGCAGGACGCTCCCCCCCTTCCCCACCGGCCCTCACCTGGCACCATCTCGCCCCCAGGGCCAGGGCTAGGGCGCTCCCCCACCCCCCACCAGCCCCCGTCTGAAGCTGTCCCCATCTCCAGATGCAGGATGGTCCGCACCGGTCCCTGCCTGAAGCCGATGGGGAGTGGCTGCAGTAGGCCACGGCAGCAACAGGCCACGGACACGACAGCGATAGGCCATGCTCGCCCCCGCCTGAAGCCGTCCCCCTCCCCATCTGCAGGACCCTCCCCCCCACCGGCACCCGACAGCCCCCACCTGGAGCCATCCCCCTATGTTGGCTGCAGGACACTTCCCCCCCCCCCCCACCCCACTGGCCCCCGACAGCCCCCGCCTGAAGCCGTGCCTCTCCCCTGGCTGCAGGACACTTCCCCCCCCCCCACTCCACCATCCCCCGACAGCCCCCGCCTGAAGCCGTCCCCCTTCCCAGCTGTGGGATGCTCCCACCCCCACCGGCCCTCGACAGCCCCCGCCTGAAGCCATCCCCCTCCGCCGGCTACAGGACTCTTTCCTCCCCCCCCCCGACAGTCCCTGCCTGAAGCCGCCCCCCTCCTCCGGCTGTAGGAGGGTCCTCCGGCCCCTGACAGCCCCCTCCCCCAGCTACAGAACACTCCCCCCTCCCCCACGGCCCCAGACAGCCCCCGCCTGAAGCCGTCCCCTCTCCTGGCTGCATAACGAAACAAGAGACGCAACAGGAAAGAAAGGACTGAATAAATCTCATCTTTAACGTTTAAATTGTTGTTATATTTTAAGAGTTATTCACATTTTAAGCTTTAATAAATCCCTTTTCCACTTGCCATGCCCATCAGCTGCGCCTGCGCAGTAATATCGGCATGTTCTACGTCACAATGGCTGCGCTGACGGAGAGCTGCACAGAGTGGATGGAGGGGGGGGGGTTGATGGGGGATGGAGTGTGTGGGGGGTGGGGGGGCAAGGGGCGGAGTGGGGGGGATAAGGGGGGATCAGGGGTGTCACAATGGGAACCCATCAGCCGCGCCTGCGCAGTTAGGGGCTATTGGTAAGTGGTAGATTATTGCATTGGGGAATGGGTTGCATTGAGGGACTAGGCCTTACGTGTGACTGGGACCCAATGGGTCCCACTTAGTCTAGTTCATTATTAAATAGCAGAATACACTAACCTGTACTATTTGCAAACATTCTTAAGGTAAGAAAAACATTTAATTTATGCATTTTTGATATACACACTGCTTTATAAGAACATAACCCTCATGTGAGAGGCTCCTGCTCGAACACGAAACCCAGGTAAAAAACACTTACCTTCCAAGTTTAAACTTACCGCTGGCAGGAGTGATGCCCTGCCTGTCCGGTGCATGCACCAATGCGGCTGACGTAATGACGCGCATGCAAACTGGCGGGGTTATTCACGGAATCACTCACGTGACTCCGAAATAAAATAACCCATTAACCACCACAGTAACTGCAATTATAAATAATTTCCAAAATATTCCGAAGTACCTTAAACTAAATAATATCCAATTTTGACTGAAAGAATTCTCAATTTTTTCCCCACTTTCTTGTCTTCAAACAGCACACCAAAGGTTGAAGCATTTATTTTCCTCTCCTGACTCTTTCATTTTTACAATTCAAACATTTCAAAGACTATCTTTGATCGGACTTTACTGGGATTTATCTTGCACTAAACAATATTCATGTTATTTGTTTTATCATGTGTCTGTACACTGTGGATGGCTCCATTGTAATCATGTATTGCCTTTCCGCTGACTGGTTGTCAAGCAACAAAAGCTTTTCACTGTACTTTGGTACACGTGACAATAAACAAAACTCAAAGTTAGGAGGTCATGGCTTCTAGAAACATAGAAACATAGAAAATAGGTGCAGGAGGAGGGCATTCGGCCCTTCGAGACAGCACCGCCATTCATTGTGATCATGGCTGATCGTCCGCTATCAATAACCCGTGCCTGCCTTCTCCCCATATCCCTTGATTCCTCTGGCCCCTAGAGCTCTATCCAACTCTCTCTTAAATCCATCCAGTGATTTGGCCTCCACTGTCCTCTGTGACAGGGAATTCCATAAATTCACAACTCTCTGGGTAAAAAGTTTTTTTCTCATCTCAGTCTTAAATGACCTTCCCTTTATTCTAAGACTGTGGCCCCTGGTTCTGGACTCACACTACATTGGGAACATTTTTCCTGCATCTAGCTTGTCCAGTCCTTTTAGAATTTTATATGTTTCTATAAGATACCCCCTCATCCTTCTAAACTCCAGTTAATACAAGCCGAGTCTTTTCAATCTTTCCTCATATGACAGTTCCGCCATCCCAGGGATCAATCTCGTGAACCTACGCTGCACTGCCTCAATCACAAGGATGTCCTTCCTCAAATTAGGAGACCAAAACTGTACACAATACTCCAGATGTGGTCTCACCAGAGCCCTATACAACTGCAGAAGAACCTCTTTACTCCTATTCTGAAATCCTCTGGTTATGAAGGCCAACATTCCATTAGCTTTCTTCACTGCCTGCTGCACCTGCACGCCTACTTTCAATGACTGATGTACCATGACACCCAGGTATCGCTGTACCCCTTACCTAACCTAACCCCATTTAGATAATAATCTGCCCCATTGTTTTTGCCACCAAAGTGAATATTATACTGCATCTCCCACGCATCTGCCCACTCACTCAACCTGTCCAGGTCACCCTGCAACCTCCTAACATCGTCTTCACAGTTCACATTGCCACCCAGCTTTGTGTCATCCGCAAACTTGCTAGTGTTGCTCCTAATTCTCTTTTCCAAATCATTAATATATATGGTAAACAATTGCAGCCCCAACACCCAGCCTTGCGGCACTCCACTCGCCACTGCCTGCCATTCTGAAAAGGACCCGTTCACTCCTACTCATTGATTTCGGTCTGCCAACCAATTTTCTATCCATGGCAACACCCTACCCCAAATACCATGTGCTCTAATTTTTGTCACCAGTCTCCAATGTGGGACCTTATCAAAGGCTTTCTGAAAGTTTAGATACACTACATCCACTGCCCCCCTTCACCCATTTTACTTGCCTCTTCCTCAAAAAATTCCAGAAGGTTAATCAAGCATTTCCCTTACATAAATCCATGTTTACTTGGACTAATCCTTTTACTGCTATCCAAATGCCCCAATATTACCTCTTTAATAATTGACTCCAGCATCTTTCCCACCACCAAAGTCAGGCTGTCTGGTCTGTTATTCACCGTTTTCACTCTCGCTCCTTTCTTGAAAAGTGGGATAACATTAGCTATCCTCCAATCCACAGGAACTGATCCTGAATCTATTGAACATTGGAAAATGATCACCAATGCGTCCACTATTTCTAGAGCCACCTCCCTAAGGACCCTGGGATGCAGACCATTCAGGCCCAGGGGATTTATCATCCTTCAGTCCCATTAGCCTACCTAATACTATTTCTCGCCTAATGAAAATGTCTTTCAGTTCCTCTACCCTCTTAGATCCTTGGTCCTCCAGTACATCTAGGAGATTGTGTGTGTCCTCCTTAGTGAAGACAGTCCTATTCAACTCTTCTGCCATTTCCTTGTTTCCCATAATAATTTCACCCGTGTCTGCCTTCAAGGGACCCACATTTGACTTTGCTATTCTTTTTCCCTTAACATATCTAAAGAAGCTTTTACTGTCCTTCTTTATATTCCTGGCCAGCTTCCCCTCGTACTTCATCTTTTCAGCCCGTATTGCCCGTTTTGTTTCCTTCTGTAGTCCTATGAAAGTTTCCCAATCCTCTAGCTTCCAGCTACTCTTTGCTGTGTTATACATCTTTTCTTTTAGTTTTATTCTATCCCTAACTTCTCTTGTCAACCACGGTTGCTTCCTACTCCCCTTAAAATCTTTCTTCTTTTTTGGAATGAAATGATCCTGCGACTTCCGGATTATGCCCAGAAATTCCTGCCATTGCTGTTCCACCGTCATTCTTGCTAGGCTCCCTTTCCAGTTTACTTTGGCCAGCTCCCCTCTCATGCCTTCATAGTCCCCTTTGTTCAACTGCATCACTGCCACTTCTGATTTAACGTTCTCCTTCTCATATTATGATCACTACCTCCAAGCGGTTCCTTTACCTGGAGTTCTCTTATCATATCTGGTTCATTGGACAACACTAAATCCAGAATTGACTTCTCTCTGGTCAGCTCCATTACAAGCTGCTCTAAGAATCCATCTTGGAGGCACTCTACAAACTCTCTTTCTTGGGGTCCTGAACCAACCTGATTTTTCCAGTCTACCTGCATATTGGAATCCCCCATCACCACAGTGGCATTACCTTTGTTACATGCCAGTTTTAACTCCTGCTGCTACTTACACCCTACATCCGGGCTACTATTTGGGGGTCTGTAAATAACACCAATTAGTGTCTTCTTGCCTGTACAATTCCTCAACTCAATCCACAGTGACTCTACCTCATCAGTCCCTATGTCTTCCCTCACAAGGGACTGAATTCCATCCCTCACCAGCAAAGCTACCCCCCCCCCCCTCCTTTGCCTACCTGCCTGTCCTTTCTATAGGATGTATAACCCTGAATATTAAGTTCCCAGGCTGTACACACAAGCCACAAAGACAGATGTGTACAGCAATTCGTTCTTCCCACGCACTATTAAAGCATGGAATAATTTCCACCAAACTACGGTTGCCCAGCCAGATGGAACTACATTTAAAGTGGCACTTTCTTCCCAATATCCCTCTCTGGCTAAACCCCTCCCTTCACCACCTCCAGTTTAAATTCCAGTTGGAATATTTTGGAGGACCAAGTAACCAAGAACCAAGAAGAACCAAGAACCAGGCCCGATCCTCCTGCAGCCACGTCTCAGTAATCTCCACAATGTCATATCTACCAACCTCTAACTGAGCCTCAAGCTCATCTACTTTACTTCTTATACTTTGCGCATTCATATACAATACTTTTATTTCCTTACGCATCTCACCTTTCACATTGATTCCTTTTACACTTGGCCATACTCTCCTATCCCTTTGTGAGCTTCCTTTCCCGTTAATTCTGGGGTCATTAACCATCCATTTACTCTCTTTCCCTTTAACTACATCCTCAACTATCCCATTTGACACCCCACCCCCGTTATTCAGTTTAAAACCACCTGTGTAGCAGTGGCAAACCTGCCTGCCAGAATGCTGGTTCCCCACCTGTTAAGATGCAATCCGTCCCTTTTGTACAGTTCCCCATTATTCCAAAACAGATCCCAGTGATCCTGGAATCTAAACCTCTGCCCCCTGCATCAGTTACTCAGCCACACATTCAGGTCCCGTATCTCCCTGTTCCTGCTCTCGCCAGCACGATGAACTGGAAGCCAACCGGAGATAACAACCCTGGAGGTCTTGCTTTTCAGCATTTTTCCGAGCTCTCTAAAGTCACGCTGCAGAATATTCATCCCCTTCTTTCCGACATCGTTTGTGCCGACATGCACTACCACTTCCGGCTGTTCATCTTCACCCTTGAGGATTTTCTGTACTCTGTCCGTGACATCCTGGATCCTGGCACCAGGAAGGCAGCACACCATCCTCGAATACCTTCTGTTGCCGCAGAAACCCCTGTCCATACCTCTCACAATGGAGTCTCCAACTACAATGGCGTTGCCTGGTGTTGACCTCTTTGGTTTTGGCTCAACAGCCCTTTTTGCTTCACAAGCCAGTCCGCCACTCAGTGTTTTAGCGTCTTCTGTCCTGACAGCTTCTAAGTGGGTGAACCTGTTCACAAGAGGGACAACACCCGGGGACCTTTGCATTCCAAGATTCCCTCCCTTTCTCACCGTCATCTGATCCTGATTCCTGCAGATAAAATTCCACATTAATGTTTTTTGCCTTGTTTGCCAATATTAATACATTAAGTTAACATCAAGCACGGGATCGTTTGACTTTAATTTGCTTTTGCATAATAACACAATGTTCCTTTGAGTCATCTAGCATTATCTAAACCTGGTTCAGGCCATTTAGCAGTACTATCAACAGTAGAAGTCTAATTGACTTTCAATGCCGTGACTACAAGAAACATAAGCATGATGCTATCTGACTCCATCTGTCTCTATTGGCAACTTAATAGTCTATCTCCGCATGAACTCCTCCTGCATTGAAGTTTAGCAGCAGTTTGCTCTGCTATGATAGAAAATATGTTTTTGTTGCTCATTTTACTCTATAACCAGCTGGCTTGCAACAGTTTCAATCAATGTGCATGCTGGTCATGCCTTCAATTGATACAGAAGCCACAGGTGCATTCTAAATAATTCCCTCCGCAGATGTTCAGTACATCTTATTTTTCTTAACTGGCTCTTCTACACTTGCACCCTATGGCCGGTGCTTCATTGAGACAGTCCTACATCCTTGTTTATTTGGACCTGACTGTTGCCTTTACCCGCAGTTGCTTTTTACAAGCTCCTGCACATCCATGCAATGCAGGATGTGTCATTGCAACAGATAATCTTTGATGGATATTCAGCGACTAGATGACTTCAATGACAGCTACAATGGGGCCTTCCTTTTCCACCCAAATGACCCACAGCCTTTCTGTCCATAGCAAGTACATTACCTATGCTTTCTTGTAAAAAAAAAAGTGCCATTGACAAGTCTCAGCCTTGAAGAACTCAGTTTAGTTAAGATAGACACAAAATGCTGCAGTAACACAACAGGACAGGCAGCATCTCTGGATAGAAAGAATGGGTGATGTTTCGGGTCGAGACCCTTCTTCAGACTTAGTTTAGTTAACTATAGTTTCGAGATACAGTGCGGAAACAGGCCCTCTGGCCCACTGAGTCTGTGTTGAGCAGCAATCCCCGTACACTACTAGTACTATCCTACACACTAGGGACAATTTACAATCTTTACCCAAAGCCAATTAACCTACAAACATGTATGTCATTGGAGAGTAGGAGGAAACCGGAGCACCCGGGGAAAATACTCATGAAGAGAAACACCGTACACTTCACCATTACCTTTCCAGTGAACTTGTTCTCCCACATCTATCAAAGCATCATGTCCAGAGCAAAACTGTTACACATTCCTCAATGTCCTTCCTTGATTCCATCTTTGTAGAAACTTGAATCAGCCTCAATGTGTCAAACAGATTTGCTTAAGTTATTTAGTTTGAGAGCCTATATCTACATTGCTCAATCCAAAAGGTCTAAAAATTGTGCCCTTTAGCCATTGCTTTAAACCTGATAACATATTTGCCATTATATTTTCTTGTCTCTGACTGCAAAAGTCTCTCAACATAACAAATCGAAATGTCCATTAAAAATACTTTTAATATCCTTATAATAATAGGAACCCTCCTGGTGTTAATAGGGATTGGTATATATTAGTCCTATAATGGTAGTTGGAGTTAGACACAAAATGCTGGAATAACTCAGCGGGCCAGGCAGCATCGCTGGGGAGAAGCAATGGGTGACGTTTCAGGTCGAGACCCTTCTTCTGACCCGAAACGTTACCCATTCCTTCTCTCCAGAGATGCTGTCTGTCCTGCTGAGTTACTCCGGCATTTTGTGTCAACCTTCGATTTAAACCAGCATCTGCAGTTCTTTCCTACATATGATAGTTGGAGTGCCTTCCACCTTTCATGTTTGGCTGGGAACTCAATTATATCATTTGGTGTCAGGAATATCTCCACTTCTTCTGCACTGCACACCGAACGACTAGGTGCATCTTTTCCTATACTTCTAGTTCACTTGCATGTCTTGTCCCTTACATTTTTTTTGCTTTGTTACCTCCACAACGGCAATAGCTCTAACTCACCATCAATAGGTTTTTTCCCCCCACATTGGTGTCTATTAAAGCAAGTAGCAAACATTGTACTTCCAATCAAACATCCTTTATAGATGGCAAAGTGCACCCAGTGAGCATCAGTGGCTGATAACATCATATCATTTATTGAAGGTACTATACAGTAAATATGCTACAAACCATGGAATCATCAGCAAACATCCCTTTTGCGATGAATCGGCTATTGATGAGGCAGCTGAAGATGATGGGGACATTGACACTGCTCTGAAGAACTCCTGCAACCGTCCTCTGACAATAATTTTCCTCTAATTAGGGAAGTGTTTTCCCTTTGATATCCATTGACCTCAGGTTTACCAGGCACCTCGATACCAAACTCAATCAATTCTGATCCATGTTTGGATCAAGGCGCTTTAAAAAGCCAATCTGGGGATTGATGATAATTTAGTTATTTGTGATAAAGCACAGTTGCAACCAGTTTCCATCACTTCCCTGATGATTTAGAGTAGACTAATTGGGTGTCAATTAGTCAGGTTGGATTTGTCCTTTGTGCTTCAGCCTTAGTGAGCAGGACATACCAGACAATTTTTCAAGATAGACACAAAGTGCTGGAGTAACTCAGCGAGACAGGCAGCATCTCTGGAGAGAAGGATTGGGTGATGTCTTGGGTCGCGACCCTTCTTCTGTTTGATTAAAGACACAGTGGAGTCTGGTCCTCAGTACCACATGTTGGATGTTGCTTGATCCCAAAGCCTTGGGTGTCTCCATGGTCTCAACTGTTCTTTGGCATCACATGGGCTGAATTGAATATGCTGGAGATTGGCTTCTGTGATGGTAGGGATTTTTGAAGAAAGTAGAAATGATGGATTATCTATTCTGCAGTTCTGGAAAACAACCTTTGCTTTAAGGTCATGTGATGCAAGCAGAATTAGGCCATTCTGCCCATCAAGTCCATGCCATCATTCATCCATGGCTGATCTATCTCTCCCTCGTAACCCCATTCTCCTGCCTTCCCCCCTTAACCCCTGCACAAAATCAAGAATCTATCTATCTCTCTCTTAAAAATATTAATTGGCCTCCACGGCCTTCTGTGGCAAAATTCACAGATTCACCACCCTCTGACTAAAGAAATTCCTCATCATCTCCTTCCAAAAGAACCAGCCTTTAATTCTGAGGGTACGACATCTTGTCCTAGACTCTCCCACTAGTGGAAACATCCTACCCCCGCACCCACCCTATCCAAGCATTTCACTATTCAGTATGTTTCAATGAGGTCCCCCTCATTCTTCTGAACTCCAGCGAGTACAGGCCCAGTGCCATCTAACATCTGAGCACTCACATGCTGTATTAGACTATCAATAAGAATGGAAATGTTCCTGGATCCCTCTCCTCCAGTTAGCTCTTTAATGATTATCACCATTAGAAAAACTAGATATGATAGAAACACAGAGCATCAATCTGATTTGTTCATTGTGAAAACATTTTGCCCTGCATATGAAGACTAACAGAAGTGGACACTCACATAGATTCATTTTGATATCATTGATGATTGGGGCAAGAGCAGTTGGAGGTTGCTGCACATAGTTCTCATCTTGAATGTTTTTCTATATAAATTCTGCCAAGAGCGTTATCCCTGGCAGAATATAAGGAATAACAAATTCTATATATAAAACTCCAAAAGAATTATCTGCTGAACTTGATATGAAAAAAAAGAAAGAAACTGGTCAGATCAAAGAATGGAAGGAACATTTCAAAGAAATATTAAATTGCTTCCAGCCAAAATCTTTAGTTTGATTCTGTGAAAATTAATACAAGAATAACCTTGACATCACTTTAGGACAAATTCAAACTCTCAAAATGACTGGCTCAGTCGAAGTAAAGCACAAGAGTTGAGTTCCTAAAATCTGACCAACACCTACAGAACTGGAGCAGGAACCCTTCTGCATCTAAAATTAATAACAGCACCCGGGAAATCGGGTGTGTTTCAGAAAGGGTAGATAAAATGTTTGGCTTACTTACTCCTCAGAAGGTAATGATTTGCATTTTGGCATGACATGTTTGAATACGAGGCATTGCTAAATCTGGTGGGATCCCAATCCAGGTATGTAATTGAAGATAGTGGATATGGCTCTCTGGTTTGGCATTACAGTGTTTATACCTGACAAGGAAATCAAATTCCAGCACAGCAGCTCAGGGCGGTATGATGGTCCAGTGGTAGAGTTGCTGTGTTAAAGTGCCAGAGACCCAAGTTCGAGCCTGACAACGGGTGCTGCCTGTAGGGAGTTTGTACGTTCTCCCCATGACTGCATGGTTTTTTTCTGGGTGCTCCGGCTTCCTCCTACAATACAGGTGATCATTGGTCAGCATGGACTAAGTAGGCAGAAGGGCCTGTTGCGGGTTTGTAGTTTCATTGGCTTCAGTAAAATTATAAATTGTTCCTAGTGTGTAGGATGGTGCTGGTGTACAGGGTGATCGCTGAAGTGCCTGCTGCCACGCTGTATCTCTAAAGTCTAAAGTCTAAGGTTTTAAATGTGATTAATTACTTACTGTTTAAAATACAAATTGTTGTTCATAACTGAATTGGTTCTTAGCTTTACTTTTGAGAAGGTAATTTGCTATTCTTACCTGTTCTGATCTATATGTTACTCCAAACCTACACAAACCTTAACTCTGCCGTCTGAAATAGAGGAATTTGGGATGGGTAATAAATCCTGGCTTGCCAGTAATACTTGCATTCAGTGACTGAATAAATGAAGGGAAAGCCATGGGGTTTGTTAAAACCTCCATAATCTGATGTTACGATGTTTGGAAACCCTTAAGGTTTGCCATTTCACCCTCTGTGTGTTGATTCTCGTGCTCCCTTTGACACAATAAGGCCCCTTGGGGCCCCAATTCGGAGCCTCAATGTCCCAGTTTTCGCCTTCCCCAAAACGTACCTGGTTCTATTTTCCATGTTCCTATTAAACTCACTGGGATCCTGTTTCCTATGCTCCCTTTAAACTGAGTCTGATGAACGGTCTCAACTCTAAATGTCACCCATTCCTTTTCTCCAGAGATTGTGTCCGTCCCGTTGAGTTACTCCATTATTTTGTGTCCATCTTTGGTGTAAACCAGCATCTACAGTTCCTTCTTACACCCTTTAAACTTACCAGGTTTACTGGAAAGTTTATTACATTACTACATAACATCTAAAAAGAAGAAAATAACATCCATTGCTTGGAAAATCTGCCAGTCCAGCACTAGCAAATACCTAAGCACACTGGGTTAGGTACCTGTCCTGGGTTTCTCTGTAGGGAAAAAGCATATTTCATCTAAATTCCCTACAGTGTATCATCTGTTAAGATCTTTATAGATCTCATTACGTCCTGTGCTAATCATTTATCAAACTCAGTTTGCTAAATTAGAACATTAGAATGATCAGACAAGGGAAACCCGTCTGATTCATTGAAGGTAGGTTCTCCAGTATTGCACCTCTCCCATTAAATTACTTCACTACATTTTGAACATCTCTGTTTCTTTCATTTCCCAGCCAGAAAATTGAACATAATATCTTATTTAAAGAGCTTCCAAATATCCACATTAACTTTATATGTCACCGATTTTAAAATAGTTTATTTGGCTCTACTTTTCTGGCTCACTAGGTTTAGGAATAGGAATACCTTATTGTCACATGTGACTAGGCACAGTGAGATTCTTTGCTTGCATATGCAATGTATACAAATAGCAGCCGTCTACGTCGCTGACAAAGTTAAATAGCACACCGGCACCTCCTCTTGTTCTCCCCCCGACAGCGGTTCCCCCCACGCCGGGTCCCCATTGTCCTTAGTCCCACAGCACCCCCCATTGTCCTTCCCCTCATCCATCACCACGGTCCCCCCACGCCGGGTCCTCCATTGTTCTTCCCCTCCCCCCTCACGGTGGTCCTTCAAGCTTTCATCGACCGTCGACCGCAGATCGACCCACGAGGCATCGCTGCAGCGATGCAGCGTGGAAACAGGCACTTTGGCCCACTGATTTCATGCCGACCAATGGGCACCTGTGCACTAGAAGCCAATTAACATGCAAACCTGCACGCCTTTGTATTGTGGGAGGAAACCGGAGCACCCGGAAAAATCCCACACGCTCACGTGGAGAAAGTACAAATTCTGCACAGACAGCGCATGTAATCAGGATCGAACCCGGGTCTCTGGTGCTGTAAGGCAGCAACTCTACTGTTGCACCACTCTGCCGCCCTCAAACTTGTAATGTTTTTCTGGATTTACTTTTATCCCTCTATGCATTCATTTCTTTGGATTGCGGCAACACTGCCAAAAGGCCAGAATTTATTGTCTATCACTTGTTGCAAATGGTCCAAGTTTTGACAAAGATTGTGATGAGGTCTGGAACCAAGTAATCCTGGCAAAGCCCAGACTGGGCTCCCATAGGTTATTGGACAGTGAGTGTTAAAATTTAAAGATGGCTTACAAATGTTGTTGATGATTAAGATCAGGCAAGTATTGTGGGAATTAACTAGTTTGGATTTGTCCTGTTTTCTTGCAAATTTTCACATGTTCAAGTAGATGCCAGCTTTGTAATTGTATTGGACTAGCTTCGCTAAATGCATGGATAGTTCTGGAGCACAGGCCTTTGGTGCTATAGCAAGGATTTTGTCTGGTCACATTGCCTTTGCTGTATGCAGTGTTATCAGCCATTTCCTGATATTATGAGGAGTCTGAATTTTGTGGTGGACTCACAGGAAAGAGTTGAGATAGATCATCAACCTGGCTTATGATTGATCATGGTTGCAAATTTCTTAGCTTTGTCATTGTCACACACATGATGGTGATGGAGATTTTCTTGTGGTCTCCTCCTTCCATTAGGTTTTTAATTATCTACCAGCATTTATGGTCATTGGTGGTAAGATGCAGAACTTTTAACTTTGATTGCATATTAAGTCTGACAGAGCTGAATGCCATTTAATGTCACAGATTTGTTAATTAGGTTACTTCTGTAAAGCATCAAGTTGGAGACCAGGCAATTCGTTACTCTTTCCTCATTGCCCATTCCCTTTCCTCAAGAAATCAATCACATTGCTCTGAAGAAGGGTCTCGGCCTGAAACATCATCCGTTCCTTCTCTCCAGAGATGCTGCCTGTCCCGCTGAGTTACTCCATCTTTTTGTGTTCATCTTCGGTTTAAACCAGCATTTACATTCCTTCCGACACATTGCTCTATTCTGTTCTATGGACTTAAGCATGTTATTATGAGCAATGCCTTAAATTTGTTGTTCTTACATTTCATAAATATTTAATGTACTTAATCTGCTTATTAACCTATATCTACAGTAAATGCTTAAATTGTCAAACCCACTAATATTCTTGTTAGTTTGGTTTCATCTGGAACTTTTTTGTCTCAGCTCAGGTTAGGGGCCAAGTGCTTACTCAATGAATATCCCACCCTTGCATCCCCAACCTCCCACTGGTGATAAAACTATTTTATCTTCAGCATAAAATAAGAAGCTTCACAGAAGATCAAAGAAAACTTAATTACAAGCCGCAAATTAAAATGTACAAATTATAAATTAAAAATTGTTACTATATTACAACCCCCTATCAGAAGGGGTTACTAATACAAAATTATCATATGTGTAGGGGGGAACTGCAGATGCTGGTTTAAACCAAAGATGGACACAAAAGGCTGGAAAATGCCCCTATCCCACTTAGGAAACCTGAACGGAAACCTCTGGAGACTTTGCGCCCCACCCAAGGTTTCCGTGCGGTTCCCGGAGGTTCCCAGAGGTTCCCGGAGGTTTTTGTCAGTCACCCTAATGGTCGAAAGTGGTTTTCGCTTCTCCTATGTTCCAGCAATTATTTCAAAAAATTGAAAAAACCTCCGGGAACCTGACAGAAACCTCCGGGAACCTCACGGAAACCTTGGGTGGGGGGCGAAGTCTCCAGGGATTTCCGTTCAGGTTTCCTAAGTGGGACAGGGGCATAACTCAGTGGGTCTGGCAGCATCTCTGTCAAAAAGGAATCGGTGACATTTTGGGTTGAGACTGAAGAAGGGTTTCAACCCGAAACACCCAGTTCTCTCCTCTATCTCCGGAGATGCTGCCTAACCCACTGAGTGTAGATTAACCTTTATTAGTCCATGCCATTTATAATCTCCACTACACATTTATGCATGCCACCCATTACATGGTATTACGGTACTACACTAACAAGGACAGCCGGCTCTCAGAAGCCATGCTGCGCTGGGAATGCATGGCTGGCAGTTTGAATGTTCTGAATTACTTATAGAATAAAGACTAATGTTTCACCATGTATGTTGTCATGGATCATTCACAAACATGGTGTCAGAATCTTTGAGCCATGTCTCCAAATGTTTTGCTTGAATTTATTTTATTTTATATTTTTACAACGGACCATCGCGCTGTTGTCATGGCTGGGTCATTTCGTAAACCCAATCATCTGATATTCGACAGTGAACTTGCCGAACGTTGGCGCATCTTCAAGGTGGAATTCTGAATTTTCATTGATGCTGCCCACGCGGGAGCTGCTCCTCACACCATTGCATCCATTCTCCTTAACATAGCGGGCACAAAGGCTGCCCTGCGGGAACAGGATTTCTATTACGCCCCAGAACATACCGATGTGGTAACCCAGGTTGTAACACTGGCAGAGTCTATCAGGGACCCCACCTGCCTCCTCCGAAAGTTCCGTGACCTGTGCCAACTTTGCACTAATGTTATCATGGAGCACCACAAATTATTTTCCCGTAGCCAACATGAGGGCGAGATGGTTGAATCCTACATCGGTGCCCTGAAGAGCATCACTGCACGATGCCACTTCCAGGACCGCGACGTACTCATCCACGGCAGACTCGTATATGGCATCCTGAATGACAAGGTGAGAAATGAACTACTCCGGGGTGAGGAGCTCCCACTGGCTAAAGCTGAACGTGCCTGCCGGGTTGCAGAGTTCACTGACACCCATAGCACATCCCTGGGACTGGGACCCCACTCTGCCTATGATGTCCATGCTTTCTATAGGTCCCCGCGACAACCGTTAACAACCCCTCGACAACCACCTGCAGCACCAGGGAGGGTAACCGACCCACTGGTCCATAACGGTTGTAATTGCAACGGCTCACACCTGACCTTTTGTGAGTAATGCCTCATTTACGGCAAAATCTGCCACTACTGCAAAAAGAAAAAACACTTTATTTGGTATTGCCACGCTCATGGTCACAGGGCCCAGCCACAACAATCTCTCTATGCGCACCATATAGCAGCACCAGCAGAGCCACAACCGCAAAACCTGCAAGAAGACAGCCAAAACATATATTCATGTATACCCGACTCACTGCCGTAAAAACAGTGATCCCCTGACAACGCTCAGTATCAACAATACCAAAGTTGCTGCAAAGATAGATACTGGGGCACAGTGCAAAGTTCTATCCTTATCGGACTTCCAAAGAATTCACAACAATGGAACTGTCATGAAAACTAACTCCAAGTTACATCCATTTGGTGGAGGGGAGTTGCAACCGGTTGGTAAAGTCACACTCCAATGCTATATAGCATCTCAAGTTTACGATTTGGATTTTTTCATCATTAAAGGAAAAGTGCCCCACCTTCAGGGCATCGATACATGCCCTGACATATGGGCCTAGTCACCTTCGGCAAAACTGTGTACCACCTATCCACCTCTCAAAGTTCCACTCAACAACTGCTCGCACAATACAAAGACCTTTTTGACAACCAGCTGAGCAAGTTTCCCACAGAATACAGTATTGTGACCGACAAGGAGGTTACATCTGTATCCCGCACGCAATGAAGGACTACGTCAAAACTGAACTAGACACAATGGACACACTGGGCGTGATAACCCCTGTCAACATCCCCTCCTCCTGGGCATCCACCATGGTCGCTGCAATCAAGAAGAACAAAAACAAAATAAGGATTTGTATCAATCCTAAAGACTTAAACACTGCCATCAAATGGCCACACTACCTGATGCGGATGGTGGAAGAGGTCGCAGCCAGCCTGGGTAAACCCATCGTCTGCTCTGTCCTAGATGCAGATAACTCATTTTGGCAAATACCGTTAGACCATGCCACCTCCATGTTAACCACATTCGCGACGCCCTTCGGACGCTACCGATTCTTACAAATGCCATTTGGCATCAATTCAGCCAGTGAGGTCTTCCAACGTACTATGGAACAACTCTTTACTGGCTACCCATGCAACATAATCGTGGACGACATCCTGATCGCCGGGCGCAATGCACAAAAACATGACTCAAACCTGAAGCGGTCCTGGATCGTGCCAGAGAGGTAAATCCAACAATACAATATGATGTGAGAGATGTATTAATGGGGAGTACATAGAGAAGCAAGATAGATAGAGGCGAGCACTGGAGAAGTTGTGCTGCAGTTGAGTCTAAGCATATCGCCAAGTGTTGAGATAGAGTCAAGTGTGGTGGATATCAGTGGAAATAAAAATGCAACCAAATCACCAGCATCCATTGTAAACTCTTACACCAAATTAAAATTAATGCTCATGAACTTGTGTGGCAAATTGTTTGCCTTCTCATAATCTAGGCATGAAGACAAAAGACGTGTTATTTATATTTATTTTAAAATGAGGAAATATTCAAGAATTAGACTCAACGTTTTAGAGAATTCAATGGCAATGGGCCATTAAGTATACAAGACCACCACAATTTTAATTATATTTATTTGTTCATTTGATGTACATATCTCTAACCAAGTCAGCATTTAATGACCATCTCTAATTGCCCCTTGCAAGGATAATGGTGTCTTTACATTTTCGTAATTTTCTGCAATTTGGCAACATTTAAAGATATTTCCACTCATTTACTTTTTGAAAAAAGTTTACTTTGACTGCTTCACATCAACACCATGCATCAATGCACCTGTTTATTTATAAAAAATAAATAAATGAAAGGCTTTAAGCTTAAAAAAAAAGTGTTTTTTCCCCCTATGTTAGATGTTCTTAAAAGGATTAATTCGATGTATCATATACCCCTGGCAGACTGTGATAATTGAAAATATCCATATTCATTGCATATTCAAAGAGATCCTTTGACTTTGAAATGTAAAAATTGCATTTTTAACCTGCGCAGGAGTCTGCATCTGGTGTTGTTTAATCCTATTAGTCATACAGTTCTAAAGCTTTAGTGTATAATTTTTATCTAGTGTTAATCCACAGACAAGCCTCTGGCTAAAGGCTGTCAGAAGGATTCCCTGCAGGGAAAATATGGAGCTGTTGATAGTGGAACACCAACTAATCTTATCTTAAATGCTTGCAGCAGCCTTGCAGCTTGATATGCACAGAATTAAAAAAACTAAAATTTGTGTGGGCACAGTGTGAGTTAAGTTCCTTTCATGAAAGGTCTTACCTTTCATCAGCATACCTACTTTTACTTGACTTTGTTTTGCATATATATGACAAATTGTTTCAAAATTTGAGACTAAAACTATAGTCACAACAGTTTATTGCACAGCATCTAACATTTACGGAACAAGGAAGCAGTGGTAGCAATAATAGTGGATGGAAAGGGGTCACAAGGGTGGGGTCTGGTTTGCAATAGAATTCAATAGCTCCTCATGTTGAGACTGGAAGGAGGACACACTACATTGAGCATTTGACTGGTAAAATTATACATTTTAATCCCTGTGATTTGTTAGACCTTGGCAGTTTGACATGGAAATTTAATTCAGACTCCAAGGATATTTAAATATAACCCACTGAATGATCAATTTAAAACTTAAAATTGTAACTTATCATCGCATTTTAATTTTTGTTGCCATGCGCTTTGGTGGGTCACGTATTAGGAAGCTTCAGTATTAAGGATACATGAGCAACACTCATGATCAACAAGGGACAGACTGCATTGCAGTGAATGGGGATTGAGTTGCCACTTTTAAGGTAAAAATAGCTATAGAATTCAGGCTTAAGTCAGATCTCCCTAAGTAACATCCATTCATAAGTACAAATTAAAGTCCCGTGTAAGTAGATGTGCTAGTGTATGCATTTTCCATTAAACTAATGGATGGATCCAAATGACAGGATCCAAAAGAATCCAAAAGGTCTGCCATTATTTACTTAAATGACTTCTGAGAATCAAAAGAGATTTTGTAAGTATATGAAGGGAAATAGAGGTAATGAGAGAGAGAATTGGGCCCATCGGAAACTATTGTGTTCAACCATGCATGGAGCTGCAGGAGATATGAAAGGTCCCTCAATGAGTCTTTCTCCTCTGTTTTTACCGCAGAGGAAGACATGAAGATTAAGGAACGGGAGAGTTAAAGGAGATGTCTTGAGGACCATACAAAGGTAGATAAATCTCCCAGTCCTGACTACATTAATCAAACAGCACCATAGGTAGCTAGAGGAGAAAATGCCAGAGTGCTGACTGAGATAAATGAATCATTATTAGACAGCAGTGAGGTGCCGAAAGATTGGAGGGTGGCAAATGTTGTGCGTCTATAAGAGCTGTAAAGCAAAACGTGAACTATAGATTAGTAAGCCCAACATCTGTAGTGGGAAAGTTACTGGAGAGGATTCTGTAAAAGAAGATTAGGTTGTTAGTATGATTTTGTATGTGGGAAATCGTGGCTTACAAATTTGATTGGTTTTTTGATAAAAATAACCAAAGATGCTGATGAGGACAAGACTATAGATGTTATTTATAAGAACTTCAGCAAGGCCTTTTGTAAGGTTCCACATAAGTTTATGTTCATGTCATTGGAGCAGAATTAGGACATTTGGCCCATTGAGTCTATTCCACCATTCCATCCTTGCGGATCTATCTTTCCCTCTCAACTCCCATTCTCCTTCTTGGGCAGAAAATGTTTAGGGAAATATGTTCCTGATATGTCAAATTAGACTAGCTTGTATGGGGCATCTTGGTCATCATTAGATGTGAACTAAAGGGTCTACTTCCATGCTGTATGATTCTATGATTATTCAAAGCTTAGTAAAACTGGTTCAGAATATCATAAATTGAACAGAATGTCAGTAATTAGATGAGTATGACTCCGCTTGACTGAGTTGGCTTGGAGAAGTCCAAGTAAAAGCAAAGTCAATTCACATCTTGCACAGATGACACCCATATTAATGGTGGGAGGGAGTTTGCGTTCCTGGAAAATCGTCCATATTGCGATTTTCTGCAATGTGAAACCACATCAATTGCACATGCACCGAGAAATGAAAGATGAACACAATTTTTGTGTTTATTTATTTACTTTTTTGAGTGAGTGAGTTGCATATCCTGAATCGTTGGGTGATGATTTGTGAGTTCTGTGAGGGGTACATTTCCATTTATATAAGGGTTGCCTGTAATCTATCTATTATTGTACTAAAAGTTTCATCTTGACCACTTCCTGTCTATGTTGTTAATTGATTTCAGAAAAAACGCTACCCTATATCGCTATAATTTTTCGCCACCTTACTCACAGGCCTCCTCCACTGCAGCAGCCCCAAGGATATTTCTGATCGCTGAAAAGTTAAAAAGTAATGAATGTTTAAACATTTTTTAGATCAGCTGATTACCCCCCTCGCCTGTCAATCACCATGATGAAGGTAACGCCCCTTCCGGAGTGGGGGGCAGGCGTATAAAGCCCCGGATGCCAAACGTGAGTCAGTCACTCTGGAAGATCTTGAGGGAGAGTCCACAACTGTGATTCTACGCTGTGGGTCTACTGAACTGTGAGTCTATTGGACTGTGAGTCTACTGAACTGTGAGTCCAGTAAATGATTTGTTACCCCGCAATGTGGTTGCAATGAATGATGATTTGTTAACCCTTAACATCCTTGCAATAAATGATTTGTTACCCCGCAATGTGGTTGCAATGAATGATGATTGGGTAGTCTTTAACGTGCTTGCGATAAATGATTTGTTACCCCGCAATGTGGTTGCAATAAAATGTTGATTGGTTAGCCCTTAATGTGCTTGCAATAAATTCTTTGTTACCCCACAATGTGGTTGCAATAAATGATGATTGGTTAGTCCTTAATGTGCTTGCAATAAATGCTTTGTTAGCCCCCACTGTGCTGGCAATGAATGATGATTGGTTAACCCTTAATGTGCTTGCAATAAATGTTTTGTTACCCCGCAATGTGTTTGCAATAAATGATTTGTTAGCCCCCACTGTGTTTGGAAGGAATAAATGATTTATTAGCCCCCACTGTGTTTAGAAGGAAGAAATGCTTTGTTACCCTCACTGTGTTTGGAAAGAATAAATTATTTGTTAGCCCCCACCGTGTTTGGAAGGAAGAAATGCTTGGTTATCCCCTACTGTGTTTGGAAGGAAGAAATGATTTGTTACCCCCCCCCCCCCCCCCACTGTGGTTGGAAGGAATAAATGATTTGTTAGCCCCCACTGTGTTTGGAAAAAATAAATGATTTGTTAGCCCCCACTATGTTTGGAAGAAATAAATGATTTTTTAGTCCCCACTATGTTTGGAAAGAAGAAATGCTTTTTTACCCCCCACTGTGTTTGGAAAGAATAAATGATTTGTTAGCACCCACTGTGTTTTGGAGGAATAAATTATTTGTTAGCCCCCACTGTGTTTAGTCCAAAGGTCCCGCTCATTCTGTAAGTTTCTCTGAGTGGACAGGTTGCGCTGATTGCGTACGTTCCGCTGAGTGGACAGGTCGCACTGATTGCATAAGTTCTACTGAGTGCAGAGGTCACGCTGATTGTGTAAGTTCCGCTGAGTGCAGAGGTCACGCTGATTGCGGAAGTGCCGCTGACTGCAGAAGTCCCAAAGTGGGGAGGCCGCGCTCAGCCCTGAGTCGATTCAAGAAAGTTTCAATGTCATATATATGGTGTGTGAGTCAATGTGTGAGTGTGAGTGTGTATGTGAGTGTATGTGTGTGTGTATCAGTGTGTGTCTGTGTGTGTGTGAATGTGTATGTGTGAAAGAGTGTGTTTGAAAGAACATGTGTGTGAAAGAGAGTGTGTGTGTGAAATGAAGTGTGTGTGTGTGTCTGTATGTGACTGTGTGTGTGAGTGTGTGTATATGTTTGTGACTGTGTGTATGTGTGTGAGGTGGGTGAGTGTGTGTGGTAGGCCCTGCACTCACTGTGCTTGACTTGAAATGCAATGTATTCGATTGTTGGCCCTGCACTCTGCTTGATCCAAAGATCCCAGTCAGCGCAAGTCCCGCTCGCTCCGGAAGTCCCACTCAGTGGAAAGGCCGCGCTCAGCCGCGTGAGTAGTTTCAAGAGAGTTTTACTGTTGTATATATGTTGGGTGTGTGTGAGTGAGAGTGTGTGAGTCAGTGTGTGTGCGATGGAGGATGTCTGTATGTGTGGCTGTGAGTGTGTGTGTGATGGATTGTGTGTGTGAGATGGAGTGTGTGTGTGTGTGTGTGTGTGTGTGTGAACCCACCAGCCATGAGTCAACTGCCAGCCCACCAGCTGTGAGTGAACTACCAGCCAACCAGCCATGAGTGAGTGAGTCAACTGCCATCCCACATTTGGCCTAACTGAAACCACTCATTTCAGTCCACAAGGCCCCTATTAGCACAGAAACCATTCCCTTTTGCCCAAAATGCCCGCATTAGCCCAGGAGAAGCATTTTGGTCCAAAAAGGCCCGTGCCAGGCCAGGGAAAGTCCAGAAAAAGTGCCTTTCAATATTTCACTCAGATCTTTTTTTTTTCCCTTTGGCCCATCAGAAAGTATCCCCCCTGTAAGTATTAAACCTCACCCCAGTATTTTTCCCCCTCCCTTCATTGGCTCCCTGTGAGATCCACTCCAGGTTAGACTTTCCTCCTTCATTGCTGTGATCAGTAGAAAAAGATGAAAAATGTCTAAAATTGATTCTCCACCCTCTCCCCCTTCTCTCTCACAGTCTCTCATCTGTTTTGGGCAGAATTTCTGTAAGTTCCTGAGCTGCGAGCCCACCAGCCCACAGCCCTGGGTGACTGAGCTGCCAGTCCCCCAGGCCTGAGTAACTGAGCTGCCAGCCCAAGTTTCCATTCAGCCTACAATGTCCATACTTGCCCTCTGGAAACCAGCCCCTTCGGTCCACAACACCCTAGTGCTCCAGAAATATTGGAATTGGTGGAGAGGTGGAATATTGCATTGGGGGACTAGCCCTCCAGTGTGAACCTGGGACCCAACGGGTCAAGTCAACTTTATTTGTCACATACACATACAAGATGTGCAGTGAAATGAAAATGGCAATGCCTACGGATTGTGCAAAAACTACAGAACAGAATAGAACAGAATCAGTATTTACATGTTAGAAAATAATTTTTTACAAAAAACACACAACAGTAAATTAGTACGGTAAATGAGTCCCTGGTGAGATAGGAGTTTACAGTCCTGATGGCCTGTGGGAGGAAACTCCATCTCATCCTCTCTGTTTTCACAGCATGACAGGGAGGCCTTTGCCTGACCGTAGCAGCTGGAGCAGTCCATTGCTGGGGTGGTAGGGGTCCCCCATAATGTTGCTGGCTCTGGATCTGCACCTCCTGGTGTATAGGTGCTGCAGGAGGGCGAGTTTAGTTCCCATAGGGCCGAACGCACTACTCTCTGCAGAGCCTTCCTGTCCTAGGCAGAGCTGTTCCTAAACCAGTTTGTGATGTTGCCAGACAAGATGCTTTCTACAGCCCCAGAGTAGAAGCACTGAAGGTTCCTCAGAGAGACTCTGAATTTCCTGAGGTGGTAACGGCACTGCCTTGCCTTACTCACCAGTGCGGCAGTGTGTGTTGTCCATGTCAGATCCTCTGTGATGTGGACTCCTGGGGTATGTAAAGCAGCTCAACCTATCCAAAGTAGTCCCATTTATCTCCAGTGGTGTGTATGTCCTCGGATGTTGTGCCCTTCTAAAGTCCCCAATTAGCTCTTTCGTTTTTGTGACATTCAGGAGGAGGCTGTTGTCCTGACACCAGAGTGCCAGATCAGCCACCTCCTCCTGGTAGGCCTTCTCATCGTTATCAGAGATCAGGCCCACCAGCACAGTGTCATCAGCAAACTTGATGATGGAGTTGGAGCTGAACCTGGCCACACAATCATGTGTGTACAGGGAGTACAGTAGGGGGCTAAGGACGCAATCCTTATCAATTAATCAATCAATCAGATTTCTTCATCACATACACAATAAAGTGCAGCGAAATTAACTTGCCAGCAGCGGTACAATAACAAATAACGCACAATATATAATAAAAATTTAACATAAACATCCACCACAGCATTCTTCACTGTGGTGGAAGGCACAAAGTACAGTCAGTCCTCCTCCATTTTCCCCCGTGGTCGGTGCCATAACCTCTGCAGTCGCCGCTGCGGGTGGCCAGATGACATGCCCTCTCATCTGGAAGGTAAGTCCCAAATCGGTGCTTCCCTACCGGAGACTGCGGCTTCAGGATGACGTAGGCCGCAGGCCGGTGGTCGGAGCTCGTCTCCATGGATTCCCGGCGAGGGATCCCGCTCCGGACGGTAAGTAAGTAAGTCCCCGCCGCGCCCGCGGCTAGAAGCTCCGCAGACCGTGGCTTCAAGATGATGAAGGGCGTGGGCTGGCGGGTCGGATCTCTTCTCCTCCGGGGGTCCCCAACGAGGGATCCCAGGCTCCAGATGCCGCGCCCGCAGCTAGAAGCTACGCAGTCCGCGGCTTCAAGGTGTTGTAGGCTGGGGGCCAGCGGGTCGGAACTCTTCTTCTCTGGGGGTCCCAAACGAGGGATCCCATGCTCCGGGCACCTGGAGACGATAATAAACCAATACCCATCAATACCAATACCATAAAGTCATCAGTGGGGAAGCTCTTCATTGATTGCACAATGTTCTCTTCCATTCTAAATTCCTCAATAAATGGAGTTGCCCATGCCTACATACATTGACATGGAGGCAACATTCAAGTATAGGCTGATAAGTGGCAAGCAGCATTAATGACTGATAAATGCCGGCCTATGACCCATCTCCACAAAACAAATCTAACCGCTGACATTTTATGGCATTACCATCACCACATCCTGGGGCTCACCATAGACCAGAGATCAATGGTGCCCTAAATAAACCAGCCACAAAGTAATGCGGCCACCAGAAAATTGAATGAATAAAATCTGAAAAGTGAATAAATAAAAACAAATTATTAAAATTTATTGAATTAGCTGATTTGAATATACGCTGGAAAAATGAATATTAAGCAGAAAGGGTGTGCTTGGAAATTAGGTTGAAACATTTAAAAAGTCAGATGTAGATGAAGACTGCAGCAGTCTAGTGGAATCACGACAGGTTGAGTCAAGCTGCCAGAAGCTGTCATCTCCTGGGACAGCAGCACATGTCAGGTCACTGGCATTACTCTCAGACCGTAACCGCCATGGCAAATTGGATGCAATATCAAGTTACTTTGACTTAAATTTCACAGATTCAGACAACTGCAGCTCCCTCCCTGGCATCAGCTGTCACAAGAGGAGGGTTATCTCTATCCCATGAAGTACTTGTGGCACAAGAACAGCTAGTCCCCTCAGACTACTCTGGCCCTCAGGTCACAAGGATTGAAGGATCAGTCCTTAATTTGCAGGGTGGCGAGCTGGAGTTCAGGCAGTTAAAACAAAGGCGATCTTCACCTGTGATCTGATGCCCCTTGTTGCAGTCACTGAGTAGTCCCCTAAGTGACAATCTGCCACTGGAGCAGTTCAAGCCATCACTGCAAAAATTACCATATTCAACCATGTTTCACCTATACATGTCCCAGACTTTGAAATATACCACAGTAACTGACTGACTGCAATACACTTGACTGCAGTACACCAGTGGGTGCTGGAGGTCGGCCTAGGATGTGGCACTGAGAACAAAGAGGGACCTGGCGTGGGGAGGCTGCCGAGAACGAAGGGACCCACTACGAGGGGGGCGAGAATGAAGAGGGGCCATTGGGACCACATTGAACACTTTGTAACTTTGTCAGCACCCTATTTGTGCCGACTTTGCGTACTTTGTGTATGGTATGCAAAACAAAGAATTTCACTGTGACATGTCACATGTGATAATAAAGTATCAATCATTCACAAATATGTAAGTGGATTACATGTGTAGGTGGCATAATGGCATAATCACACATGCAGATCAATATTTTTTTGTTGTTGTAAGTGGTTTTCATATTATAAGGTAGAACATTTCCTGAAATGTCCGATATGTCTTGTATTGCATTTAATAAAGAATTTATAAGCTCCACAATACCATATCTCCATACACACCAAGATGGAAAAGGTCTCTGTTTAGACAAACAGATGGATGGCAAGAAAGAGCCAAATTTCACTTTAAAATTAAAAAAAATATTTTATTTTGAAGAAGGAAATTGCGGTAAATCGTTCTGTCTTAATTTGTTTAGTAGTCGAGCAAGCTGCCCCAATTTCTGTTACAGATACATCAAAAGCCACCTGCTGTTTTCAGGGGCTGAGTGTTCAAAGGAACTGACTGTCCATAAATTTTGATTGCATAATCGAACACTCAGGACGTTTGACAGAAAGCTCTTTAAACAGTGACAAGACCCCATTTGCACATATTTATCAAGCTTCCACCCACTCAAGGAGGCTCCCTGGACAGCTAAAACAACCTAACTCAGTGAGTTATTATAATTTCCAACTCATATTAGGATTCAGCGAATGCCATACAAAATTTGGAAGTTTTTCTTCAGTTAAAGTAGAGACCAAGCTGTCCTGATTAAATGCTTGCAAAGCCGCAATCTTTTTTTTTACAGCTAATGGGCTTCAATGGCCTTCCTGTCCTGTTTCAACCAATAATCATGTCCCCCGATGAAGCAGTTATCAACGAGCTGTAACATTTAATTTGCCAGGGCCTGGCATACTTTCTTCTTCTGCAGGTTATTAGGAGTAATTTTTTTGCTTGTTTATTAGTTACAGAAGATTGTAATACAGAGGACATAGGGTAAAGCTAGAGGACATAAGTTTAAGGTGAAGAGGGAAAGATTTAATAGGAACCTGAGGGGTATCTTTTTCACACAAAGGGTGGTGGGCATAGGTAGGTGGAGGTAATTGAGGCTGGGACAATCTCAACTTTTATGAAACATTTAGACAGATACATGGATAGAACAGGTTTAGAGGGATATGGGATAAACGCAGGCAGGTGGAACTAATGTAGATGGGATATGGTCGGTGCGAGCAAGTTGGGCTGTAGAGCCTGTTTCCCCGTTGTATGACTATGCCTCTATGATGATGAGGGGAATGGAGGGATTTGAAGGAAAGGGTTACTTGGGTGGGGATGGAGATTAGTCTTAATGGACTACTCGTCCTTTATCTGATCGTTGTACTGACCATGGAGATCCAAATCAGGAGAGCACAATACAACATTGTACTAAAATGCCCGCCCTGGGACTGGAATGTCTGAAGACTGTAATGGTTCAGCTATGTCTATGGGATATTGCTGACTGGTACTATCTTTAGAACTATATCATACAGTATCACTGGACAGCAGCCCTCAAACTGATACTATTCCCATATCTGCACACCTGAGTCAGAAAGCCGTGCAGTAATGTCCTACTTCAGAAACTTGAGCACCAAACTCACAACTGAAATTTTAATGCCGTGGTGAGGGGGGCCTAAACTGTTGGAGGTGTTATTTTTGATGATCTGGAAAATGAAGTCCATCTGTTCTGAACATGCTTGTGAAAGATGCATGGCAGGACTTTCAGTAAGAATGATCTCTGAAGGCTTACTCAATATTTATAACCCATTCATTGTCAATCTGTCTGATCATATCTGTGTGCGTGTGCATGTGCATGTGCGTTTGTGTGTGTGTGTGTGCGTGCATGTGTGTGTGTGTGTGTGTGTGTGTGTGTGTGTGTGTGTGTGTGTGTGTGTGTGTGTGTGTGTGTGTGTGTGTGTGTGTCATAAAGCATCATCATCATCATCGTTGAAAACATTAGCAATGCAGTGGTGCTGGTTTCCGATGGGAACAGTGACGGACGCACCACACATCTCTGTCCTACATTTCCCGCGGACTTCCGCCGCTGGAAGCATAGGATTTTGTTGTGTGTGCTTTATCATCATTCCTTACAATGCTATGTATGACAGTGATCGTAACTTCTACTGAAATTGCTAGGAGCTCATCCGCCCTTTGACAGGTCTGTTTCTGCTCCTGCTGGCGGTCCACAGCCCCTTCCTCACCTGTCAAACCAAGTGGGGGAGATGGTTGAGTCGCCGACTATCCGACCATGGAGCAGGTAGCACGGGATTACATGCTACCTGTGGCGGGGGAACTCCCCCCACCTGTCATAAATCATGTCATTAGGAATAGGAGAAGAATTAAGCCATTTGGCCCCGTCACATCTATCCTGCCATTCAATCATTGCTGCCTTCTCCCCATAACATCTGACACCCGCAATAAACAAGAATCTATCTATCTCTGCCTTAAAAATATCTGCTGACTTGGCCTCCACAGCCTTCTGTGACAAAGAATTCCAGATTCACCACCCTCTGACTAAAGAAATTCCCCCTCATCTCCTTCCAAATTACAGCATTACAGCACTTCAGAAAAATTGTTATTTGGCCATCCTGAGGGCAGGAAAACCTATGTTGAACCCTTCAGTGTAATCTCATGCCTGCAATTTGGATTTCAGGCAGGCCTTTTAGTTAGGTTTAGTTGAGTTTATTGTCACATGTGCCAAGGTACAGTAAAAAGCTTTTGTTTTGTACTAAGCAGTCAGCAGAAATATACCACATGATTACAATCGAGCCATTTACAGTGTATAGACACATGATAAGTGAATAACGTTTAGTGCAAGATAAAGCCAGTAAAGTCAGATCAAGGATGGTCTGAGGGTCACCAAAGAGGTAGCTAGGAGTTTAGCACTGCTCTCTGGTTGTGGTAGGAGGATCCAGTTGCCTGATAACAGCTGGGAAGAAACTGTCCCTGAATCTGGAGGTGTGCGTTTTAACACTTCTATACCTTTTGCCTGATGGGAGAGGGGAGAAAAAGGAGCGGCTAGGGTACAACTTATCCTTGATTATGCTGCTGGCCTTGCTGAGGCAGCGTGAGGTATAAATGGAGTCAATAGAAGGGAGGTTGGTTTGTGTGATGGTCTGGGGTGCATCCACAATTCGCTACAATTTCTTGGGGTCTTGGAAGGAGCTGTTCCCAAACCAAGGTGTGATACATCCTGATAAAATGCTTTCTATGGTGCATGTGTAGAAGTTGGTGAGAGTTGGAGAGGACATTTCAAACTTCCTAAGCCTTCTAAGGAAGTAGAGGTGTTGGTGTGCTTTCTTGGTCATTGCTTCAATATGGGTGGGCCAGGGGAAGTTGTTGGTGATATTGACTCGAATTTGAGGTTTTCAAGGTTTTCAATGTTTTAATGTTTTGTTGTATTATTCTTAATGGTTTACTGTATATGGTGTTGGTACTTGCGAGTGGAGCACCAAGGCAAATTCCTTGTACGTGTACATACTAGGCCTCTGTTCCCGATGGCGCTATTAGCGTGGAGGGGTTAACAACATTCAGGTCGGCCAGGAGCTACGCTCTCAGTGGGAAATCCCGGGGTGGTGGTGTGTGCATTTACACTAATGACAGCTGGTGTAAAAATGCCACAGTGGTCTCAAATTATTGCTCCCCAGACATTGAGTCTTTTACAATAAAATGCAGACCCCTCTATCTACCCAGGGAATTTACCATTATAACCATCACAGCCATGTACATCCCCCCCAGTGCAAACACCAAGGAGGCCCTGAAAACTCTTTATCGTTTCATCAGTGACTTGCAATCTATACATCCAGAGGGTGTTTTCATTGTTGCTGGGGATTTTAACCAGGCCAACATGAAGACAGTTCTCCCACATTACTACCAGCATGTAGACTTTGCAACCAGGGGAGTGAACACACTGGACCTAGCCCATACAAACATCAAGAAGGCATTCAAGACAGGCCCCCGCCCCCACCTTGGCTCCTCAGACCATATCTCTGTGATGCTAATTCTTGCATACAGGCCCCTGCTTACCAGAGAAAACCCTACTGTGAAGCAGGTTAATGTCTGGCCAGAGGGAGCTGTAACAACACTACAGGACTGCTTTGAATGCACGGACTCGGACATGTTCAAGAAGGCTGCAACTGCCAGTCAACACACCAACCTGGAGGAGTACGCTGCGTCCGTTTCTGCTTACATGGAAAAGTGCATAGAGGATGTCTGTGTCACCAAGACCATCACTATACGGGCCAACCAGAAACCCTGGATGACCCCTGAGGTACATGTTGAGAGCACGAAATGTTGAGTTTATATCCGGGGACGTGGTGGCACTCAGATCCGCAAGAGCCAACCTAAACCGAGTCATCAGGCTGGCAAAGCGTGCCCATGGTCAGAAAATCCAGAGCTTCTTTCATGACCCCATGAACACCAGGCGCAGGTGGCAGGGAATCAAGACAATCATGGACTATAAGACTGCTCCACCACCCTGTGATGACAACATTGAGTTCCTCAATGAACTCAATAACTATTTTGGACGGTTCGAGGCATTAAATAACACACCTGCGAGAAAAGGTATTCCTCACTGTGATGAACAGGCACTCAGTCTTGATATAGTGGATGTCCGGAGGCCCCTAAAAGGAGTGAATGCATGGAAGGCGGCAGGACTTGATAACATACCAGGGCGGGTGCTAAGGGAATGTGCTGGTCAGCTGGCACATGTCGTTATGGACATCTTCAACACCTCGCTGAACCAGGCTGTCGTCCCATCGTGTTTCAAGACTGCCACCATCATACCAGTGCCAAAAAAATCTGAAATACAATATCTCAACAATTACCGCCATGTAGCACTCACTCCCATAATGATGAATTACTTCGAGAGGCTGGTCAGGGACCATATTACCTCCAGACTCCCTTCCACACTTGACCCATACCAGTTTGCTTACAGGCCAAACCGTTCCACAGAGGACGCTATATCCTCCTCTGAGCCTGGAACATTTAGAGGAGAAGAACACTTATGTGCGAATGCTGTTCGTGGATTTTAGTTCAGCATTCATCACAATCATCCCTCAGCAGCTGATAAGCAAACTGGGTCCATTGGGCCTCAGCACCCCCAAGTGTAACTGACTACTGGACTTCCTCACTGACAGACCCCAGTCAGTGAGGGTTGGAAACAACACCTCTAACATCAACTCTCTGAGCACCGGCTCCCCTCAGGGCTGTGTCCTGACTCCACTACTGTTTACCCTGATGACCCACGACTGTTGTGCCAGGTTTAGTACAAACCACATCATGAAGTACGCCGATGACACAACAGTGGTGGGCCTCATCCGGGACGACAATGAGCCGGCTTACAGGGAGGAGGTGAAACAACTGGTGGACTGGTGCAATACGAACAACCTGATCCTGAATGTTGAAAAAACATAGGAGGGCATTGTCGACTTCAGGGAAAACCGGCACAGTCCCACACCACTTCACATCAATGACAGCGATGTGGAGTTAGTCAGTAGCACTAAGTTCCTGGAGGTGCAGATCACTAACAGTCTGACCTGGTCAAATAGCATCACATCAATAGTTAAGAGAGCACAGCAGCGGTTGCACTTTCTGCGCCGGATGAGAAGAGCTCACCTCCCCCACCCCGTCCTCACCACTTTCTACAGTACACTTTCTACAGTACACTTCTACACTTTCTACCATAGAGAGTATTTTGACCAGCTGCATGTCTGTCTGGTTTGGGAACTGTAAAGCCTCCGACTGGAAGTCCATGCAGAGAGTGGTGAGGACAGCTGAAAAAATGATCGGGACTTCTCTCCCCTCAATCGGGGATATTGCGAACAAACGTTGCGTGTCTAAGGCCAGCAGTATTATAAAGAACCTCACACATCTCCATCACGAACTGTTCACTCTGCTGCCCTCGGGCAAAAGATATCGTAGCATAAGGAGCAGAACATCAAGGTTCTGCAACAGCTTCTTCCCACGAGCCATCAGACTCCTGAATGCCATGTAATAGGCTGCCACCATTGTCTATTTTATCCTTTTATCCATTTTATCCTTTTATCCATTTTATCCATTTATCCTTCTGTTTATTATGAATTGAATAGAATTTAATTGAATTGAATTTATTTGGCATTCAGACCTTACGGTCTGAACGAATTATCATGTTGCATGGGGAGCCAAATGCAATTTCATTTGGAATTACATATATCGATGTATTTCTAAATGACGATAAAGTTTGTTTCATTGTTTGATTTGATTGACTTGGCGTGATCCAGGACCTTTGTCAGATTAGCATCGTGTTCTTCGACAGTTCATCCCGCAATGAGGATGTCATCCACTACGATGGAGCATGGGTAGCCTGCAAACAACTGCTCCGTAGCTTGTCGAAATACTTCACTAGCAGAGCTTATTCCAAAACGCATGCGAAGAAATTGGTAACGCCCGAACGGAGTGCTGAAAGTGGTTAACTTGGAGGAGTTGTGTTCCAGCAAAATCTGTCAGAATGAACTCTTGGCATCTAGCACTGTGAACTCAGTTGCTAGATCTTGTCCACAGTGCGCATGGGATACTGAGGTTGTTTAATTCGCACTCTTCTGAAGACCAGACACCGGGCATTCATGTCTGATGATACAGTGGTCTAAAGAAGTCCAGATACAACTTTGGTAAGGCCATCAAAAAGGCCAAAAGGGGCTTCTGCTCCAAGCTGGAGGACAAGACAGATGTTCGGCAGCTGTGGCGGGGCCTGAATGCAATCACCTCTTACAAGGCGAAATCAGGAGGCAGCTCGAATGTCAATGAAACATCATTCCCTGATGAACTCAATGCGTTTTACGCACGCTTTGATAGGGAGAATACTGATCTGCCTTCTCGAGCCCCCATTCGCTGTGATGGTATTTCAGTCTCAGTCACAGAGGCCGACGTCAGAAACTCTTTCAGAGGGGTGAATCCTCGAAAAGTGCCTGGACCTGATGGTATACCAGGTCTTGTTCTTTCTTTCTATCAAAATCTCTTTATTAGTTTTTTTCCAAAAAACAAAAACACAACAAAAAAGACAGAGCAAAAAGAGTAATGATAAACATAACAATGATATTGATACATAGGGATCAGGATTACATTAATAACAGGTTTAACCTAATATGAGTCCATGTCAAAATACACAGTGAATATAGACCTCCCGGTCTCTATGTAAATATAGTTAAATATTTAAAAGAAAACATATATGTAGAAAAAAAACACAAAGATAAAAAGACAAAAAAAAGGAAAAAAGGAAGAAACAAAACCCCTCTAAACTAAAGAAAAAAATAAAGGAAAAAAAATAAATAAAAACAAAGCAAAACAGAATCTGAACTGTGAATTTCAACAATTTAAGTCTGTTTGGCGTTCCACCATATAGAGGTAAAATAGTTTTTATAACGGTTAGAGAGGGAGCAATCTATGTTATGTGAAAGTGTTGAATAAATTTTCCCCAAGTCTTATCAAATTAACCAACGGTTCAACAATGTCAGTCCTGATTTTTTCTAAATTTAAACATGATATCGTTTCAGAGTACCACTGGGGTCGCGGAGCCTGCGGACTCACCATCGTGGGGCTGGCCGGCTTCGTAGCATGGAGAGCTGTGGTGGAGCGCTCCTGTGACCCGACTGCTTCGGAGGCTCTGGCCATGGGCCCGGTAGCCGGTGACATCGGGAGCTCGCGGGTACCTGGTGGGAGACCGCTTTTAGAGCTCCCACAACGGCAACTTCTCCCGCCCTGATAGTGGGGTTGAAATGACCCGGAGTGGGGCCTTACATTGCCCGGTGTGGCTTTAATGGCCACGGGACTTACAATTGCCCGCCGGTGGCTCCAACATCAAGACTCGGAGCGATGGCCTTACATCGCCCGGCGTGGCTTTAACGGACTTACCATCACCCGCCGGGGGCTTTAACATCGGGGGAAGAATAAACAACAGGGGAGGAACAAGACTTTGCCTTCCATCACAGTGAGGAGGGGTTTGGAGATTCACTGTGATGGATGTTTATGTAATTTGTGTTAATTGTGTGCCTTGGTTTTTCCATGTTTGGCTGACTGCAGAGACTTAGGTTCAAATGACAATAAATAGCATTCCATTCCATTCCATTCTATTCCAGGTTGTAAATCAATACCTAAAACTACAGAAATAGTATCAAAAATGTCTTTCCAATATTTTTTCCAAAAGTGGGCAGGACCAAAACATATGTGTCAGTGAGGCCACTTCAGAGTTACATCTGTCACAGGTAGGATTTATATGACCATAAAAACAAGCCAACTTATCTTTTGACATATGAACTCTGTGAACCACCTTGAATTGTATCAGAGTGTGTCTTGCACACATTGAAGAGGTATTGACTAATTGAAGAATCCTCTCCCATTTCTCTATAGATAGAGAAGTTTGGAGTTCTCTTTCCCAGTCATTCTTAATTTTATCAAATATATCCATTTGTAATTTCAAAATCAACTCATAAATACAATACAATACAATACCATTTACTCATTGAGGTTCAAATGAAATTTAGTTTCTGCAGTCATACAAACAAGAAAAGAACCAAGACACACAATTGACACAAACATCCATCAATAGTCGTTATTAATCCTTTCTGATAAGGGTTCAAATGTAATTTTTTTTCCAAAATTTTGGTTTGATGTGGTAGCAGAAAAAAGGGTAGAGTAGCCTTCAAAAAATGTCTAATTTGTAAATATCTAAAAAAGTGTGACGGGTAAATTGTATTTATTGGAGAGTTGTTCGAAAGACATAAAACAACCATCCAAAAACAAATCACGAAAAGCTACTAATAGCTACTAGTATTGCTATTATTGCCAGAAAGATTTTTCTGGGTTAGAAATGAATAATAACAGATCATCTGCATAAAGAGATAGCTTATGTGTCTTATTTCCGCGGACAATACCAAAAATATTAGGGGATTCCCTAATAGCGGTGGCCAAAGGTTTCAAAGCAATAGCAAATAATAAAGGACTGAAGGGACAGCCCTGTCTAGTACCTCGAAAGAGCCTGAAAAAAGAGGATATCTGATTATTAGTAAGTACAGAAGCCTGAGGTTATATGATATATCAGCTTGATCCAATTAATACATTTTGGACCAATCTTAAATTTTTCAAGTGTATTGAATAAGTATTCCCATTCTACTCTATCAAACGCCTTCTCGGCATCAAGTAAAATGACACATTCTGGGGTTTTATTTGACGCTGTATATACAATATTCATTAATCTACCGTTAAAGTATGAGTAACGATTTTTAATAAAACCTGTCTGATCTTCAAAGATAATTTGCGGTAAAATATTTTCCAATCTCATAGCTAATATTTTGGAAATAATTTTGAAATCTACATTTAACAGTGATATAGGTCTATATGATGTCACTTCAGTAGGTTCTTTATCTTTTTTAAGGATCAAAGAAATAGATGCTTCATAAAAAGATTGTGGTAATCTATTCCTTAAAAAGGCTTCTTTAAATATCTTGCACAGCCAGGGAGACAATAAGTTTGAAAAATACTTTAAAAATTCTACTGGAAACCCATCTAAACCGGGAGCTTTACCAAAATTTTCATTGAAATAATTGCTTTCTGTATTTCTTCTTCCGTGATGGGTTCCTCTAACACCAGAGACTCATTATATGGTACATTTGGTAAGTTCAGTTTCTTTAAAAACTCATGCATTATATTGGAATTAGTAGGATATTCTGATTGGTATAGGGAGGTATAAAATTCCTGAAAGAATTTATTAATTTCGTCATGGTCTACAGTTAGTGTACCATCCCGTTTACTCACTTTCGTAATCTGACGCTTGGCCGACACCGCTTTCAACTGATTAGCAAGTAATTTACCAAATTTTTCACCATGTATATAAAATTGACTTTTGGTTTTAAGTAGCTGGTTCTCAATCGAAGATACTAATAACAAATCATATCTCATTTGAAGTTCCACACTATTCTTATAGAGCTCTAAACTAGGAGCTTTTTAATATTTTTCATCAATTTCTTTAATCTCATCAGCCAATGTACGTATTTCTTTTTGAGTTTGTTTTTTTAAACCCGCGGAGTATGAAATAATTTGTCCACGAATATATGCCTTAAAAGCATCCCAGACTACACCATTGGATATTTCTTCAGTAGTTTGTCAAGAAGTAAAAAGCAATCAGATTTTTAATAAAATTAATAAAGTTTAAGTCTTGAATCGCCATTGTTTAACACTAAACTTGGAATCAGGTAGTTTGATTGATAGTTTCAATGGTGCGTGATCAGAAATAGCAATTGCATCATACTCACATGCAGTGACTGATGAAACTAGCCGAGAATCTATTATAAAGTAGTCAATCCTAGAATAACTATGATATACATGAGAGAAAAAAGAAAATTATTTGTCATTTGGGTGTAGAAAATCTCCAATTATAACTTAATCAGCTATCAATTACTCCCCTTCACCCTCATAACTCTCCAAAAAGCTGAAAGCATCTTGAGGATTGTTAAAAAATCAATACAAATCCGTATCTCATCTTTATTTTTCTTCGTAGCCATGAACATGGTGGAGACCCAATCCGAGGGGTCAGTGATGGGAGCAATCACACCTAGAGACACCATTCTGTTAAGTTCACTTTGAACACGGTCCTGCATAGCATGGGGAATCTTATGAGCTGGACACACAACTGGAATTGCATCAGGGTCAATGGTAATTGTGTACCTGACAAGCAACCTGCCCAGCTTATCGTCAAACAAAATCTTGTATTGTGTCAGGAATTGTTGGCTAAAGTCACAGGTTGTAGTCAGATGACAAACAGAAGGGCTGAAAGAGATAGGACTCATGTCTCGACATGCGTTGACACCCAGTAGTGATGGCACATTTTCACGAACCACATAAAAACTCAGGTTGTGGACACGTGAGTTAAGACAGTAGCGTAACTCAACTTGACCGATAGGGTGCACTGGACCTCCTGTAAACGGGACAAGGGAGACAGCCATTGGGGAAACAATCTCTGTTTCTCATAACTTTTTAAACACAGATAGACACATGACATTGCACCTAGCACCAGAATCAACCATCAGACAAAAAGTCTTGCCATTAACGAGCAAAGCAACCTTGGGGTCTAGTTGTTTATGCATTAAATCAGACAAGGAATGTACATCAACGTCAAAACTTTTGCCAGCAGCCTGCAAATCCATGGGAGTTGCAGAGCATTCTGAGAGCATTCTGAGAGCAAGTTTTCACGGCCAAGCGAATTAACTGATTGTCTAGTTTGAACTCTGATGCTACGTGAACGACAGCATTTAAATAAATAATTTATTTTGTTGCAAAATTGACATAATTTTCCATACACAGGGCAAAGGTCATGAACAGCAACATGTGAACCCCCACAGTTAAACCAATTGTCTATCAGTCTCAACTTGATAGAGGTATCAGGCACTTGAGGATAACGGGGAGAGATTTGATAAGACATACCGGCAACATTAATTTCACGACCAGAAGAGTATCACAAGACTTTTGTGTGTGCGTCAGCCATTTCAGCAATGCGACAGCGGTTTTCAGCAGTCTCTAGAGTAAGGTCAGCATTCCGCAGTAATTCGTCGCATAATTTATCATTGCGGATGCCATAAACCAGACGGTTACGGACAAGGCTATCACATATATCCCTGAAATCACATCAATTGGCAATGTGCTTCAGTTACTCACATACATCTCCACAGGTTCTCCCTGTCTCTGGCATCGGGAAAAGAACAAATTCTGCTCCATGACTAAGTTGATACGTAACTCACATAATTGTTGGAATTTGCATAGTAGGCATTCAGGGTCTCAGATAGATTCAGCAGGTGTGATCTGGACACCAGCCGGGTCAAATCTAGCCGGTTCATAGTGAAATCTTCTGGCACGGCGAGCAGCTACTGTGCCTGCCAGATTAAGAAGAATTGATGCTCGAACACCGGGAGCAGCAGTAGGGTGAGCTGCTTCAATGTAGATTGAGAAATCCTCTTCAATACACGCCACCGTTCTGCAAGATCCTGATCAAATACCGGGATCTCTGTTTTTCTGAGAGAAGAAGCCATTGCAATATCACTGAAGAAAACAACAAACCAAAATAAAAGCAATATAATTAAGCAAGGAGTGAGTCCGTGCACTCTGACACCATGTTGTGATTCTGTGTTTGGAATAACCAAAGTCTCACACCGTGATTAAGGTCCAAAGACTTTATTAACGTTACAGCATAGCTAACTTCATTATAGCACGTTACTCTAAAAGTGTGAGAACAAGGCAGGGAAGCTTTCTGTTAAACTAGTGGGCGTAGCTACAAATTATGACATAACATGAGTGACACTGATCTACAGATGGAAAATATCCAGCAATTTTGTTATCGGCCCCAAATTGTGGTGGATTTGTAGCAGGATGTGGAAACACCGCAAATACATGGCACATTTGCAGAAAAGCCAAAATGGTCAACATTGACATAAAATTTAAAATTTCACAAATTAAACCCCTCCCAGCCCAGCCAGAATATCTGATGTCACCTGCCTAATGCTGTTATTTCCAATGGTTTATGACTCAGGTAATTCCTGGAAGGAATGATAGGCAAGGTGCTGACTTGAAAATTGAATTAGAGTTGTACATGGCTCCACAGTCGTGGGTGCACAAGGAGTAAAAAAGGGGGCTGAGAATGCATCCTTTTTTGAAGCACTATGTCCGGACATTGTGCGAACTCCTTCATCAAGTTCGCCGACTACACCACTGTTGTGGGATGTATCACTGATGGGGACAAGTCAGAGTATCGAAGTGATTCAACTCAAATTTTAACAGTAAATCAAAGAAATTTTCTGGATTACTGTTTAATAATTGGAAAAAAATTAATATTACAATTTTGGAAGGGACCATTATCCCCGACAATTAAAATGTGGACAGTGGAAATGTTGGAGACATTACAATTGGAGAGAATTAAATTTATCCTAATGGATAAACCTGAGATTTTTGAACAAATATGGTCTCCATTCACTGATTATATGAAGGGGTAGCTGGGCTCAGCATTGAAACTCAATGAGTACCCGGTGGAAAGATCAAACAAAAATGTTTAAGATCAGATTTATATACTTGTCTCCATATATTATAATTAGAAATTGTTCCACTCATTGACAAGTTGTATACCGTTTTCTTTTCCACAAATATTTTTATTTTTATTTTTTATTTTTTTGTTTTTTGTTTTTGTTTATTTTATTTTATTTTATTTTTTATTTTTATTTTTTTTGTTCTTCTCTCTCTTCTTTATATTAATCAACTATAATCATACTCTTATAATTATTCACTATTCTTTCTTTATACTTTTTTCACTCTATAAAAAAAAGTGAGGCCAATATATATATTTTGTTAACATTTATATAATTTTGGAAAGATGTATCAACTATATTTGGAAAAAAATGCTATATTATTTGTTATATGTATGGCCTCTAATAAAAATATATTCAAAAAAAAAAAAGAGTATCGAAGTGAGATCGACCGTTTGACCAAATGGTGCCAACACAATAACCTGGCTCTCAACACCAGCAAAACCAAGGAAGTGATTGTGGACTTCGGAAAGGGTAGGATGGGGACTGACAGTCCCGTTTATATCAACGGGTCGATGGTGGAAAGGGTCAAGAACTTCAAATTCCTGGGCGTGCATATTTCCGAAGATCTCTCCTGCTCCCAGAACACTGATGCAATTGTAAAGAAAGCACATCAGCGCCTCCGCTTCCTGAGAAGGTTACGGAGAGTCGGTATGTCAAGGAGGACTCTCTCGAATTTGAACTACAGGTGCACAGTAGAGAGCTTGCTGACCAGCAGCATCATGGCTTGGTACGGCAACCTGAGTGTCCAGGAACGGAAAAGGCTGCAAAAGGTTGTAAACACTGCCCAGTCCATCATCCGCTCTGACCTCCCTACCATCGAGTGGATCTATCGCTGTTGCTGCCTCAAAAAGGCTGCCAGCATCATCAAGGATCCACATCATCCTGGCCACACACTCATCTCTCCGCTGCCATCAGGTAGAAGGTACAAGAGCCTGAAATCTGCAACATCCAGGTTCAGGAACAGCTACTTCCCCACAGTCATCAGACTATTAAACACAACTTCAAACAAACTCTGAACTAAAGCAGCCTATTGCACTTTATCTGTTTATTTATGTGTATATATATATATATATATATATATATATATATATATATATATATATATATTCTACGGAATATGGACACATTGATCTGATCTGTATTTATGCCTACAATATTCTGTTGTGCTGCAGCAAGTAAGAATTTCATTGCCCTATCTGGGACACATGACAATAAACTCTCTTGACTTGACTTGCCTTGACTAATAGCAATTTGTGACCATCATGTTCAGCAGGGTACAATAGTTCCTCTAGATGAGCAGAGGTGCCTGTCCCCACCTGATGTGTTTGCTACAGCATTTAGAACCACTTTGAGCTGCTAAGTCTCACGTCCTTCCATTGTCCACCTGTATTCCTCTAAGAACCAGGACGGAATGCAGATTATGTTGGTTTTCTGGTGCATGCCAACCTGTTTGCGTTATTAAAAAAGGAGATAAAGATTGGAAAAAATGCACAGTTAACTCAATTCTGTAACTCGGGTTCTGTTTCTAATCTTTTAAGCATGACCTAGAGTGTGTGACAATTATACAAAAAGTGCACTTGCTTTAAGAGTGAAGGAATATGTTTTGCTGACCAAGTTAAAGACAGTAATATATAAAATGTTAGTCATAAATATTTTCTCCATCCATTAGAAATGTGTAAACACATTGCTGACTGACATTCAAAAGAAAATGAGTGGGCAGCTTGTAGCGGTTCCAATGAGAAAGAGCAGGTGGGTGGATATTTAAATCCTTCCCTTTTTCTTTTGGCAAAGGGTCGCATTAAGAATTGATAGTTGGACAAATACCAAAGTAATTTCAAGCTAAATCCAATAGAAATGTCCAGGCAATTTAGCTACTTAGAAATCTCTGTAAATGAGCCAATCATTAGGTGCTGTTGCTGGTGTTAACAGTTAGTAACTGATAATTGCTGTAAGTAGGACCACTGAGTATTGAAAATACTATCCACAAAATTTTAATTAGTACCCTGGGGACAGGAGGGTTTTGCAGAGGTTCCTTTGAGATGCAGTCCCAATCATAACTACTAACTCAGTAATTTTTTTCCCAGCATCTCTGTCAGAGCTTAACAGTGTCATTACACCACTTATCCCAAAACACACCTGCCTCTCCAGCAGAATAGGGCACATTATCTAACAATTTGTTCTGTTCATTTGAGCGGAGACTGCTCTCGTATGCAGGACAAGCAGCGAGCTCCATGGCAGGAGTGCTGAGGCAGCCAGGAAATTAACTCTTGCTGCACTGAAAGTCAAGCCACACATTCATTCAATGCAGTGTTCTTCCTCAGCAAAACACAAAGTGCTGGAGGAACTCACTGCTGGAGGGACCACGAAGGTCATCTGTCCGTCCATCCATTCCCACCACAGATGCTGCCTGGCCTGCTGAGTTCCTCCAGCACTTTGTGTTTTGCTCAAGATTCCACCATCTTCAATTTATTGTGTCTCCGTGTTTTTTCCTTCATTGTTTCATAGCTTACACATTTGAACCGTGGCTTTCTCCACAGACGACTCACGATTGACTACATCCTGAAATTCCACGAAGTGGAATAAAGGACAGTAATACATCTCCCAACCATGTAACAGTGTAATAACCAATAACGGAATTCTAGGAAAGAAATAAATAAATCTAATTTTCAACTTTCTTAGGAAAAATCAAGTGACATATACTTGTAAGCCTGAACTTACAGGAGTGCCAATACTGTTGAGAAGACTGCAATTACCATCTATATGCATAGATTTGGAATCCTCTTTCATTTTAGGTGGGACATTCAGGACCTCTGGTCCACTTGTGTACTGATATTTTAACATTCAGCACAGGAACAGGCCCTTCAGCCCACAATGTATGTGCTGAACATGATGTGAAGTCAATCTTATCTTCTCTGCTTGCTTGTTATCCATCGATCTCCATTCCCTCCATATACTTCAGCCCTATCTATCTAAAAACCACTTTCATATCTACCTCTACCAGTACCCGTGGCTGTACATTTCAGGCACCCACCACTCACTGTGTTAAAAACGAATCATAATCATAATAATCATAATCATAAAAGTACTTTTTAGTAAAGTATGTTCTACAACATACGTGGAATTTGATTTGCCACACATTCATACTAATAAAGAGCAACAAGACATCCAAATAAAATTTTAACATAACCATCCACCACAGTGATTCCCCCACATTCCTCGCAGTGATGGAAGGGAAGTTGAATCTTCTTCCGTTCTTTGTTCTCCCGCCTCGAGCCTTCCATTGTCGGGACGATCGTGGAACCTGCAGCCTTTAATCGTTCATAGAAAACAATATATTTAGTGGCAACTCCAGCTGATCTAACGTGTGTGTTGAATTCTTTATAGGTAGTACGCCTTTCAGAAGCTAGAAAATCAAGCCATGCAACTAGTTTTCTTTCCACGGATTCTGCCTGACCCCCTGAGTGTCCCCAGCATTTTCTGGCTTCATTTCAGAGTTCCAACATCTGCACCGTTCGATTTTCATCAATTGATTCTTGAAGCATACTCACCGCTTTGATTTTAACGCAGACAAAAATGCTGGAGAAACACAGCGGGTGAGGCAGCATCTATGAAGCGAAGGAAATAGGCAACGTTTTGGGTCGAGACCCTTCTTCAGACTGATGTGAGGGTGGGGGTGGGGGGGGGGGTGGAAGAAAAAAGTAAGAGGCGGAGACAGTGGGCTGAGGGAGAGCTGAGAAGGGGAGGAGAATGTAGGGACTACCTGAAATTAGAGAAGTCAATGTTTATACCGCTGGGGTGTAAACTACCCAAGTGAAATATGAGGTGCTGCTCCTCCAATTTACAGTGGTCTTCACTCTGGCATGGAGGAGGCCCAGGACAGAAAGGTCGGATTTGGAATGGGAGGGGGAGTTGCTGAGTCACCGGGGAGATCTGGCAGGTTAATGCGAACCGAGCGGAGGTGTTGGGCGAAGCGATCGCCAAGCCTGCGCTTGGTCTTACCGATGTAGAGCAGCTGAAACCTAGAGCAGCGGATGCAATAGATGAGGTTGGAGGAGGTGCAGGTGAACCTCTGCCGCACCTGGAAAAACTGCTTGAGTCCTTGAATGGAGTCAAGGGGGGAGTTAAAGCGACAAGTGTACCATTTCCTGCGGTTGCAAGGGAAAGTGCCAGGAGAGGGGGTGGTTTGGGTGGGAAACATAGAAACATAGAAAATAGGTGCAGGAGTAGGCCATTCGGCCCTTTGAGCCTGCACCACCATTCAATATGATCATGGCTGATCATCCAACTCAGTATCCTGTGCCTGCCTTCTCTCCATACCCCCTGATCCCTTTAGCCACAAGGGCCACATCTAACTCTTAAATATAGCCAATGTTTAAGAGGGAGTTAGATGTGGCCCTTGTGGCTAAAGGGATCTGGGGGTATGGAGAGAAGGCAGGTACAGGAAGGGATGAATTGACCAGGGAGTTACAGAGGGAGCGGTCTCTGCGGAAAGCAGATAGGGGAGGAGATGGGAAAATGTGGCTGGTGGTGGAATCCCGTTGGAGGTGGCGAAAATGTCGGAGGATTATTTGTTGTATGTGACAGCTGGTCGGGTGGAAGGTGAGGACAAGGGGAACTCTGCTCTTGTTACGAGTTGGGAGATAGGGAGTGAGAGCAGAGTTATGGGGTATTGAAGATACCCTGGTGAAAGCCTCATCTATAGTAGAAGAGGGGAACCCCCATTCCCTGAAGAATGAGGACATCTCCGATGCCCTGGTGTGGAACACCTCATCCTGGGTGCAGATGCCGCATAGATGGAGGAATTGGGAGTAGGGGATGGAGTCCTTACAGGAAGCAGGGTGGGAAGAAGTGTGGTCTAGATAGCCATGGGAGTCAGTGGGTTTATAGGGGATGTCAGTCAGTAGTCTATCACCTGCGATGGAGATACTGAGGTCTAGAAATGGTAGGGAAATGTCGGAAATGGTCCAGGTGTATTTGAGTGCCGGATGGACGTTAGTGGTGAAATCGGTGAAGTCAGTGATAGTGTGTGGGTGCAGGAGGTAGCACCAATGCAGTTGTCGATGTAGCCGAGGTAGAGTTTGGGGATAGGGCCCTGGTACGCCTCGAACAAAGATTGTTCGAAGTACCCTAAAAAGAGGCAGGCATAGCTAGGGCCCACGCGCGTGCCCATAACAACGCCTTTGATTTTAACAGTGACAGGAAGAGGAACAATATCATTGACCATGAAACCTCAACTTTTATATACTACTTAATAAGTGTTTTAAATGTCAGGGCCAAGAATGAAGCCATGTTTCTTTTAGATGCCAGACAAGTGCTGTGTCTAATAAATCAGTACTGCTGGAAAGGTCACTGCCAGCAGCTTAATAACCAGCACCTGGTTTGAGCGCTGTTGAGTCTGTCAATGTTTCAGTCGATAGTACTCTCACCTCTGGATCAGAAGAGCAAAGGTTCAAATCCCACCTGAGTGTCACAATCTCAGCTGATGCCAAGTACCGTACTAATGGAGTGCTGTGTTTTAGATTCAAGCATTATGTAAGGTCCCTCAGGACCTCTTTATTCCCTCAGGAAGATCCAATAACTCTACTTAGGAGAAACATTGTTGGTGCGCTTCATAATCGCTCACCCCTTTATTCGTATTACAATTTGATAAGAAGAATGAAGTCATTTATTTCCTTCAGTTTTGAGATACAGCATCGAAACAGCCCCTTTGGCCCACCGAGTCCCTGTCAACCATCGCTGACCCATTCACACTCGTTCTATGTTATTCCACTTTCTCATCCACTCCTACATACTATGGAACATTTTACGGAAGCCAAAATAACCTACAAATCCGCACTTCTTTGGGATGAGTGAGCAAACCGGAGCACCCGGAGGAAACCTATGTGGTTACAGGGAGAACATGCAAACTCCATACAGCCAGCAACCGAGGCCAGAATCAAACCCATACCGCTGGCACTGTGAGGCAGTGGCTCTGCCAGCTGCACCACTGTGCCACCTGTTTCTTGCAAATAACATGAGTAGCAAAGAGATATCAATGCACAAACCACGGATGATTGTGATGCAGTCAGTGTCTGTTATAAAAATAAACCAACTGCTAGGTTTAATTCTAGAAGGATCAAATTGAAAAGTAAAGGTTTTATTCTAAACATGTATTGTTTTTTGTTAGATCTCATCTTGAGCACTGTGCATAGTTCTAGTGTCTGTATTACATGAAAGGATGCGGAAGCAAGGGCTAATATGCAAGAAGGTAGACACAAAATGCTGGAGAAACTCAGCGGGTGAGGCAGCATCTATGGAGAGAAGGAATTGGCGATGTTTCAGGTCGAGACCCTTCTTCAGACTGATGTCAGGGGAGGGGGTAGGACAAACTCCCTGACATCAGTCTGAAGAAGGGTCGCCAATTCCGAAACATCGCCAATTCCTTCTCTTCATAGAAGATGCCTCACCCGCTGAGTTTCTCCAGCAGTTTGCGTCTACCTTCGATTTTACCAGCATATGCAGTTCTTTCTTAAAGTAATATGCAGGAATATATCCAAGTATAATACCTGGACAGTGAGGTTATATTCTCCAGAAAATGATAAACTGGCTTGATTACTTCTTCAGAAAAATGGTGAGTGGTAACTGCGGGTCAATGATTTGGAATGTCGGGAGAGAGTGGATATGTAGAATGTTTCCACTTGTAAGGAAGGGTGAACATAGGAAATATCAATATAGTATCATATCGAGAAATCAAATGAAGGATTAACAGAAAGGTTCTTCACCTGGAGATTGGTGAAAAAATAGAACTTGCAAGGAGGACAGTTGTGATAGAATAGAATAGAATAGAAATAGAATAGATCTAGTATATGGTATAAATGCATTTCAGAGGAAATGGTATGATAGAGAAGATAATAGAGAGTTACACAATTGAAAATTTTATTATAATAGGATAGGATTTCAGTGAAGCATAAATACTGAGGTGGTGTGGTTCAATTAAATGCTCTGTTTCTGTGCTATATACATTAAAATGTATAACTTTACTTCGGAGTCACGTGAGTGATTCTGTAAAGAAGGCCCACCAGTGCGCATGTGCATCACTACGTCAGACGCATGGCGCAGCGACGGGCTGGAGAGCACAGCTCCACCAGCGGTAAGTTAAAACTCGCAGGTAAGTTTTTTAAACTTCGCTGCGAATGTCCCTAAGTTCCATAAGACTGGTTTCAGGAGTCAGCGGGAACATGGCGTACCGCCGACAAAGTCAGGGAAACTGACCGCGGGAGTGCAACCAGCGGTTGGGCGCTTACGCCGGCTCCAGAACTGCCGACAGTACAACCAGTGGCAGCGACTCTGGTGCCTCAGAGCACCATGGCCACTCCAGTCGGGAGGAAGGCCAAAAGAAAGTCGGTAAGGCCTGTCGGCTCTGATGAGTCAGGCCAAGAGGACATTCCTCCCACCAGCAAAGAAGTCTGGGGTCGTCTAGACAAAATGGAATACTCCATCATGAGGTGGTCCAACCAGGGTTCTATACTCCTGGGTTTCCCCAGCAGCCCGCAGCAGCAACCTCCAGCAGAGGTCTACACAGGGAAGACCTGTACCAACAGGAGGAACCATACGTTCATGTGTCTGCATGGGGGCCTATACCAGCAGCGCCAGGTCAAGGGCTGCATGATACCTCCCTCATGGATGAGCAGGGCGAGCCAGGGTAGTATGATACTGACCCTGAACTTGGTGGTACAGCAGAGGAGCATACCCCAAAGCACACAAGCTTAGCTCCAGGTATGCCGGATGTGGCATGCAAACTCGCCATACCGACAGGAACTGGTGAGGAAATGGAGGAAACTCTGGCCAGAAACATCAATTAAATGACTTCTCACCAGTTCCAAGAATCAACTATGGATGAAACATCCAAACAATATAAAACACCTGTAAATTGTGCATCACTCAGAGTGTCCATAGTGAACCAGGCCATCTGGGGGCAAATGGGTGCAACCATGCGATCGCATGAATTAAGGCTGCAAAAAGTCTTAAAATTAATCGGAGCAGGCATAACGACATTTGGGCGGTCAGTCGAAGGGGCACCACTATCAGACACACAGCAGGATATGTTGGCCCTGCTGTGTAACGCCCACTTTGAGATTAACTGCCTGAGGAAAACCGCCATCAAGCCAACTCTAAATCCAAAATTTGCAGCCCTGTGCAGATCCTCCAACATACAGCCACCAAACTTGGTGTTTTGTGAAGATCTGGCAAAACAAGTCAAGGACTTGGATGACGAGGCGAAGACGATCGGCCTTATCAAATTCCTTATCGGCTTATCACAAGCAGGATGCCGCCTCGTCGACCATTCCCCTTCAGACGGGTCACAGATGCTGGCGCGGGGCAAGGACCAAGCCGGGCTCTTCCATCACTATGCCATTGGCATGCACCAGTGCACACCCCCAACAGAACTAAGAGGCAAAGGAATCCAGCAACCATAGAGGTACGAGCAGCTGAACTTGTCCAGGACATTTCCTCTAGAGACCAGTCACCAGTAGGGGTAGATTACAATTGTTCTACAATGAATGGTGCTGCACAACATCAGATCTGTTTATACTGGACAGTATCCAGGGGTTTTGAATTGAGTTTGTTTTTGAATTACATCCACCCATACAACATACACCAAGTCGGGTATTGGTGTTTTCAAAACCAGAAACTCTACAGGTAAATGATGAAATTGAAACATTATTCAAAAAAGGGGTAATTGAATGGACGGCTCATTAGCCTCAGCAATTGTGTCTAATATATTCCCCAAGCAAAAGAAGGATGGTGGGTGTCGAGTCATTCTAACCCGACTGATCTCCTATGTCCAGTATAAACACTTTGAAATGGAAACCTTCAGTACTGCTAAGCAACTGGTTTCCGAAGGATGTTATATGGCAAGTATAGATCTGAAAGATGCATATTATACAGTACCAATTCATTACAAATACCATAGATACTTGAAATTTAGTTGGATGAGACAGCTGTGGCAATTTAAAACTTTGCCCAATGGGTTGACCTCAGCCCCTAGGTTATTTACAAAATTGTTGAAACCAGTATTAGGAATACTCCGGGCTCAGAATCAAATTGTGATGGTATACTTGGATGATGTTCTGATCATAGGCAACACTCAGGAGGCAGCTGAATTTTCTGTTTCAGTTACCAAACATATTTTCGAGAGGTTGGGCTTCCTCATCCATCCAACTAAATCCAAATTGATGCCATCTAGAATCATTGACTATTTGGGGTTAACCATTGATTCAACTACCATTTCAGTGACTCTGCCGACGGCCAAAACTTTAGAAATTATGGAGGCCTGCAGCAATCTGGTAGATGAACAGCAACCCTCCATCCAACGAGCGGCCAGTGTTATTGACAAATTAGTGGCGGCCTTCCCTGGAGTGCAATTTGGGCCTCTACACTACATGTTCAGCTCCAGATTGACAATACCACAGCTGGTGCATATACCAATCACATGGGAGGAATTAGGTCAGTTTCATGTGATAATCTTATTTGGAACTGGTGCATTACGAGAAACATCTGGGTCTCAGCTATCTACCTACCAGGTAGAGAAAATGTGGTGGCAGACACCTGGTCACACAAATTTAATGACAACACAGAATGGATGCTGAATCCAAAAGTTTTTAATAAGTTTGTCACCCAGTATGGATTGCCAGACATAGACCTGTTTGCACCCAGGCTAAATCACCAGTTACCTAAATACGTCTCATGGGAACCGGGTCCAGCAGCAGTAGCGGTGGATGCAATCTCGCTACATTGGGGAGGTATGTTCTTTTATGCCTTTCCCCCATTCTGCCTTATTAGTCAATGTCTCACCAAAATTGAGCAGGACTCCGCTTCAGGCATTTTGATAGCCCCCGACTGGCCCACACAGCCATGGTTCCCATTGGTTCTGAGACTGATGACACAGCCATTCATGGTTATCCCCAAATGCAGCAACTTGTTGGTTCACCCTGTGACAGGAGAGAGTCACCCTTTACATGATTGTATTAATCTGTTGATTTGCAGATTCTGACCAGACCGTTCCAGGGGCTCGGACTATCGAGTCGGACCGTGGATGTGATTACTGTGGCCTGGAGGGATAGTACTAAAAAACAATATATATCTCATATTAAGAAATGGGAGATGTTCTGCTTACAGTCAAATATATCTTATCACACTGCAGGCATACCTGATATATTGGAGTTCCTTGCTACATTATATTTTGACGAGCAATTGAGTTACACTGACATTAATAGTGCTAGGAGTGCATTGTCCTCCTATTTATGGCAGGGGTCGGGACAAACCTGTCCTCACGACGGAAGGATTTGGGCATGCTATTTTGGGTTCTGTTTTGTAATTTCCCCCTGGGAGAGAGGAATCATTATTGTTCCTGTTTTGTTTATCCTGTGTCAACCGAAGCAGTATGTCGTATGGAACTGGATCTATGGCATGAAATCACAGAGCTTTGAAATCTTCACAGAATCACTCACATGACTCCTAAGTAAAATAGTAAGATTAAATGAGAACTTACCAGTTTGAAGTTTGACCTTTAATTTATGAGAAGTTAAGGTGAGCAATTACATGACCTCCGCTCTCCCAGCCCTCATAATCGCAAAGATCATCTGGTAGTTCTAGTCTTCTGAGTCTTACTATATTACTTCGACTGTGGTTACTGTGATTTCACACCGCTGCTTTGAAGATTGACGTGCATGCGCACTGGTGGGCCTTTTTTACGTAATCGGTCACCGTAACTCCTCATAAAATAAAGATCAAACTTCAAACTGGTAAGTTCTCATTTAATCTTACTATTTTACATTACTTCACAGTGAAACGTCCTATTCTCATCTCTAAATACGTAGATACCAAGAATATGGTGTATCTTCTGGCCCATCAAGTTTACCTCGCCATTCAATCATGGCTGATCTATCTTTCCATCTCAACCCCATTCTCCTGCCTTCTCCCTGTATCGTTTGACACCTTTACTAATCAAGAGCATATCAATTTCTGCTTTAAAAATACCCAAATACTTGGCCGCCACAGCCATCTGTGACAATAAATTCCACAGATTCACCATCCTCTAATTAAATAACTTTCTCCTTATATCCTTTCTAAAGGTATGTCCTTTTATTCTGAGGCAGTGTCCTCTGGTCTTACACTCTCCCACTTGTCATTTGTTATTTCAGCTGGGCATCTTTTATCAACAGTAAATTATTTTGCAATTTTGTGCAGGTATAACTCTGGCATATCTGCCATAAGTCATGATCTCCAATACTCTGTCAGAGCAATACTGCTTTTGGATTTAAAAACAATCATAGTTTTTAGGCTTGCATCTTCAAGGCGTAGTGGAATATTATCTGTCAAAATACATGGCTATTATCACGGGCAAATGTCCTTCCCCTGCTAACCTGAGAACCCCTTCAGTGGGATTAATTTGTATCAATAACCCTCAACAGTCAGTCATGTAGTTAGTGTGAATTTCAGCTGGATAAAGCTATCATAAATGAATCAAGCTGCAAATTACTCTCAGCCCCAAAGGGGAAATCAAGCCAGAGCTTACTGCTCTAATTCCACACAGAATGCCGTCACGTCAGAGTAAGATGTAAAATATAAAATTATAACAAATAGACTTTTGCTTTAGTCAGTTTTTGTACCTACCATTAGAAACATAGAAAAGAGGTGCAGGAGTAGGCCATTCGGCCCTTCGAGCCAGCACTGCCATTCAATATGATCATGGATGATAATCCAAAATCAGTACCCCGTTCCTGCTTTCTCCCCATATCCCTTGATTCCATTAGCCCTAACTCTCCCTTGAACACATCTCTCTTGATACATTTTAAGTAAAGCTTCAATTTTAATTTGAGATTGGTAATTACAACCGACAACATCCAAATTATATGTAAAATGATAAAATAATTGTTTGTGATATGAATCTCCTTTGGGCTCACACCTGCTTCCATATCTAACGTTTGGTCCAACAATCTATCTATCAGGCAATCCTATTGCCTGAGGTCATTTGTTGCTGGCTGTGATTTGTCTGACCCCTTCTCGCTTTCTTTATTTTCCCGCTCACCCTGCAATCAATCTGAAGAATGGTCCCAACCCGAAATCTCACCTATCCATTTTCTCCAGAGAGGCTGCCTGACCCGCTGAGTTACTCCAGCATTTAGTGTCTATCTTTGGTACCAACCAACATCTGCAGTTCCTTGTTATAACATCCAAGTTATTTGCAGGTTACAGCTCAACAATAGCAGCATTCTGCCTCTCAGCAAAGAATACAACATAGGAGGCCTTACAAACTAGGAAAAAACTTTTGCCACTCTGGTTACTGCACCATTGTAACCAGAGTGTTTGGAGAGTAGGCAAAAAAACATTACAAAGCTTCTATACTAAATGTACAATATAACCAGAAGATACATCAGAACATTTTAACAACAGTTTTACATTGCATTGTATATAACAAAATGTGAACTCCATCCAATGGATTAAGATAGTTTTCTTGTGATATTTTAAAGCTAACACATACATGAGTTAAATTGGGACCTAATTCTGAATTTGCATTGAGAGGATTGTTAGATTTACATTCCAAACTACTTAGCTATGACAATAAAATGTTAATTCAGTTAGTGCCAATGATAGAAATATTAGATCCGAAACAGAAATGGTGTAATTCTGAGTAAAGGCACGTGAGAATTCAAACCTTTGCTTCTTATCCTTCAAAAACGCATAGTTCTTTATAGTTCCTGATTGTACATCTTATTTTAAAACAGTTGCAATGCTTTGCACACATGTGGATCATCATATCCTGACCTCTCATGATCAAAGTGCTAGGAGCATATGTTGTCCATCAGAGAATGCTCCATTTCCATGGCAACACTTTTTAAATTCTGACATGAGTAAATTATTTGAACTTATGTTTCAACCATTTTAGTGCATTTTTATGGGATTTTTATGATAGGAAAACTTGCAAAGATTTCACAATCGTATTATAAGTTACATGTTTTAAATTTTGAAGCAAGCTTTCATTTATTTTGTTTTGGAATGATTCTTGAAATATTGTAGTCTTATTTATCCACAGACTTATTTACTTCAGATTTGCTGAGGTCTTCTTTGGCAATGAGATTGTGTGAGGCAGACTCTTGCAGAATTATCCTTGACATCAAAATGAACACTTGCACAATAGAAGGACTGCAAAATAGGTTTCATGGAAGCATCTCAAATTTTCCTAACTTTCATCCATCTCTGATAAAGCCCTCGTGTTTACCTTTTTGGCCTCCATTCTGTGATAATGCAATTAATGAACTAATTATTTACTTACGGTAAATGTGAATAGATACAATTTTATGCATAATGATTATATATTTGCATGTCAGTTGTGATTTTATGCACCAGAATGTAACCAGATTAAGAACACAATTCCACTGCTATTCGAGGGATTTTTGATTAAGAATACGAGTTTCAGTAATTTGATTTGCTACAAGTATATAAAAATATTTTTGAAAGATACAATGCAAACCCGTCTTACTTTCCTCTTTCTTTATAAAGATTCACAATATGAGAAACAGAAAACAATCTACAGAGTATGTAAAACCATTGTGTGTTACTAGCTGCAAGATCTCAAAGCTACTTACTATTCTACATTCTATTTCATTAGTTTTCAAACAGGGTAGTACATGTGTGAAAGTGAGCTCATGTTATGCCTTAAAAATAAAGTAAAACCAATATTGTTGAATGATTAAACAAAAAATCCACCTGAACCTAATGAATTTCTCTTTCTTACAGAGCTGCATTGGTTATGATGGGCTCTGATAGAAAGGAGACTTTTACTTCTAAGGTGCCACACAGTTCCTTTACTCTTTATAAAGATATTTATGGATGAATACTTTAATTGGAAGCCTTTCAGTTCTGTTTTCTATGCTCGGCCAGGAATCTGATCAAGGAAACTATTTATCTATTTTAGGAGATCTTGATTTCAGGACATAGATCGCAATAGAAATGAAGATTTGATAGATTCACAGAAACATAGAAACATAAAAAATAGCTGCAGGAGTAGGCCAATCGGCCCTTTGAGCCAGCATCGCCATTCAATATGTTCATGGCTGATCATCTAAAATCAATATCCTGTTCTTGCTTTTTTCCCATATCCCTTGATTCCCTTAGCCCTAGCAGCTAAATTTAACTTAATCTAATCTAAATTTGAGAAGAGACATGCAATTTATTCTGGCAGATTCCAATTCAGAAAGACAAAAATCTCTTCCCAACTCTCTAATTTAACTGCTTTGAGAATTTTGGATTAAGAAAAACAATTTCAAGTTTCCATACAGAAATGTCAAACTTTTAATTATGAGAGGTTTACTTCCTAAACACTAATAGACATTATTATAACCGATTTGAAATACAATATATGAAATTCAAGTTTAGATAATTATATGAACTCCAGTTTAAAACGCCACTGAACTGTAAATGAAAAACTGTTCACAGTATTATTTATTTTATACATCAGTAAATCATTCAGTGTTTCTGTCAATTGATGAAAAGATAAATAAAAATTGTTGAAGCTTCAGCATTATCAGTGCTTTTTCATTGATACAGATGAATAAAGCCTCATCATGGTTCTCACAAATGTTATTATAACATAGTACGATAGAAATGACCTGATGGAACCTAAGTATAAGTCTGGTTGGAGTTTGTTTTTGAAATGCAAATAAAATGATTGAGGGATTGTTTGTGCGAATTAGCACACATAAGAGGAGATGTTGATTACTTTGTTATTGGTTCTCTTTAAATAAAGTAAAACAGATCGTGTAAAACAGTAATCGTAGAAAGGCCCATGCCCAGTAAGCAGTATATATTGTGTCCATTTCTATATCCGTGGAATTTGATCTTTAGGTACCTTGATCTTTAGGCACCAACCGGCCCCAGACTGTGATACTCGGCCCCCACCTCTCCTCCACTCGCATGTTGAGTACCGGCTCCCCGCAGGGCTGTGTGCTAAGCCCCCTCCTATACTGTCTCTACACCCACGACTGTAGTCCGGCCCACAACAACAACCGAATCGTCAAGTTTGCTGATGACACTACAGTAGTCGGACTCATCTCAAGGGGAGATGAGGCAGCCTACAGAGAGGAAGTCCTGAAGTTGACAGCCTGGTGCTCAGAAAACAACCTGGCTCTGAACACTAAGAAAACCAAAGAGCTCATTGTCGACTTCAGGAAGCACAGCACCGACTTAGCCCCCTTATACATCAACGGCGAGTGTGTGGAGAGGGTCCACACCTTCCGGTTTCTCGGTGTCCTCATCTCCGCTGACATCTCCTGGACAGACAACATCACAGCGGTCATCAAGAAGGCTCAGCAGCGGCTGCACTTCCTGAGGGTCCTCAGGAAGCACAACCTAGACTCCAACCTGCTGCTGACCTTCTACCGCTCGTCCATTGAGAGCCTATTGACATACTGCATTACAGCATGGTACGGCAGCTGCACCATGGCAGACAGGGAGAGGCTTCAGAGGGTAGTCAGGGCAGCACAGAAGATCATCGGCTGCCCTCTCCCCTCTCTGATGGACATTTACACCTCCCGCTGCCTCAGCAGGACGAAGGACATTATCAAGGACAGCTCCCATCCTGCATTTGGCCTGTTCAACCTGCTACACTCAGGGAGGCGCTATAGGTGCATCAGCACAAGGACAAATAGACTCAAGAACAGTTTCTTTCCAAAATCCATCATCTCCCTGAACTCACACATGCATTGACTTCACAGCCTAACCCCCGGACTTTCATCTATCCACCTACTGTAATTTGTACTGTAACTGTAACCCATACTGGATATAGGAATCCTATTATCCATTCTATTTATCCATTGTCTTTTTGTAGATATGTATATAGCGCTGCAGAAACTGTGTACCTTATCCCCCCCCCCCCCACCTTTTTGGCTTGTTTTTGCACTGAGTAGGAGCAGTTTTTAATCTCACTGTACATGTGTATAGTGACAATAAAAGGCATTCTGATTCTGATTCTGATTCTGGAATAAAACCCAAGACTAGCGCTGTACTGGTTAAACATATAAAGACCTGGCACCTGATGAAGAAGCCCATTGAAAATGTTGCCAGTGACAATTAGACCCTCACTTGATCTCCCCAACTATCATCTCAAAATAATTTAAAAATAATGCTCTGTTGTTATAAAACTGATTGAAGAATTATGATTGTCCCCATTCCATTAATGAATTTCCACTGATTCTGATGCCTCGGGATTCATGAAGGGGAAATGAGCACAAGCTAATTTCCAGGGAAATATTTAAATCCAAATCTGGTTTCAAGGATAGACTTGAGTATATTAGAATGTTCAATTTCAGCCTGCATAATATAAACAGCCTGAGGGCAGACACAGCAACCACAGTGTACAGGATAAAAAAAAATCTTAAATTAATGTTGTACATTTCCACATTAATGTGTTGGAATCAAATTTGAATATATTTTGCATTTTAATGATCCAAAGTGCAAATAAATCAGGCATGCTTAAGGAGCATTTGTTTGTGGAAAATGGTTCATGACTCAAATATTAATGGAAACAATATTCCTTCATAATTGAAATGAGCATAAAGGATATGGTGCATTATTTAAGCTGTTAGTGCTAATGAAGTAGACCCCATTAGCCACAAGTTAATATCCTGCTATAGCCAGGATTTAAGCAGGTGATATTATTATGAAATACAGTGAAGCGATTAAAAATAATCGCACAACCAGGGTGGAAAAAAAAAAAATTGCATGCCGAGCCTCCAGAACGAATGATGCCCTTCGCAAAGCAGTCAGACCCTGGGGCTGGAGATGACATCACTGTTGGATCGGCATGTCTTTGTGGATGTAATATTTTTGCGTTTCACTCATGGGAGGACACAGACCCTGCTGAGCACTGACTATGTAAATGTTGTAAATGTGTGAGATCTTAATGATGTCAGAGCCAGAGGGCCTTCTGTTTCCAAGGATTCAGTCAGCAAATCTCTGGAGGTAACCGAACCGCCTTCATCTCCAAATCTAATTACTGATAGTCAGAAAGAAATAAACTATAATTAATCAATTGATGAAAAAGCGTAAAACAGTTATAAATGGCTGGTGTTCTTCAAGGGACAGAGAATGTATCGCTGATTAATCAAAAGGTATAATTAAATAGCATTCGGATTTCCATGTTATTTTTAGTATACTTAATTTGCTCTGTCTCAAACAAACATTAATGTAAATAGGAATATGCCTCAGGTCACTTATCTGAGGTTGTTTCCAGCAATCAGCATTTTTGCACGCCGATGAGCTCAGGGTGCCGACAGCCACTGAGTACATAGACCTCTGTCCCAGAGGGGGTCGAGATGCCGAAGGAAGGGGAATGTAATATCAATCAATTAGTGCAATGAAATTCAATAATCAAGCTGAAAAATTTGGGTCTGATTGTCCTAAGCTGACTTCATAAGTTCATAAGTTATATAGTTATTATAGGAGCAGGATTAAGCTATGATCCAGTCTACTCTTCCATTCAATAATGGCCGATCTATCTTTCTCTCTCAACCCCATTCTCGTGCCTTCTTCCTTTAATCCCTGACACCCTTACTCATCATAGAAACATAGAAACATAGAAAATAGGTGCAGGAGTAGGCCATTCGGCCCTTCGAGCCTGCACCGCCATTCAATATGATTATGGCTGATCATCCAACTCAGTGTCCTGTACCTGCCTTCTCTCCATACCCCCTGATCCCTTTAGCCACAAGGGCCACATCTAACTCCCTCTTAAATATAGCCAATGAAATGGCCTCAACTACCTTCTGTGGCAGGTAATTCCAGAGACTCACCACTCTCTGTGTGAAAAATGTTTTCCTCATCTCGGTCCTAAAGGAATTCCCCCTTATCCTTAGACTGTGACCCCTTGTTCTGGACCTCCCCAACATCGGGAACAATCTTCCTGCATCTAGCCTATCCAACCCCTTAAGAATTTTGTAAGTTTCTATAAGATCCCCCCTCAGTCTTCTAAATTCTAGCGAGTACAAGCCAAGTCTATCCAGTCTTTCCTCATATGAAAGTCCTGACATCCCAATAATCAGCCTGGTGAACCTTCTCTGTACCCCCTCTATGGCAAGAATGTCTTTTCTCAGATTTGGAGACCAAAACTGTACGCAATACTCCAGGTGTGGTCTACCCAAAACCCTGTACAACTGCAGTAGAACCTCCCTTGCTCCTATACTCAAATCCTTTCGCTATGAATGCTAACATACCATTTGCTTTCTTCACTGCCTGCTGCACCTGCACTTTCAATGACTGGTGTACCATGACACCCAGGTCTCGTTGCATCTCCCCTTTTCCAAATCGGCCACCATTAAGATAATAGTCTACCCTCCTGTTTTTGCCACCAAAGTGGATAACCTCACATTTATCCACATTATACTGCATCTGCCATGCATTTGCCCACTCACCCAGCCTATCCAAGTCACCTTGCAGCCTCCTAACATCCTCCTCACACCTAACGCTACCCCCCAGCTTAGTGTAATCCGCAAACTTGGAGATGTTGCATTCAATTCCCTCATCCAAATCATTAATATATATTTTAAATAGCTGGGGTCCCAGCACTGAGCCTTGCGCTACCCCACTAGTCACTGCCTGCCATTCTGAAAAGGACCCGTTTACTCCTACCCTTTGCTTCCTGTCTGCCAGCCAGTTCTCTTCCACATCAATACTGAACCCCCAATACCATGTGCTTTAAGTTTGTATACTAATCTCTTATGTGGGACCTTGTCGAAAGCCTTCATAAATCTGTCAATCTCCGCCTTAAAAATACATAATGACTTGCGAGCCTGCACACTTGCCTTAAGGATGCAAAATGCTGGAGAAACTCAGGAGTTTAGGCAGCACCTCTGGAGACAATGGAAAGGTAACTTTTCGGGTTGAGGCTCTTCGTCAGATTGATTTATCAGTCTGAAGAAGAGTCTCAACCCGAAACGTTACCTATCCATGTTCTCAACAGATGCTGCCTGACCTGCTGAGTCACTCCAGCACTTTGTGTCCTTTTGTGTAATAACCAGCATCTGCAGTTTATTGTTTCCACACTTGCCTTCTCTAACTTTGTAAGTCCAGGGGAGCTGATTTCCTGGTCCCAACGGGAAATGCCCGATTTCCAGGCATTGCCCTTGGAATCCCCAGCAGCCTTTGTCATCAAACTGCATATTAAAGGCTTTTGTTTTCAATAATTCTGACTTTGTTGAGAAGTTGGACAATTAACCATAATTTGAATATATAACATGTTGAAAACAAATGTTAGAAATAAAAATTGTGCAATTGAAGGCACATTAAAAATACAATAATAGAAAGTTAAAAGTGTAAAAAATAAGACAAGCACCTAGGGTTACACAAAAAGCTGGAGAAACTCAGCGGGTGCAGCAGCATCTAAGGAGCGAAGGAGATAGGCGACGTTTCGGGTCGAGACCCTTCTTCAGACCTGAAGGAGTCTGAAGAAGGGTCTCGACCCGAAACGTCACCTATCTCCTTCGCTCCTTAGATGCTGCTGCACCCGCTGAGTTTCTCCAGCTTTTTGTGTAACCCTCGATTCTCCAGCATCTGCAGTTCCTTCTTTAAGACAAGCACCTACTTGGACTTCTTCCATGGGGTCAGTGGCCACCTTTATATTAAATGTGATTGCTGTACAGATAGGTTCTCCCTGCTGGAAAGTTAGGAAAGACATTGGAACGTGTAACCAAACCCTGTACGTACATGTTCAAATGCTTCACGAATTCATAGTTTAAGGACGAAGCATGAGTGGTGTTAATGCATTGTGAGACAATGTCTTGAACTGATGATTCAATAAACAGAGAAAAAGGCATGTTGCATTGTACTTACTATATATATTTTGGATAAAATATATGCTAGGGAAAGTGCCACCAGACTTGCCAATAGCAGAAGATAAGGAGAGCAATTGCAAAGTATATCCAGATCCATAACAGACACTCACATAAGCCAATGTCTGGGCTTTTGTATGTTTAGGCTTAGGGTAGGTCAGCCATGATCCTATTGAATTGTAAGGCAAGCTTGAAAGGCCTAATGTTACAAAACTTACCTTGAGCAGTGCAGCAGTTCTGCCGCTCCCCGTGTGCGGGACTTTGGCGCCTTTCAGAGGGGGGCGGGCTTAAAGTGCCGTTTTTCCACAGGCAGGGTAAATCGATCAATGTCGAGCGATTTCGTTGCCGAAGAAAAATCACTCCGACATTTCATGAATGAAGGTATTTTTAAATTACTCTAAATTATTTATTAACTAGAGTAATTTAAAAATCACCTTCAAAAGCCGTGAGCGCCGACAACCGGAAGGATTTTGCGTAGTGGAGAAAAAAAGGTAAATAGTTTATTTTTATATTAAAAGTTGGTTTTTATGGAGGCTTTAATAATATTTTCATGTTGCGAAATGGGGTCCAAAAAAAAAGTATGAACCGGCTGTATTTTTTATACCGACTTCACCGCTAACCGCAACGTTCCAATCCACCGCATTCCACTAAAACCCACTCGCTAGTTGATTTAAATGGTCATCAATTTACAGGAATCAAACACTAAATTCCTTCCATTTGGCCCAGAAATTCATGAAAATGAGATTTAAAAATTATGTTATATTGTGGATTATTGTGTGAATGTTATTTGGACACTTAGGCAATTTAAAAAAAGTTAATCTTTTCTTAAGAAATGGATAGATGTTTAGATCTACTCATTGAATTTTGTAATTAGCTACAATTAGATAACTAACTAATTATATGCTTTAATTTCAGGTCATCCAAGTAAGATGGTTTCATATTAGTTTCAGAATGCTTCAATCTATAATAACTGAAAATGTCATTGAGTTCTCTTAATTTTTAAGAAAGTTATGGGCTTTTAACTGTTCCAGATCACAGCTTTTGAGTTAAGTCAATTGAAAGGCAATGGGGAACAAAATGCTAATTTCCGAGTATGAAAATGGCTATAACTTTCTTAATACTGCAGATATGAAAGTGAATTAGGTGTCAAATTAAACTTCTTTTTATGCTTTATCTGATGGGATAAATTGCAGACTTGATTTTTTAAATCTGAAAATTTTGTAACATTGCTACCTAATGGCCTACTGTTGTTCCATGTTCTTGTGTCTTGTGGTGAATCTATGGAATTCATTGTCACAGAGGGCTGTGGAGGTCAAGTCAATAGATACATTTTTGACTAGTTTGGATGTCAGATGTTATGGGGAAAAGGCAGGAGAATGGGATTAGGAGGGAGAGATAGATCATCCATAATAATGAAGCAGACGATGGGCCGAATGGCCTACTTCTGGTCCTATCACATAAACGTATGAACCTGTGCTGAGGTGGGACTTATCAGTGGGATGTGATTGTTTATGGTAGTTAAGAATACAATGTGACAAGGATCCAGTTCTTACCTGATGCAGCCTCTCACAGCTATCAGATAGTTTTTATCTGTTTTACATAACAATGATACATTATTCCTGCTTGTGACATTTAATTATTCTGGATATCGTCCATCTATTTTTATTTGTGATTGTAGTATATACTTCAATTGAAGAAGTTAGTTACATTATTGAGATGAGAAGTTGATCATTTTGTCCAGTTATTCTATGCTGGATACCACTTGTATTTGGGAATATGCAAAATATCAATTGGATATTTTAATCAGTGTCTTTTTTAAGCTATGTAAGTATACTGTGAGATTTTTCAACTTTCTTGTGGGTTGTGATAATCCACCTTTTTAAGATGATTATTTATTTTGTGATTATTATAATTTACATTTTCTTCACTAGGTCTGAAAATGCCATTCATACATTTTTCATTCCAATTATAAATCAGGCACTGTCTCTATAATAAGGCTGTCAGACGTTAGCTTACAGCCTTTTTTTATTCTCCCCCCTGTTATGCTGCGCTTTAAGATTTTTGAAAGAGCAACTACCTTATTATAACATGCATAATACTTGACTCCTACAGGCTATGTTTTAATGAGGTGGGATGTGCTATCAAAGTAACCAAATCACTTGTTATATTGTGACTCATCATGCCAAAAAAAGAAAAAGCAAATGTGGGGGGAAATCAAAAGAAATTTCCCCATATGTAATGTCAACATTATTTATTTAACTCCAACAGATTACCTGTGGCTGCTCACATTAATTCAGAGACTCTGCTGTTTTATAACCAGTAGAGTATTTTTCATTGAAAACCCCTTTTTATTGATTGCTGTGTTGGTGTTATGCATCTTTCAGATGGCAAGGTTTAATTGTAGATTGGCCCTGAGACCAATTAGAGGTCAATTCTTATTAGGTTCACCTTGAGCTCAATGAAAGAATGATTGTATTTGCTCTGATTAATAGCTGCGCGTAAGTCCTTTGCCCCTTCCCACTGTTAGAAGAGCCCTTCATTCTCATTCTTTGTGATCTGCATGCGGCAGAACACTTGAGTCTGTTCCTGGGTGCCTTCTAAATACAAGATTTAAAACTGGAGTCACAATTGACATCAAACATGAACAAGGGATGTGAAGCGAAAACAAAATCTGCTATTAGAAATGGTATAAAAGTCACAAAAATAGGGATAAAATGACACAAGTTACAGAATAAATTTCTAATAAAGCTGCCGAACAGAAATCAGGGCTTGATCACACAAGGAGGCACTCCATGGATTAGCAAACGCATGTGTGATCACTACACACAATGTTTTAAACAGAACATTCAAAGAAATATAAAAATCTCATCAAAGCAAGGAGAATTATTAATAAGAAATCTATGCAGGGATCTGCATCTGAAAAAAAATGGTTCCATTGGAAACGGGGACTTGATTATGCATGGATGCTTAGTACAGTTGGGAGCCATAAATGTTGGATGATATCCAAGACTTCCAAAAGTTATTAGGAACAGGTAAGATCTGAAATGAATAACAGAAGAGAAAGGTTTAAACTGGGAGTTAGGTTTTTATTATATTCCTAATGTTCGCTCATGGTTCAAAATTTCAGACAAATTTCAATAATGGCAATAACCAACCATGTGAAAGACAAAATATGAGAAAAGTAATGGGACCCCATCAATGTCAGGGTGCGATTATTAGATCAATAACAATCAGCAGCTCAGGAGATCCAAACTCCTTCGACGAACAGCATGTTGCAGAAATCGTCAACTTATACTCCAGGCCTTTTTAAGTGTAGGAGGCCTCCAATTCAAAGCATTTGCGATGTTTAGTTTGTTTAGCTAGTTTATCGTCATGTGTACCAAGTACAGTGGAAAGCTTTTTGTTGCATGCTATCCAGTAGGTGGAAAGAATATACTATACATAAAAGACATGATTACAATCAAGCCATCCACAATGTACAGATACAGTATATCAGCAATAATCACAATCAATGGCCGTGGTGGCTCGAAGGGCCGAATGACCTCCTCCTATACCTATTTTCTATGTCTATGTCTATGAATAACGTTTAGTGCAAGATAAAGTCTAGGAAAGTCCGATCAAAGATAGTCCGAGGGTATCCAATGAAGTAGATTATACGTCAGAACCACTCTCGAGTTGGTGATTGGGTGGTTCAGTTGCCTGATAACAGTTGTAAAGTAACTGTTCCTGACTGAAGGTGTGCACTTTCACACTTCTACATCTTTTGCCTGATGGGAGAGAGCTCACTGGGGTGTGACTCATCCTTGATTATGCTGCTTGGCATACTGAGTCAGCGTGAAGTATAAATGGAGCCGATTGGAAGGGAGGTTAGTTTGCGTAGTAGTCTGAGCTGTGACCACAATTCACTGCAGTTCCTTATGGTGTTGGATGGAGCTGTGATGCATCCCAATAAAATGCTTTTTACAACGCATCTGTATAAATTGGTGAGAGTTGTTGGGGTCATGCCGAACCTGCTAAACCTTCAAAGGAAGTAGAGGCGTTGGCATGCTTTCATGGCCATTGCTTCGATATGGTATAGTTCAGGACAAGTTGCTGGTGATATTTATTCCTCGGAACCTGAAGCTTTTAACCATCTCTGCTTCTGCGACGTCAACGTATACTGGGCAGGGACGTGTGGTCAGGGGAGGCAGGGGAGGCAGAGCCTCACCTGTCATACTCCCAATAAAAATAGCTGTTAAGAAAAGTAAAGAAAAATAATAATAAATATTAAGATTTTCCCACTGATCTGTTATAAATGTCATTTCTATATGAATCCAATCATTTTTTATAGTCAAAATCGCCAAGTTTGCACAGCTCCGCTGCAAATACAGGGGGAGAGGAGAGGTGAGGCAGCAGTGAGCTGAGCCTCCCCTCTGATTGCGCAACCCGTCAGAAACTGTATGGAGTACAGGAATAGTAAGATTGAACGAGAACTTAACAGTTCGAAGGTTGATCTTTATTTTATGAGGAGTCGAAGTGAGGGATTTCGTGAAGAGCCCGCCGGCGCGCATGCTCGACATACTTCAAAGTAGCGGCATGGAATCACAGAAACCAACAAAATAAATGACTTCGCATAGTAAGATTGAAGTGACTAAGATTACCAGATGAAGGTGATTGAGGGTTGGGCGAGGAGGGCACGAAATTCCTCACTTCGACTCCTCATAAAATAAAGATCAACCTTCGAACTGTTAAGTTCTCGTTCAATCTTACTATTTCATTTCGGAGTCACGTGAGTGACTTCGTGAAGACTTCAAAGCTTCTGTGATTACACGCCCTGGACCACGTCCATGCTGACACACCACTACCAGGGATGGATGGGAGGAACAAACTTGCTCAATAGTTCATACTGCAAAACAAGAGCATATTTATTAATAACAAATCAAAAACCCCTCATGCGGGGACATCTCCACGTTCTGAACCTGCATTCAGCACGGCTTCTGCGAACTGTAGAGGAGCAGCAACAGGCTTGTTATAAAAACGCTGGAACACAGCTTCATTAGCCCATCCTGCTGTGGCGAGAATTTGGTCCATGGGCACCTCCATGACCCTCGCCGCTGACGTCGATGCAGCCCTGGCGGAATGAGACTTGAACACATTAGTGTCGATACCTGACTTACCCAAGATGACTCGAAGCCACCTGGATATCGTCTGGACTGTCACTCGATGATGAGGTCTCTTATGAGTGACAAGCAGGTATCTCTCCATTCCTCTGATGCGTGCCGTCACCTTGACATAGTGGCGGATATGTGAGGCTAAACATAGCCTAGCATCTGCGGGGTATGCCGGGAACTTCAGCTGCAGCCCTGTGCACCCAGGTCTATGCTGCTTTAGTAGCTCGTCAATGAAAAAGACTACTTCTGTAGGGGTAGAAGTCATTCTGTCGACACAAAGTTTGTGTAGTGTCTGTACCCTCTGAGCTGAAGTCAGCGCTAGTAACATCACCAGCTTCATGGTGAGTTGGTCCAGTTGGAGCCCTTCCATGGCAGACCACGTCCTGAGCAGGGTTAATACGTCCCTGACATCCCAGGTGATATTATAGCGTGGTGTAGGCGGATTCATATTGAATATACCCCGCATGAGTCTGGACACTAGCCTGTTGGATCCTACCCCAATATTGAGGTAGAATGATAGCACACTTCTGGCGCTGTTGATGGCACTGTAACTTAAGTGTTCATCATGGTGCAACCCCGCGAGGAATTCCAGGCGTCGGTTATTGTCACGTCATCATACGTGATGCGAGAGCGGCTGCAGTAGGCTTCCCACTTCCTAATATGCGAGCGGTATCTTCGCCTTGTGGACTCTCGACACGACGCCCCAATGGTATCCATGGTCCGAGCCGAGAGGCCGTATTGGACTAACGGCCTGTTCAGAACCTGCAAGCCAACAAATTTAAATAGCCATGGCAGGGATGTGGCTCCCCTGAGACAGGGTGAGTAACCAATTGTGGGCAAGCCTTCAAAAGGACCCAAGGTTCGTTGAGCATGTCAAAGACCACCGGATACCAAGGCTGTGTGGGCCAGTCGGGTATAATAAGGATGCCCTTGGCAACATCTGCCTGAATCTTTCGCAATACCCGACTGATGAGGCAAAACGGGGGGAAGGCATAGAAAAACCAATTCCCCCAGTCCAGCGAGAATGCATCTAGCGCTATTGCCCCAGGATCTGGTTCCCATGAAACGTAGGTTGGTACCTGAAGGTTCAACCGTGACGCAAAAAGGTCAATGTCCGGTTTACCAAATTTGGCTGTGACTTTAGAAAAAATCTCAGGATGCAACATCCATTCAATATTGTCATTAAATTTGCGTGACCTGGTGTCCGCCACAGTATTAAGCTCACCTGGCAAATAGGTAGCTGAAATCCAAATGTCTCTTTGAACACACCAGAGCCAAATTGAGTTAGCCAATTTGTCACACGAAACTGACCTGGTACCACCCATATGGTTTAAGTATGCCACTGCTGTGGTGTTGTCTATTTGGAGACGGACATGTGCTCCAACAAGCTTGGAACAATACGCACGAAGTCCGTGGAATGCTGCCAGCAACTCCAAAGAGTTAATCCCTTGAGTCAACAACATCGTTGATTCAAGGGTGTCCCATCTGCCCCCACAACTAGAGCAATTATCCGTGGCTCCCCAGCCATTGGAGCTTGCATCAGTCTGCAAATATACCACCGGATTGCCTCCCTGATAGGCTTGAATGAGCTGTTAATGTGACACACCCACCATTGCAACTCATTTATCGCTTCGGGCGGCAGCTGCATGGACCGATCATAATGACCAGCGTTCTGTTTTAACGCAGCAATTTTAGCTCTTTGCAAATTCTGATAATGCAAAGGTCCATATCGCGCTGCCGGAAACAAAGCTACAAGCTTCCCAATTATTGTAGCTGAATGCCGAATCGATGGTATATTGGTGCGGATTAAATCTTGACACACCTGGGTAACCTCCTCAATCTTGTTAATTGGAATGGTAACCCTCATGCTCATAGAGTTCACCGTGAACCCTAGGTAATTAATCACCTGGGCAGGGCAGAACTTTGATTTCTCTGGATGGACAATAAACCCTAATTGTTGAAATATATTGACAGCAGCTGCAACACCCTGTTCAGCCAATTCCAGGGTGTGGCCCACAATTAAGATATCATCTAAGTAGGCCATAACTATATGGTGTCGTTGTCTCAAATAAGCCATAATTGGTTTCACTAATTTAGTGAACAATCTAGGGGCTGTGGTGAGCCCATTAGGCAAAGCCTTGTACTGCCAGAGTTGCCCCATCCAGATGAATTTCAAAAACCTTGTGTTGTATTTCTGGATGGATACTGAATAATGTGCGTCTTTCAAATCGATGCATGCCATAAAGCAACCATGAGAAATCAATGATTTGGCTGTTTCAAACGTATCCTTTTTAAAATTAGTATATGTTACAAAAGTATTCAAACGGGTTAGATCAATAATGACACGACAACCTCCATCCTTCTTAGGTCTGGTGAATATATTCGAAACAAATTCAACTGGCTCATGCACCGCTCTCTCAATCACTCCCTTCTGCTCAAGACTTAAAAGTTCCTTGTAGCCTGCTGCCTGTTCTGCAGCAGATAATTTAAACGTTCGAGCGGGCATGTGCTGGGATGGAGGAATGTCACCATTAATAAACTCAATTTTATGCCCCTGAATATTCTGCAACACATACTCGTCACCAGTAAAATTACCCCATGCACCCAAAAACAACCGAAGGCGACCACCAACATGTGAAGTTAAACAAAGAGAAAAGAGAGAACCAGACCCCCTCACCTCCGTGGTTACCGGCGGTCCTTGCACGGCGTGGGTGGACGTGGAGGTGCTGGGTTGGCTTGAGGGCACGGCGTCTTCGTTTTCCACCAGGGTCTCTGCCGACCCTGTCCTAAAAAAGACCCCTGGTGCTGGGTCTGATGTTGCTGTCGTTGTGGAGCTTGAGGGTGGGTCCTCGTCGAGGTACTAGCAGACCCTCGTGATCAAATGTATGGAGACTTTGAGCCTGACGGTGCGGGGGCACTCTGAGAGCGCATGATCCCCACCGTTTTGTCTTGTTCGTCAAGCTCTTTGACTCTCTTCGAGAGGTCCTCCCCAAAGAGCTGACGGGGCGGGGGCGGCGGCGGTGGTTTGCACAATCCTGCAAACTTCGGATTGAGCGCTGGGCGGATGCTGGTTTTGCGAAACCCGTTGATTTAGTGCTGGGTCGCGCACAGGAGGGCCAGAGCATCTTCCTGGTCCAAATTCAGTTCGTCCCCGTCCACCGACCGCGCAAAGGCGGTAATACCGGCCGTGAGGAGCTTCAGGATCCGCTGCAATTTTACCTCTTGTTGACGGATAGCCGCACTGATGTTGCCCCATATCGGCGTATTGACCACAGGCACGTTGAGGGAGTTGCAATTGGATGGAGCCTTGTGACGGCTCATTGCCTGAATGAGGACTTCTTCCTGTAGTTGCTGGTTGTTAAGAAAGTCCACAGTGGCTGCCAGCTTTGCGTTTGAAGGAAGTCCAGATGAATGTGGGGCCGCAAATTTGGTCGCCACATCCAGAAGATCCTCCGCTGGCACCTCCAACGGAGATGGTATGGGATCCACCAAAACCTCCTCCTCCTGCTGCTCCAGGCTGATGGTAGAAGCTGGTGACGACGCCCTGTGCCTGTTGCTGCCCTGCTGTTGTTGACTTTGAAGCAGGAGCTCCAGCAGCCGCTCCATACGGTCAATACGCCCTTCACCCTGAACACTCAGGTGGTCGGAGTCCTCCGGCTCTGAAAAGAAAACCGGGCTCCTATCATCGGCCCGCACCTCATCGAGGCCCTGCCGGTGCCGGTAGTTGTCGCTAACAGCCGCCGAGGCGAAACTGCGCGATTCCCGCGCGGGCGTGTTCAACCGCCTCCGTTTAGCGGGAGCTGAAGCCGCTGCCACTAAGGGCACGTGCGGCGTGGTGTCGGCACCAGCCGAAGCATGGCTGCCTGAAGCCCGCGCAGGCTTGCCGGCTGCCCACATCGTGGACCTTGCCGACGCATGGTCTCGCCCACCCATCCATGGGGGGCTCGGCGACCTTGACGAGACCGGACTTAACCGACCCGTCCCGGCGTCGAGAGTCGGGGTGTGCCGGCTGGACCTCACAGCCGCCCCGGGTCTCGCCCTGGAACCTGACCGCTCCTCCGTGTCAGGCAATGCCTTAGCCCTGGCAGGGTTAGGCTTCTGGGCTCCTGCCCTTCCCCTACTCGGAGGGCTGAGTGGAATGGGCCGTGCAGCCGCACGCACCCAGCTCGAGGTCGCCAGCGAGCCCGCTGACGACCTGACTGCCATGGCAGGGTCCCCCTGCTCTGGCGGCACACCACACTCCTCCTCGTCGAACTCCTCCGAGCTGTGGTGTGCTGGCGGATCCGGACCTGTAAACACAGGGCTTACCCACATCTCCGCCTGAGTCCCGGCCTGCGTTGCAGGTACTGCCGATGGTAAAGGCCCCGGAACTGTTGACCGGCGAACTCGTCCTGACGCCCTCCGGCCCTTGGAACTCCCATCCATGTCCTTGCTGCAAGACAAAACCAACAACAAGGAACATCAACTAAAGGTAGGATACTTACCTCCGTTGGCCCTTCTGAAGGGCTGGCGAGGATCGCGCTCCACCGCCAGCCGTCGCAGCAACGCGGTACGACGATATGTCGAGCATGCGCGCCGGCGGGCTCTTCACGAAGTCACTCACGTGACTCCGAAATGAAATAAGCATGTGCCTGTTACTATCTCCCTGTATGTCACCAATGTAATGTGTGTAAACCCCTTCATTACATGTCCTCACTTTCCATAGTCCAGGTAACTTATTTCACATATAAATATATTAAATTTAGGCTTGCAGGTCTGTTCATAAAACTGCAATGAAAAAGCACCAGGGGAGGCAGCTATCACATCTGCCTCACTGAGGGGGCGCGTGTTGAGCCCAGTGGAGGGAGAGCGAGCGTCATTTGCATAGGCTCACGTAGGCTTCAGCAGCGGCGGCGCAGCACTGGGTTCCACTGCGGGAGGCGCTGACTGGTAGGTTGATTCGTTGATTTGTAATGGCCGATTTGGAGACTCTGGGCCGCGGAGAGCTCTCAATTGGGCCCCGCGCTGGAGTAATCTACTCTCGGCTTAGGACCCCGGCATCCACTCCCGCCGCCGGCCCTCTCCCTCCCTTCTCTCCTTCCCTTCCCTCCCTCCATCCCATCCCTTCTTCCCTCCCTTCTCTCCTTCCCTCCCTCCTTCCTCTCTCTCCCTTTTCCCTTCTCTCCTTCCCTCCATTCTTTCTCTCCATCCCTCCCTCCCTTCTTTCTCTACTTCCCTCCCTTCTCTCCTTCCCTCCCTTCTCTCCTTCCCTCCAGACACATCACGCACAGACAACTAACACACACACAACTAACACACACACACAACTAAGTTAGGATGGGGTAGAAGCCAGTGCCTCCCCAGCCATTGACCTCACCGCCCATCACTGATACTGGGGTATGTGTACCGCCTTGCTTCCTAATGTCAATCGCAATCTCCTTTGTCTTGCTGACATTGCTGATAGTGATATATGTCACTAAGAAGGTACAAGTCTATGGGATTGATTTTCAGTGATGGTTTGGATGGGATGGAGACTTGGATACGGACTGCACAGATGAGGAAACTGGAAATGATTCCGTGATTCATCATTAAAAGAGTGCATGGAAAATTAAGAGAAGTTTCCAGATTTACATCAATGGCAGCAAGGTTTGCCACGGGCTTCATAAGCTCAGAAAATTGCTCTGTATGAATAACTTCATGTGAGACAGATCTTTTATATCTTTATTTCCGTTACTTGGATCCATCGTGTCTACTTTCAAGCTCTGCATTTTCTGAGAAACAAAGACAAGGATAGAATCAATGGTTCTGTGTCAGAAATATCGGGGGTGCTTGGATTTCTCTTTTTCTGCTTTATGCTATTTGGAAATGTTTTCTTGGATTGCAAACTTGATGCCTGGAAATTAACGAAAAAAATCTCTCTCCACCTATTACCTGCCACACTTTGTCCTGCCTCTCCCCTTTGCCAACTTTCTTCTCCTCCCCAACAGTCTATCTGACGAAGGGTCTCAACCCAAAATGTCACTTATCCGTATTATCTAGAGATACTGCCTGACCTGCTGAGTTGCTCCAGCACTTTGTGTCCAATTATTTGACATTGTTGACTTCACTTGCTCTTTGCTGCTACATTTCTTCCACAACCTTCTTCTGACTTTTTAGGCAGCCCCTTGGGCATCAAGGAAGACATCAGTGTTGTGGGTTCTGAGGTGACTGGTGAGACAGCTGATGTGATCTCAGGATTCCTCCAAACAGGGCAAGGGGTGCCTGCCAGGGCTAGCGGGTGTGCACTTTGAGATGCTTTGCGGCTAATATATGGCTTTGTATGTTCTAGTTGCATGGATTAGAGGTTCTCAATACTCTCCTTATGAATAAGGGGTAGGCCTTTTGGGACTGAGATGAGGAAAAACTTTTTCATATTGAATGGTGGTGCTGGCTCGAAGGGCCAAATGGCCTACTCCTGCACCTATTTTCTATGTTTCTATGTTTCTATGTTTCCTAGATGTTCCTTCTCACTCTGAGCAGACAAGATGAAGGAACGACAATATGTTTCAAAATCAGGATGGTGTGTGACTTGGAGTGTGGCAACGTCCTGGTGCTCGTGTTCCCATGCTTTTGCTCCCCTTTTCCTTTTAGCTGTTAGTGATTGTGGATTTGGAAGATATCATCTAGGTTGGAGGTCAGTGCAGCCTGCAACTCACCAATGAGGAGTGTCAGTGTGGGGTGAGCAAACAGCTATGCATGGGGTGCCCATCAAGCTCGCTGCTATGTCCTCTAGGGTGTCGAGCATTTTGAGTGCGGTGAAGCTGCACTCACCTAGGAAAGTGGAGAGCGTCCCATCACACTTTATACTTGCACCCTGGATAGGCTTTGGGGAGTTAACAGATGAATTAACCACAGGATTCCTAGCCTCTATCTTACTCTTTGGAGCCACTATGTGAACACGACTACGACAGTTCAGTTTCTGATCAATGATAACAGCGTGGCATTCAGTGGTGGTAATGCCACTGAGTGCGAGGTGGTAATGGGTGAATTGTTGCTTGTTAAATATCATCATTCCCCGGCACTTGTGTGAATGTTGTTTGCAACCTAGCAGCACAGGCTGGACATAGGGGTTGATCAGGATCTTGTTCAGGTCTTGCTGCAGGAATAGTAAGATTGAACGAGAACTTACCAGTTCGAAGGTTGATCGTTATTTCATGAGGAGTCGCGGTGAGGGATTTCGTGAAGAGCCCGCCGGCACGCATGCTCGACATTCTTCAAAGTAGCGGTGTGGAATCACAGAAACCAATAACAGAAATGACTTAGCATAGTAAGATGAAAGAGACTCAAATTACCAGGTGAAGGCGATTGAGGGTTGGGCGTGGAGGGCACGAAATCCCTCACCGCGACTCCTCATGAAATAACGATCAACCTTCGAACTGGTAAGTTCTCGTTCAATCTTACTATTTCATTTCGGAGTCACGTGAGTGACTTCGTGAAGACTTCAAAGCTTCTGTGATTACACGCCCTGGACCACGTCCATGCTGACACACCACTAACAGGGATGGATGGGAGGAACAAACTTGCTCAAATAGTTCATACTGCAAAACAAGAGCATATTTATTAACAACAAATCAAAAAACCCTCATGCGGGGACACCTCCACGTTCTTGACCTGCATTCAGCACGGCTTCCGCGAACTGTAGAGGAGCAGCAACAGGCTTGTTATAAAATCGCTGAAACACAGCTTCATTAGCCCATCCTGCTGTGGCGAGAATATGGTCCATGGGCACCTCCATGACCCTCGCCGCCGACGTCGATGCAGCCCTGGTGGAATGAGACTTGAACACATTAGTGTCGATACCTGACTTACCCAAGACGACCCGGAGCCACCTGGATATCGTCTGGACTGTCACTCGATGATGAGGTCTCTTATGAGTGACAAGCAGTTATCTCTCCATTCCTCTGATGCATGCCGTCACCTTGACATAGTGACGGATATGTGAGGCTAAACACAGCCTAGCATCTGCGGGGTATGCCGGGAACTTCAGCTGCAGCCCTGTGCACCCAGGTCTATGCTGCTTTAGTAGCTCATCAACGAAGAAGACTACTTCTGTAGGGGTAGACATCATTCTGTCGACACGTAGTTTATGCAGTGTCTGTACCCTCTGTGCTGAAGTCAGCGCTAGTAACATCACCAGCTTCATGGTGAGTTTGTCCAGCTGGAGCCCTTCTATGGGGGACCACGTCCTGAGCAGGGTTAAAACGTCCCTGACATCCCAGGTGATATTGTAGCGTGGTGTAGGCGGATTCATATTGCATATACCCCGCATGAGTCTGGACACTAGCCTGTTGGATCCCACCTCAATCTTGAGGTAGAATGACAGCGCGCTCTTGGCGCTGTTGATGGCACTGTAACTTAAGTGTTCATCATGGTGCAACCCGGCGAGGAATTCCAGGACGTCGGTTATAGTCACGGCATCGTACGTGATGCGAGAGTGGCTGCAGTAGGCTTCCCACTTCTTGATATGTGAGCGGTATCTTCGCCTTGTTGACTCTCGACACGACGCCGCAATGGTATCCATGGTCCGAGTTGAGAGGCCGTATTGGGCTAACGGCCTGTTCAAAACCTGCAAGCCAACAAATTTAAATAGCCATGGCAGGGATGTGGCTCCCCTGAGACAGGGTGAGTAATCAATTCTGGGCAACCCTTCAAAAGGACCAAAGGCTCACTGAGCATGTCAAAGACCACCGGATACCACGGCTGTGTAGGCCAGTCGGGTATAATAAGGATGTCCTTGGCTGCATCCATCTGAATCTTTCGTAATACCCGACTGATGAGGCAAAACGGGGGGAATGCATAGAAAAACCAAATCCCCCAGTCCAGCGAGAATGCATCTAGCGCCATAGCCCCAGGATCTGGTTCCCACGAGACGTATGTTGGTACCTGATGGTTCAACCGTGACGCAAAAAGGTCAATATCCGGTTTCCCAAATTTGGCTGTGACTTTGGCAAAAATTTCAGGATGCAACATCCATTCAATATTGTCATTAAACTTGCGTGACCTGGTGTCCGCCACAGTATTAAGTTCACCTGGCAAATAGGTAGCTGAAATCCAAATGTCTCTTTGAACACACCAGAGCCAAATTGAGTTAGCCAATTTATCACACGGAACTGACCTGGTACCGCCCATATGGTTTAAATATGCCACCGCTGTGGTGTTGTCTATTTGGAGACGGACATGTGCCCCAAAACCTTGGAACAATAAGCACGAAGTCCGTGGAATGCTGCAAGGAGCTCCAAATAGTTGATCCCTTGTGACAACAACATAGTAGCCTCAAGGGTATCCCATCTGCCCCCGCAACTAGAGTAATGATCCGTAGCTCCCCAGCCATAAGAGCTCGCATCAGTTTGCAAGTATACCACCGTATACCACCAGCCTCAATAATAGGCTTAAACAAGTTACTAATGTGGCGCACCCACCATCGTAACTCATCCGTCACTTCAGGCGGCAGCTGCATTGGTCGATCATAATGACCAGCGTGCTGTCTTACCGCAGCGATCTTGGCCCTTTGCAAATTCTGATAATGCAAAGGCCCATATCGGGCTGCCGGAAACAAAGCTACAAGTTTGCCAATTACTGTAGCTGTATGACGAATCGATGGTATACCAGCGGTGATTAAACCTTGACACACCTGGGTGACCTCCTCAACCTTATTAGGTGGTATGGTGACCCTCATGCGAATAGAGTCCACCGTAAACCCCAGATAATGAATTACCTGGGAGGGGCAGAACTTTGATTTGGCCGGATGGACAATGAACCCCAGCTGCTGAAATAAATTGACTGCAGCTGCAACACCCTGTTGAGCCAATTCCAGAGTATGGCCCACAATTAAGATATCATCTAAATAGGCCATTACTATATGATGTCGTTGTCGTAAATAGGCCATAATTGGCTTCACCAATTTAGTGAATAATCGAGGGGCTGTGGTAAGCCCATTGGGCAAAGCCCTATATTGCCAGAGTTGACCCATCCAGATAAATTTCAGAAACCTCCTATAATATTTTTGAATGGATACAGTATAGTACGCATCTTGTAAATCAATGCATGCCATAAAGCAACCATGTGAAATCAATGATTTGGCTGTTTCAAAAGTGTCCATTTTGAAATGAGTATATGTTACAAAAGTATTTAAACTAGTCAGGTCAATGATGACTCGACAGCCTCCATCCTTCTTTGGTCGAGTGAATATATTGGAAACTAATTCCACGGGCTCATGAACCGTTTTCTCTATCACTCCCTTCTGTTCTAGCCTCAAAATTTCCTTATAGCCTGCTGCCTGTTCTGCAGCAGACAATTTAAATGTTCGACCAGGCCTGTGCTGGGATGGAGGAATGTCCCCATTAAGAAACTCAATGCTGTGACCCTGAACATTTCGTAACACATACTCATCACCAGTAATATCACCCCATGCACCCAAAAAGAACCGAAGGCGCCCACCAACATGTGAGGTTAGACAAAGAGAAAAGAGAGAACCAGACCGCCTCACCTCCGTGGTTACCGGCGGTCCTTGACACGTGTGGGTGGATGTGGAGGTGTGGGTTGGCTTGAGGGCGCGGCGTCCTCATCTTCCACCAGGGTTTCTGCCGACCTTGTCCTAAAAAAGCCCCCTGGTGCTGGGGCGGTTGGTAACGGGGTGGAGCTGGAGGGTAGGTCCTCGTAGAGGTGCTGGCAGACCCTCGTGGTCAAACAAGCGGAGCTTTCGAGCCAGACGGCGTGGGGGCACCGTGAGGGCGCATGAGTCCCACCGTTTTGGCTTGTTCGTCAAGCTCTTTGACCCTTTTAGAGAGATCCTCGCCAAAGAGCTGACGGGGCAGCGGCGGCGGCGGTGGTTTGCACAACCCTGCAAACTTAGGGTTGAGCGCCGGGCGGATGCTGCTTTTGCGGAACCCATTGATTTCATGTTGAGTTGCGCAAAATAGAGCCAGAGCATCCTCCTGGTCCAAATTTAAGTCATCCCCATCAACCGACCGCACAAAGGCGGTAATACCGGCCGTGAGGAGCTTCAGGATCCACTGAATTTTCAGCTCCTGTTGACGGATAGCCGCACTGATGTTGCCCCATATCGGCGTATTGACCACAGGCACATTGAGGGAGTTGCAGTTGGATGGAGCCTTGTGACGGCTCATGGCCTGAATGAGAACCTTCTCCTGGAGCTGATGGTTGTTGAGGAAGTCCACTGTGGCTGCCAATTTCGAGTTGAGGGGAAGCCCAGACGAGTGTGGGGCCGCGAACTTAGTCGCCACATCGAGAAGGCCCTCCGCTGGTAAATCGGACGGAGGTGGGATGGGATCGACCAAAACCTCCTCTTCCTGCTGCTCCAGGCTGATGGTGGAAGTTGGTGAAACAGCCCTGTGCCTGTTGCTGCTGGACGCTTGCTGCTGTTGACCGTGAAGCAGGAGCTCCTGCAGCCGCTCCATCCGCTCAATACGCCCTTCACCCTGAACACTCAGGTGGTCGGAGTCCTCCGGCTCTGAAAAATGGCCGGGGCCCCTATCATCGGCCCGCACCTCATCGAGGCCCACCCGGTGCCGGTAGTCGTCGCTAGCAGCCGCCGAAGCGAAACTGCGCAATTCCTGCGCGGGCGTGTTCAACCGCCTCCGTTTAGCGGGAGCGGACGCCGCTGCCACTAAGGACACTTGCGGCGTGATGTCGGCACCAGCCGCAGCCTGGATACCCGATGCCCGCGCAGGCTTGCCGGCAGCCCACGTCGTGGACCTCGCCGACGCATGGTCTCGCCCACCCATCCATGGGGGGCTCGGCGACCGCGACGAGACCCGACCCAACCGACCCGTCCCGGCGTCGAGAGTTGGGGGGCGTCGACTGGACCTCACAGCCGCCCCGGGTCCCGCCCTGGAACCTGACCGCTCCTCGGCGGCAGGTAAAGCCTTAGCCCCAACAGGGTTAGGCTTCCGGGCTCCTGCCCTTCCCCTCCTCGGAGGGCTGGGTGAAAAGGGCCGTGCAGCCGCACGCACCCTTCTGCTCGAGGCCGCCAGCAAGCCTGCTGATGACCTGACTGCCATGGCAGGATCCTCCTGCTCTGGCGGCACACCACACTCCTCCTCGTCGAACTCCTCCGAGCTGTGGTGTGCTGGCGGATCCGGACCTGTAAACACAGGGCTCACCGACATTTCCGCCCCTGTCCCGGCCTGCGCTGCAGGTACCGCCGATATCACTGGCTCCGGGACTGTTGACCGGTGACCTCGTCCAGACGTTCTCCGGCCTTTAACGCTCCCATCCATGTCCTTGCTGTGAAAACAAAACACAACAAGAACCACCAACTTAAGGTAGGATACTTACCTCAGTGGTTCCCTTATGAAGGGCTGGCGAGGAGCGCGCTCCACCGCCAGCCGTCGCAGCAACGCGATACGACGATATGTCGAGCATGCGCGCCGGCGGGCTCTTCACGAAGTCACTCACGTGACTCCGAAATGAAATAGGAAGTAAGGCAGAATCTCTCATTTGAAAACCGCTCCTCTAGGGTCCGGTGCATTAAAATTGACTTCCAAGTTTAATATTAATCAGTTTGAAGGGGCAGGTTGACCAATTCCATAGAAAGGTGGGATTTTTCAGTTTTATTAATACCAATCATGACATTGAATGTGCTCAATCATTTCATGAATTGAAAGCATTTTTACTCCACCTATCAGTGCACACTTGTTTTACTAGAAAACCGTTCTTTCACGTCAATCCTGTGACACATTTCCTGTACTTCAATAAGTTGGGAAATGTTGGCATGTCTCAGAATATAGTATTAAGACCAGAATAGTTTCTTGTGAAGGATAAATGCTCTTGACTTCAATGAACCAATGTCACCATTGCACATCACTAGTGCAATATTCATTAGTTCAATTTTTGTTTTTTATATGGATTAAAAGATGGTAAAAGGAAAATGTTTATAAGTTTGGTTGGGACACTTCCATAAGATTCTGGAATTGTGTTGAACTGTTTATGTATTTATAATCCATAAAGGTGCTGAGAAGGACCAGATGACTTACAGGCAATGAATCGAGGGTATGAAGGCAGTCACATGAAGAGGTGACAGCAGTGTCAATAGCAGCAACAGGTAAAGGTCTGTGAAAGAAAACCTCACCATTTCAGCAGATAACTGCGAGTGTTCAGGGTAAGGCTCATCCTTGATTATGCTGGTGGCCTTGCTGAGGCAGTGTGGAGTGTAGATGGAGTCAATGGAAGGGACGTTGGTTTGTGTGATGGTCTGGGCTGTGACCACAATTCACTGCAATTCCTTTGCGTCTTGTATGGAGCTGTTCCCAAACAAAGCTGTGATGCATCCCGATAAAATGCTTGTTACGACGCATCTGTATAAATTGGTGAGAGTTGTTGGGGACATGCCGAATTTGCTAAGCCTTCTAACAAAGTAGAGGCATTGGTATGTTTTCTTGGCCATTGCTTCGATATGTATGGTCCAGGACAAGTTGCTGGTGATATTTACTCCTAGGAACTTGAATAACGTATACTGAGGTACGTGTACTGCCTTGCTTTCTAAAGTCAATCACTATCTCCTAAGTCCTGCTGACATTGCTGATAGTGATATATGTCACTAAGAAGGCACAAGTCTATGGGATTCATTTTCAGGGATGGCTTGGATGGGATGGAGACTTGTATATGGACTGCACAGATGTGAAAACTGGAAATAATTCCATGATTCATCATTAAGAGTCAATAGAAGCAAGAGGTAAAGTTCTGTGAAAGAAATCGTTACCATTTCAGCAGATAACGTGTATATTATTCTAGCCAGGCCAAAGTCCTTTCCCTTCGAAGAAACTTTCACCCGATACTATTTAAAAGCAGAGATTACAAATAAGTGGAGTACAGAGTTCTTGTACAAAATGCTGGAGTAACTCATCAGGACAGGCAGCATGTCTGGAGAGAAAGAATGGGTGACGTTTCGGATCGAGACCCTTCTTCAGACTAGAGTCAGAGGAAAGGGAAAAGAGAGTTGTAGACGGTGATATAGAGAGATAAAGAACAATGAATAAAAGATCTGCAAAAAGTAATGATGATAAAGGAGACAGAAGGATGTTGACCCGAAACATGACCTATTCCTTCTTTCCAGAGATGCTGCCTGTCCTGCTGAGTTACTCCAGCATTTGTGTCTATCTTCAGTTTAAACTATCTTCGGTGAGGCTTCCTTCCTTTATGTCTCCTGCCTCTATACGTACAGAATAGTGAACGGCTTGGATAGAGTGGATGTGGAGAAGATATTTCCACTAGTGGGAGAGTCTCGGTCTTGAGGTCAGCCTCAGAATTAAAGGACGTTCTTTTAGGAAGGAGATGAGGAGGAATTTCTTTAGTCAGAGGGTGGTGAATCTGTGGAATTCTTTGCCACAGGAAGTCGTGGAGGCCAAGTCAGCGGATATTTTTAAGGCAGAGATAGATAGATTCTTGATTAGTGCGGGTGTCAGGGACTATGGGGAGAAGGCAGGAGGGGGCAGCCATGATTGAATGGTGGAGTAGACTTGATGGGCCGAATGGTCTAATTCTACTCCCATCACATGATCTGAAAAAGGGTCTCGACCTGAAACGTCACCCATTCCTTCTATCCAGAGATGCTGCCAGTCTTGCTGAGTTACTGCAGCTTTTTGTGTTATCTTCAGTTGAAACCTGTGTCTACAGTTCTTTCCTACACACTTATGATCTTATGATCTATGATACTGTTCCACCCTTGCACCATCCTGAGTGAAAGCTGCTGCATGAGCTTTCCTATAGGAGCAGGAGTCTGGAACCTACAATCTGCTGTGATTTTTTTTTACTCCATCACCATGTGATTATCTGAAAAATACTTGGAGAAGGCAGGCAGCAAGTCTGTGGAACTGCAATGAAATAGAATTACTCAACTAGGGAGCAACCTAATGAGCAATGGAAAACTGATAGAATAGTGAAGAGAAATTAATTACAAAAATCCATTGTGTAGAGTTGATGAGATGTCATAAACCAGCAGCTGATGTGGTGGGAATTTTGAAAGTAATTTCACAGTTAGGGAACCAGATGAAAAATGGTAGAGTCGCACAATTCAGAAGAGACGGATTAACCTGATTAACAATGACAAAATGATGGAGACAAATGGAGTTCTCCTTTAAGATTCCTGTGTGAAATAAGTTCAAAGTCATTTCAATTGAGTTTCCAGTTTCCAAAACTGTCCATCACTCAAATATAACTGATCAAGCTCACACAGAGAGGCCATTAAAGAACACATCACGTGGAACAAGGAAATACTGCGCTTTTCAATCTGATTGGGGGAGGGGATTATTCATCTCTGGCTAAGGCTGCACAATGACGTTTCATCACTTCGAAGGAGTAAAACACTGTGCAAATGATTTATTCTTCAGCTTTGGGATAAATAGAGCAAAACAATACAACATTAAAGCTGACATAACATACTAGAGATGTCCAGCATTGAGAGGAGTGTAGGAAGGAACGCATCTGTATAAATGCAGATGCTGATTTAAACTGAAGATTGACAAAAAAAGTTGTTGTAACTCAGCGGGACAGGCAGCATCTCTGGATAGAAGGAATGGGTGACGTTTTGGATCAAGACCCTTCTATCCAGAGATGCTTCCTGTCCCGCTGAGTTACCCCACATTTTGTGTCCGGCATTGAGAGGTTGAACAGAAATGCTAAAACGTGCCCATATGTAGCGCGGCTGTGCAAAGAAAGTGCTGTAATTCGCACTATTTTGTTTCGTCTGTAAACCTTAGCTCATTTGAGTGCAGAAAGTGAAGAGTTAAAATCCTTTGGCAAATTTGCAGTGGACCTACAGCACACAATATCAGACTGCATGGCTGTTATGCTGAATGAGTTGTGCATTCGTCATTTCTATCCTCAGTGCCCATAAGTACAGTATAAGGAGGCAGCACTCTGCCTCAGGCTATTAAAGAAAACTAATAATCTGCTAGCAGTGGGCGGCACACTACATGAACCACCATCCATCCCATAATTGCATGTTCTGCTCGACTTTGGGCACATGTGGCTGCCACATAATTTTTCAAGATTTATTTTTCTATTCTTACCAAGAATAAGATATTTGGACAACTTGTCATCATCAGTACGAATTTAATCAAGGCCTGCCTCTATTTCTCTTGCTCTGGGTCTGTGTGTCTTTTGTGTGTTAGGCTCACCTGGTAGCATTTATCTGCTTAATATTAAACAACCCACGATCCCTTACTGTTCGGTTGCCTCAGATTATTTAAAAATGTAATGAAATCAAAGCCATACCTCACATTACAGGAACAAATAGAATGCTTTCAATAAGTTGTTATCAGGAATTTGGAAAAAGAAGTGTGCTTTTGGGGAATATGTTGCTCACCAGAGAGGCAATGTTCCTTCAAGCTAAAGAACATTGGCATAGAATGGGAAAATGCCCCACTTGGCATGACTGAAATGAAGAAACCTTTTTGTAAAGTACCTCCCCAAAATCCACAAACAGGACTACTCTGGCAGACCCAGTGTTTCTCCCTTCATAAGGGATAGAAGTAGAATTAGGCCATTCGGCCCTTGACTTGAAGGACCATTCGGCCCTTGACGCTGCCATTCAATCATGGCTGATCTATCTCTCCCTCCTAACTCCATTCTCCTGCCTTCTCCTCATAACCTCTGACACCTGTACTAATCAGGAATCTATCTCTGCCTTAAATAATCTCATCGCCAAATACATTGATTCTATCCGATTCCCCCCACGTCCAGTCCCTTCTGACCTACATCCGCGACACCTCACCTTCAACTCTTCCATAACTTTCAATTTCTAGGTCCCCAATGCCTCATCTCCATCATGGACATCCAGTTCCTTTACACCTCCAACCCCCACCAGGAGGGTCTCAAGAACATCTGATTCTTCCTTGAACAGTCAGTTTCCCTCTAATAACACTCTCTGTCTTCATCATAGGAGAGACTGTCAACTGACGTCTGCTATAAACCTACCGACTCCCACAATTATTTGACCTACACTTCCCCCCACTCTGCCTCTTGCAAATACACTATGTCCTCTGGAGGGTGGCAAATGTTGTGCCTCTATTTGTTGGAAGAAAGTTACTGGACTTGATTCTGAGGGATAAGATACACCTTCATTTCAAAAGACAGGGGGTTGATTAGCGATAGTCAGCATGATTTTATGCATTTGATATTGTTTTTTGAAGAAGTAACCAAGAAGGACCATAGATAGCATCTATATGGATTTCAGCAAGGCCTTTGATAAAGATTTGCATGTTGGGCTGCTCGGGAAGGTCAGATCGCATGGGCTCCAGGGAGAGCTAGCTAGCTGGAGATAGCTTGGCTTCAAGGTATGAAGCAGATGGGTGGTGGTGGTGGAAGGTTGTTTTTCGGAATGGAGGCCTGCGACTAGTGACTAGTGGTGTGCCTCAGGGGACTTTGCTCTTTGTGCTTTATATCAATGATTTGGATGAGAATGTACAAGGCTTGATGAGTAAGTTTGCAGATGATTAAAAATAGTTGACAGTGATATTGTTGACAGTGAAGAAGATTATCAGGAATTATAGTAGGATCTTGTTCAGCTGGGCAAGTGGGTTTAGAAATGGCAAATGGACTTTAATTCAAACCAGGGCCATAACTTGGAGGTGGCACAGTGGCGCAGCGGTAGAGTTGCTGCCTTACGGCACCATTGACCCGGGTTCAATCCTGACTTTGGGTGTTGTCTGTACGGAGTTTGCATGTTCTCCCTGTGACTGGGTAATCCAGTTTTCTTCCACATCCCCAAAACATGTGGGCTTATAGGTTAATTGGCTTCTGTAAAATGTCATTAGGTTGTAGCATAGAACTAGTGTACAGGTGATCAATGGTCGGCACAAACACAGTGGGCTGAAGGGTCTGTTTCCATGCTGTGTTTCTAAATTAAACTAAATTAAACTAAACTAAACTAAATTAAACTAACTTCACAGAGAAATGTAAGGTGCTGGGGAATGTTTTAAAGCAGAGGGATCAAGGATCACAGGTATATATTTCCTCAAAAATGGCATCAGAGCTAGAAAGGGTGGTAGAGGCTTTTGGCACATTGACCTTCAACAGTCAGGGAATTGAGCACAGATGTTAAGATATGTTACAATTGTACAAGGTGTTGATGAGAACGCACTTGGATTATTGCATTCAGTCTTGGCCAACCTGGTAGAAAGATGCCTTTAAGCTTGAAAGGGTACAGAAACGATTTACAAGGATGTTGCCTGGACTCGAGGATCTTGGCTAAACAGAGAAGTTTGGTAGAATAGGACTTTATTTCTTAAAATGCAAGAGGCTGTAAGAATGATCTCGTAGAAGTGCTTAAAATCATGTGGATAAATAGTGTGAATGCGTCCAGAGTAAGGAATCAAGAACAAGAGAAAATAGATTTAAGGTGAGAGGGCAAAGATTTAATGGGAACCTGATGGAAAACGTTTTCACATGGAGGATGCTGGGTATATGGAACGAGCTGCTGGAGGACGTTGTTGAGGCAGGTGCAATGACAATATTTAAAAGACATTTGGACAGGTACACTGACAGGAAAGGTTGAGAGGAATACAGATCAAATGCGGGCAAATGGGACTAGCATAAATTGTGCTTCTTGGTTGGCTTGGACAAGTTGGGCTGTGGGGCCTGTTTCCGTGTTGTACAACTCAATGACAATAACTCTGAGGAAATACATTTGGTTTCTGTTTAGTGAACTTAGCCACATTGTTTTGTGTTAAATTTTACCACCAACCTTTCCTTGACTTTAAGGTTAATACTGCCATTTTGTGAAAACATTTGATCTTGTGCCGGTAAGTGTTTGGCTCTTTAAAAAAATAAATGGCAGAATCAAACTAATCTCATCATCTTTTTTTAAAGTTTAATATACTTGTTAGGATGGAAAGATCCCCACGCAACATGATGACATTATCAACATCTCCAGAAGTGAATGTCATGTAAATGCTGTCTCAATTCAATGGTGACACGAGGAACTGCAGATGCTGGAATCTTGAGCAGGAGGAACTGGAGGAACTCAGTGGGTTAGGCAACATTTGTGGAAGGAATGGACTGGCAACACTTTTGGTCGAGAAGAAAGGTCTACAATTCTTACAATGTCAGAATAAGAACTGGTGCCAAAAGATTGTTCAATATGCTGTATCTTGGGAATGGCATTTTACAAATTTCATCCTGTGTAATCTTGTTTTAATCAGTGTATTTCACGACTACTGGTTTGGTCATATTTGTTTTGAAGGTAATTCATTTTGACCTTCCCTGCAGGCATCCATGATTGTTTATAGCCTTAGTTTCTGCAGACCTTTTGAAGGAAATACATTTGTACATTTTATTTGAGTTGACTTTATTTTGATATTGTTTCATTCGGTATGGGCACATCAAATAATTGTATTAAAACTAATAAGCTTAGACATGGCAAAATGAAAAAGGTAAACAGCAAATCCTTCAAATCTGTTGCAAAACGGTTTAGGTTTAATTTTCTCATGTGTGTCACGGTACAGAGAAAAGCCCTGTTTTGCATGCTTTTCAAACAGATCAGGTAATGCTGTACATAAATACAATCAAATTAAACACAAATACAATGGATGGAGGAAAGGAGAAGATGCAGATTTCCAGAGACATGTGGTTATAGCCCAGTCCATCACAGAGATTAGTCTCCCCAAAATAAGGAGCGCAGGTACATAGTTCCTTGAAAGTGGCATCACAGGTAGATAGGGTGGTCAAGAAGGCTTTCGGCACATTGGCCCTCATCAGTCAGGTATTGACTATAGAAGTTGAGTGGTCATGTTACATTTGTATAAGACATTGGTGAGGCCACATTTAGAGTATCGTGTTCAGTTTTGATCACCATGTTATAGGAAAAATTTTGTTAAGTTGGAAAGGGTAGTTTTAGTAATGAATTTTATAAAAGATTTCACGAGATAACAGCTCCACGCTTACTTAATTTATATACTCATGCCTTTAAAGAAAATAAATTACCAGAAACATTAGCTGAATCAACTATTACGCTTATACCAAAAAAAGATTTAGATGAACCGGGCTCATATAGAGCTATATCACTTTTAAATACAGATCAGAAAATTTTAGCAAAGACCTTAGCAAGAAAATTGAGTAAATATATTAGTAAATTGATAAATCCTGATCAAACGGGGTTTATACCCAAAAGACATTCATTTAATAATTTGAGACACCTGTTAAATATAATGTACTCACATAAGACGGAGGAAGAAGATATATCAATTGTTTCTCTGGACGCAGAGAAAGCATTTGATCAGTTAGCATGGCAGTATTTATATAAAGTATTGCAAAAATTTAATATGGGAGAGGATTTTATTGAATGGGTAAAATTACTATGTGATAAACCGACGGCAACAATATTAACCAATAATATGTTATCTCCAAAATGTTATTTATCGATGGGCAATAGGCAGGGATGTGCTTTATCACCTCTGTTATTCACCCTTATGATAGAGCCCCTGGCTGAAAGTATAAGAAGTCATCCGAATATTCAGCGATATAATACTAGGGACTCAAATAATAAAATTTCATTATATGCAGACGATATACTTTTATATATTACAAACTCACAAATGAGTACACCCAAACTTATTAAATTTAATAGAGGAATTCGGTTCATTTTCTGGATACATAATAAATTGAAATAAAAGTGAAATCATAATGATAAAACCTCAAGAATCTATACACCTATTAAAATTCTCCTTTAAAATTGCAACAGAAAAATTTAAGTATTTGGGTATTCAAATTGCTAGAAAATACAAAGCATTATTTAATGTTAATTTTATGCCTTTATTAAATAAACTCAACGTGTCAATTAAATTCTGGAAAACACTTCCGTTATCATTAATAGGCAGAATAAATGCTATAAAAATGATATTTTTACCACAAATATTATACCTATTTCAATCTATACCATTATATATACCAAAAAACTTCTTAAAAAAATTAGACTCTAATATTACCAATTTTATCTGGGATTATAGATCACATAGAATCCAAAGAAAACATTTGTGCAAACCAAAAGACATTGGGGGACTTTCACTTCCAAACTTTTTGTATTATTATTGGGCAGTGCATATTAAGAATATTATTTACTGGTTGGACAATTCTACCCAATAGACAGAATGGATAAGAATCGAGAAAGAGGACTGTTCTCCTTGTAATATAGGAGCAATCCTCTTCAAACGATAAAACTGAACAACACAATATATAAGAATAACCCAATTATACATGATACAATAAGAATTTGGAAACAAATAAAATTATCCTTAAAATTAAGAAACCTATCATTGTTAATGCCAATAGTGAATAATCCTTCATTTAAACCATCTCTTATTAATAAAACACATAATCAATGGGAAAGAATGGGAATTAAAAGGATCGGTGATATGTATGAAATGGGACATTTGTTATCATTCCAACAATTACAATTAAAATTTAAACTGAAAAATAACCAATATTTCAAATATCTTCAGATCTGTGACTTCATGAAGAAATACATGCAAAGATATCAAAACATAACTTCAGAGCCATTGGAAGAAGCAATGAACATTAAGGCTGACTCTAAAAAATTAATATCATATTTATATAATAGTACTTTAAATATAGATTTACCATCGACAGAGACACTTAGAGAAGAGTGGGAACGAGAATTAATGATAAAAATTAAGAAGGAAACATGGGAAAAGTGTTTGATATATATACACAAATGTTCGATTAATGTAAGACATAATTGAATTCAATTTTAAATTTTACATAGATTATATTACTCAAAAACTAGACTGAATAAATTCTATCCAAATACTTCCCCCATTTGTGTCTATCCCAAAATGCAACTATAACACACTCTTTTGTCTCCTGCATAAAACTTTATAAATTCTGGAGTGATATTTTTGAAATATTTACAACATTATTTAAGATTAAAATGGAACTAAATACTGAAATGATTATATTTGGAGTAATGGAAGATGGGAATAAACTGAATTCATCTCAAATTTTATTTTAAAATTATGGGTTAATAACGGCAAAAAAACTTATACTTCACTTTTGGAAAAATACAACCATACCAACGCTTAAAATGTGGATTTCAAACATGTTGGACACTGCACATCTTGAGGAAATGCGATTCCTCCTAATAGATAAATCAGACCAATTTTTAATGAGTTGGTCTCCATTTGTCGATTTTTTGGAAGCATATGGTGCAACAAAACCGTAGAAGCTAACTGTTTCAGGATTGGGTGAGGGATGGTCAAGAATATAGATAACGATCTCCTTAATGTCTTACTTTCTACTCTTCTTTTCTTTCTTTTCTCTTGTTCATTCTCAACTTTCGTTTTTCACACTTTTTTCTTTCTCACACACTATATATCACATGTTTCTCTATCTTTTATTATCTACTCTCTCTTTTTCTTTTTCATTATTAAAAAAATTAAAAAATAAAAAGCTGTACATAAAATGTAATATGGCAATATATATTAGGCACCTTGGTGCCATATTGTTTTTACTTTTTTTTGTTGTTTTCTTGTCTTGTATGGCGTGTTAATTTGAGTTATTATGTTGTGTATGTGTGTGGGAGGGGTGGGAGAAACGTTTTAGTCTCTTCCTTCGGGGGGACGCGACTTTTCTTGTCGTATCCCCCGTCTCCGTCTGCGCTGAGGCCTAATGGCTGAGCTGGCAGCCTCCAACTACGACCAACCTCGAGGCTCCGGAGGCAGAGCCAGCCAGGACTTACCAGCGTGAGGCTGGCCGACTTCGGGGCTGTGGCGGGTTCAGGCGTTCCGGCGTTCCAGCCGCCCGACTCGGAGCTGTGGCGGCTTTCCGGTGGCAGTGGCGGTGGCAGCGACTTCGGAGGTTCGGCCGCGGGCCCAGTGGACGACATCATCGAGAGATCGCAGGTCACAAGTTGGTGGCCTGTTTTTCCGGAGCTCCCACACGAACAGCTGCATCCGCTGGACTGGAGGGCGGCAGCTTCCGCAGCTTCGACCGCCCCGGGCCGTAGAGTTGAACCGGCCCGTTCACGGAGCACGGTTCAGCCGCGGGACTTACTTACATCATCCGGTGGGGTCATAACATCGGAGGCCTGGATCGCCTCAGCGCAGAGGAAGAGGAAGAACAAGAAGGGACGAGACAAAGACTTGAGATTTTGCCTTCCATCACAGTGAGGAGGTGTCTGATGAACTCACTGTGGTGGATGTTAAATTTGTGTTTATTGTGTGTTTTGTTATTTACTATATGTATGACTGCAAGGCAATGAAATTTCGTTCAGACCGAAAGGTCTGAATGACAATAAAGTTTCCATGATCCATGATATTGCTGTACTTCTAATAAAAAAATGTAAAAAAAACATTTTTTAAAAAAAAGTTGGAAAGGGTGCAGAGAAGATTTATGAGGACATTGCCTGGACCAGAAGGCCTGATAGAGCAGGGACTATGATTCTTTGGCGCACAGGATTCAGGCTAGGATTCTTTGGAGCACAGGAGGATAAGGGGTGCTCCTATAGAGGTGTACAAGATCATGAGAGGAATAGATCAGGTAAATGCACAGTCTTTAGCCCAGAGAAGTGGAATTGAGATTCAGAGGACATAAGTTTAAGGGGAGGGGACAACATTTAATAGCAATCAGATGGCTAACTTTTATAGATAAAGTATGGTGGGTATATGGAATGAGCTGCTGGAGAATGCAGTTGAGGCAGGTACTATCATAACATTTGAAATACAGGTATATGGACATGTACATTGATAAAATAGGTTTAGAGGGTTAAGTGCCAAGCATTGGCAAGTGGGACTAGTGTAGATGGAGCATTTTGGATGGCCTGGGGCCTGTTTCCACACTGTATGGCTTTATGAGACTGGAGGACACAAAGTATGGGTCAGCCAACATATCTGGAAAACATGGATAGGTGACACTTTGAGCTGGGACCCTTTTTCCAGACTGAAACATCGCATATCCATGTTCTGTAGTGATGCTGCCTGACCAGGTGACTTACCCCAGCACTTTGTGTTCTTTCATGTAAACTAGCATCTGCAGTTCCTTGTTTCTACCAGTACTATTGGTAGCCTTTGCGTTCCCACGATCTCCCTCCAGCCTTTGTCTCCACCTTCACCATCTCCTCCCCCATCTCCAGCTCCCCCCCTCTTTTCCCACTTGGCTCATTCTACCCAGCATCCTTCACACCTCCTCAGTTCCCCCATCACCTACTAGCCCCAGCTTCATACTCCCCCCCCCCCCCCCCCCCCACCCCCTTTATACGGGCCATCTCCCCTTACGCTCTTAGTCCCATTACAGGGACTTGATTCAAAGTATTGACAATGCTTTCCCCCCGCCCCCCATGTGATACTCAACACACTAAGTTCCTCCAGCAGTTTGTTTTATGCTCCAGATACCTCTATCTGCAGTCTCTTATGCCTCTTGTGCTTTTGAAAGATGTATAGCAGTTAATTCCAGTAAATATCAAGGAAAATATTCAAGTAGAAATATGTTACATCTATTTTATAACTAGTTAGTTGTGATTAGCTGCATTTATTACTTTTACATGGGAAGGAGATGGCCGAAAGTATAACAAGCAACTATCGACTTCTGCCAATTTTCTACTTGCAACTTTTAATGTTCTGTAAAACTGTAGGCATTCAGTTTGCTGAAAGAAACATTTTAGGCCTTGAAGCAGAATACAAAGATTTCCTTGCTAGGTATCTCATAACACTATTTTATTTTTAATATAACAAATTGTCTTAATTAATCTCTATTGTCTTAATTATTCTCACAATAAAGCTTCAAAACCTCCAAAGAAATAAAATTGCACATTTTATTGTAATTCAACCATTTTTTTCACAGTACACCAAGGTGGGAAGTAATGCTGGATGTGCTAAAGCACAGGTGCACAATTTAAGGAAATACAAATATCAAACTAAAGTTCCCCTAGGACACTATTAAAAATGAAGTGGTTTTGAAGGGAAGGAGTTCAAAATATTGGATTTAAAACTAGAAAATATTAGAGAAACCAATGGATTCATGAATGGGAAGGGTTTAGAGTGATATTGGCCAAACTCGAGCAAATGGAACTGGGTTAGATGAGGCGTCTTGGATGGCCGAAGGGCCTATTTCAGTGCTGTACGATTCTTTCAATCAATAATTCTAATTGTAGAATTTCCTTCTCATTTTTAAATAGTACCCGAGGTTCCTATGCATTCACCTGAATAGACATGTCCCTAATTTTCCCTCAGAGGCCAACTGTTCTGTTGTCCATTTCAAGCATTTTCTCTATTCTTTTCCATATATCTTGTATTGTCTGTATGGGGAAGCAACGTTTCCTTTGTTTTGCACTTTTTGCCTAACTCTATAGTTTATTTCAAAATTTGGTCATAAATTCATCCCTGTAGATAGTACCATGTTGTTATGTCAGTAGGTTGTATTTTTTTTCTGAAATTCCTCCTAGGTAAATCAAACGATAACACTTCTAAGCCAGACTATAACATGCTGAGGCAATTATACAGCACATTTAGCACTGCAGAACAGGGAAAGCTTACCAGACAATTGTTAACTTAGATCAGTAGTTATTCTGACCTCTGTATTCACTCCATGATTGTTCCAATTCTTGATGGACATTGTGTACTCCCAGCTGGGTGTGCAATTAGAGAAATCTGTTTTATGATAGTTTTGTGCTTTGTAGTTCAAATTGGCAACACATAGACAACAGTGGACTAATACTCAATATGGATGAATTAATATATGGAACATGGGCCAAAATAAGACAACCTACAAAACATTATCATCATACCATTAATCACATCCAGAAAGGTCAGAGGAAAACAAAAAATGTTTATATGTAACTTGAGTTTGTCTGTGGCAAAGTGACTTCATAATCAAAGACCTTTAAAAATCAATGAAGGACTCAGTACATAGTTCCCTTGGAATAAGGGACAATGGCAGTCAGATGAACTGTGGGACATCTACCAACTCCACTTTAAGATCTTTGAGATATTTCACCAGTGGTGCATGCATTGAATTTTGGGGATCAACTTGTCCAATGCCAGCTACAAATACACAAACAACACTGCACGTGCTGGAAATCCGAAATAGAAACAGGTTGGAAACAATCATACAGATTGGGCAGCGTCTGTGGAAAGAAAGGGTTTTAGATCAAAGACCCTCCATCAGAACAGTCCTAAAGCAAGTGTTAACCATGAAGCTGTTCCTACCAGCACCAAAACCTTATTCTCAACCACGTCCTGTGGGTAGGGCAAGGCACTTCAATGGCTTAAACTGCCCCAAAACAAGGGTCTTTTCTAGATTTCTGTCAGCCAAAGCTGAAATTAATGCACAATTTATACAAAAAATGCTATAAAGATGTTCTTATGGTTCCCTTCAAACATGGAGCTATCAAGACCAATGACCAGATAGGGTATCTTGGTCGGCATGGATGAATTGGGCCGAAAGGTCTGATTCCATGCTGTATGATTCTATGACTGTGAGGAACAAAGTAATAATTGCTCAGCAAGGTGCTACCTGGTACATCAGGGCGCAGGCCATTTTGAGGCCCAGAAACGATGCTGAACAGAGTAGCAGTGGTATGACAAAGGATTTGGGATCAACCCGGGAATGCAAATCCCACTTTCCTAAGCAACAGCATGATTCAACTGTAAATAATGTGTGCATCCTCCATTATGTGAAGACCCTCCACTTAATATGGGCATAAATCTCGATTCCAAGGGACTGTCGCTTCCAACTTTGTATATTTAGATGTGCAGAGCCTCTTGCACTAACATGCTTGGTTGCATGGTTCCTGACAAAAGAACTAAAGTGTGTACTTGTTTCCATTCTGGAAATGAAGTGCCACCTGGGGTGTCCAGAATAATTGTGCACTACTGCACCAAATTATGCAACATTATCATTGATCCTGATTGGGTGCGGACGAATCTCTCCCCTGTAGCTCCTACGACCAAAGCCAGATATAGGACTGTTTCATTTTTTTTCCTGATTTACCCTTGGGAATTTTGCTAAAAGGCCTCTGTCCAAAAGCACTTTGCTAGTTTCAGCACCACTCCATGTGCACTACCGTTATATTTTGTCAAATGCAAACTGCCTGAAAAGTTGAAATCAACTTGTTTTTGGGGATTTAAAACCAAGCTTATGGATCTTTATATGAAGTACATGGAGTACCAGTCAGCTTCAGTAGCAGAGCAGGTTCTGATGCATCCTAGCATCGATGCCTTTAGCGCCTACTCCAAATATGTTGAAAATATTGCTGTGGATGCCTCGCAGCTCCAATTCCCCATTCCAATGATTATTTTATTAACCCTCAGCTGACTTTTGCATCTGTATTAGTTCTCATTGCTTCCTATTTTCTTATATCTTCTAAAATAACTTTTCTTACCCTTTAGGTTATCTCTGACTTCTTAATCTATTTTCTGGGGACTTGGTCTAATCTCTTTTCTCAAAGGGATACCTAATAATGTAATTCTAAAATGTCCTATTTCCAAGCTCTTAAATTGTGTAATTTCCGCTCTTCCACCACTGAACAGTTTAAATTTCAGTGTCTATTTTATCCTCCTGCACCAGCCTACACAAAATCCCTTGCTGGTTCTAATTCTCTGTGAGGTTGCATGCAATTAATGGAATTAAATGGTTTTAAATCAAAAGTGGGGGCTTGTGCGCCAGGTTGTTTCTGGTTGAATTCTCCTTCCACATCCATCCGTTTAATAAAATGCTCACTTCTTCATGGGTTATTTCTGGCTGCCTTTCCCATTTAATTTTTCTTTCCTTGCACTGTTACATTACTTCCCAAGTTGAGATTTGAACATTCTGGGGAATCTATGAGGTGACTCTTATGGGCCTGTCCCACTTAGACGATTTTTCGGGCGACTGTCAGCAAATGTCAAGTCTTAGCAGGTCGCTGAAATTCCGGCGACTGGAATGGAACAAACACACAAATACACTTCCTTCACCAGCCAGTTATGCAGGCGGGGGACAGGGCAAGCGGGGGGGGAGCACTGTCTGAGTAAAATTCACATGGTGCACAACCAATGTGATACACACACACACCACAATCAACAGGAAGGTTGGCACTGTAATTAAGATGTTCCATAAGGATGACCCAGGTAATCAGACTGTTGCAGCAGAACCAAACTTGGTGAACAGTTGCTTTATTCAGACATTATATGGTTGACATATATGCAAGTTTGCTCCTCTAACATAGTATCATTGCTGCTGCATCTGAGCGAGGGTGTTGTCTCGAGCTCAGCTACCTGCCGACTCCCCGATCTCAAGGTGAGATCTGCTTATGTAGCAGGACACTCCCCTTAACCCATGATGTCACGTGACAGCCCTCGAAACCACTGATGAGGGTTCGTCCGTAAGTGGTCTGACTATCAGCTGATTGCACAAGACCCCCCCAGGAGGAAGGAAAACGTGCAGGCCAACGAAACGCGGCAGCCAAAACTCGTAAATGCACAGGCGAAAAGGATAGAACACGCTAACTTTCTACAATGTTGATGTGTATCTTTTCCTTGCCCATTTTTCTTCGTTCGAATGAGTGCTTTTGGATACAGCCGCAAACCTCCCTTTAGTCTTTGAGTCAACAAAAGGGGGGTTTTGTGGCTGTACTCAAACGTACTCATTCTAACGTTAGAAAATGGGCAAGGAAAAGATACACATCAACATTGTTGTCATCGATCACGTCGGGGTCACCTGGCACCAAATGTGGTGAACAAACAGTTGCTTTATTCAGACATTATATGGTTGACTTACATGCAAGCTTGGTCCTCTAACATATTGTCATTGCTGCTGCAGCTGAGCGAGTGTGTTGTCTCGAGTTCAGCTACCTGTCAACTCCCCTGATCTCAAGATGAGATCTGCTTATGTAGCAGGACACTCCCTTTAACTCATGACATCACATGACAGCCCTCATTGTAACCACTGATGAGGGTTCGACCGTAAGTGGTCTGACTATCAGCTGACGCCACACTGTGATGGTATATTTATCCTGCTCTGTATTTATTGCCATACCAGAAAGGTATTCCTGAGGCTGAATCCAGATAAAATATATGTTTGGTAGTGATAGGAATATTCCCTTCTAGATCGCACAACAAAATCTTTTCATTGTACCTCGGTTCCCAAGAAATGAACAATGGATGATTGTTTGGTTAGCAGCATTACCAGTGTCACGGTTTAAGTCTTTTTTTTGGCAGGCAGTGTGGTGCAAAGGGGACAGATTTTGCATTCTGCAACTTAACTAGCAAGGATCACTTGTCCTTTGCTCTGGAGTATAGTTGAACAGTTTATCATTAGTTCTGAAGTTTAATTCCACTCCCGCTGGGAATTTGTTGAAGTTGAACATTGCAGGAGAAAGATTGGAATGTGTTACGGCAATAAGGCAGCCTTATTCAATAAAAGTATTTTTCAAGATTGTTGATATTAGTCCCATCTGCCTGCATTTGGCCTAAATACCTCTAATCCAGTCCTATCCATGCACCTGTCTAAATGTTTCTTAAACATTGAGATAGTACCTGCCTCAACTACCTCTGACAGCTCGTTCCATACACCCACCACCCTTTGAGTGAAAAAAAAGTTATCAGGTTTTCCCAATAGTTCAGGCTCTTTATTCCTGGCAGCCTCTGTGTAAATCTTATCCGCACTCTTTCTATCTTGATAACATCCTACCTATACCACCGGGTTGTAAGCTGCCCAAGCAAAATATGAGATGCTGTTCCTCCAATATGCGATTAGCCTCACTTTGACAATGGAGGAGGTCTTGGACAGAAAGGTTAGTGTGGGAATGGGAAAGGGAATTAAAGTATTTGGCAACCGGGAGATCAGGTAGGTCCAGGCGGACTGAGCAAAACGATCACCCAATCTACATTTGGTCTCGCTGATGTATAACAGTCCACATCTTGAACAACGGATACTTTAGATGAGGTTGGAGGAGGTGCAAGTGAACCTTTGCCTAACCTGAAAAGACTGTTGGGGTCCCTGGACAGTCGAGGGAGGAAGTATAAGGACAGGTGTTGCATCTTCTGCAGTTGCAGGGGAAGGTACCTGGGGAGGGGATGGTTTGGGTGCGAAGGGATGTTAACCAGGGAGTTGCAGATAGGGAACAGTCACTGCAGAAGGTAGAAAGGGGTGGAGATGGGAAGATGTGGCTAGTGTTGGGATCCCGTTGGAGGTGGCGAAAATGTCAGAGGATTATGTGTTGTATTCAATGGCTAATGAAAATGGTGAAAAGTAAGGACTAGGAGGACCCTGTCCCTGTTGCGACTAGGGCGAGGGGGAGTAAGGGTGGAGTTGCGGGGTACCGAGGAGACAAGTGTGAGGGCCTCATCTATGATGGAAGAGGGGAACCCCCGTTTCCTAAAGAGTGAGGACATCTCGTAGGACATCTCGGATGTCCTGGTATGAAACACCTCATCTTGGGTGCAATTGTGGTGTAGACTAAGTAATTGGGAGTAGGGGATAGAGTCTTTGCAGGATGCAGGGTGGGAAGTACAGTCAATATAGTTCTGGGAGTCTGTGGGTTTGTAATAGACGTCAGTCAATAATCTATCTCCTGTGATGGAGACGGTGAGATCAAGAAAGGGGAGGAAGGTGTCGGAGATGGTCCTCGTGAATTTGAGTGCAGGATGGAAATTGGTGGTGAAGTTAATAAAGTCCATGAGTACTGCATGCGTGCAGGAGGTAGCAGTCTTCATTATTTCCCTCTTTTGCAATTCTTTCATCCACACAAAGCAACCACACATTTAGGTCTGATCTGACAGCAGAAAATGTGATAAGCTGAATGAGATGAAAATGAACAAGGGCAAGGGCAGATTTTACTCCTCTCCATGTAATCACTCACCAAAGGTGCGTTGTTTGAAGAAGGATCTCAACCCGAAATGTCACCCATTCTTCTCTCCAGAGATGCTGCCTGTTCTGCGATTCCAGCATTTTGTTATTCCAGCATTTTGTGTCTTTCTTCAGTTGTTTTACTAATCCTGGTTACCAGATAAATGCACATTAATACAGATAAATAGTTTCATTCAGACCAGGTGGGGTTTTACCATTTGCCTTTAGCTTTATCCTTCTTTCACAGATCCATTTATTGAACCACAGAGGAAATACGGACACCTCATGCTGCTGCTTTCCTAAGGCAGCTGAGAATCACAGTCCTTTTAATCAAGAGCATGTATAAAGTGTTATTTGAATCCCCTGCTGATTTTTCACTTCCTGGTAGATCACAGGATCTGCATCTGACAGTAATTTGATACAGTTTGACCCAAGGCCTGCTTTGAAAGAATGCCTTGTAAACAGTGTCTAAGAATGACGCTGGATCAATACCTCAGAACTGAATTTGATCTTCCATTAGAAGGAGTAAATGTCAACAATGGATCTTCAGATTATTTGGAGCAAGTTCAATTTTGTACTGTTGCTTTTTGATATTCTTTAAGTGGTTTACCCCTCAAAAACAGAAGAGAAATATAGAACTGCAGAGGTGAGGAAGTAACGTGCTTTATTGCCATGCTGTAGCAGGCGATGATTTGATTCTGAAGTACTGATGTAAGCATTTTATCGCCAGAGAAAATCCCAATAACAACTGTTTAATGATGTGTTGCCAGCCAATTAAAGGGGGCTGATGTTCGGGCTGAATTCATTCCTTTAGCCACATGATTAAGAAAGTAAACATAATTTTGAACCAACAAGATATAAGACAGTTTGCAAGTTTGTGGGGTTGTGAGGAGGGCTGTATAAAGGCCAGTCTTCTAGCATGAGAAAAGGCGAGCCAGATTGTAGCCACAGATTTGGGTCCTGCATATATGCAAAAGCCAGGAATATCTTGGCCTGCCTGTCTGCCTCTGTTTAGACTTTAGCATTTAGAAATACATCGGGGAAACGGGCCCTTTGGCCCACCAAGTCCACTCCGACCAGCTATCATCCCATACACTAGCACTATACTACACACTGGCGACAATTTACAATTTTACCAAAGCCAATTAACCAACAAACCTGTACGTCTTTGCAGTGTTGGAGGGAACTGGAACACCCAGAGAAAACTCACGCGGTCACAGTGAGAACATACAAACTCCGTACAGACAGCACCCATAGTCAGGATCCAACCTCGACCTCTGGCGCTGTAAGGCAGCAACTTTTTAATTAAATTAATTTGTAATAAATAAATTAATTAAAATTAATCTCTTTTGCAAAAATATTTCTAATTTCTAATTATTCAAATATGTTTTAAGGAATATTCTTACATTTTCAATAACTAACTTTATTTTAAATGCATATGTTATTTTAAATTGTTTCAGAATATCAGAGATATTCAGAAACGTCCCAAACATTGTTGGCAGCTGGCAAAGTCTGGAGGTGGGACTATGTCAGCTGTCAAAGATTATAATACATATTAAGTGGAGTGCTGGCTTTTGGTTTCCTAGTATGATGGGATTATGTTATGCTTGGATCAGAATGGCATTTACCACCAAGTCAATATCGGCTGATTGGAGAGGTCCAGTAGCTGGAAAGCATGTCAGTGACCAGGGGAAGTTCCTGCTGATGCCCTGACAATGCACTTTTGCCATTTCATGGGTAACTGGCAAATATTGTACAGCACAAATAATATTTAGAGAAATAAAAGCATGGCATCACTATCAAAAAACCCTACTTTTAAATATTTTGGCTTTTCAAACAAGTCTTCAAACAAGCCTTAACTCATTTCTCACCAGAATGTTTTAACCCAAAGTAGCTAATATTAATCAGTCTTGTAATGACACAGTCTATGCAATCCTCCTGGTTCTCATTTTTCAATCTGAAGAATTCCAGTTATCCAAGAGTAAAATTCATGGGATTCTGAAAAAGTCAATAACGTTCATCAGGGTCTTTTTTCTGAAAGGACAGACACTTGCAAGAATCATAGAATCTGAAGGGATAGAAAAATATAAATTAAATGCACAAATTGAAAACCTAGAGCCACAATGTTTTGAGAGAAGCGTTCTAGCTACGATAGAAACTAAAAAAACCTAATTTCTGAAAGATTCAGCAAAGACAATCTTTTAAGAAACTCAAAGGTCTTGCACGGTAAACTGAATTTTACTTCGGAGTCACGTGAGTGATCCCGTGAAGAAGCCCGCATGCGCGTCATTACGCTGGCGCATTGCGCAACGACTGACTGGCGGTAAGTTTAAACCTGCAAGGTAAGTTTAAAACTTATTTCTAAGTTTGTTTTTGTGTTGCAGGAAGCTCCTTATAGAGTTTGCCTGCTGGATTCGGGGCGAAGTTGAATGGGCAGCGGGGAAACCGGTTAGGGACCGTGGGGAGATCCCGGTCCGGACCGCGGAAGCGCGAGTAGCCGGCGGCCGGCGGGTTCGCTTCCCAGGAGTGGAGTGCGAGTGGGGGTTCCCCAAGAAAGGGGGTAACCAAGTGAAAGTTGGTCTCGCTACCCCAGTCGCTGACAATGGGGTCAGCAGCTCCCAGACCGCAATGGTTCTCCCAGAAAAGGGGTCAAGCCACGAGGAAGCCGGAGAGGCCTTGGGACTCGGGCGAGTCGGACCACGATGGATCCCCTCCCTCAATGGGTAGTGTTTGCGGATGCCTAAACCCCACATGGAGCACCTGATGGAGAGGTTGCTCCAAAGAGATATGCTCCAAAGAAGGGAGCTATCTGAGCCCGGGCAGCGGCACCTGTTTCAGGGCTGCACAATGCCTCTCTCTCCCTGAGGAGGGGAACATTCAGGGTCAGTTTCAGTCTGACCCAGAGCAAATATCTGGATTATAGGTCCGAAGGAGGGGCCATGTCTGTGCAGGTATCCTCAGGGGCCTGCGGCAGCACCTATTTTCAGGGCTATCTACGAGTCTCCCTCTCTGTGGAGGGGAGTGCGAGGAAATACTCGCAAGTGAAGGGGTTACTGCCAGAAGAATTGGTTCCAGCCATAGGCAGAAAACCCAGAAGGGGCCAGATTTCCCCTCATGCTCCAAGTGCCGGCAGTGAACAGAGCTATCAGGGGTGACATTGGAGCGGGCATGAAGCCAGGAAATGAAACCAGCCACCGAATCTTCTCTTCAGGTGAGACTTATCCAACAGGTATACCTGGATGAGGAAACAAACTTCATCGTATCGGCGACGACAGCCCCCCACGCCTCATCGGCAGTAAGCAGTTCACTGAAGCTGATGGCAGCTTGAAAGCTGGGCAGAGGTCCAAGCCCGTCTCAGGAAATATGTAATTCACATACACTACCATTCCTACTCTCAAATCAAGGATGCGAATAGAACGCACATCAGGGGCCTTTGGGCTTACCATAAGACCACCGGTAACCATGGAGGTAGGTGGGTCTGGTTCTTCGGAAACATGGGGTAAGCGGACCATTTACAAGTTGGTAATATTTACACTTGTTTTTGTATAAATGACAATGATAACGTGAGTTTCAGATCAGTTATATACTAAAATGATAACATGTGATGGGTTATTATTGCACATAAGGGTACCAAGCATGGCTTGGAATTGGGGCCAGAGTTGTCTTTCGAGGCAGGCTCAGTATTATGGCCAGGATTGCCTTCTGAGACAAGCTCGGAACTATGGCTACAATTGTCCTTCAAGGCAGGCTCAGTATTACAGCCAGGATTGCCTTCCAGGACAAGCTCGGTAATATGGTCAGAGTTGTCTTTCGAGGCAGGCTCAGAATTATGGCCGGAGAAGTCTTTCAAGGCAGGCCCAGTAGTATGGCCAGAGTTGTCTTTCGAGGCAGGCTCAGTATTATGGCGAGGATTACCTTTCGATACAAGCTTGGGAATCTGGTCAGAGTTGTCGTTCAAGGCAGGCATGGAATTATGGCAGGCGTGGCCTGTTCACTGTGAAAGATGGAGGATGTCGGTTCATAATTGATTTAACTCCCATGTGCAACATAGATTTTTTCAGTATATGGAACTTCGTTACTGTCTAACTACTGATTTCCTTAGGATCTTTATGGAATGCATCGATCTCAAAGATGCATACTATTCAGGTCTATTCAACTATTAATTATCTGTGACTTCGCCCTGGGACAACAGATTGGAATCAATAGAAGCCTGCAACAGCCTTGTTGTCAAGCAGTCTTCTATTCATCAAGTGTAATTGACAATATAGCAGCTGTGTTTCAGCTGTGCAATTGAGCCTTTGCATTATCAGAACTTACAACGTGCAAAGTAGTAACCTCTCAAGTGCCATATAGGTCATTGTTAACAGACCTATGCTATTACCAGCTGAAGCTACCAAAGTCACAATGATGGTCGAACTATGTTCAGCATTGCTCCAGTAGTTTTGGTCAATAAATCTTCAGTTATATTACAAACAGATGCTATTGCTCAAAGATGGAAAATTACGAATGCCATCTCTAGTAACGAAGGCGGATGGGATTTGCATGAATCACAAATTCTTCAGTTATTGGTATCAACTACCTATAGTCACTATGTGCATACTAAGGGTTAAAGGGTTATTGTGCGAATATGGAAAATGTGCATGCTCAGTTCCAAGTTGATACACTGTGGTGGTGGCATATGTTAGTCACATGGGTGCAATCAAGTCAAAGTATCCTGTCATAATTTACCCAACCTCTTTTGGCGCTGGTGTATCATCACGTAAAATCAATGACACCACAGAATGGATGTTGGATCACAAAGTATTTTATGATATTATGGCTCGATGGCACCCAATATCGATATGTTTGCATGCAGGCTCATTCACCAGTTGTAAATACATGTGGCATCACAGTGGCGAGAGGTATATTCTCGTTACACGGGGAGAAATGTTCTTTTATGTGGTTTCTCCATTTTGCCTCATCAGTCAGGTCTTGCAATAAACTCAGCAAGATCCCGCTTCAGGGTTCTTGTACTGTCTGACTGGCCTATGCAGCCATGGTTTCCCGCAAATGTTGGGAATAATAATAGAACCTTATATGGGGTTTCTAAACATAAAACTTTGCTGGTTCAGCCTGGGACTCGAGGAACCAGCCTCTACATGATTAATCAATTCATTGTTTTACAGAATCTGATAATACCGCTCCTACAACTCGGGCTGTCCGACCGATCCATGTATGTGCTCACTGCAGAGTGCAGGGATAGCACCCATAAAGCAGTATTTTGCCTCTTCAGGCGATGGGAAGCATTCTGTTTAAATGTTATGTTACATATAATACGGCACGGACACTGACATCTTAGAGTTCATTTTCTAATGGGTCCTTGACAATAAATTAAGTTATAGTCCCATTAATGGTGCCCAACTAGCTTCTCATCATATTTGCTGCAGCGAGCGGGACCCGCTCTGTCGGGTCTCTCCCTCTCATGTCCAGTTTATTGAGGATATCATTAACACTAGTTCTCCCAGACCCAAGTACACGGAAGTATGGGATATTGACTGTGTTAACACTTCTTCCCCATGGGGCTCCAGCTATATCCCTATCTTTGGCTCGGCTCTCATAGGTAGTTATTCCCCTGGCGCTGCCCTCAGTGCATGGGTCCAGTCATTGCATAAATTGCAACTGGACAGGATGGTTGCACCTGCTATATATAATATTTTGTGTTTACATATTTAGTTAAGCAGGGCAGCCCAGGGTTGTCAGGTCTCAAACTAGTTCTCATGGCATACCCCATGCACATTCGGTTATGTGTGGTCACACATTTACAACATTACGTCAAGGTCATCTAGAGCCTTAGAGGCTCTGATACTAGCTATGTTTGTTAGATACAAAGGAAAAAAAAAAGAAAAAACCTCATAAGAAGGTATCTGTTCAGACCATCTCCAGGTGGTTAATACGGGGTTTTGGCTTATACAGGAATAGATACTAATTTCTAATCTCACTCCACCAGTGCTGCTACAACATCAGCAGCAAGGGTTATGTACGGTCCTCTGACACCTCTAACGAACGAGGTGTCCAACATTTTATTTTAACCCATTGCCAGACCAGGGGTATTTGCCAACTCTATTTTAGATTCTATTTTATAGTTTCCCCTCGGATGAGAGGGGTTACTGTTATTATTATTTCGGTCATTTATCAGCATCAGCATGTTTTAAATCTATGTCATGTCTGTATGCATTATGAATGTTTCCCTTATCTGTGGTCAATTGATGCAGTCATGCTTGTGTGGACTCGTTTTTCCACGGCATGAAATCACAGAGCTTCAAAATCTTCACGGAATCACTCACGTGACTCCGAAGTAAAATAGTAAGATTAAACGAGAACTTACCAGTTTGAAGTTTGATCTTTATGTTATGAGGAGTTACGGTGAGGGATTACGTGCCCTCTGCTCCCAACCCTCATATCATAAATGTCATATGGTAGTTCTAGTCTTCTCTAAAAGTTCTAAATGTAACTGCCGTATTAAAGATGAATAATGGAAAATTCATTCCCAATTGATAGAACTAGCAATGTTATATATTAAGGTAGACAAAAATGCTGCAGAAACTCAGCGGGTGAGGCAGCATCTATGGAGTAAATGAAATAGGCAACGTATCGGGTCAAGACCAGTCTGAAGAAGGGTCTCGACCCGAAACGTTGCCTATTTCCTTCGCTCCATAGATACTGCCTCACCCGCTTAGTTTCTCCAGCATTTTTGTCTACCTTAGATTTCCCAGCATCTGCAGTTCCTTCTTAAACATGTTATATATTAATGTCAACAAGTTGTTCTCTGACTCTGAAATTCCTTTAATTGCAGAGTTTATACATTCTCCCTGTTACCGCATGGGTTTTATAGACAATAGACAATTGGCACAGGAGTAGACCATTTGGCCCTTCGAGCCAGCACTGCCATTCAATGTGATCATGGCTGATCAGCCACGATCAGTACCCCGTTCCTGCCTTCTCCCCATATGCCTTGACTCCACTGTTTTTAAGAGCTCCACCTAACTCTCTCTTGAACGCATCCAGGGAATCGGCCTCCACCGCCCTCTGAGGGAGAGAATTCCACAGACTCATAACTCTCTGTGTGAAAAAGTATTTCCTCATCTCCGTTCTAAATGGCTTGCCCCTTAATCTTAAACTGTGGCCCCTGGTTCTGGACTCCCCAACTTTGGGAACACGTTTCCTGCCTCTAGTGTTCAAACTGTTAATAATCTTAGATGTTTCAATAAGATCCCCTCTCATCCTTCTAAATTCCAGAGCATACTAGCCCAGCTGCTCCATTCTATCAACATATGACAGTCCCGCCATTCCGGGAATTAACCTTGTGAACCTACGCTGAACTCCATCAATAGCAAGAATGTCCTTCCTCACACTTGGAGACCAAAACTGCACACAATACTCCAGGTGTGGTCTCACATTCCACAGACGTGCAGGTTTGTAAGTTACTTGGCTTCGGTAAATTGCCCTTTGAGTGTAGGATGCAAAACTGGGACAACATAGAACTAGTGTACTGATTGTGGATGATCAGCCCTGATCACTTTGAATGGCGGTGCTGGCTTGAAGGGCCGAATGGCCTACTCCAGCATCTAGTGTCTATTGTCTATTGTAATCGATGGTTAGTGGGCCAAAGGGCCGGTTTCCATGCTGTATCTCCAAACTATCTTTAGTTTATCAAGTTTCAGTGTAATTGCAGTAATATGAATGCAATAGGTTTAGGTTTAGATTTAGTTTTTATCATTGTTGCGCGTACCAGGATACGATGAAAAGCTTTTCGTTGCATGCTATCCAATCCAATCAGATAACACTACATGAAAACGATTAAGCCAAACACAAGTAAAACAGGTAGTGCAAAGAGAAAAATACCAGAGTACAGAATAGAATTTCTCAGCATTGATGCTTAACAGTTTCAGAGAAAGAGCCCCATGTTCACAGTGAATTCGATAGGAAAATTGGGATTTTACCCTAACTTATGGAAGAACCATTTTGACCCTAACTTATGGAAGGACCTCTTGAGGGGAAGAAGCTGTTCTGAGTCTGGTGGTGTGCATGCTTTCAAACCGTCATATCTTCTGCATGACAGAAACAGGGTGACAAGAGACTGCTTTCCCTACATAAGCGAGAAATGTGCTTCTGAATGTGAAAACTACTAAGCAATATTTTGAGGGGCGAAAATCTAAAAATGCTGGATATCCAAGGAGGTCCTACTGCAGTTGTACAGGGCCCTTGTGAGACCTGGTGAGACCGCACCTGGAGTATTGTGTACAATTTTGGTCTCCTAATTTGAGGAAGGAGATTATTGCTATTGAGGGTCTGCAGCATGGGTTCACCACACGGGATGGCAGGACTGACATATGATGAAAGGATGTGTCGACTGGACTTGTATTCACTGTAATTTAGAAGGATGAGAGGGGATCTCATAGAAACATGTAAAATTCTTAAAGGATTGGACAGGCTAGATGCAGGAATAATGTTCCCGATGTTGGGGGAGTCCAGAACCAGGGGTCACAGTTTTAGAATCATGGGTAGGTCATTTAGGACTGAGATGTGGAAACATTTTTTCACCCAGACAGTTGTGAATCTGTGGAATTCTCTGCCATAGAAGGCAATGGAGGCCAATTCGCTGGATGTTTTCAAGAGAGAGTTAGATTTAGCTCTAGGGCTAAAGGAATCAAGGGATATGAGGAAAAAGCAGGAACAGGGTACTGACTTTAGATGATCAGCCATTATCATATTGAATGGCGATGTTGGCTCGAAGGGCCGAATGGCCTACTCCTGCACCTATTTTTCTATGATTCTATGTTACTATAAAAACAGAAAACATTGTTTAGCACTCGACCAGATCAAGGAGATTGTGATCGACTTCAGGAAGCAAAGCGGTACACATACCTGGGTATACATTGATGCTGAAGAGGTGATGGTTGACCGCTTTGTGAGTCTTAGGCGTAAACATCACCAGCAACTTGTCCTGGATCACCCATGTCAAAGCAATGGTCAATAAAGCACACCAACACCTCTACTTCCTTAGGAGGCTTAAGAAGTTCGTCATATTCCCAACAAATCTCACCAACCTCTACAGATACGTCGTAGAAAGCATTATATTGGGATTCATCACAGCATGGTTTGGGAACAGCTCCATCCAAGACCACAGGAGGTACTGCAGTGTGAAAATGCATACCGTCATTAACCTGAAAAGCTAACTCTGTTTCTTACTCCAGAGATGCTGCCTGACCAATAGTGATGACACACATTGTAAAATTAATTCAGTGGTCAACTTATAGGTTGTTTTGACTGCAGAATCCATACAAAAGTTTTCATTTCCCCCAGTTTCATCTTCTTAGGCAGGGATCCATGATGACTTGCTTCCACTCCATCTTTGTAGTTCCGTGCTGGCTGATGAAGGCAATGAGAGAATCACAAGTTATCCCACAGAAAGTATAGGAGATATCTGACAAGCGAGATGATGGCTTCCTTGTGCCTTTTATGCAAGACTTTTGTGCAATCCCCGTGCGTGGAGTTTTTTTTAATATTTCAAAATAGACTTTATTCGGGTAATAAATATATACAATACATCAACCGTGCGAAAAATCCATCCGACATTTTCGGAGGCTATACAAATTGTTCCATACAGTCTATATACATTTCTCAGATTTCGCGAATCGATACCCCACCCGTGCCACTCATGTGGCCCCCCGGCATGGGATACCTTCCCTTATTTTGAGGGGCATCTCCACCATACCGTGCCCTCCATGTCCAGCAGCGGAAGGACCTTAGACTGTGGCCTCCCCCACCAAGCCTTGGCGTTGGCTGCACCGAGCTTTAGTGCGTCTCTCAGCACGTTCTCCTGCAGTCTGCAGTGGGCCAGTCGGCAACATTCCCCGACGGACATCTCGCTCTGCTGGGTGGTGAACAACGCTCGGGCAGACCAAAGGGCGTCTTTCACCGAGTTGATGACCCTCCAGTAGCACTCGATGTCAGTCACTGAATGTGTCCCTGGGAACAGTCCGTAAATCACAGAGTCCTCTGTGACGGAGCTGTTTGGAATAAAGCATACCAGGGACCCTTGCATTTTTCTCCAGACTCTTTGAGCAAATCCACACTCTGCAAAGAGGTGGGCAACCATCTCCTCTCCATAGCAGCCGTCCCGAGGGCAGCGTGCGCTGGTAGTGAGGTTCCGACGGTGCAGGAAGGATCTGACTGGGAGGGCTCCCCTCACCGCCAGCCAAGCCAGGTCTTGGTGCTTGTTGGTGAGTTCTGGCGCTGAGGCATTTTGCCAGACAAGCTGGGCAGTCTGCTCAGGGAACCACGCCACCGGGTCCATCGAGTCCTTTCCCTGCAGTGCCTGCAGGACATTCTGTGCTGACCACTGCCCAATGGACATGTGGTCAAAAGTGTTGGTCCGGAAGAACCTTTCCACAGACGACAGATGGGGCGACAGTGTCCAGCTGACTGGCACCTTGCATGGCATCTGCGCCAGGCCCATCCTTCGCAACACCGGGGACAGGTAGAACCTCAGCAGGTAGTGACACTTGGTGCCCACGTGCCTTGGCTCTACACTCCGCCTGATGCAGCCACACACAAAGGTGGTCATCAGGATGAGAGCGACGTTGGGCACGCTTTTACCCCCATTGTCTGCTGACTTGTACATTGTGGCCCGTCACACCCGGTCCATCCTCGACCCCCAGATGAACTGGAAGACGGCCCGGGTGATCCCTGTGGCGTAGGAAGGAGGGACAGGCCAAACCTGTGCCAAGTACAACAGGCCTGAGAGCATCTCACACCTGATGACCAAATTCTTTCCCGTTATGGAGAGGGAGCGTTGCCTCCACAGCTCCAGCTTCCTCCCCACCCTGGCTATCCGCTCCAGCCAATTCTTGTTATATGCCACAGCCCCCCCGAACCAGATCCCCAGCACCTTCAAGTAGTCAGGCTTGATGGTGAAGGGGACGGAAGATCTGTCGGGCCAGTTGCCAAAGAGCATGGCCTCGCTCTTCCTGCGGTTCACCCTGGCTCCCGTGGCCGACTCAAACTGGTCGCAGATCCTAATCAGTCTGCGGACCGACCCTGGATCCGAGCAGAAGACAGCGACATCGTCCATGTACAGGGAGGTCTTTACTTGAATGCCCCCACTGCTGGGCAGTGTCACTCCTCTAATGCTCTCATCCTTCCTGATGGATTTGGCAAAGGGTTCAATACAGCAGACAAACAAGACAGGAGAGAGAGGGCAACCCTGCCTGACTCCAAACCTTAAAAGGAAACTGTCTGATTCACACCCATTGATTTGGACTGCACTACGGATGTCGGTGTAGAGCAGTTTGATCCAATTCCTGATTCCCTCCCCAAAACCCATTTTGGAGAGCACGTCCCTCATGTACGTGTCCGTGCGTTGAGTTCTCAGTACCATCTCAAATGCTCCTCCACTTCGAACAATGACAGTGCTTCTCTTGCTGCTGTTGTGTGAGGTGGGTAATGTCTACTGTGCTTCAGGATGGATTAAATCACACTAGCTCTTGTGCTTGGTAGACTTTGCCAACGTTTATATATCTTTCCCCATCCTTCCATTGACCTTCATATCCATGTAGTGACAAGTCCTTACTAAATAAAAAAACACCACCTAATTATTCATGTGCACTTCAGGATGAGTGGAATAATACTGATCAATCATCTACTCTGTGTCAAGTGCTCACAAGGTGATGAGCAGCAACACTACATCATCACTTCAATTAATATTTAGGATAGCATTGACACATGATAGCATTGATCCCATTGTTTAGAACTGAGGCCTCTCCTTTATTGAAAGGAATTTAATGCCCATTAGCAGCTATGCCTGTACGAGTTGATAGAATTCTTCATCTTCTCTAATTTTCATTAATGTTAAATGTCTCAAAGAGCTATAGATATAATAGCAAGGGCCACGATTGTACAACATATGTTCATCACTCAATACTCACAGTCCCATGCCCGTCTTGTCTCCCTGGTGCTCTCCCTGGTGAATGGGAACAGCCATCTAACTCACTAGTCACTGTTATGGACCAGGAGTGGGGGGTGGTGGGGATGGTTGGGGAGGTACTTAATTAGAGCAAACGAAATATACTGGCAGACTCAGCATATGGGGAAAGAGCCAGGAAGAAACCTGAGACTGCCAGTGCCTCCTTTTGAGGCAATGGTGAACTACAGGAAGAAGTCCGAGTTCACTCCACCTTCTGCTTTGAAGACCAGGACTAATCTGCTGGAACAAGTGCGAGATCGCCAGCGTTATCGCGCATGCACTGTGACGGTGGGGGACAGTGCCCCCATGCGGTCCTGAACTTTCTTATCACTGTAAATAAAATAAATCACGCATATTCACCCTACTGAGTGTCGGTGTGATCACTGGCGGACACAGAATCATTTTCCGTCACCACCAATCTCTGTTTTCAAACAACACCTTCTACTTGCATCTCCTCCAGACAGATCAGATGTGACAAACAAGCCTTCGCCATTCTCTCTCAGTCAGCAGATGATTCACTCTTCCATCTGTTTGTGTTGTACAAATGCATCATCTGTGCTGATGAATGGACCTGAGGTTCTTATTGCCAACTTGAAGGTGCCTTTGAATACTCATGGACCAGGGATTCCTTAATATCAAAGGGCTTTTACACTTTCTCAAGGAGGCTTAGAGAATATTCTTCAAACCATTCTCCTGTTCTGCTTGTATTCTTTTGCCATGACAGAGCCCAGGATAAAATGTATGACTCAGAGTCTGAAGAAGAGTCTCGATCCGAAACATCACCTATTCCTTCGCTCCATAGATGCTGCCTCGCCCGCTGAGTTTCTCCAGCACTCTTGTCTAGAGGAAGTAATACAGTAGGTTTAATGCTTCGTCTGCAGACCACGACGCACATGATTATTTCATCGCTGAATGAGAGGTATAATCGTGGAACCGTTGACCACGTGGAAACCTAACTGCATGATTCTGCTGCTCAAGGGATAAATAAGCAAAGACATTAGGACAGCTTCACCAGGTGTTTTTTCAGCACTTTTTTTTAAAAGAACTTCGATGACTCAACACTGTCCTTATTGGGAACCTTTCAAACTACTCTGAAGAAAATAATTTGTGTGCCTAGCATCATTTGACATATTTTAATTTTGTGCTTATATCCTCCAGTTGTCGATTCACAATTTATGCTAAGTATCCTGCACATGTTTCGATTATCCTTTCCTCTTACAGGCATCACAGTAGATCATATTGAGTAAGTGCAGCCGCAAGTTTGAAATACCCTTACACCTAACAAAAATTCCATAAAAATGTATCAAAAGTCAAACTAAATTGTCCAGGCCACAAGTTGTATTTCCTCTCAATGTAGATTGGAGTCTGCTCTTCACCCAGAGCTATGGGCAGGGGAGAAGTAGGGGGATGGAATGGAGAAACACTGAACTGCAGATACTGGTTTACAGAAAAAGACACAAAGTACTGGAGTAACTCAGCTAGTCAGGGAGCTTCTCTGGAGAACATGGATAGGGGATGTTCCAGGTTAGGATCCTTCTTGAAATGGTTTAAGCAAGGCCTGACTATGCCATATTGAGGCACAGACTATTTTGAATCCCAAAGTTTAGCTGCATTGTGGAGTTAAGAATCCTGGTTCAGAGGTGGACTGAGTAACCAACTGGCAGGCAGGAGAGAGATTTCAGGAGGTGGGAGTTCACCAGTCAGGAGACTCATTTAACCGGGAAAGTTGTTTGTTGGGATGTGGTTATGTGTCTTGGCATTAACCAAACATCACAATACGACCAGACCTAAGAAGACAGTTACAACTCAAACACATTGTGAGGTCCAGTGTCACTTACTGGCCACAAGACAAATAAATACAATACTTTAGAGCAATTTTTAGAGCAATATAATAGTAAGATTAAACGAGAACTTACCAGTTTGAAGTTTGATCTTTATTTTATGAGGAGTCGAGTTGAGGGACTACGTGAAGAACCCCGTACAGCCGTTCGTGCGTCAATCTTCAAAGCAACGGTGTGAAATCACAGCAAACCGAAGTATAATGTAAGATAAAGACTAGAACTACCAGATGAAATCTATGAGGGCTGGGAGCGGAGGGCACGTAGTCCCTCAACTCGACTCCTCATAAAATAAAGATCAAACTTCAAACTGGTAAGTTCTCGTTTAATCTTACTATTTTACTTCGGAGTCACGTGAGTGACTACGTGAAGACTTCAAAGCTCTGTGATTTCATGCCGTGTGAAACGAGGATACACAACCACAGCTGCTTCATTGAAAAATGAAGGGAAAACATTCATAATGCATACAGTCATAACATAGATGTAAAACATGCCGATGCTGTTTAAATGAAACAATAATATTTCCATCTCTCACCCAGATGGAACATATAACCAGAACATAAATAGAGTTAACAATACTCCTGGTTCACCAATGGGTCATTACAGATGTGTGGAGATTCATTCGATGGACCATACTCCAGCCGCAACAATGCGACCCAGCGGAACATAAATACCCTTGCTGCTGATGTTGTAGCAGCCCTGGTGGAATGAGATCTGGAAACAGAATCCATTAGTGCATAACACAACTCCGTTTTCCTCATCTGGAATGCCATGAACAATACGTTCTCCCAAATTCTTTGTGACTAACAACATTGCTAGTTCAGAACTCCAAGGCTCCTGATGACCTTGACATATTGTTGTATACATGTGTGCTTACCTTATCAAAGGTCCCCTGGTATGCCTGTGACTATTTTGAGACCTGACCCCCTTCTGGTCTGCTCAAGTATTTATAACATTATATATTATAATTTACAGACATTATCATCCTGTACCATCACAATTATTTTGCGACAACCTGCTGCACTAAACCAGTGCCAGAAGGATAACTACCTAATAAACTCCAGCCAAATTTAAGGATATAGTTGCTGCCTCCTGGTGAAATAGTGTTCACAGATATCAACATCGCATATGGCATTATACTGGTCCTGGGACCTATGTTGAAACTATCCTACCCCTTGATAACCGGTGTGGACCCGACAGCGAGTCTTGTTCGTTACAGCCAATTCAATGAGGAAGCTCATTGAGCCAATTAATGGCCGTATTACTCTATAATTAACAGACAATCATTTAGCATGAACTCGAAACATTAGCAATCAATACCATTTTTCATGGAACATTAGCATAACAAACTCTTTCATCTCCTGGAAAAGAAAATATAGCCGTTTGGTGCTATGCAAACTCTTTGAACACATAGAAGGATAGATGTAACAACCCAAACCTTAGGACAGTTTGTTAGACCTGCAGAACATAAATTTGAGTTTATCATGAAACATCTGATTTCCGAAGCCTCAGGCTGAACAAGCAAATTCAAGTTTAAAATAACCAATAAGGTTATATAATTATTTGCAACAAATCGGGAATCAATTTGCATAATCACACAATAAGAACTTAAAGCCTCTTAATGACTTTATTTGAAACCTCGAGTGATGAGACAAAATGGAGGTAGCCATAAAAGACCCACCTGCTCCTTTTTGGCGAGAATGTATCTTTTGCCACTGCTATGCCAACTATTTTGCAACCAGTGAAATAAACATGAAACCAACATACATATGTATACACATATATTCATATTAGGTGTTCCATTGAACCAGAATTTCATAATACAGTGCGATTCAACACCAACTCTGTGTTGCCATTACCCACACTTGATGATTCTCCTGTGGCAACAAAATTATGTAACCATTCCAGTGATTCTTTAACCGATTGCACCCTCGTGACTAACATATGCCATCATCACAATGCATCAACCTGAACATGAGCATGACAATATGCTTATTTGTCCAATCACTCTATAGCCCATACAATGCCCGTAGAGTCTATAAATAGTTGATACTAATAACAGAACTTTTTGGGCAAGTCATGCAAATCTGTTCCATCTCCAAACTCGAGATGATCTTTCAGCTACTTGGTAACTACCTTAAATAGCAACTGTGGCCCGATTTCCGAGCCAGTCTAACAAGACAATCTTGGTCCTTATACTGAACCTGTGCAATTCTAACCTGCTTGAAACCCAATATTGTACATTTTACATTTACCGTTCAAAGTAGCTGATAATGTCTCAATCATTTGTACTGTATAACTAAGTATACACCTTACCAAACTGCAAGTGGTCCCTTAATTGTAGAGTAGCACAAGTCCAGTGCGTGGAACCTCTGGCCAGCTTTCATGCTGCCAGCAACTTCAGTGAACCGCTACTGCCAAAAAAGACATGGGATGCATTGTTGCCAGAACTATGAAACCTTGCTTGTTCCAATAGCTTGTGCTTCACCCTCCAGGTTACACCTATGGAAAAGTCTTACCTGAATAGAGGATTCGGCAGCCAAATGTAATGTCCCCCTGAGAGCGGTGTTCACTGCATATTGTGTTTGGGATGGTAACTTTCTTGTCAGGCATAGACCTCTGGCACATGCCCCGATCTCTTGGGCATGCTCTATGGCTATACCCTCAGACTCGGCGTTAAACTATACCAATCCCACATGCTCACCTCTTACATGAGGGAGCCATAAAGCAGGCCTGCTACACAGCTCTGCTGACACCATTTCCCATTTAGGCCATTAGCACCAATTTGCAATAGAATAAAAGGTTTACCTAACAACTACTAGAGCAGTAATGAACACTGTTTGTCCATCATCGTGACATTATTAATTTCAGCTGGTGTTAACAATGACCTAGATGGCACTTACTAATCAACCATTTAACAAAATAATTGTTGCACTACTTACACACCTGAATTGCATCTATGCACTTAACAATTAGTCCAACGACTAGAACTGTTTTATACCAACAACTGTTACCAAAGTCTTATTGACTGCAATCTGTTGCCCAGGCCGGCATCATGGCCAATTGAATACCTAAAAGCAAATCCCAACATCCTACAAATCTATTTGATAGGACTTAATCTAACTGGATAGAGGAGCCCAATTTCTCAAATATAGTTTGAGACTAGACAGCGGATTTTAGCACAAGCACGTTTAAACTGTGTATAGTTTTCTTTGAATACTTTTGTCATCATTCTGTTATATTGCCTTATCCTAACAATGCCTCCTCATCCCCCATGATCACTGTGAATGGGAATACCCTACTAAACTGCTATCCCCATAAAGCAGCCCTAACAAGGTACCCCTAGTGCCCATGAAGCAGCCCTGAACAAAGTAGCTGCTGGCCCGGACTTTCCCATAGCCCAGTATTTGCCATAGATTTGGCATTCTCATCAAGCAGCCCTGAGCAAAGGTGCTGCTGGCATAACCTCTCCAATAGGCTAGCCTACCATAACTTGGCATTCCCTTAGAGCAGTCCTGAGCAAAGGTACTGCTGGCACCGCCTCTGCAATAGGCTAGCCTGCCATAGTTTGGTATCCCCATGAGCAGCCCTGAGCAAAGGTGCTGCTGGCACAGCCTCTCCAATAGGCTAGCCTGCCATAGCTTGGCATCCCCATGAGCAGTCCTGAGCAAAGGTACTGCTGGCACAGCCTCTCCATCAGGCGAGCCTACCATAGCTTGGCATCCCCATTAGCAGTCCTAAACAAAGGTACTGCTGACACAGCCTTTCCCATAGGCTGGCACTGCCATAACTTGACATTCCCATGAAGCAGCCCTACCCAAAAGTGCTGCTCTCTAAATTAATTCCTAGAGGTGAAATCTCCCAACTTTCCCAATTGTACTGACTATTTTGTCAGTTGTCCCCATATCCTGGGGATTACTGTAGCTTGAGAACCCCATAGGTGAATTTCCCCTCACCAGGAATCCATATAAATATAATATATATATATAAATAGATACTCACGGTACCCTCATGGCACGCAGGCTAATGATTTATGTGAATTAACCCCATTACCTAGGGACTACTGTGGTCTGGGAACCACACATATACCTGGGTTTCCCCTGCACCGGGAACCCAGCTTAACCGTTTAGGTTAGTTTTAACCCCATGTGCTGGGGACTACTGCGGTCTAGAACCGCATATGCTTGGGTTTCCCCTCCCCGGGAACCCAGGCTGACCGTTCAGGTCCGCTAAGCCCCATCCCCTGGGGACTACTGCGGTCTAAAACCGCACTTATCCTCGGGTTTCCCCTCCACCGGGAACCCAGGCAGACCGTTCAGGTCCGTTAAGCCCCATCCCCTAGGGACTACTGCGGTCTAAAACCGCACTATTCTCGGGTTTCCCCTACCCGGGAACCCAACCTGTGGAGTCACTGACCGCGTTATCAGTGACTCCGATCGCGAACCCGACTTTCCCAGCTCTCCGCTTCCGCGGTCGGACCAGGGTTTCCCCCCCCAAAGCCCTCGGCTGGTTCCCTTGTCGGCTATCGCGAACATCCACTGCAGAAACCCCGGAGGTTCCTGCAGAGACCTAGAACAGGTAAGAAAAATAGCACTTACCTGCAACTTTTTTAGACTTACCATGGAGGAGCTGCGCTGCTCCACAGCTGTCTGCACGAAAAACGTCTGACGCAATGACGCACGAACGGCTGTACGGGGTTCTTCACGTAGTCACTCACGTGACTCCGAAGTAAAATACTGTAAATAGACAATAGATAATAGACAATAGACAATAGGTGCAAGAGTAGGCCATTCAGCCCTTCGAGCCAGCACCGCCATTCAATGTGATCATGGCTGATCATCCCCAATCAGTACCTCGTTCCTGCCTTCAACCCATATCCCCTGACTCCACTATCATTAAGAGCATTATCTAGCTCTCTCTTGAAAGTATCCAGAGAACTGGCCTGCACGGTATCCGGACGTGGCGCCGACAGACAAGAAGCTGAAGCAAATGGAATGAGGCCGAAACGCCAATAAACCGAAAGAGTTCGAAGACAAAACGCCTACTAACCGAAAGGATGGGACGCCTAAATACAAACTAACCGAAAGGGCGGGACGCCTAAAAGCCAACGAACCGAAATGCTGCGTCACCTAAAAGCAAAGCTCAACAGAAAAGTCCAATAATGGACATGACGTTGCCGGGGGGCGGAACTTGTCAACGATTGGTCCAGACCCCCACGTCCATCACATCAGTGAAGGGATGAACATTGTCCCAAACCTCCACTCCACCCGACCCGTAGCCCTAGGAGGGCGGCCGTCAGAGAGTGGGGGCTGTCCCAAGGGGATAGGTGACAAGCCATAGGTGACTGGGCAATCTGAACCCAAGCACCAAGTTGACAGCGGCCGAAGGTGCGCATCCCTCGGGACAGCCCCCACTCTCCCACGGCCACCCTCCACGGGCTGCGGGTAGTGTGGAACGGAGGTTTGGGACAATGTTCATGCCTTCACAGTAATGTGATGGACGCGAGGGTCTGGACCAATCACTGACATGTCCTGCCCCCCCGGCAACGTCATGTCCGTTATTGGACTTTTCTGAGCGGCAGTCGGTCCTTTGGCTTGTAGGTGATGCTGCCTTTCGGGTAGGTGGCGTTTCGACGGAGTGGCCATTCAGTAAGTTTGCTTTTAGGCTACGCAGCTTTTTGGTTCGTTGGCTTTTAGGCGTCCCGCCCTTTCGGTTAGTTTGCATTTAGGTGTCCCATCCTTTCGGTTAGTAGGCGTTTCGTCTTCGGAGTCTTTTGATTTTTTGGCGTTTTGGCCTCGTTTCCATTCGGTTCTTTGGCTTCGACTTCTTTGCTTCGGCCTCTCGTCCGTCGGCGCCATGTCCGCACACGGGCCTGCACTGCCCTCTGAGGCAGAGAATTCCACAGACTCACAACTCTCTGCGTGAAAAATTGTTTCCTCATCTCTGTTCTAAATGACTTAGCCCTTATTCTTAAACAGTGGCCCCTGGTTCTGGACTGCCCCCAACTCTTGCTTTACTAATATTCATGCACCTGGAATTCTCATGCAACTGGCAAGGATTTCTAAGAAAGTTAATCCTTTAACTAGGACTCATAAAAGATCTGTTGAACATGATGAAATGTGATAAGAGTATTCACAGTATTGTGAATAAATTGCACTGGCCTGTGACATTTAGAACAAAGTGATTTTTGTATAACTAATTTTAGTTCAAGCAATATGCAAAAACGTCTATGCAAGGCCTATGTAAAATAATCTAAAAATATGTTCAAACCGTGAATGTTATTCCAGCTGTCATGTAAAATAAAGGTGAAAGACATTTTAAATTTATTTATGTTTATGCATAAGGTCAAGAGTCAAAAGCGATTATTTGTCATATGTACTGCTAACAGAACAATGCTTAATATTGGAATTCTTAATGCAGCGGCACAACAGGCCTGTAAGCACAATATAAATAGATGATATATAATAAACAAAAATTCAATACATTATTAACAACAATATTAGTGCAAAAAAGACCAAAGCCACAGCCATAGAGTGTCCATAGTTCATAGGCTGATGGGCAGAACACCCTTTTTGAGGATTTGGCACTTCATGCGTTGGTGACTACAGTCATTAATTTGATTTATTTTTGCTGTATTTTATGTTAATACTGCTTAGCCCATGATTTTGTGTTTTATTAAGGTTAAAGTTTCTAAACTGGTTCTGAATGGAAATCCAAATTGCACATGGTTCCACAGGATACTGTGAACTGTGAACTTTGAATAATTAGGCCTACTGTCAATGATCAGGGCACCACAATCCTTCCTAATACTGGGAGTTAAAATAGTGGACAGCAGGACTGTGACATGGCAGAGAGGAAAGCCCTCTGCTCCATTTGTAACCTCCCTTGCAATATTACCATCGCAGTAGTGGGTAAAGTCAAATTGGGACAAAAATATAATTGAACGATGATGAACCAAATGTCCATCACCCACTCTTTGTCACCTTCAAAGCTGATGAGAAGGCAGGATGATGGCTGAAAATAGAAGCTACGCAACCACAAAAGAACAGCAGTGACAGGCAGTTTTAATGTCTGATGTTAAACCTGATTTTATTATACTTCCTTGCTATCTGGGAAACATGTTTGCAAAGCACTGCCAGTTTCTGAAAGGATACGTCGCAACAGAAGCCTTCACACGAAGCTGCAAAGAAATTCATTGCCTGTGCCAAAAGGTAAAAGTGAATCATTTACAATATTGCATTCTTAGGGGCATGTTATTGTCAGAGTAAACATTTTAACTGGTGAGTCAGCAATTTACAGCTGATTTATGAATCCATCCTGTGCACAGTTATCTCATTATCTCATTCTCATGGAGCTCAAGCCGACAATATGTTCCCTATAGCTTTGACTCTGATGAAACAAGAGCCATGGTGCTGTGAGGTTTATAATTAGTTACAAACACTTTAAATAAAGACGTTAGCGTCTGGCTTCAGAGATACTGCTGCAGGCCTGAGACAACTCAAATTCAGCTTGAAGTGTGTTTTTTTCCCTGGCACTTTATCTGATTCTTCCAAATTAATTACTTTCATGAATTATTTAACAGGACGGTTAGCACATGTCACTGTAAAAGCACAAAAATCTCATTAGCAAAAAAAGCCAATGATCTTACAGCAACAGATTTGCATATCAAGGAATAATTTAATGTTCAGGAGAAAAAAAGGAGTCAATACAGGGAAAGAGTGGCTGACAGCATTCCTAGCTCGGTACATCATTAGATGTGAGCAAAATTGAATTAGTTACACAGATTTTTCCCCTGGCTTGGCAGCTATCTCGGTCCTACATTGCTGCCTGTTCAGTCAGCTGCCACAACAATCTCTCATCATACAGGAGATTTTGGCTGCAGAATGACAGCTTTTGCTTCTCTTCATTCCTCTGTGGACATGTTAAACTTCATCAGTGGCCTTCTATTTCACCTCCATTTCTTCTCTGGCTGACTGCATCCCGAATTTAGCAGAGCAGGTGTATTTGAACACTTCTGTCATTTTGTCCTTGCTGACCTACCGTCTCATTGAAAAGTAGCAGCATATTGGACTCAGTGTTTTTGAAGACTGGGTCATTATGGGAACTAGATCGCATGGTGTTCTGAGCTTGGTTCTTCTAGCTGCTTGAAATTATTAGTGTTTAAACCCAGATTAAAATACTGCCACATCAAATAAGTAAAATAGCAGCCGAGGAACAATCTATCAGTGTAGATTTATCTACATGCCTTTTTAACAAGATCTTTAGGTTACAAAGAACACACTTATAATTTCACTACAGATGTCTGCCGTATCCCTTTGTGTGCCACGAATTGCTACATATTACGATCAGTCAAAAATGATTTAGCTGATTTGTGTACTGCTCAATGATCGCTATGTGTAACTTGTTGAATGACTTCCAGCTATAAAGACATAAAGATCCAATAAATAAACCCTGTTCTGTGCTGAGGGAACTCATCTGAGGCAGAACATGGTGTGTGAAGAGGTTTAGCCGTTTCCCTCAACTTTCTCAGTACTTTCTCGAATGCTCATAATGCTATGGAAACTTACATATGGAGAATGTTAACCATGTTAAGCCTTTGGAAAACATCAGCATTTTCTAACAGAAGGCGCATCAGTTGCTGCCTTACAGTGCCAGGGACCAGGGTTTGATCTTGACTACGGGTGCTGTCTAAACGGAGTTTGTATGTTCTTCCTGTGACCGCATGGGTTTTCTCTGGGTGCTCCTCCACTTTCCTCCCACACTCCAATGATGTACGTTTGTAGGTTAACTGGCTTATGTAAATTGTAAATTACCCCTCGTGTGTAGGATAGTGCGAGTGTATGGGGTGATAGCTGGTCTGTGTGGGCTCAGTGGGCCAAAGGGCCTGTTTCCATGCTGTATCTCTTAAGTAAGGTTTTAAGTAAAAGTCCCAACCTTCTCGAAACTAAGGGGAAGGTTAACAGTGAACGGGAATTTATACGGAAATATGAACTTATTTAAAACAAAATCACCAGGTATTTAAGTCATAGACAATAGACAATAGGTGCAGGAGTAGGCCATTCGGCCCTTCGAACCAACACCGCCATTCACTTTCATGCAGTGCTGGCCGTCAGATAAGCACTGTTGAACAAAAACCCTTCTTACCTCTTTCAGTGAGTGTATGAAGTGCAGTGGTAATCCAGAAACTCAATAAATATTCCACCATCAGCATTTGTCACCTCGGCTGTCTGTGGAGCTTACGCTGCATAAATTGACCGCTGTGACTGCACTTCAAAGCAGTTTATTGGCTATGAAAACTCTTTGGGACACCCTGAGGAGATGAAAGGTGCTAGATAAATACGTCATCTATTACCTCTATCTGTGTCAATCCGCACGTTAACCTATTGGTGTATCAGTTTGCAGCATTGCAGGCAAGCTGGAATAATTTGCATGTCTTGCTCTGAAGGAGCTGCTCTGGATTGGGTGAGGTGCTTGTGATGAGCCAGAGGTCAAGGCCAGGTCACCCACAGACACCACATGCAACATATTTAAAGGAAAGCAGCCAGTTGTCAGTAAAGGGTCTGTTCCACTGCGGGGACCTAATTTGCGAGTTTAGAAGAGTTTAGGAGAGTTTTAAAAAGTGTCATGGTCTTGTTGTATCACCGAAGTAGAACACCTCGTACAACCTCCTTCGACTATGTAGAGAACCTCCTACGAATATGTAGAAGACACCCTTCGACTATATAGAAGACCTCCTTCGACCTCCTTCGACTATGTTGAAGACTAGCTTTGACTATGATGCGTACAAAGTAGCCAGAAAAAGCAGCATACCAGAGGACTGGGAGAAATTCAGAGACCAGCAGAGAAGGACAAAGGGCTTGATTAGGAAAGGAAAAATAGATTATGAAAGAAAACTGGCAGGGAACATAAAAACTGACTGCAAAAGTTTTTATAGATATGTGAAGAGAAAGAGATTAGTTAAAACAAATGTAGGTCCCTTGCAGTCAGAAACAGGTGAGCTGATCATGGGGAACAAGGATATGGCGGACCAATTGAATAACTACTTTGGTTCCGTCTTCACTAAGGAAGACATAAATAATCTGCCGGAAATAGCAGGGGACCGCAGGTCAAAGGAGTACTTGAGTGAAATCCAGGTTAGTCGGGAAGTGGTGTTGGGTAAATTGAATGGATTAAAGGCCGATAAATCCCCAGGGCCAGATAGGCTGCATCCCAGAGTACTTAGGAAGTAGCTCTGGAAATAGTGGATGCATTAGTGATAATCTTTCAAAAGTCTTTAGATTCTGGAGTAGTTCCTGAGGATTGGCGGGTAGCAAACGTAACCCCTCTTTTTAAGAAGGGGGGAGAGAGAAAACGGGGAATTACAGACCAGTTAGTCTAACATCGGTAGTGGGGAAACTGCTAGAGTCAGTTATTAAAGATGGGATAGCAGCACATTTGGAAAGTGGTGAAATCATTGGACAAAGTCAGCATGGATTTACGAAAGGTAAATCATGTCTGACGAATCTTGTGGAATTTTTCGAGGATGTAACTAGTAGCGTGGATGGGGGAGAACCAGTGGATGTGCTGTATCTGGACTTCCAGAAGGCTTTCGACAAGGTCCCACATAAGCGATTAGTATATAAACTTAAAGCATATGGCATTGGGGGTTCAGTATTGATGTGGATAGAGAACTGGCTGGCAAACAGGAAGCAAAGAGTAGGAGTTAACGATGGCAGGCAGTGACTAGTGGGGTACCGCAAGGCTCAGTGCTGGGACCCCAGCTATTTACAATATACATAAATGATCTGGATGAGGGAATTGTAGGCAATATCTCCAAGTTTGCGGATGACACTAAGCTGGGGGGCAGTGTTAGCTGTGAGGAGGATGCTAGGAGAATGCAAGGTGACTTGGATAGGCCGGGTGAGTGGGCAAATGTTTGGCAGATGCAGTATAATGTGGATAAATGTGAGGTTATCCACTTTGGTGGCAAAAATAGGAAAACCGACTACTATCTAAATGGTGGCCGATTAGGAAAAGGGGAGATGCAGCGCGACCTGGGTGTCATGGTACACCAGTCATTGAAAGTAGGCATGCAGGTACAGCAGGCAGTGAAGAAAGCCAATGGTATGTTAGCTTTCATAGCAAAAGGATTTGAGTATAGGAGCAGGGAGGTTCTACTTCAGTTGTATAGGGTCTTGGTGAGGCCACACCTGGAGTATTGCGTACAGTCTGGTCTCCAAATCTGAGGAAGGACATTATTGCCATAGAGGGAGTGCAGCGAAGGTTCACCAGACTGATTCCTGGGATGTCAGGACTGTCTTATGAACAAAGACTGCATAGACTCGGTTTATACTCTCTAGAATTTAGGAGATTGAGAGGGGATCTTATAGAAACTTACAAGATTCTTAAGGGTTTGGACAGGCTAGATGCAGGAAGATTGTTCCCGATGTTGGGGAGGTCCAGGACAAGGGGTCACAGCTTAAGGATAAGGGGGAAATCCTTTAGGACTGAGATGAGAAGGAATTTTTTCACACAGAGAGTAGTGGGTCTCTGGAACTCTCTGCCACAGAGGGTAGTTGAGGCCAGTTCATTGGCTATACTTAAGAGGGAGTTAGATGTGGCCCTTGTGGCTAAGGGGATCAGAGGGTATGGAGAGAAGGCAGGTACGGGATACTGAGTTGGATGATCAGCCATGATCATATTGAATGGCGGTGCAGGCTCGAAGGGCCGAATGGCCTACTCCTGCACCTAATTTCTATGTTTCTATGTTTCTATGACTAGCTTCGAATAGCTTCTGGAAAATTAGATACCGAATAACATGCCATCCTACTACGACATACTTCAACTAAACCTACGAGTAAAAAAAATATCAATTTTGGTCGACAAGTCCAGCAATGAAGGCAGACTGGTGGTTCACAGGGCATCCTTCTACAAATGTACATTTTTGGCCACATGCTCACCCCTTTATTAAGGTCATCCAGCCCCAGCTCATCTGCTGGTGAAACTCTCACTGTGTCTTTTTATATGTTCTGTTTGCCTTTCCAACATTGTGCAGAGGATCCCATGATTTGGTTTGATTGATTATTGTCACGTGTTTCGACATACAGTGAAAAGCCTTTTTTAATGTGCTATCCAATTAAATCAGATAATACCATATATGAATACATTCAAGCCACACACAAGTAAGGTATAGTTTTCAGATTTGCGGTATTACAGTTCCAGAGAAAAAGTCTAATGACCACAATGAGATAGGTTGGAAGGCTACACCCGAGCTAAAAGAAGAACCTTTCAGAAGTCTGAAAACAGAAGTGAATAAACTGTTCCTGCATCTGGTGGTATGTGTTGCATTCTAACCTCTGCAAATTTGTTGACTCCTCATTCCCTTTATAACACAAGGAATGCCTTTATAACAAGAGGACTTGAATATAGGAGCAAAGAGGTCCTTCTGCAGTTGTACAGAGCCAAATGGCCTACTCCTGCACCTATTGTCCATTGTCTATTGAACCTATTGTCTCATGGGTCCACAGTGGTTCCATGTGAAACAATGTCTCAATTTTAATATTCTGATCTTCCTTTTCAGCTTCATCCACAGCCTCAGTCCTCTCTACCTCTGTAATCTCATTTTGCACTAAAACACTCAAATATCAATGCTCACCAATCGACTGCCACAGACAGCTGTGGCCAAGTCAATGAATATTTTTAAGGTGGAAGTTGACAGATTCTTGATTAGTAAGGATGTCAGGAATTATGGGGAGAAGGTAGGAGAATGGGATTTAGAGGGAAAGATAGATCAGTTATGATTGAATGGCAGAGTAAACTTGATGGGCCGAATGGCCTAATTCTGCTCCTAGAACTTATGAACACGAATCCCAATCACTTTGTTAATGGTGGCCATTCCTTCTGTTGCCAGCATCCTCAGTCTTGGCATCTCTCCTTGAACTTTTACAAAACCATACATTTCTCATATAAGAAGTTATATTTAACTTATTCCTTTATCCAAGCTATTGAACATCTCTAAATGTCTTTGAACGTGACTGACGTCACACATTGTTGGATAAGCCCGCTGTCCTTCGGGACATCTTTATTGTTTATCACACCAGCATTTAATCTCATTGGGATGTTTGCCTTGCGCACTTTACCATTGCTACAAGGTTTTTACAACATTATAAGAATCAGTGGTCTTTTAAATAACCTATCATAAACCTTTCACGACCCTGAAAGCAGTTATTTCTATGTTAGCAGAAAAATATGTGCTGGGTTGCACATCACTTCACAGCCTTGAGAATAATACGCTCAGTTTGCTATATCCACTGAGGAATAGCATCCTCTGATACCAGAAATCCAGTGCTCTTATATTCCACTAATATATGGAATGATGTGTGAAAATTGAAATATTTAGCATGGTTAAACTGAAATTCTCCTGTCAGGTGGTTACTCAGCCCTTGTGTGGATTTCTTTATGGATTATTTACATTTTGAAATTGTGCATCAATTTGAAGGCATTCTGTGATTTTTGTATAACATTGGACTGCAAAAACTACTGTTGACTTTGCTGGCAGGACTTCCAGCGTGCATTTCGGAACCAGCAAATCAATGCTACCTGCCAAGAACCCAATAAATGCTCATAAATCTGCAATGAAATATTTAGTTTAGAGCTGGAGTAGAGCTAATTTTATTGCTTTAGATTTATGACAGCGGAAACTCTGTATTTGGATATGATCAGAATAACAAAACTCACAGCTGAACGTGAAATTCATAGTAAGTTATATTGGTGAACGAATTCAACGATTCTTTTGCAACAGAATATAATAAAACAACAACAAAATTGAATTAGCTTGGTAAGCTGTTCAATTGTCTGATAAAAATGTACCCCATTCTTTTGTAACTGTTTTCAGTACAATTCTAATTTGTCTTTGTTCAATATCAAGATGGCTTATCTAATTTCTATATGAAAAACTATTACTATCCTGTGAAATTAACCAGATATGATCTTATATTAAATATTGTGCTCTATTCTGTATCTTCTTAAGCTTTTTACTGACAAAGAAAATCAGAAAGGCAGCATTATTCACATTATCGACCTCAAGAAGGCGGTGTTGTTGGGGCTCTTGAAGAACATTAAGGTGGATACATTCCCAGGGCCTGTTTGGTTTATAGCAGGTTAATGGAACAGACAAGAGACGAGATTGTAGGGACCTTGATGAAAATTGCTAATTCTTCTCTAAATACAGGGGAGGTCCCGGAGGACTGGAGAATAGCCAAAGTTGTTCCTTTGTTTAAGAAGGAAAGTAAAGATAATGTTGGAAATTATAGGCACAGTGGTGTTGCAGTGGAGTTGCTGCCTTATAGTGACAGAGGCCTGGGTTCAATCCCGACTACAGGTGTGTATCTGTACTGAGTTTGTATGTTCTCTCCATGACCTGCGTGGGTTTTCTCCAGGATCTCCGGTTTCCTGCCACACTCCAAAAACTTCCACAGATAGCCATAGCAAAGCAGTGGGCATTGAACAAAGATTAGTTGCCAAGCGAGGATTACTCATTACTTTACTGTACTTTAATCTAATAACACTTTTAAACTGGTCATTAGCAGATAAAGTGTTGTGAAAGCAATTAAAATTCTGATAGGTGCTCCAGGCATTTAAACAGTGCCATAATCTATTAAGGCAAATACATTTATTATTTTGTCCTCAAATCAAGACCTTTGGGCATTCATATTGGATTGTTGATTAGAATCAAATAATAAATCTGTTTCCAGGGAAAAAAATGTTTTGTAACTACTGAGATTCTATTCTGGAACAGAAACCTTGTGTTTATAGAAATATTCAGTAATGACTATGCTTTCATTAGTCCTCTGTATTAATGTCAATACTTTAGGTCTGGATACTATAGGCTTACGAGGTAATGGCTTTCCATTTCACAGCATTAATCCACTGAGCAGTGAAGAGAAAATATGTTGTAACCCTGTAACCTGCCTTCACTTAGATTTTGCAACCATGAGGCATGATACTCTTATTAAGTGGTGAAAAACACATTGTCCAGAATTTATTGCGTAGTTTGAGAGTGAGAAGGGGATTAAAAATGCAAATCCAGCTGTCCTTCAGCAAGCTACCTCTAATCTCTTGAATTGTGCGATTGACAATGTATGTGTTGTGTAATGCCATTCTGTGGATAATGTTTGTTCCGTTAATGTTGCCATGTTTTTAAACACTCTGCAGGCTAGTGTTACAACAATGTTTGAGTAGTAGGTCCAGAGAGACTAAAATAATGCAATTGTCAGCACACCTACATAAACCATGTGTTCAAACAAACATGTATTTTAATACATACAAATCCTTTGCTTAAAGTTAAATCAGCCTCTATTTTTATTAATTCAGAGAGATGAATTAGATGGAGAAGAAAGGTTTAGAGAGATACTAGACTAAGTGGGACCAGTTGAGTCGCATGTTCACATGGGAGGGCTGATCCCCCAACGCAATATTACACCTCCACCAATTCCAATATTGGTGGCCAGTGGGGCAGGGGGGCTTTCTGGAGCGCTAGCATGGGTGTTGTGGGCCGAAGGGACTGGTTTCGAGGGCTAGTATGGATATTGCAGGCCGAATGGATTATTGGGCTGGCAGCTCAGTCAGGCTGGCAGCTAATTTACTCAGGGCTGGTGGGCTGGCAGATCAGTCACTCGGGGCTGGTGGGCTGGCAGTTCACTCACGCCTGAATAGTCCTTAAAATTCCATTTCAAGCAGAGTACAGGCCACCAAATTCAATTTAATAGCATTTCAAGCAGAGTGCAGGCCACCAATTTCAATTTCATAACATTTCAAGCAGAGTTTAGGCCACCAAATTCAATTTCATAGCATTTCAAGCAGAGCGCAAGTCACCAAAATCAATTCCATAACATTTCAAGCAGAGTGCAGGCCACCAAATTCAATTTCATAGCATTTCAAGCAGAGTGCAGGCCACCAAATTTAATTTCATAGCATTTCAAGCAGAGTGCAGGCCACCAAATTCAATTTCATTGCATTTCAAGCAGAGTGCAGGCCAGTAAATTGACAAACAACTCATTGCAGTTTCATTAAGGGCTAACAAATCATTTATTGCAAGTACATTGCAGACTCACAGTTCAGTTGATTCACAGCTGAGAATCACAGTTGTGGACTATCCCTCGCAATCTTTCAGAATGACTGACTTACGTCAAAACATCTGGGGTTTTATAGTCCTGCCCCCCCCCCCCCCCCGGAAGGGGTGTTACCTTCATCGTGGCGATTGGCAGCTGAGAGAACCAATCAGCTGATCTCAAGATTTTTTAAACACTCACAACCTTTTTATTTTTCATCGATCGGAAAAATTCTCAGGGTCACCTCAACGGAGGAGGACTGTGAGTAAGATTGCCAAAAATCATAACGATATATGGTAGCGTTTTTTCTAAAATCAATATACAGCACAGACAGGAAGTGGTCAAGATGAGACATTTAGTTATATAGATGAGCCAAACGTGAGCAAATGGGAATAACTTGAAAGGGGTATTTTGGTCGGCATGGAAGAGTTGGGCAACAGGGCCTGTTTCCATGCTGTATGACTCTCTACCTATGAGATAATAATGGAGATGCTCAATAATATTAATATTTATTAGGTATGTTGCAAAACTTACCTTGAGCAGTGCTGCAGTTCTGCCGCTCCCCGTGTGCGCGACTTTGGCGCCTTTCAGAGGGGGGCGGGCTTAAAGTGCTGTTTTTCAACAGACCTGGAAAATCGATGAATGTCGGAGCGATTTTTCTTCCGCAACGAAATCATGAATGAAGGTATTTTTAAATTACTCTAAATTATTTATTAACTAGAGTAATTTAAAAATCACCTTCAAAAGCCGTGAGCACCGACAACCGGAAGGATTTTGCGTAGGGGAGAAGAAAAGGTAAATAGTTTATTTTTATATTAAAAGTTGGTTTTTCGGGAGGCTTTAATAATATTTTTATGTTGCGAAATGAGGTCCCAAAAAATGTATGAACAAACAGTATTTATCCTCCCGACTTCACCGCTAACTGCAATGTTCTAATCCACCGCATTCCACTAAAACCCACTCGCTAGTTGATTTAAATGGCCATTAATTTACAGGAAACAAACACTAAATTCCTTCCATTTGGCCCAGAAATTCATGAAAATGAAATTTAAAAATTATGTTATATTGTGGATTATTGTGTGAATGTTATTTGGACACTTAGGCAATTTAAAAAAAGTTTATCTTTTCTTAAGAAATGGATAGATGTTTAGATCTACTCATTGAATTTTGTAATTAGCTACAATTAGATAATTAACTAATTATATGCTTTAATTTCAGGTCATCCAAGTAAGATTGTTTCATATTTGTTTCAGAATGCTTCAATCTATAATAACTGAAAATTTCATTGAGTTATCTTAATTTTTAAGAAAGTTATGGGCTTTTAACTTTTCCAGATCACAGCTTTTGAGTTAAGTCAATTGAAAGGCAATGGGGAACAAGATGCTAATTTCCAAGTATGAAAATAACTTTCTTAATACTGCAGATATTAAAGTAATTTAGGTGTCAAATTAAACTTCTTTTTATGCTTTATCTGATGGGATAAATTGCAGACTTGATTTTTTAAATCTCAAAATTTTGTAACATTGCTATATTTATATCAAAAGAGGTACTTGTTGATGAAACTGGAAAATTCAGGCAATTAAATTGGAATACCCAGTCTGGACATTTCTTTCTGCTTCCATAGACCTCTGGCAAAGGACAATGAGCTGTTTAGAAACATAGAAAATAAGTGCAGGAATAGGCCATTCAGCCCTTTGAGCCAGATTTGATCCCATATCCCTTGATTCCTTTCGCCCTGCGATCTATAGTTTGATATAGTTGAGAAAGTACATGATAGAACAAATGAAACTTCCCAAGCTGTTGGACCTTTAGGTGAGTAACCTATGTAAAAAATAGAATGGAAGGAAAGGTCCACCTATACATTGAACTGGCCAAGGTAAATAAAACTGAACCGCCAAAATCAAAGATAAACTGGAAATGCAGCTGATCATCTGGTAATTTTGCGGGGAACTAATGGCTGTTTGCAGTATAAGAGTAGCCATTCTGGATTCATGCTCTTGTGCCTTTCAGCACAGAAGTCAGAGATGCATTGGTGATCAGGTGTATGCCCAGCTGGACTTCTCATCCCCTTGACTCTCCATTGTGTCTTTGACTCTCCATTCTGTGATGAGAAATCTGTCCTCCCTGACAGTCTTGATCCACGACAAAACACTAGCTGCTGAGCTGAGCGGCAAAGTACAAGAAGGCAGTGCTGGAAGCCATGTCATACAATCTATGCCTGGCCATTCAACACAGCCAGTATATCAAATGCATCTCCTTTCATTTTAGAATGATCACTAACCTCAAAATGTGTAGTGTTCATTTATTCTGATCTATTATAAAGTTTTTTTATTTATGTTCTAGTGGGTGTTTCCTATAGTTCTAAATAAAATGTATAACTTTTCTAATTTTTTCATTATTCTCTTTTTTCCCAACTATTTGTGAACATAGTGGTATGGTCTTCTGAGTGCATGAGCAGCCGGAAGGACATCAAAGAGCTCCTGGGAGGTTGGCCTGTTAGGTTTGGTGTCACTTGCATTGTTCCCCCTGGCAACATGTTGGGAAGTGGACAATCTGACTGTGGCCACGGAACACGGGCCAATATCGGTGCCATCCTGCCACAATTTTTTTTCTAATCGACAATTTGTGAGGGAGAAGGGTAAACCAGAGGTGTCAGTATTACAGTTAAACAAAGGGGACTATAGAGCCATGAGGGAGGAGCTGGCCAAAGTTGACTGGAAAGATCCCTAGCAGTGATGACAATGGAATAACAATGGCACGTATTTCTGGGAATAATACAGAAGGTGCAGGATCAGTTTATTCCAAAAAGGAAGAAAGATTCCAAGGGGAGTAAGGGACGACCATGGCTGACAAGCAAAGTCAGGGGCAGTATAAAAAAAAGAACAAATATAACATAGCAAAGATGAGCAGGAAGCCAGATGATTGGGTAACTTTTAAAGAGCAACAGAAGATAACTAAAAAGGCAATACGGGGAGAAAAGATGAGATACGTAGGTAAGCTAGCCAATAATAGCCAGAATGGTAAAGCTTCTTTAGGTATGTGAAGAGGAAAAAATTAGTTAAGAACAAAATTGGACCTTTGAGGACTGAAAAGGGCAAATTTATTATGGGGAACAAGGAAAAGGCAGATGCGTTGAATTGGTTCTTTGGATCCGTTTTCACTAAGGAAGACACAAACAATCTCCCTGAAGTACTAGTGGCCAGAGGATATTGGGTACGGAGGAACTGAAGGAAATTCACATTAGTCAGGAAATGGTTCTGGGTGGACTGATGGAACTGAAGGCTGAAAAATCCCCAAGGCCTGATGATCTGCATCCCAGGGTACTTAAAGTAGTGGCTCTAGAAATCATGGATGCATTGGTGATCATTTTCCAATGTTCTATAATTTCAGGATCTGTTCCTGTGGATTGGAGGGTAGCTAATGTTATCCCACTTTTTAAGAAAGCTGGGAAAGAGAAAACAGGGAATTATAGACCAGTTAGCCTGACATCGGTGGTGGGGAAGATGCTGGAATCAATTATATAAGATGAAATAGCAGCACATTTGGATATCAGTAGCAGGATCGGTCCAAGTCAGCATGGACTTACAAAGGGTAAATCATGCTTGACTAATATTCTGGAATTTTTTGAGGATGTAACTAGGAAAATGGACAAGGGAGAGCCAGTGGATGTAGTGCACCTGGACTTTCAGAAAGGATTTGATCAGGTCCCACATAGGAGATTAGCAGGCAAAATGAGAGCACATGGTATTGGGGGTCGGGTGGTGACATGGATAGAAAATTGGTTGACAGACACGAAACAAAAAATAGGGATTAATGGGTCCTTTTCAGAATGGCAGGCAGTGACGTGTGGGGTACCGCAAGGATCGGTGCTGGGTCCGTAGCTATTTACAATATATATTAATGATTTAGATGAAGGAATTAATAGTAACATTAGCAAATTTGCAGATGACACAAAGATGGGTGGCAGTGTGAACTGTGAGGAGGATGCTATGAGAATGCAGGGTGACTTGGACAAGTTGAGTGAGTGGGCAGATGCATGGCAGGTGCAGTTTAATGTGAATAAATGTGAGGTTATCCACTTTGGTAGCAAAACAGGAAGGCAGATTATTATCTAAATGGTGTCAAGGGAAAAGGGTAAGTACAACGGGATCTGGGGCTCCTTGTTCATCAGTCACTGGAAGTAAGCATGCAGGTACAGCAGGCAGTGAAAAAAGTGAATGGCATGTTGGTCTTCAAAACAAGGGGAGTTGAGTATAGGAGCAAATAGGTCCTTCTGCAGTTGTACGGGGCCCTAGTGAGACCACACCTGGAGTATTGTGTGCAGTTTTGGTCTCTAAATTTGAGGAAGGACATTCTTGCTATTGAGGAAATGCAGTGTAGGTTCACAAGGTTAATTCCCGGGATGGCGGGACTGTCATATGCTGATACAATGGAGCAGCTGGGCTTGTACACTCTGGAATTTAGGTTATCTTTTGTTTTGTGTGATATCTGATCAATCAAATAATGCAGTGCATGAATACAATTGAGCCATACACAAGTACAACAGGTAGAGCAAAGCGGACAAAATAGTAGCGGGTAGAATATAGTTTTGCAGCATTTTAGCATTATAGTTGCAGAGAAAAAGTCCAATGTTCTGTCGACTAATGCTGAAGTGCTTTGTCAGAAATAGAGATGATAAATTTTAAACAGGATCTGCTGATCCAAAATTCGTTTGGATCTGGAGGAATCCTATTCTACCAGCTTTCCTGAGCTCCCTTGTTCTTTCATACCTCTAAGCTAATATCCAGCCCACTCGGTTTGACAACATGCCAGATTTGAAACCAATCTGTACATTCGCATCAACTCTGCATTCATAAACCTACCTTTCCGTGACAATTTTACTACTGGTGTGTTTGAAATCTTGGCAAGCAGTTTGTTGAAATAGGCAATGCTTTGTTATATAATATGTGTGTGAATCGCTGTGTTAATGATAACATTTAAAGAAAACCTAAAATTTATAAGAACATTGTTAGAACTCTATTTTTGAAGAGATGTGTTACATCTTGAGGATTTGATTAGTTATTTCTCTCCTGCTGTAAGCATTCTGTAATGCTGTTGTAAGGCTGTTCTGTAAGGCTGTTGTATACATTTAAGGGTAGCTTTTTAAACCCACTATCTTCTTCTTCTTGCATATGGTGTGCACAGCCTAAAGTTGGAGGACAACTTGTTCTATTTGATCTTAATTGATTGTGCACGCCGGGTTGATTGCATTTGTCGAAAAAATGCGGACCACGTGAAGGTTGCAATCTTCCAGCCCCACCCACTATCTGGTAACACAGAAGTAATCGAGGAACTTGAGTTGTAATATCTGGCATATTGCATTTACTTTGGTTTTGGAAACTATGAAAATAAACACCCAATCAGATCATTCCATTTTGGCTGTAAGAGGGTTATTAATAATAGATAAGCAGTAAAAGGCAAAACTGCAAATTACAGTGACTGATATAACATGTCCAGTGCTTCTGAAGTAGAGAAATTAATAACGGGAGAAAACCTGCAATAATATTTTTTTCATAAATTGAGCTAGGTTATGTTCAATTCTCTTGAATCAACTCGGCCAGTTGATCCAATAAATCTGTTAATTCATGAATTGGATTGAACACACACACACACACACACACACACACACACACACACACACACACACACACACACACACACACACACACACACACACACACACACACACACACACACACACACACACACACACACACACACACACACACACACACACACACACACACACACACACACACACACACAAACCCCCCCCCCCCAGTTAGGATGGGGTAGAAGCCCAAAATGTAATGCCTGGACTGGTTTTTCCCCAATAGTTATTGGTTTTCCAGGATCTAGTTAATTAAATTACTTTTTTTCATTTCACAATCACTAAAACAAGTGGTATTGTAGCTATGTACTTTTCGGATGTGATATACACATTTTGTTTATTACTTGTACGCTTACATGTATGCATTTTTATATTAAAATGTAGCTTAGATCTGTTTGGTCCATTAACTCACAGGTACTTTTTAAGCGCGCATTTTTATTACTCTCCATTCTACCATAGAGATACAAAGTCTATAATAAACTTGGCTGGGAACCTGGAGCTCACCTAAATTGTTCCCAATTGGGCCCTGCACCTCCTAAGGCCAGCCCTGGTGGAAGTTATACTGTGGAGGTTATACAGTTATACAGACTCTTCACAAAAAACGTTAATAAGTTATAGGAGTAGAATTAGGCCATTTAGCCCATCGAGTCTACTCCGCCATTCAATCATGGCTGAACTCTGCCTCCTCATCCCATTTTCTTGCCTTCTCCCCATAACCCCATGGCAGGAATTTCTGGGCATAATCCGGAAGTCGCTCGGATCATTTCATTCCGAAAAGGAAGAAAGATTCTAAGGGGAGTAGGAGGCAATTGTGGCAGACAAGAGAACTAAAAGAAAAGATGTAGAACACAGCAAAGAGTAGCCAGAAGCCAAAGGATTGGGAAACTTTCATAGGGCAACAGAAGGAAACAAAACGGCCAATACGGGCTGAAAAGATGAAGTACGAGGGGAAGCTGGCCAGGAATATAAAGAAGGACAGTAAAGCTTCTTTAGATATGTTAAGGGAAAAAGAGTAGCAAAGTCAAATGTGGGTTCCTTGAAGGCAGATACGGGTGAAATTATTATGGGTAACAAGGAAATTGCAGAAGAGTTGAACAGGTACTTTGGATCTGTCTTCACTAAGGAAGACACAAACAATCGCCCAGATGTACTGGAGGACGGAGGATCTAAGGGGGTAGAGGAACTGAAAGAAATTTTCATTATGCGAGAAATAGTATTGGGTAGGCTAATGGGACTGAAGGATGATAAATCCCCTGGGCCTGATGGACTGCATCCTAGGGTCCTCAGGGAGGTGGCTCTAGAAATAGTGGATGCATTGGTGATCATTTTCCAATGTTCAATAGATTCAGGATCAGTTCCTGTGGATTGGAGGATAGCTAATGTTATCCCACTTTGCAAGAAAGGAGCGAGAGAGAAAACAGGGAATTACAACCCAGTTAGCCTGACTTCGGTGGTGGGAAAGATGCTGGAGTCAATTATTAAAGAGGTAGTAATGGGGCATTTGGATAGCAGTAAAATGATTAGTCCAAGTCAACATGGATTTATGAAGGAAATCATGCTTGACTAATCTTCTGGAATTTTTTGACAATGTGACAAGTAAAATGGATGAAGCGGAACCAGTGGATGTAGTTTCAGAAAGCCTTTGATAAGGTCCTGCATGGGAGACTGGTGACTAAAATTAGAGCACATGGTATTGGGGGTAGGGTGTTGATATGGATGGAAAATTGGTTGGCAGACAGCAAGCAAAGAGTATCAACTGTTTACCATATATATTAATGATTTGGAAGAGGGAATTAGGAGCAACACTAACAAGTTTGCGGAAGACACAAAGCTGGGTGGCAGTGTGAACTGTGAAGAGGATGTTAGAAGGTTGCAGGGTGAACTGGACAGGTTGAGTGAGTGGGCAGATGCGTGGCAGATGCAGTATAATATAGATAAATGTGAAGTTATCCACTTTGGCGGCAAAAACAAGGGGGCAGATTATTATCTCAACGGGGCCAGGTTCGGTAAGGGGGAGGTGCAGTGTGACCTGGGCGTCCTTGTACACCAGTCACTGAAAGTTGGTGTGCAGGTACAGCAGTCAGTGAAGAAAGCTAATGGAATGTTGGCCTTCATAACAAGAGGATTTCAATATAGAAGTAAAGAGGTTCTTCTGCAGTTGTATAGGGCTCTGGTAAGACCACATCTGGAGTATTGTGTACAGTTTTTGTCTTCTAATTTGAGGAAGGACATCCTTGTGATTGAGGCAGTGCAGCGTAGGTTCATGAGATTGATCCCTGGGATGGTGGCACTGTCATATGAGGAAAGATTGAAAAGACTAGGCTTGTATTCACTGGAGTTTAGAAGGATTAGGGGGGATCTTACAGAAACATATACAATTATAAAAGGACTGGACAAGCTAGATGCAGGAAAAATGTTCCCAATGTTGGGCGAGTCCAGAACCAGGGGCTACAGTCTTAGGATAAAGTGGAGGCCATTTAAGACTGAGGTGAGAAATAAACTTTTTCACCCAGAGAGTTGTGAATTTGTAGAATTCCCTGACACAGGGGGCGGTGGAGGCCAATTCTCTGGATGGATTTAAGAGAGAGTTAGATAAAGCTCTAGGGGCTAGTGGAATCAAGGGATATGGGGAGAAGGCAGGCACGGTTTATTGATTGGGGATGATCAGCCATGATCACAATGAATGGCGGTGCTGGCTCGAAGGGCCGAATGTCCTCCTCCTGCACCTATTTTCTACTTCCTGAGAAGATTACGGAGAGTCGGTTTATCAAGGAGGACTCTCTCTAACTTCTACAGGTGCACAGTAGAGAGCTTGCTGACCGGTTGCATCGTGGCTTGGTTCGGCAATTTGAATGCCTTGGAGAGGAAAAGACTACAAAAAGTAGTAAGCACTGCCCAGTCCATCATCGTCTCTGACCTTCCTTCCATTGAGAGGATTTACCGCAGTCGCTGCCTCAGAAAAGCTGGCAGTATCATCAAAGACCCACACCATCCTGGCCACGCACTCATCTCCCTGCTATCTTCAGGTAGAAGGTACAGGAGCCTGAAGACTGCAATGACCAGGTTCAGGAATAGCTACTTCCCCACAGCCATCAGGCTATTAAACCTGGCTCGGACAAAACTCTGATAACTAATAACCCATTATCTGTTATTTGCACTTTATTAGTTTATTTATTCATGTGTGTATATATTTATATATGGTATATGGACACACTGATCTGTTTTGTAGTAAATGCCTTCTATGTTCTGTGTGCTGAGGCAAAGCAAGAATTTCATTGTCCTATCAGGGACACATGACAATAAACTCACTTTAACTTGATTTTCTATGTTTCTATGTTTCTATGTAACGCTTGACACCCGTTCTAATCAAGAATTTTTCTATCCACTGACTTGGCCTCCACAGCCCTCTGTGGCAATGAGTTCCACAGATTAACTACCCTCTGACTAAAGATTCTTCTTACAACTGTCTGTTGGTGGGGTGGAAATGTTTGGGGGTCAATGCCCAAATGCTTGAAAAGCCTTACACCACTGCCTTATAGACCACAGAATAACTAGGGAGCTGGGGCTGTGGTCCTCCGAGGGTTCAACCAGGAACACAATAAGTCAAAAATGTATCTTGAATATCAGATAAAGTTGTCGATCATATACAGGTATATAAGTAATAAGATCCAATGGGGGATAAATACAAATTGACTTGACACTTTCTTACATGAGAACATAAAACTAAGAGTTGGAGTTGGTCACGTAAAAACTGCAGCTTGCCATTCCACATCATCAAACATCTTTCTATTGTACACAGGTTTCATCTGCATCCTACATCTTGATGACTGACGTTGGGGTGACCTGATTTTGGAGTGGAAGTGACTTGGATTTAACAGTTTTCCACTTGTCCTGTGGATCAGCTTCACTTTAGCAAATAGCTTACTAAAAGGTATGGTGTGGCAATGTGGTAAGATGGTGGAGTAATGATATCACCGTGCTTGACATGGGTCTGCATTTACATTGAGTTGAATTATGGACCCATTGATTCAGTAATGAAATGTACAGCATCACGAATCAAGCAAAATTTAAGAAGGATGTTCCACAGCCTTCCAACTGATGGAGGCAAAGCCTTTTTGAGCTTGAAAAGTTGCTAATCCTTACATTCCTCTTCGGGTCGATATGTGTCAAACCTATCTAAATGAAAGGAGTTCTGGACAGCTTTTGATGGGGAGGAACTTCAATCATGAATTCACAATATAATTTCTTGCTCTGAGAAGACTAAGACAGGCCAAGTATCATTACCATCTTTGAGCAAGGAGACCAAAGTGTGGTAACTGCACAGCAATTTCCCTGCCTTCTACCATTGGGGAAGCCACAGGCTGCTCCTCTGCTGTGTATCATGTTCACATACATGGCTGTAAACATAGAAACACAGAAACATAGAAATTAGGTGCAGGAGTAGGCCATTCGGCCCTTCGAGCCTGCACCGCCATTCAATATGATCATGGCTGATCATCCAACTCAGTATCCCGTACCTGCCTTCTCTCCATACCCTCTGATCCCCTTAGCCACAAGGGCCACATCTAACTCCCTCTTAAATATAGCCAATAAACTGGCCTCAACTACCCTCTGTAGCAGAGAGTTCCAGAGACCCACCACTCTCTGTGTGAAAAAATTCCTTCTCATCTTGGTCCTAAAGGATTTCCCCTTATCCTTAAGCTGTGACCCCTTGTCCTGGACCTCCCCAACATCGGGAACAATCTTCCTGCATCTAGCCTGTCCAACCCCTTAAGAATCTTGTAAGTTTCTATAAGATCCCCTCTCAATCTCCTAAATTCTAGAGAGTATAAACCGAGTCTATGCAGTCTTTGTTCATAAGACAGTCCTGACATCCCAGGAATCAGTCTGGTGAACCTTCGCTGCACTCCCTCTATGGCAATAATGTCCTTCCTCAGATTTGGAGACCAGAACTGTACGCAATACTCCAGGTGTGGCCTCACCAAGACCCTATACAACTGAAGTAGAACCTCCCTGCTCCTATACTCAAATCCTTTTGCTATGAACGGTGGACAATTATGTCAAATGTTGTACAATGTGCATTTTAACAACATACACTGATTTTATTGTGCATGGAAAGCATTTATACAGTGTGAATCTCACACATTGAAATGGGCCATAACTGGGTTATGGGAGTGGGTACTCGCATCACAGCGGATATAGTGGACGCCTACTTCCACATTAGTTGAATTTGCCTGACTTTGTTGGGTACACTCCTGTGCAGTTTTCCATGCTCTTATAGTAGATGTCTATTTTAGCCATTTCTTTGTGCTGACTGATCCATCCCACCTCCAGGCCCTCAATCACAAATCTGACCAACACTCAACCATCCTGATCCTGTCCCAATTGCCTCTTTATCCAAACTCACCTTCTCACCCACCACTCATACTCACCAAGCAACCAACATCTTCCTGCTGATGGCTTACCCTACAAGATGCCAAGCACAAAACCCAGGATCACTTATCTAACCAACCGCCACCACCTTATATCCAATCACCTGCCCTGACCCTCACTGGACCACCTCTGATATCTAGTCCATCAAGCTCCTTTGACTCCTCCCACTTCCTCCAAATCCAAGGTGTAGCTATGGGCACTCGCATGTGACCCAGCTGTGCCTGCCTCTTTGTACGGTACATTGAACAATCACTGTTCCAGGCATACACTGGCCCTATCTCCAAACTCTACCTCTGCTACATTGACAACTGCATCGGTGCTACCTCCTGCACCCATACAGAACTCACTGACTTCCTCAACTTCACAACTAATTTCCATCCTCAACCCACTGACTCCCATAGCTATCTAGACTACACTTCTTCCCACCCTGCTTCCTGTAAAGACTCTATCCCCTACTCCAAATTCCTCCATCTACCTGGCATATGCGCCCAGGATGAGTTTTTCCCTACTAGATCATCGGAGATGTCCTAATTCTTTGGGGAACGGGGGCTTCCCCACTTCCACTATAGTTGAGGCTCTCACTAGGGCCTCCTTGATATCCCACAGCTCCACTCTTGCTCCCCTTCCCCACTTTCATAACTAGGACAGAGTCCCCCTTGTCCTCACCTCTATCCCATCAGCCATCACATACAGCATATAATCCTCCAACATTTTTGCGACCTCCAAGGGATCCCACTATTGGCCACATCTTCCCATCTCAACCCCTTTCTGCTTTCCACAGAGACCGTTCGTGCCACAACTCCCTGGTTAATTCATCCCTTCCCACCCAAACCATCCCCTCCCCAGGTACTTTCCCCTACAACCGCAGGAGATGCAACACCTGTCCCTTTACCTCCCCCCTCAACTCCATCCAATGACCCCGACAGGCTTTACAGGTGAGGCAGAGGTTTACTTGCACCTCCTCTAACCTCATCTACTGTATCCACTGTTCCAGGTGTCAACTCCTGTATATCAGCGAGACCAAGGGCAGGCTCAGCGATCACTTCGCTGAACACCTCCGCTCAGTCCGCCTTAACCTACCTGAACTCCCGGAGGCTCAGCACTGTAACTCCCCCTCCCATTCCTAATCTGACCTTTCTGTCCTGGGCCTCCTCCATTGTCAGAGTGAGGCGCAGTGCAAATTGGAGTAACAGCACCTCATATTTCGCTCGGGTAGCTTACACCCCAGCGGTATGAACATTGACTTCTCTAACTTCAATTAGCCCTTGTTTTCCCTCTCCCTCCATCCCTTCTCCCTCCCACCAGTCTTACTGTCTCCAACATCAGTCTATCTCTGCCACCGGCTTCAGTGAACCGCTTACCGCCGGTGGAGGCATGGGGTGTGTCGTTGCCTAATGATGAAGCTTTGCTTGTCGTCGGTACCTTGATTAGTCCGACAGCTTTTGCTTCCTCATCCAGGTCTTGCCTGTTGGATAAGTCTTACGTGAAGAGAAGATTCGGCGGCTGGTTTCATTTCCTGGATTTCATGCCCCTCCAATGTCACCCTGATAGCGCTGTTCACTGCCGGCACTTGTAGCGTGAGGGGAACTCTGGCCCCTTCCGGGTATTCTGTGAACGGCTGGAGACCAACTCTTCCGGAAGCAACACCTTTGTTTGCGAGTATTCCCTTGAAGCCATATGCATGTGCTCCAGTATGTTCTACGGACATACTTTCAATTTTGAAGTCAGTTACACACTGACCACTCGCACTTCCCTCCACAGAGAGGGAGATTCGTAGGCAGCCCTGAAATAGGTGCTGCCGCAGGCCCCTTAGGATACCTGCACTGATATGGCCCCTCCTGCGGACCTATATCAGGTTTGTGCATCACATTTGTGTGATAAACGTCCGAGGGCACTATCCATGTTCCATCTGGGTTAAACAGCCGAGGACGTACCCAAGTATGTCGGAGGGGAACCCTCCTGGCCTGAGTCCCCTAGTCCACAGTCCTAACCGACTTACTGTTGGTTTTACCCCCTTTCAGGGGAACCACAGCGGTCTAGAAGCAGCTGACCTCTGTATGTTGGAGGGGTCCCTCCTGGCCTGACTTCCCCCGGCCTAACTGAGTTACTGTTGGTTTTACCCCCTTCTGGGGAACCACAGTCGGTCTGGAAGCCACTGACTGTACTGTCAGTGACTTGGGTGGCGAACCCGACAGCCGCCGGCTACCCGCACTTCCGCGCTCTCTGTAGCCGGTTCCCCATGGTCCCGGTTTCCCCGTGGTCCAAGATCGGGATTCCCCGCGGTCCATAACCGGTTTCGCGGCCCGTCCGGACTACGCCCCGAAATTAGTTCCAGCAGGAAAGCCTCTGTAACAGAGATTCCTGCCAGGAAAGAGAAAAACAGAACCTGGGAATAAGTTGAAAACTTACCTTCAGCTTTTAAACTTTCCGCTGGAAGGAGCAATGCGCCTGCCAGTCAACCGTTGCGCAATGCGCTAGACGTAATAGCATGCATGCGGGCTGACGGCCTTCTTCACGTAGTCACTCACATAACTCTGAAGTAAAATTGTTTTTAAACCTGGTCTGCTGCATAAAATGTTAAATTAATAGCTCCCTCAAATGGCAAACATCTTTAGCAGATGGGCTAATTGGACTGACTCCAACGTATCAAAGTATATGTGAGATCAACATATATTTCATTATTAATTCCAGAAGCAAGACTTTGTTTACCTCTTACTTGTTGTAGCTAAAATCTCCAGTGTTTCTGTCAAATACATACATTTAAGAATATTTTGAGAATTACATTTATGCTATTTTCAACTGATGTCAAATAAAATCAAGCACACTATTGCAAATGGTGGAAATTTGAAATAACAAAAAAAATAGTGGAAATTGCCATCTAAAGAGAAAATTTTCTTCTGTGCAGTTCCCACAGCCCTGAATTTGTTGATTTTTCAAAAATGTATCCATATTTTTTTCTATTCCTTCTATGCCTATTCATTTGAAACATTGAAAACCCTGGACTATTGATTCCCTAGTGATTTTCACCCTATTACCTTGTCTCCTTAATAGTGATTAAATCAAACTAATTTATTTCTATGTGTCGGGAGGAACTGCAAATGCTGGTTGAAACCAAAGGTAGACACAAAAAGCTGGAGCAACTCAAGAGGCCAGGCAGCATCTCGGGAGAAAATAAATAGGTGATGTTTCAGGTCGGAAGAAGGGTCTCAACAAAAACATCACATTCCTTTTCTCCAGATATGCTGCCTGACCCACTGAGTTGTTCCAGCTTTGTGTGTTTGATTTCATTTATTTCTATTTTGAGTTCATGATTGCCTAATACACATGTCGGAGTACTTTACCTGCCGTTGGACAGCACAAGACTGAATGTTGTCCAGGCTAAGTGGGTATTGGCTACTTTATTACTAGGGGAATTAATGGATCTAAAGACAAACAAATTACAGAGGGAGAATCATTGATGGAGCAACTGGAAGTCTAAGGCCGAATATTGTATATTAATGATTTGGATGAGGGGATTGAAGGCTTTGTGGCCAAGTTTGTGGATGATACGAAAATAGGTGGAAGGGCAGGTAGTGTAGAGAAGGCAGGGACTCTGCAGAAGGACTTGGACAGGTTGGGAGAATGGGCAGAGAAGTGGCAGATGGAATATAGTGGAGCAAAGTGTGGAGTCATGCATTTTGGCAGTTGCAATAAAGGCGTAGACTATTTTCTAAATGGGGAGAGAATCCAGAAATCGGAAATGCAAAGGGACTTGGAAGTGCTGGTGCAGGATTCCCAAAAAGTTAACCTGCAAGTCAAATCAGTAGTAAATAAAGAAAACTCAATACTAGCATTTATTTCAAGAGGACTGTATACAAAACAGGAATGTAATGCTGAGGCTCTATAAGGCGCTGGTAAGGCTGCATTTGGAATATTGTGAGAACTTTTGGGCACCATATCTGAGGAAGGGTGTGTTGGCTCTGGAGAGGATCCAGAGGAGGTTTAGACAATAGACAATAGACAATAGGTGCAGGAGTAGGCCATTTGGCCCTTCGAGCCAGCACCGCCATTCAATGTGATCATGGCTGATCATCCCCAATCAGTACCCCGTTCCTGCCTTCTCCCCATATTCCCTGACTCCGCTATTTTTAAGAGCCCTATCTAGCTCTCTCTTGAAAACATCCAGAGAACCTGCCTCCACCGTCCTCTGAGGCAGAGAATTCCACAGATGAGGGGGAATCTCATTGAAACATACAGAATAGTGAAAGGCTTGGATAGAGTGGATGTGGAGAGGATGTTTTGACTAGTCGGAGAATCTAGGACTAGAGGTCATAGCCTCAGAATTAAAGGATGTTCTTTTAGGAAGGAGATGAGGAGAAATCTCTTTAATCACAGGGTGGTGAATCTGTGGAATTATTTTCACAGAAGTCTGTGGAGGCCAAGTCAGTGGATATTTTTAAGGCAGAGATAGATAGATAGATTCTTGATTAGTACAGGTGTCAGAGGTTTGGGGGGAAAGGCAGGGGAATGGGGTTGATAGGGAGAGGTAGATCAGCCATGATTGAATGTCAGAATGGTGAATGGCCTAATTCTACTCCTATCCCTTATGACCCTATGACCTTATTAGTGGTTTTGTGATGGCAGAGGTAGTGCAGTATAGAAAATGCACATTTTTAAAACAGCATGTTAACAGTTGTGCCTCCAAAAAGTGATATGGCATGCAGAGGGGACTGTTAGTCCAAAATATGTCTTGTTTCCACATTGCAACTCTCAACCTAAGATTTCATTCTAAATTTTAATGGTAGCTAATGGATTCACACAATATTTTGAAAGCTTCTACAATCCACTCCAGTAGAGGAATTAATCAATTTAAGAAAAAACAGCTTTTATTGGGCCCATGGAACATATCCACGTCGCACGGTTGTATTAATGTTTTCAGTATCAATATTCCGAGGTATCATTCAGCTCTATTCAGTTCTTTACACTGACTTATACTTTGGACAGTGGGCAACCCCTGAGGGAGTTAATTTGGTTGGAGCTAGAGGTAGCAGATTGTCTGCAGCCCTTAATATTTTACACTCTATGGGTCATATCAGTTTTAATCTTTTATTTATAGTGGTCCTCATATTCATTTCTCAATAGTCTCTGCGGCATTAGGGGGATCAGGCATTGATCTTGTAATTTATCCACTGCTCTTCCGTATCCTGAGGTTGGAGCAGCTGAGGGGGGATTGTTGTGAAGCTGGCACACGACCAGTCAATGTGTGTTGCATATGTGTGAAGCCAACAACAGGAAACTGAAATTTGACAACTCATAGTAATATCAGCCCCTGCTGTAATAAATATAACAGGATGCTCCTCAATAATTTAATGGGGAGGGGGGAATTGTATCTTTTTATTTCATGATGAAAAATTGAACTGTATGTGAAACTTGAGCAATACTCAGGCTGCTTCAGGCTTTTCATGGTGCAGTAAATTGGGATAACACCAAAGATCTCCAAGAAACGTGATTCTGTAAAAATAAATCATTGACTCAGAAAGTGGAACAACAGTGTATGTTATATCTGCTTTAAATAATAAATTAATGGCACAGCTGGTAGAGCCGTTACCTCACAGCACTAGAGACTGGTTTAATACTGACTTTTGGTGCTATATGTGCGGAGTTTGCACGTTCACCACAGTGCTCTGGTTTCCCCCCACACCCCAAAGTCATGCAGGTTAATTAGCTTTGTAAATTGCCCCAGTGTGTTCGGAGTGGATGCGAAAGTGGGATAACATAGAACTATTGTAGGTATGTTACAAAACTTACCTTGAACAGCGCTGCAGTTCTGCCGCTCCCTGTGTGCGTGACTTTGGCGCCTTTCAGAGGGGGCGGGCTTAAAGTGCCGTTTTTCAACAGACAGGGAAAATCGATCCATGTCGGGCGATTTCGTTGCGGAAGAAAAATCGCTCCGACATTTCATTCATGAAGGTATTTTTAAATTACGCTAGATTATTTATTAACTAGAGTAATTTAAAAATCACCTTCAAAAGCCGTGAGCGCCGACAACGGGAAGGATTTTGCGTAGGGGAGAAAAAAAGGTACACAGTTTATTTTTATATTAAAAGTTGGTTTTTATGGAGGCTTTAATCATATTTTCATGTTGCGAAATGGGGTCCAAAAAAATGTATGAACCAACAGTATTTTTCCTCCCGACTTCACCGCACACCGCAACGTTCCAATCCACCGCATTCCACTAAAACCCACTCGCTAGTTGATTTAAATGGCCATTAATTTACAGGCATTAAACACTAAATTCCTTCCATTTGGCCCAGAAATTCATGAAAATTAGATTTAAAAATTATGTTATATTGTGGATTATTGTGTGAATGTTATTTGGACACTTAGGCAATTTTAAAAAAGTTTATATTTTCTTAAGAAATGGATAGATGTTTAGATCTACTCACTGAATTTTGTAATTAGCTACAATTAGATAACTAACTAATTATATGCTTTAATTTCAGGTCATCCAAGTAAGGTTGTTTCATATTTGTTTCAGAATGCTTCAATCTATAATAACTGAAAATTTCATTGAGTTCTCTTATTTTTTAAGAAAGATATGGACTTTTAACTGTTCTAGATCACAGCTTTTGAGTTAAGTCAATTGAAAGGCAATGGGGAACAAGATGATAATTTCCGAGTATGAAAATGGTCATAACTTTCTTAATACTGAAGATATGAAAATGAATTAGATGTCAAATTAAACTTATTTTTATGCTTTATCTGACGGGATAAATTGCAGACTTGATTTTTAAAATCTGAAAATTTTGTAACATTGCTAACTATTGTGAATGGGTGATCGATGGTCGACATTGACTTGGTGGGCCAAAGGGCCTGTTTCCCTGCTGTATCTCTAAACTAATACTTGTACATCAGTCACTGAAAGTAAGCATGCAGATACAGCAGGCAGTGAAGAAAGCAAATGACATGCCGGCCTTCATAGCGAGATAATTTGAATATAGGAGAATGGAGGTCCTACTGGAGTTGTACAGGGCCCTGGCGAGACCACACCTGGAGTATTGTGTGCAGTTTTGGTGTCCTAATATAAGGAACGACATTCTTGCTATTGAGGGACTGCAGCGTAGGTTCACCAGGTTAATTCCCGTGATGGCGGGACTGACATATGATGAAAGAATGGATCGACTGGGCTTATATTCACTGGATTTTAGAAAGATGAGAGGGGATCTTATAGAAGCATATACAATTCTTAAGGGATTGGACAGGTTAGATGCAGGAAAAATGTTCCCGATTTTGGGGGAGTCCAGAACTAGGGGTCACAGTTAAAGAATAAGGGGTAGGCCATTTAGGACACAGATGAGGAAAAAGGTTTCACCCAGAGTGTTCTAGATCTGTGGAATTCTCTGCCACATAAGGCAGTGGAGGCCAATTCACTGGATGTTTTCAAGGGAGAGTTACAGTAGATATAGCTCTTAGGGCTAACAAAATCAAGGGATATGGGGAGAAAGCAGGAACGGGGTACTGATTTAGGATGATTCTCCATAATCATATTGAATGCTGGTTCAAAGGGTCGCATGGCCTACTCCTGAATCAATTTTCTATGTTTCTATGTTTCTATGTAATCATCATTGGTGACATTTTTACAATTCTCGTTTGACATTTTATCAATTATTGTTATGAAGGATGTTTTATTTTCTGGATTACTCAGTGAGAGGTACAATAATGTTCATTCTAGTGACATATTATTTTCATTATCTTTTTTTCTGGATAACTTTAATGTACATTTCTGTGTGTACAATACAACTTGGACTAGAAGCTGGTCAAGCAGGTTGAGGTGACACTCCAAGCAGGACCCACATTAACGTTTGGTTGAGGTTTTATCACATAAGAGAGTTACACATCCCGTGTACATTAAAAACATCTCTCTATCGCCTGAAGGGTTTGGGTTGTTTATCAAGAGTGGGGCTGGGGTTGAGAGAATCAGATCAGGTCAGAGGTGTAATTGTCTGATAATGAGATGGTTGTTGTAGGATTTGAGTCAAAATCAAGTGGTTGTGTTGATTGTTCAGGTAATCAGTGATTAGAGGTCGTGTAGGAAAGAATTGAAGATGATGCTTTAAATCGAAGGTAGACACAAAATGCTGGAGTTACTCAGCGGAACAGGCAGCATCTCTGGAGAGAAGGAATAGGTAATGTTTCAGGTCGAGACCCTTCTCAGACTGATCTCAGGGGATAGACTGAAGCTGGGCAGCGGTCTTTCAGGCCAAGGCCTAAGCCGGTCTCAGGAAAAATATGGAATCCACGCAACCTACTAGTCCTACTCTCCAATCAAGGAGGAAAAAAGAACCCGCATCAGGGGCTTTTGGGCTTACCATAAGACCACCGGTAGCCATGGAGGTAGGTGGGTCTGGTTCTTCCAAAACATGGTGTTGTGGACCATTTACAAGTTGGTAATATTTACACTTGTTTTTTGTACAAATGACAATGATAACATGAGATTCATATCTGTTTATAAACTAATGATAACATGTGATTAATTTATAATGCACAGTATACAAGTTCCAAGCAGGCTTGGAATTGGGGCCAGAGTTGTCTTTCGAGGGAGGCACAGTATTATGGCCAGGATTGCCTTTCAAGACATGCTCGGAAATATAGCTAGAGTTGTCTTTCGAGGCAGGCTCAGAATTATGGCCAGAGTTGTCTTTCGAGACAGGCACGGGAATTTGGCCAGAGTTGTCATTCAAGGCAGGCACGGAATTATGGCAGGTGTGGCCAGTTCATTGTAATTTACAAAATTACTAAAACCGTTGCTTGGGCTGCTCAGAGCTCGGGAACATTTGTTATGGCCTATCTGGATGATGTTTTAAACACTGTATTTTACTAATATTAACTGTTGCAGCTGCAAACTATATTTGAGAAATTGGGGTTTCTCATCCATCCAGTTAAATTATATTGATACCAACCAGAGTTATTGATTATTGGGATTTACCTTTAACTATCAATTTAACGGTGACTCTGCCCTGGGGCAAGAGATTGGAATCAATAGAAGCCTGTAACAACCTCGTTGTTATGAAGTAGCCTTCTATTCATCAAGTGTAATTGGCAATATAATAGCTGTTTTTCAGCTGTGCAATTGGGCCTTTGCATTATCAGAACTTACAACGTGCAAAGAATTAACCTCTCAAGTACCATATAGGTCATTATTAACAGACCTATGCTATTACCAGCTGAAGCTACCAAAGTCACAATGGTGGACGAACAGCATTCAGCATTGCTCCAGTAATTTTTGGTCAGTAATCTTCAGTAATTACAAACTGATGCTAGTGCTCAAAGATGAGAAATTACGAATGCCATCTCCAGTTACGGAGGCGGATGCGTTTTGCATGAGTTACCAATTTCTCATTTATTGGTATCAACTACCTATAAACACTAGGTGCATTCTATAGCTTAAAGGTTATTGTGCGAAAATGCAAAATCTGCATGCTCAACTACAAGTTGATACACTATGGTGGTGGCATATGTTAGTCACATTGGTGCAATCAAGTCAAAGTATCCTGTGATAATTTACCTAACCGCATTTGGCGCTGTTGTATCATCACGTGAAATCAATGACAACACAGAATGGATGTTGGATCACAAAGTATTTAATGACATTATGGCTTGATGGAACACTGAATATTGATATGTTTACATCCAGGCTCATTCACCATTTGCAAAATATGTAGCATAACAGTGGCGAGAGATACATTTTCGCTACACGGGGAAGGAATGTTCTTTTATGTCTTTCCTGCATTCTGCCTCATCAGTCGGGTCTTGCAATAAATCCAGCAAGATCCCGCTTCAGGCTTTTCGTACTGCCTGACTGGCATATGCAGCCATGGTTCCCGCTAATGATGGGAATAATAATAGAACCTTATATGGTTATCCTAAATATAAAACTTTGCTGGTTCAGCCTGTGAATCGGGAAATCAGCCTCTGCATGATAAAATCAATTCACTGACTTGCAGACTCTGAGATGACTGTTCCTGCGGCTCGGGTTGTCAGACCGATCCATGTATGTGCTCACTGCAGAGTGCAGGGATAGCACTAAAAAAGCAGTGCATTTCCTCTTCAGGAGATGGGAAACGTTTTTGTTTAAATACACATGTTACATATAAAACAGCACGGATAACTGATGTCTTGGAGTTCATTTTGAAATGGGTCTTTGACAATAAATTAAGTTATAGTGCCATTAACTGTGCCAAACGTTCCTTCTCATCATATTTTCTGCAGCAAGTGGGACCCACTCTGTCGGGTCTCACCCTCTGATATCCAGAATTATATAGGATATCTTTAACACAAGTTCTCCCAGGCCCAGGTACACGGAAGTATGGGATATTGAAGTTGTGTCAACACTACTTCACCAGGGGGCTCCAGCTACATCCTTATCTTTAGCTGGCTCTCATAAGGTAGTTATCCTCATGGTGCTAGTCTCAATGCAACAGGTCCAGTCTCTACATAAATTGCGACTGGAAAGGATGGTTAAATCTGCAAATAACATAATATTTTATGTTTATGATTTAGTTAAGCAGAGCAAACCAGGGGCGTCAGGTCTCAAACTAGTTTTCATGGCCTACCCCATGGACCTTCGGTTGTGTGTGGTCACACATTTACACCAATACGTCAAGGTCACCTAGAGCTTTAAAGGCTCCAAACCAGTTATGTTTGTTAGTTACACAAAACCTCATAGGAAGGTATTAGTTCAGACCATCTCCAGGTGGTAAACAGGAGTGGATACTAATATTTTAAACTCTCACTCCACCAGGGCTGCTACTACATCAGCAGCAAGGGTTATGTACATTTCGCTGGACCACATCTTAGCGGCTGCAGGATGGTCAAATGAACATACTTTCCAAACATTTTATAATACCCATTGCCAGACCGGGGGTATTTGCCAACTCTATTTTAGATTCTGCTTTATAGTTTTCCCCTGGATGAGAGGGGTCACTATTATTTTCATTTGCTCATTAAAGCATCAGCATGTTTACATTAATGTCATGTCTGAATGCATTATTTATATTTCATTCATCATGGTCAACTGATGCAGTGTGTGACGCATGGACTTGTATCCATGGCATGAAATCACAGAGCTTTAAAATCTTCACGTAGTCACTCACGTGTTTCTGAAGTAAAATAGTAAGATTAAACGAGAACTTACCAGTTTGAAGTTTGATCTTTATTTTTTGAGGGGTTACGATGAGCGATTACGTGTCGTTGCGCGTTTTGGTCAGTTTTGGTCTCCAAATCTGATGAAAGACATTTTTGCCATAGAGGGAGTACAGAGAAGGTTCACCAGACTGATCCCTGGGATGTCAGGACTTTCATATGAAGAAAGACTGGATAGACTCGGCTTGTACTCGCTAGAATTTAGCAGATTGAGGGGGGATCTTATAGAAACTTACAAAATTCTTAAGGGGTTGGACAGGCTAGATGCAGGAAGATTGTTCCCGATGTTGGGGACGTCCAGAACAAGGGGTCACAGTTTAAGGATAAGTGGGAAATTTTTTAGGACCGAGATGAGAGAAACATATTTCACACAGAGAATGTTGAGTCCCTGGAATTCTCTGCCACAGAAGGTAGTTGAGGCCAGTTCATTGGCTATACTTAAGAGGGAGTGTGGCCCTTGTGGCTAGAGGGATCAGGGGGTATGGAGAGAAGGCAGGTACGGGATACTGAGTTGGATGATCAGCTATGATCATATTGAATGGCGGTGCAGGCTCGAAGGGCCGAATGGCCTACTCCTGCACCTATTTTCTATGTTTCTATGTATCTTTCTATCTTTCTATCTATCTATCTACCTATCTATCTGTATGTGATCCCGTAACTACGCCAAAAAGGTACACAATAGCGCTAAACTATTAGCACCACCTTACTCACCATTTTCCTGTGGTAATTTGTCACGTTTTGTTCAAATTGATGATATATTTTACAAGTTATTAACATTTATAAGTTTAAAAAAAAAACACTTTGAGAACAATAATTTGACAGATGCTGTGACAATTGATGGGAGATTCTGACAGTTTGCAGCTATGACGTCAAAATGGGATCTCACAGTCCAATCCCAATGGGATCTAATTTACGTATAGGCTGCCATGAACAATCCTCCATCCAACAATTACATTACAATGAGATCTCAGCTGCCAATCAGCAGTGTTGGGATAAGCTCCACCCAATGCAATGAGAGGGTTCTTACATTGTTGTAAGGAGAGGTGGGGAGTGGGGGAGGGGAGGGGAGGAAAATAAATGTTATTTGAACATTGTGTTCAGTGGGGGAGTGCAAAAGGGGAGAGGTGAGGGAGGGAGTGACCGAGGGTAGGGAAAAGGAGAGGGAGGGAGAGGTGAGGGAGGGAGTGGAGGAGGAAAGGGGAGAGATTGAAAATCAGTTGAGATTTTTTATAAATCCGTTTTAATCAGATTCTTGCGGAGAATTTTTATTTATAAAAACAAATTCCAGATTTTTCCTTGTGGAGGGGTGGGATGGGGTAGACGTCCACGGGGATTTTCATTGTGAGGGAGCGGGTGGAATAGGGGAGAGGTTTCATTTCCAGATCTTTCCTTGTGGGGGGGGGGGGGTGGGATGGGGGGGAGGTCATCGCAGACACCACCACACTCCCCCATGTGAGGGTTTTCATTGTGGGGTGGGGGGGGGGGGGGGATGGAATAGGGGAGAGGTTCATTTACCAAGAAATCCAGAACCTTCCTTGTGGGGAAGTGGGATGGGAAGTTTGAGAAAGATTCAGCAGTGGCAGTTAGAGCTATGACATCACAATGGGATCTCATTTACATAACCTCCCCGTGAACAGTCTTCCAGCCCACTATGACATCACAATGGGATCAGCAGCTTCCATTTCAATGGGGGTATCGAGGGAGTGATGATTGTTCAATTTTCCCACCTACTTCGTGGCTCATCAGCAGAATGCATTAATCTTTTTTACTTCAGCATGTGAATGTGTCTCGGTCTCTTTCCAATGTTTGAAGCAATATTTTAATCAGCCACTTTTGCTTGAAATCGGAGGTATTCACAGCTTAGCGAGAGGTTTCTCTACCTACCTTTTCCCCTGTCTTGTTTGTTGCATGAGTCCATTGATATGACTAGAAACTAGTGCAAGATTCCAGTTCCAGACCTCTACTGGAATTGCCTCAATTGCCTGGCACAGATGTGACACTATCATAATGATTGGTGGAACTTGGTTCTGCATAACAGAGCTACGGGTCATCTAATCAGATCAGGCCAGCAGGTAGGATATCGTTCTCATAATCCTTGATTCCCCTGCAGACCAAAATAGGATCTACAGTATCTCAGCCTTCAATATACTTTACAATCTTGCCTGAGCATTGGAACTGGCAGGATAAAATGAGGCATGAGACTTGCATTTAAGCTCCAGCTGTGCTGCCTCTTATGAAGAGTTTGAATTTTCAGCTGTGGGAGACTATTGTGAGAGCCTTTTTTTCAGGATTGCAGACCACAATAATGATGGCTTTACATTAATCTGGGTGGAGTAGAGCCTCAACAGTGAATTGGTTCAATCATGAGATTTTAGAGCATAACTAATACCTTGACTTGATCTGTGCCAGTTACATTATTCAAATGTGAACCAGTTAGAAAATATGTTGGCAAATCTTTTTTACTTTCTTCATGCACCGTAAGGTACTTGCTTGCACTTAGATTTTGCATTAGTCTGATTTTGGACACAAACACTATTTTTGTATATGATAAAATAGTTGCTCACAGACACATAAAAAATATTACAAAAGCCACATCTTTAAAAATTACCCAATCCTCTTGCTTCCTGCTCATCTTTGCTACGTTGTACTTCTTTGCTTTAATTTTTATACTGTGCTGACGTCCCTTGTCAGCCATGGTTGTCCCTTTCTCCGCTTGGAATCTTTCTTCCTCCTAGGAATGAGCTGATCCTGCACCTTCTTTATTATTCCTAGAAACACCTGCCATTTTTGTTCCATTGTCATCCCTGCTAGTGTATCTTTCCAGTCAACTTTGGCCAGCTCCTCCCTCATGGCCCCATAGTCCCCTTTATTCAACTGTAGCACTGAGACCTCCAATCTACCCTTCTCCCTCTCCAATTGTAGATTGAACCTGACCAAGAGTAGGGATTAACGGGTCCCTTTCAGAATGGCAGGCAGTGACTAGTGGGGTACCGCAAGGCTCTGTGCTGGGACCGCAGCTATTTACAATATACATCAATGATTTGGATGGAGGGATTAAAAGAAACATTAGCAAATTTGCATATGCCACAAAGCTGGGTGGCAGTGTGAACTGTGAGGAGGATGCTATGAGCGTGCAGGGTGACTTGGACAGGTTGGGGGAGTGGGCAGATGCATGGCAGATGAAGTTTAATGCGGATAAATATGAGGTTATCCACTTTGGTAGCAAAAACGGGAAGGCAGATTACTATCTAAATGGCGTCAAGTTGGGAAAAGGGGAAGTACAATGGGATCTGGGGGTCCTTGTACATTAGTCTATGCAGGTACAGCAGGCAGTGAAGAAAGCGAATGGCATGTTGGCCTTTATAACAAGAGGAATCGAATATAGGAGCAAAGACATCCTTCTGCAGTTTTACAGAGCCCTAGTGAGACCACACCTGGAGTATTGTGTACAGTTTTGGTCCCCTAATTTGAGGAAGGACATTCTTGTTATTGAGGTAGTGCAGCGTAGGTTTACAAAGTTAATTCCCAGGAGAGAATGCTGAGAGAATGGAGCAGCTGGGCTTGTACACTCTGGAGTTTAGAAGGATGATAGGGTATCTCATTGAAACATATAAGATTGTTAGGGGTTTGGACATGCTAGAGGCAGGAAACATGTTCACGATTTTGGGGGAGTCCAAAACCAGGGGCCACAGTTTAAGAATAAAGAGTAAGCCATTTAGAACGGAGACAAGGAAACACTTTTTCTCACAGAAAGTGGTGAGTCTGTGGAATTCTCTGCCTCAGAGGGCGGTGGAGGCAGGTTCTCTGGATGCTTTCAAGAGCGAGCTAGATAGGGCTCTTAAAAATAGCGGAGTCAGGGGATATGGGGAGAAGGCAGGAACGGGGTACAAATTGGGGATGATCAGCCATGGTCACATTGAATGGTAGTGCTGGCTCGAAGGGCCGAATAGCCTACTCCTGTACCTATTGCCTATTGTCTATTGTTTATTGTACAATGGCAGACAGGTTGAGTCAGGTCATTTGACAACCCTAATGCTTGCCGCCTTCTTAATTCCATATTAGATTCCTTTTTCTTCCCTGGAATGAATTCTGTTAGTCTTGGGAAAGGCAAAAAAAAGTATAAATTAATATGAAGGTGTCATAACGATGAATTATCCTGAATATTCTCCACTACCACCATCATCACCCACTCATATACATCCACATCCTCCATTGTTAAAGCTGCAAGCTAAATTTGGGGCATTGCAACTACTTCTTAGTTGCTTGCAGAAAGTCAAATGGTATTCAGCTGAGCAGATCTTGCAAATATGGCTAAAAGGCTGTGGCTCAGCTTGAGTTAACAAAAGCTTTTCACTGTGCCTCGGTACACGTGATAATAAACTAAACTGAATTGAAGTCTCACAAAATTGGCACAAAGCCCCTTTTGCTTTAGTGGATATTTGGTATGGAAGACAAAAGAATAAATGCTATCTGCAATGTACATTTAGAGGAAGTGATTTGCAAAGAAGTGTAAATATGGACACGAGGATAATCAGCATTGTGATATATAGCAAAGAAAACTGCAGAGAGGACATTTCTCATGTAGATGATTATGTGCTCTGGTAATTTTGCCATGACTGCCGGATGGTTTCGTTGCATAGCATTGCAACGCTATATGTTGCTTGCAGTTCCTTGTGTCTATATATGTTACCGTGTTTATTCAGAGAATACTATTTCTAGAAGAAAGCTTGATTATTAGTGAAATAAATAGTGTTTACAAGCAGGTTTGTGAATATTGAAGATTGCAGGTAATATTGCTATGCACACTGACTGTATCACTTAGAGATGTATACTATTTCTGCATTAGTCAAACTTAAGACATTCTTGAGAAATGAAAGTGGAGATGAGTAGTGTATCTAAGGAGTTGTTCTCATGAATTGATAGCATACCAAGTGCAATTTAGACTGTTCAAGCAGAAGCATTTGCTGTAAATCTATCTCTCCATTCTTCAGCACCTATTAAAACTCAGTAAAAAAAACAGAATATTACAATTGCTGTCATAACTTGATGTACAAGCGCAGTGTGAATTTCCCCAGTGCATGCCTGGTACTGAAATGTTGATGAATTAGTTACACAGAACTCTACTGTGTGGAATAGATATTTACATTTTAATATGGTCATGGCAATATTGTCAAAACCATGAAAGATCAGCTAGCAAAAGTGAATAGAAACAGAAAAGATGATTAATATTGATATAAATGAAACAAAAAAAAGTTTCCTTTAATATTAGTATCTTCATTTCAACCATGACTATTTGTTTCTTTTGACATTGTTAGCTCAGGAAGGATCTTTGCATTAAATAAACCTTAATAAAAATTCAAGCCATAGCCTTGAATGATTGAAACTGTGGTTTAATGCATTTTTTAAAGAATTTGACTGGAGAAACCATAAACTCTGAATAATTCAAAGGGTGATTAAAATGATCAAAGATTGAAGTGAAACTTGATACACCTTGTTATCTCATTTTATTTACTATTCAGATCTCTTCCAAATATTAGAAGAAAAGAATACCAATTTTCAGGCCTGTCATATTATGCAAGTGCTTAAATATTAATTAATGTCAAATTTGTCAACATTTCTATGTACCACATACTCTGCAATAATATTTGTGCCCTTATTAAAAATGTAAAGTTGTCATTGAATTTCCCAATGTGATTCTCCAGTGACTAATGTAGCTTGTTTTATTAATAAGCCTGTTCTGATGAGTAATATTAATTTAATATGGCTGCATGTGAGATTAAACCATAAATTATTGCTGCACAACGTGATACGATTTGACTGCTGCATTGTGAGGTCAAATTTAACCCTGTACATACATTTGGCTGAGTAGAGATCTATTATAGGGAAAGTCATGTTTTACAGTTTATTGGAGTAGTTAATCCACACAGAAAGGTAACTGCAAGTCAGCTCCTGTCATGAATTAGAAAAATGAATCCATCTGGGACATTAGTGCAAATTTAGCATTAGAGAATCTGAAGCCTGTGATATTCTTTCTGATATTTCTCTCGTTGATTTCAATGGGAAAGAAAATCAGGCAGTATTCAAAATGGGTCACCTGCACTGTGCTGCTGTGTGAGATGAATTTATTTTCCTCTACAATACTTAATATAATCTTTAACAATGTCCACAAAAGGAATGCCAAGTGATTGAATTACCAGGGCCAGGGACTGTTAATAATCTGAAAATATATTTCATTTCTCCTTCTGCAACAGCTAGGGAGAGAAATCAACATCTCAGAGAATGAGACCAATCAGTTAGCCCTTGTTTAATGTTATCTCCAATAAAAATAAGACAAAAGACATTAGAAGGCTTGCTATCTTAAAATGCAAATGCACCAAATTTGGTCCGCTCCTTTAAAGCTGCATAAACTGAATGGGAAAAAGCTAATTTGGTTTCTGGGTTTGCTGCTGATGAATTCAGATGGGATCCAGGTTGCCACGTGTAACTGAACTAACCTTGTAGATGAGAGGCCTATTCTTTTCTCGTGATGATGTGTGGCATACCTGAATGAGTCTGCAAAGTCCAGGGCCTGGTAATGGGGAAGCAAAGCCTGGGGTGGTGCATTTTAGAGACTGCGATTGATCAATAGGTGGAACGGCTGAAGTAATTGACAGCTACTTATAATAGGTGATAATATGTGATACAGCGCAGAAAAAAGGCCCTTCGGCCCACCGTGTCCGCGCCGACCAATGATCCCCACATATTAACACTATCCTACACACACTAGGGACAATTTTTACATTTACCCAGCCAATTAACCTACATATATGTACATCATTGGAGTGTGGGAGGAAACTGAAGACCTCGAAGAAAATCCACGCAGGTTACGGGGAGAACGCACAAACTCTGTACAGACAGCACCTGTAGTTGTGATCAAACCCAGGTCTTCGGCGCTGTATTCGCTGTAAGGCACAAACTCAACCGCTGCGCCACCGTGCCGCTGAGGACAGGGTGGTTAGTGCGGGTTGAAGCAGGAGAAAGGAAGGTTAGGATTAATAGTTTGGAGATGCAATCCACAGTATAAAGTTCCATTGGTCTTGAGGGAGTTTATGGTGTGTTGTGGAGTGCAAGAATATCAGCTATGTTGGTGGGTGAGTGAAAAAGTTCATATTCATAGGGGTGGTACAGTGGTAGAGTTGCTGCCATACAACTCCATAAACCCGGTACTGGGTGCTGTCTGTATGGAGTTTGTACGTTCTTCCTGTGACCACGTGGGCTTCCTCCCTCATTCCAAAAACGTAGAGGTTTGTTGGTTAATTGGCTTTGTTAAAATTGTAAATTGTCCGTAGTGTGTATGTAGGATAGTGCTGGTATACAGGTATCGCTGGTCGACGTGGACTCAGTGGGCCAAAGGGTCTGTTTTAATGCTGTATCTCTAAAGTCTAAATTGTGATGGGTTGTTTTGGCTAGATCTGATCTGACTCACAATTGGTGGGTGATGTGGGAAGAACATAAGTTTAGTAAATTCAGTGCATGGTGAAAGGGGCATATATTTACAGGAGTTGTGCGGGGCTGTTTTTTTTTGTCAGAGAGCGATGAGTACCTATAATGCACTGCCAGATGCAGATACAATAGTAGCATTTATGAAACTTCAAGATAGTCACATAGATGTGCAGGAAATGGAGGGATATGGATTATGTGCGGACAGATAAGAATTCGTCGGCATCATGATTGGAGCGGAAATTGTGGGCCGAAGGGCCTGTTCCTGCGCTGTACTGTTCGATATATGACTCCCCCAAAATAGTTGCATTTGGGTTTTAATCCCAGTTTTGGGTTTTGATAGGGGGATGGTTGAACAAAGGCCAGACATGAACACACACGTGTGAGACATAAGGATTAGAGAGTTGCAAATTCTAAAACTAGATTTACGATGTGCGAATTGTGTAGGAACGTAGATAGAGAACGAAGATGGAGTGGAAGGGGAGAGATTGGTGCAAGGTCTGCCAGAGCTTAGGGTAGAGGAAGGGGGAAAAAAGGGGGAGTTTACGGGAGAGGAAGGGGAAGGAGGATTGTAGATGTTACCTAATGATGGTGTCCATGACGCGGCCGCAGGGAGAAAGTACAAACTCCATAGAGGCAGCACCCGAGGTCAGGATCGAACCTGGGTCTCTGACGCTGTAAGTCAGTAACCTATCCCTTATCATTTCTCTGTACTGGCTCGATTGTAATCATGTATTGTCTTTCTGCTGACTGGTCAGCAAGCAACAAAATGCTTTTCACTGTACCTTGGTACACGTGACAATAAACTAAACTGATAATGATGGTGACCAGACACCATCCTAATGTTGGCGCCTGACCTGTTAAGGATTCAACTTTATTTTAGAAACAACAAGGAAACAGGACTTTTCAGGCCACTGGGTCCATGCCAATTAAATTTATAAAAGAAATACAACTGTGCAAAAACAAACAAGGCATTAGTGCAAAAAAATAAGTAGGAAAAAAATTAAGTCCACGGTAGTGCAAAAGGTGGACCATAATATTCCATATCGAGGTAGGATTAGCATTGTTCAAGTAAGTTCAAAACCTGATCATTGTCGGAAAGTGGCTGTTCATGAACCTGGTGGTGAGGGACTTCCTGCCTGATGGTAGCAGTGAGAAACGGATATGGCATGGATGGTGGGGTTCCTTCTTGGTAGATGCAGCTCTCCGTTTGATTTTTCATTTAAAAGGAAATGCTACACAATCAATTTTATAGGCAAATGACTCATATTATCATGTCCAATATGAAGTCAATAACACCTCTTTAAATCTCGAATTTGTCCATATTCAGAAGCAAGAATATTTATATTGTTAAAGGCTATTGGAATTTAACTTAAGGTGTTGCATTATGGTAAGACAAACTATGGCAGGATTTACACTGTAAATGATAGAACCCTGGGATAGTTGTAGAACTGAGAAGCTTAGGGGTATAGATATGTGGTTCCATGAACGTGGTGACACAGCTAGGTGGGATAATGAAGAAAGGCTTTGGCACCCTCACTTTTATTGGTCAGGATATTGAGTACAAAAGTTGGTACATTGTGATACGAGCGTGCAAGATGTTGGTAAGATTGGTCGGCATGGATGAGTTGGGCTGAAGGTCCTATTTCCGTGTTGCCTAGATCTATGATTCTTAGGCAGTTGTTATGAGTGACCAAAGATAAATAATAAATACAAAAGCAGAAACATACAAAATTGCAAACACCTATTACATGGTGGATAGATCCACAGAATGGGTGGCATGGTAGGTAGAGTTGCTGCCTTGTAGTGCCAGAGACCCGGGTTCGATCCCGACCACGGGTGGTGTCTGTACGGAGTTTGTACATTCTCCCCGTGATCACCCGTTATTTTATCCGAGAGCTTCGGTTTTCTCCCACACTCCAAAGACGTACAATTTTGTGGGTTAATTGGCTTAGTACAAGTGTAATTTGTCCCTTGTGTGTGTATAGTGTTAATGTGCGGGGATCACAGGTCAGTGCGGATGGTGGGCCGAAGGGCCTGTTACCGTGCGGTATTTCTAAACTAAACTGCATTTGTGTAGAGCTGTTGCATCTTATAATTGGATGGATCCTGTTTGCAGCTAACTACATGCCTCAAGTTAGCCAAATGAAGGCTGACTTTGAGAGATGGCGTAGTCTGCCACTCACTATGGCTGGGAGAGTGCAATCAGTGAAGATGACTGTACTTCCCAGATTTCTTTACTTGTTCCAATGTTTGCCGGTTTTCCTACCCAAGTCATTTTTTAACTCAGTTAACCAACCTATAGCTTCCTTTATATGGGCTAACAAGGTTCCAACGGTCAATAAGTGCACTCTCCAAAGAGGTCGTGAAGTAGGTGGACTGGGCCTTCCTAGCTTTATTAATTATTACTGGGCATCCAACATCCAAAAGATATTATTCTGGCTCCACCGACCAGATACAGACTGGTGTCTGCTTGAATCACAATCCTGTTACTCCTCGCCTTCCCCAGCTTTAGTATATTCCTCCCTGCCATTGAAACCCTCTAGATTTTCATCCAACCCTGTCGTACTATCAACCATCAAAATGTTTAACCAATTTTGTTGCCATTATAAGCTTACATCAGCTTCAGTTCTGGGTCCCATTCACAGTAACCATTTATTCCCCCCCTCTACACTTGACTCAATCTTTCGACAGTGGGGTTTGAATGGTCTTATGTCCATTAAGGATTTATACACTAACAACATATTTGATAGTTTCGACTACCTACACAAAAAACATGGCCTCCCACATAATCATTTCTTTAAATATCTTCAGGTTCGCCACTTTGTCATGAAAAAATTTCCTTCTTTTCCTGATCTCCCTCCTGTCACAGAGTGTTGGGTAAACTCATTCTTACCTTTGCAAATAAAGGACTGATCTCTGCAGTATATTCTCGATTGATTTATTTAGGAGATCAAAACCTGAACAAAGTTCAAACTAGGTGGGAGGATGACCTTGGTATGGATATGTCTGAGGAATGCTGGACAGAAGCGCTGAAAAAAGCCCACTCCTCGTCATCATGTGCTCGATTGGGGCTCATACAATTTAAAGTTTTACACAGGGTTAATTTAAGCAAAGCCAGGCTTGTTAACATATATCCAGGGACGGACACTGGCTGTGACAGGTGCTTGTTCTCTCCAGCCAATCTAGCTCATGCATTCTGGTCTTGCCCCAAACTTGTTAACTACTGGGCAGTGGTTTTTAAAACCATCAGTGAAGTCCTTGGGATGACGGTGAGACCTTGCCCGCTTGTAGCCGTATTTGGTGTGGCAGATAAAACCTTGGGTTTAAATACAACCCAGTCTGATATCATTACATTTACATCACCTTTGGCCCGTAGGAGAATCTTGCTGGTCTGGAAATCTACCACTCCTCCATCTGCCGCTGCTTGGCTGGAAGACGTCATGTTTTTTTTTAAGGTTAGAAAAGATTAAATTCATATTGAGGGGGTCTGTGAAAAAGTTTTAGTTGAAATGGGAACCCTTTTTATCATACTTTGAGGGTCTAAAGGAACTACCTATTGACTGAGGGCACTTGACATTAAGTGGGGATCTGCCTTTATTCTGTTTTGTTACTTTATTATTGTTAAAAAGTGCATTTGATTTTGTGATATATTTGGATTGTGAAAAAATAAGCTGCCAAGGGGTGTTTATGGAGGGTGGGTTAGGGTTATTTTGTTTATATTATCATTATTACTTATAAAAAACAAAATGGAGGAAAATGTAATGCCATACATCAGATGTACCGTGAATTTAAAAATAAAATTCCCCTCCAATAAAAAACTATTCATTTAAAAAAATAAATAAATAAATAATTGGATGAATGACATGAGACTCTAAAGGATGCAACAAAATATTTATAAGGACATTACTGGAGGATTTGAGTGAAAAGTACAGACTGAAACGGACTGGATCTTTTATCCCTAGAACATATGAGGCTGAAGGGTGACCATACAGAGGATTATAAAATGATGAGAGGCATAAATAAGGCGAATATCACAATTGTTTCCCCAGGATAGGAGAGTCTAAAATTAGAGGGTATAGATTTAAATTGGGGGGGAAAAATTTTTAAAGGTGCCTGAGGGACCTCATTTTCACATGGAAGGCGGTGCATTTATGGAATAAGCTGCCAGAGGAAGTGGTAGAGGTGGGCACAATCCTGACATTTAAAATAAACTTAGACAGGTATATGGATTGCAAGGGATATAAGCCAGGTACAGACAAGAGGGACTCGCTCAGTTTGGCAACTTGGTCGGAAAGGATTAGTTGGGCTGAAGGGCCTGCTTCAGTGCTGTATAGCTCTATGTCTCTAAAGGGCCTGTCCCACTTGGCTGTCATTTACTCGACAGTCGTGCATGTCATCATGCGTCCGCACAGCCGTCTGGAGTGCGGGACATCATTTGAAGATAGACACAAAATGCAGTAGTAACTCAGCGGGACCGGCAGCATCTCTGGAGAGAAGGAATGGATGATGTTTTGGGTCGAGACTCTTCTTCAGTCTGAAGAAGGGTCTCGACCTGAAACGTCATCCAGGTCGCGTAAATGGCGCGCAAATGACGGCCAAGTGGGACAGGCCCTTAAGACAAAAGTGACCAAAGAGAAATAGTAAATATAAAAGCAGAAATGCAAAACCCTATCACGTGGTGGATAGATCAAGAGAATGAAACAGATAAAGATAACTTCAAAAAGTGAGTATGAAAAATAATTGCATGGAACATTAAAAACAGTATGTTTATATTTATAATTATAAAGGCATAGGACTGTGTGGGTCCTTTGAAACTTTGGAATTCTGCTCTGTCTTAAAACTTCCCTCCCTCCTTTTAGTCCAGTGCCTGTTGGCCAAAGTTTTGATTATCTGCCTTTAAATCTTATATAACTCGCATTTAAATTTTGTTTCATAATCTTCCCTTGAATCATCTTGGGATGTTTTATTCAGTTAAAGGCACCATATACACAATTTGTTGTCCTTGTTAGAATTCAGGGTGGAATCTCTGATCTGTGCTGTTTTTTTTTGACATGTTTCAAAGCAACTGCCTCAGTTGCACCGATCAATAGAACTCTAACAACAACAACAAATATCCTGTAACTTCCCTTAATCTACTGGGAAAATGCAGTCAGTTCATGTTAGTCTCAGATAATTAGCAATGGTGAACCGAGTCCGTTCAGTATCTTAATATTTCTGGTCAGTCTCATTAGTGCAATTATCTATTTTATAGGCAGAATCTTGTGAAACTGCTGATAAGGTCAGATGTCAGAAGAGGAGGAACTCAGCTCTCGAGGACATGCTGCTGGGATATAACAATCCCAGATCAAACAACAGCAGAATTAATCTCTCCTTGTGCCTGTAACATCACAGGGCAATATACCATTGCACTCCGTTCAAAACAAATGGAGTAAACTGGAAGGGGCTTTGGGTGATTTGATCCATGTTAATCAATCTGTTACTGTCGCAGCATTACCGAAAGAAAAAAGCAACTGGATTTTAATTTTGCACTCACTCTCTCTTGCAGTTCAATAGACAATAGACAATAGGTGCAGGAGTAGGCCATTCGGCCCTTCGAGCCAGCACCGCCATTCAATGTGATCATGGTTGATCATCCCCAATCAGTACCCCGTTCCTGCCTTCCCCCCATATCCCCTGACTCCACTATCTTTAAGAGCACTATCTAGCTCTCTCTTGAAAGTATCCAGAGAACCGGCCTCCACCACCATCTGAGGCAGAGAATTCCACAGACTCACAACTCTCTATGTGAAAAAGTGTTTCCTCATCTGCGTTCTAAATGGCTTATCCCTTATTCTTAAACAGTGGCCCCTGGTACTGGATTCCCCCAACATCAGGAACATGTTTCCTGCCTCTAAAGTGTCCAAATCCTTAATAATCTTATATGTTTCAATAAGATATCCTCTCATCCTTCTAAATTCCAGAGTATACAAGCCCAGCCGCTCCATTCTCACAGCATATGACAGTCACACCATCCCGGGAATTACCCTTGTAAACCTACGCTGCACTCTCTCAATTGCAAGAATGTCCTTCCTCAAATAAGGGGACCAAAACTGCACACAATACTCCAGGTGTGGTCTCACTAAGGCCCTGTACAACTGCAGAAGAACCTCTTTGCTCCTATACTCAACTCCTCTTGTTATGAAGGTCAACATGCCATTGGCTTTCTTCACTGCCTGCTGTAACTGCATGCTTACTTTCATTAACTGATGAATAAGGACCCCCAGATCCCATTGTACTTCCCCTATTCCCAACTTGACACCATTTAGATAATAATCTGCCTTCCTGTTTTTGCTACCAAAGTGGATAACCTCACATTTATTCACATTAAACTGCATCTGCCATGCATCTGCCCACTCACCCAACCTGTCCAAGTCACCCTGCATTCTCATAGCATCCTCCTCACAGTTCACTGCCACCCACCTTTGTGTCATCTGCAAATTTGCTAATGTTGCTTTGAATCCCTTCCTCTGAATCATTGATGTATATTGTAAATAGCTGCGGTCCCAGCACCGAGCCTTGCGGTACCCCACCAGTCACTGCCTGCCATTCTGAAAGGATCCCTACTCTTTGTTTCCTGTCTGCCAACCAATTTTATATCCATGTCAGCACTCTACCCCCAATACCATGTGCCCTAATTTTGTCCACTAATCTATGTGGGACCTTATCAAATGCTTTCTGAAAGTCCAGGTACACTACATCCACTGGCTCTCCCTTGTCTATTTTCCTAGTTACATCCTCAAAAAATTCCAGAGGATTAGTCAAGCATGCTGACTCGGACTAATCCTGTTACTGCTATCCAAATATGCCACTATTTCATCTCTTATGATTGACTCCAGCATCTTCCCCACCACCGATGTCAGGCTAACTGGTCTATAAACCCCTGTTTTCTCTCTCCCGCCTTTCTTAAAAAGTGAGAGTTCACAACTTGCTATTTTTTTTACAGTTATTTAGAATTAGCACCATTAGAATGAATGCCTACTGCAGAAAATTAAAAAGGGAGATAAGGTATATCAGATAGACGAAAGTATGAATAAAGTGGATGAACGATACCATCTTGCTAAATATATCAAGCATTAGTTCAAATTCTAATTATGGCAGATAGTAATGCAACTGTTCTAAATTACAGCAGAGGAAGCAACAAGTTTTGTTTAGTTTAGAGATATTGCGGAAACAGGCCCTTTGGCTCACCAGGTCCACGCTGCACACTAGTTCTATCCTACACACTAGGAACAATTATCCTACAAACACACACTTTTTTTATCTTCACATTCCCATTAACTTTCCCTTGATTCAACCACTCAGCTGCTCACTGGGATAATTTACTCATGCCAGTTAACCTACAAACCCACATTTAGTTGGGATGTAGGAGGAAATCAGAGCACCAGATATATATTCACCCAGTTGCCAGGGGAATGCACAAAACCCACATAGACGCACCAAAGATGAGCGTGGACCTAGGTCAGTATTGTTGTGAGAGAGAAGTTCTACTTGCTCTGTCAGTGTGCCCCCAAATCCCTCCTCTGTCCCACAGATGTGTGGGCTGGTAGGTTGTAGACCACTGTAAATTGCTTCCAGTAAGTGTAGCGAACAGCAGAATTGGAGTATTTGATAAGAATTTGTAGAATGAAATAGTGTAGGGTTATTAATGGGTGTTTGTTGGTCGGTGTGGGCTTGATAGGCTGAATTATATTTTTAATTGGACTCAATGATGCTCTGAACAGAAGTTTAGATACTAATTTATAACATAGTTTCAACAACAGCCACATCAATTTGCTTTAATGCATTACAAACAATAGGCTAACTTGTATTCTAGAGTTAAATACTATGTTTCTTGAGATCGATATTTGTTTTACCAAAAGTGGACCATTTGCACTGTCAATAAATAGACAACATATCCTTCCAAAGATAATGTATAAAAATTGCAGCAGTCTCAGCTGGTGAAAAGATCTACATCCTGCAAACTGCAATGAGCATATCTTCCATTTGCCTAACATAAAGGGCTGTGGCAAAAGTGTACATAATTGAGTCTCCTAATTTCAAATTTTCTCCTACCAGCGGTCATGTTGTTATTTGCTCAAGGACCCAATCTGTGATGCTTACTTTATGAAAAAGAAAATTGAAACCGGAGTCTGAAATTCATCCTTTAAAGCCTATTTTTCATTCATTTATACAATGGCTCATCTATATTTTAGTGCTGTTTACCTACAATTGATCCACATCCCTAAAGTTATTGGCTAATAAAAACCTATCAATCTTAGTTTCACGATTTTCAATTGAATCAGTATCAATTGTATTTTGGAAGTGCAGAAAAGTAAATCAAGAGCTGCTAAGCATCTTTTTGCACCACACTTATTATGCTGAATTTTTTTGTGCCGTAACAGTGTTTTACAATTCAAATGATATCATTCCAGTGCAAAAAATATTATATCCAAATATTGATCCAAAACTTTTTTAATTACTTTTCATGGAAGTTATGCCTCTGTTATGGGGAAATACCTGCACAATTCTCTTTTTATGATTGCTTAAAAAATGTATTACAGTTTGCATTGTTTAAAGTGTTGATGATGCCATAGGTCAGTTACTATATTAAGTGAATGGCATTAGTTATTTGCAATTAGCGCAGGAATTAATTAGCAAATTGCCACATAATTCATTAACCACGTCAAGTATTTCAGGAATTCAATCAGTACCTACCCTTGTAATTACTTATAAAATGCCCCAATGACTTCAGACAAGTCAAGCCTCTAAGTAGTTTTAATCAGCTGTTTTTATTCTGTTGAAGTGTGATATCTTTAGTGAAGACAGAGCCCCTGGTTCTTTTAAGAACATTTGCTGCTTAACCTTGTTTTACAACATATAGGAGGCTGGAAAGCCAATTAAGTCAATGCACCACCTATAAGCAAAGGGGGGGGGGGGGGGGGGCTACCATTACATCACCTGCTGTCCCAACTTCCTGTTGGAGGGAAGTCAAAATTTAACTTTTAAATTGTCAGACCATCAAAATGTTTGCCATGCTCCTGTTGATGTCCTTCTGTGCTATCCGCTAAGAAAAACCTGCTCAGATGAATCCTCTGATTGATGAGGGGAAGGTATATTCAACAAGTGTTGATTGTACCCCATCCTAGGGTAGGGTACAAGGAACATCAAAGGAGAATGTTCAGTGTAGCCACTGCATCAGAGATAAATCTTTGTACCATCAATTGTTCAATGCAACCTCTTAAAATAAAGCCCCCGTTTAAACAGTCCACCTTTCCCATTAAATTCATATACAGAGCAATCATCCCACTCAATGTCATATCTTACAAACTCTATAAAGGTTTTTTGAGGAGGGGTTGAAGATGGTAGGGTAGCTGGTGTTGTCTATGTGGGCAGTAATAAGACATTGACAAGGTCCCTAATAGTGGGGGCACGAATGGAGGGTATGGGGGAGAAAGGAGGGGTGGGGTTGTTAGATTTTACCTAAAATTAGAGAGATCACAGGTGCAAATCCGTTGCTCCCTTGAAGTGGAAACACATGTAGGCATGGTGGTAAAAAAAGATATTTGGTGCACTTGACTGTCAGTTTGGGCATTGCTATGAAAGACAGAAGTCATATTGCAGTTGTGGAAAATTTTGGTCAGACTACAATTGAAGTATTATGTGTAGGGTTGGTTGTACAGAAAGGATGTGGAAGAATTGGAAAGGGTGCAGAAGAGAGACACCGGATGTTCCCCGAATGAGAGAATAATAGTTATAAGGTTGGATTAACGTGGAATGTTTTCTCTAGAATTTGAGAGACTGAGGGATGATCTGATTGAAGTATATAAAACTATCAGAAGCATAGACAGGGTAGATAGGCAGAGCCTTTTTTCCTGCAGAGAAATTTCAAGTAACTAAGTAAGTTAGTTAATAATAATAATATTAATAATAATAATATATTTGATTGTCATTACACATAAGTGCAACGAGATTTAGTTTGCAACTTCCATCCGATGTCATAACTTAACGACTAATAAAATTTAGGTTTAGATACCCCGAGGACAAGGTTTGTAAAACGAACATTAGACTAGTAAAAGTCAAAACAGACTAAAGTGCAGATGTGTCTGTGCGACGTGACCATCCGAGGGAGACAGTCCATGGGGGTGTGGGGTTGCACAGGGCCGGTTCAGAGCCGCTATAGCGCTAGGAATGAAGCTGTTCCTGAGTCTGGAGGTGCGGGCGTAGAAGGCCTTGTAATGTCTGCCGGAAGGGAGTAGTTTGAACAGTCCATTCTAAGGGTGAGAGGAGTCTTTATGGATGCTGATGGCCTTCCTGAGGCACCATGTGTGGTAGATGCCCTCCAAGGCTGTTAGCGGTGTCCCAATAATCTTTTGCGCTTTGTGGACGACGCGCTGAAGAGCTCTCCTCTCCGCCTCCGTGCAGCTGAGATACCACACAGAGACGCCATACGTTAGTATGCTCTCTGTCGTGCAGCGGTAGAAGGTGGTCAGCAGGTGTTGGGGCAGACCAGTCCGTTTCAATGTTTTTAGGAAGAACAGTCGTTGTTGTGCTTTTTTGACCAGCGCAGCGGCGTTGGTGGACCATGTGAGGTCCTCCGAGATGTGAGTGCCCAGAAACTTAAAGCTGGACACTCTCTCAACATTGTCCCCGTAGATGGAGATTGGGGCGTATTCCCCATTCTGTTGGCCAAGTATTCACATATTTATTGGTCAAATATTCACATACAAGGAATTTGCCTTGGTGCACTACAGTATATCTTTAAGGTGAGAGGGGAATAGGTTTTAGGGAGATGTGTGCGACGGGTTTTATCCACACAGCGAGTGGTAGAGGTTCACTGGCCTGTTGAACAAACTATCTACATGTAATGACACTTCTAAGAAACTCTGTACCCCTGGATCACTCTGCAGCACAGAACCCTGCCATTCACTATGAAGGTCCTGTCCTAGTTTAACTTTCCAAAATGCAACATCTCCCACTTATCTGCATTAAACTCCTCAGATTAGATTTATCCTAATGGACAAATATGAAATCTTTGAACAGATATGGTCTCCATATATACAGTATTTGAGGGGGTAGCTGTTCTTGGCATCACAACTCAATGGGTACCCGACAGGATTTGATGAAAATAATTCATTTTCAAACTGGGATTTGTATACATGTCTCTATTGATATTATCATTTGTAATAGTATTATTAACAATATATTTTGTTGTTTCTCTTATATATATAATACTTTTTACTGTTTAAAAAAATATATAAATCAAATAGTTAAATAGATATATATTAATTTTCTTTTCTTTTTTTCCTTTCTTTTTTTTATATATAATCAACATCATTATTTAATCACAACCTTTGTTGATTTAAAACCTATTCTTTTTTCTTTTTCTCTCTATTTCTAAAAAACAGAAGATAATAATAATCAATGTGATATTTGTATAAATACCGAATTAAGTTGGTATTTGTAAATTTGTTTTAGCATTGTGAATTGCTTATTTCTAATAAAAATATTATTAAAAAAATAAACTCCTCAGATTAGATTAGATTAGATTAGATTCCGTTATTGTCATTCAGACCTTACGGTCTGAACGAAATTGTTATCATACAGTCATACATATAATAAAAACAAAACACACAATAAACATATATCCAACATCCACCACAATGAGTTCACCAGGCACCTCCTCACTGTGGTGGAAGGCAAAAGTCTTAAGTCCCTGTCTTCCTCCCTCCTAGTTCTCCCTCTGCGCTGAGGCGATCCAGGCTGCCGCCGCCGCTGGAGCACTGCAGCTCTGAGCTGGGCCGCCGCCGCTGGAGCACCGGAGCTCCAAACCAGGCCGCCGCTGGAGCACCGCAGCTCTAAGCGGACCACCGCCGCCGCCGCTGGAGCACCGCAGCTCCGATCCAGGCTGCCGCCACTGCTGGAGCACCGCAGCTCTAAGCGGACCACCGCCGCCGCTGGAGCACCGCAGCTCTGAACCAGGCCGCCGCCACCGCTGGAGCACCGCAGCTCTAAGCGAACCGCCGCCGCTAGAGCACCGCAGCTCTGCGGGCCGCCGCCACAGGAGCACCGAAGCTCCGAACCAGGCCGCAGCCGCCGCTGGACCACCGCAGCTCTAAGCGGACCGCCACCACCGCTTAGGCCACTGGCCCAGCTGAATTACAGCTGAGCATGCTGTCATTTTTTATAGTTTATATAAACCACAAAAAGCAATGTACCCAGAACCAACCCCTGAAGCATACCACTCAGCACATGCCTCCATTTCAAAACCACCCTTCCATCACCACCCTCTTTCTTCCCTGAATTCTGTATCTTGTTAGCGAGCTCTACCTGGATGCCATGCAATCTAACCTTCCAGTGCAGTCTAACATGTAGAACCATATCAAAGACATTGCTGAAGTAGAAGACAGGCAATCAATACAGAAACTATATAGTTCCATCACCGCCACCATTGAAGGTGGCTCCTTCATCAGCAGCAGACAAAGAATGTTAGCAAATAGAATACCCTATGGATTGGCCATTGATTAAATCATGTTTACTGTAGGTTACCAGTCTTTCAAAGAACTACATAATAGTGGATGTCAGAGTCACTGGATGGTATTCATTGAGGCATGGCAACCTTACTTTTCTGGGATGACAATGGTCTTCTTGAAGTAGGTGGGGATCTCAGAATGGAATAGTGAGAGGTTGAAGGCGTCTGAAAATATGTCTGCCAGCTGATCTGTACTTGTCCCGACTACATGGTGAGGCACTACCCCCAGGCCAGTTGCTTTCTGTTGATTAACTCTCACATCAAGGTTTATGTAAGTATCTGAAAATGCCCAGATGTCAAGGATTGGTAGGCAAAATAGAAGAATAAGCCATCTTTAAAGAGGTGAATGGACCATCCAAGTACGCAACAACCCGAGAAGAAGAAAGATAGAGAAAAAGAGTGAAATGAAGTAGAGAATAGGGGATTACAATTGTTTTCAGGTTGATGGTTTCAATAAAAACCAGGCTGAATAAAGAAAAATCAGAGAGGAAATGAAAAAAGTAATAATAATGGAATATAAAATAGGACAGCTAACTGAAAATGAATCATATAGTTCCCTTCAGGAACATGCATAGTAATTGGGTTGGAGAGCAGTGGCGGAGGTGATAAGGGAATACAATGTTCATTTCTGCAAGGAGACAAGAAACTGGGGAATAGCTGGAAAACAATGTTTTTCAGAGGTAAAAGGTGCTAAGTTCAGTAATATTGAGTTCAGTAATATGGGGAAAAAGGAGATAAAAAGGAGGGAAAACATTAGTAAAGAGCAGTCACAGGAAATGGTGGCCATGCTTAAAGTTACCCTTCTTTAGTGGACTACTTCCCAGATTGCCAAGCAAAATGGATTTGGAGATTGCAGGCCACAGTGCAATTTTCCAATTGTTCTCAGACAAGAAAAAGATACCAAAGAACTAAAAAAAAGATGCATATTATACCATTGTTCAAAAATCGTTGTAAGGAGAAACAGGGCAAGTACAGGTCATGCTTAATCGTGATGCGAGGGAAAATGTAATAGTCAGTTGGAGAAGTCTGAATTAATAAAAGAGAAGCAATATAAATTTGTTACAGGCAAATTGTGTTTAAGTATTAAGACAAGGTTACAGAGAGGGTTGATGAATTTAATGTAATAAATGTCATCCATGTGGATATTCAAATGGTGCTTGAAAAAGTACCATGTAAAATTGAAACAGAATTGCAGCTTTTCTGAAATAAGTGGTCCAGTAGCCACATGACTAAGAAATTGGCTTTCTCGACAGTAAGCTGTAATTTGTGGTAAATAATTGTTTTTTTCAGAGAGGAAGAAGCAAGTCAGTACTATTCCCCAGGGATCTGTGATGGAACCACTGTTACTTTTGATATTAATATCTTAGACAATTTGCAAATGACATGAAACATGGATGTGTGATAAACAGAGGGGAGGATAGTCAGAGGGCATTCATAAGCTTGACAGAAGAAGTGTGAAAAGCGCTTCATATTGATAGGAAGAGTGAAACACAATAAGACTAAATGGAACATGTCCAAAGCGAATGCAGGAATGAAAAGAGCTAAGTACTTATGCACATTCATTTGAAGGTAGCACAGCAAATTGAGAAATAAGAAGCCCAAAGCGCAAGAGTAAAGATCTTATTAAACAGTGGTCAGGCACATTTCATCCAACTCTGGTGACTTTTAGAAAGGAATTGAAGGTCTCAGATATGAATCAGAAAAGATGTACGCAAATGTTTCCAGGGATGAGGGTTGATCCTCTTGAGTATAGATGGTTGAGAAGATACAAAGTGTTGGAGTAACTCAAAGGGTTAGGCAGCATCACGAGAGAACATGGAGAGGTGATGTTTCGAGTCGGGACCCTTCTTCTGACTGGTTGTGGGGGTGCGGATGAAAGCTAGAAGAGGAGGGGTGGTACAAAGCATGAGAGGAAGTAGGTGAGCACAGATGGGGGGGGGGGGGGGGTGATAGGTAGATGGTTGGACAAAGGTCAGAGATGAAAACAGGTGTAAAGTTATGAGACAAAAGGATTAAAGAGTGGTGACCACGGTGGTGAAGCTTTAGAGTTTCTGCCTTATAGCACTTGCAGCGCCAGAGACACAGGTTCGATCCTGACTATGCGTGCTGTCTGTACGGAGTTTGTATGTTCTCCCGTGACCGCATGGGTTTTCTCCGAGATCTTCCATTTCCTCCCACGCTCCAAAGACATACATATATGTAGGTTAATTGGCTTGGTGTAAATGTGTAAGATGGTGTTAATGTGCAGGGACCGCAGGCCGGTGCGGACACGGTGGGCCAGAAGGCCTGTTTCCACGCTGTAATTCAAAACTAAACTAAGTTGGGAATAGTGAAGTCAGAGGAAGTAATATAGCTGGGAGGAGAGAAATGTGCAAGTCTAGATGAGGCACAGGGAAAGGACAGGAGGAGGGGGGGGAAGAGCGAATGGAGGGCGTGGGAGAAAATAGGGGGAGGGGGATGGGGTTGTTAGATGTTACCTAAAATTAGAAAATTCAATATTGTCACGTGTGCAAAGTGCAAAAACACAGTGAAATTCCTTTCCTACACGGTATTGGGGGTTCAGTACTGATGTGGATAGAGAACTAGCTGGCAGACAGGAAGCAAAGAGTATGAGTAAACAAGTCCTTTTCAGAATGGCAGGCAGTGACTAGTATCGCAAGGCTCAGTGCTGGGACCCCAGCTATTTACAATATATATTAATGATTTGGACGAGGGAATTGAATGCAACATCTCCAAGTTTGCGGATGACACGAAGCTTGGGGGCAGTGTTAGCTGTGAGGAGGATGCTAGGAGGCTGCAAGGTGACTTGGATAGGCTGGGTGAGTGGGCAAATGCATGGCAGATGCAGTATAATATGGATAAATGTGAGGTTATCCACTTTGGTGGCAAAAACAGGAAAGTAGACTATTATATGAATGGTGGCCGATTTGGAAAAGGGGAGATATAATGAGACCTGGGTGTCATGGTACACCAGTCATTGAAAGTAGGCATGCAGGTGTAGCAGGCAGTGAAGAAAGCAAATGGTATGTTAGCATTCATAGCAAAAGGATTTGAGTATAGGAGCAGGGAGGTTCTACTGCAGTTGTACAGGGTTTTGCTGAGCCCACACCTGGAGTATTGCATACAGTTTTGGTCTTCAAATCTGAGGAAAGACATTCTTGCCATAGAGGGAGTACAGAGAAGGTTCACCAGACTGATTCCTGGGATGTCAGGACTTTCATATGAAGAAAGACTGGATTGACTCGGATTGTACTCGCTAGAATTTAGAAGATTGACGGGGGATCTTATAGAAACTTACAAAATTCTTAAAGGGTTGGACAGGCTAGATGCAGGAAGATTGTTCCCGATGTTGGGGAAGTCAAGAACAAGGGGTGACAGTATAAGGGTAAGGGGGAAATGTTTCAGGACCGAGATGAGAAAAACATTTTTCACACAGAGAGTGGTGAGTCTCTGGAATTCTCTGCCACAGAAGGTGGTTGAGGCCAGTTCATTAGCTATATTTAAGAGGGAGTTAGATGTGGTCCTTGTGGCTAGAGGGATCAGGGAGTATGGAGAGAAGGCAGGTACGGGATACTGAGTTGGATGATCAGCCATGATCATATTGAATGGCGTTGCAGGCTCGAAGGGCCAAATGGCCTACTCCTGCACCTATGTTTCACTCCAGTGGAGTATTGGTTTCCCCAAGCACATCCCTGATTACCAAGAGAACATAAATAGTCTGCTGGTCCCGCATTCAAGAGATGCCATGTTTTGGAGCCTTTACAAAAGTCCAGTTCACGCTCCAGTTGTGATGAGCTTTGCCCGTTGGGTTCCATGTCACATGGGAGGCCTGGTCCCACAACGCAACCCATTCCCCCAACGCAATATTTGACTACTCACCCATATCCCCCACGGGAGGCCTGGTCCCCCAGCGCAACTGGTTCCCCAAGGCAATATTCCACCACTCACCCGTTTCCCCCAATTAAAGCTGTTCCCGCAACATAATGTTCTAGCATTCACCCATAGCCCCCAACTGCACAGGGGCTGCTCATTTTACCTTATTCACCCTTCCTCATTTTAAACTGAAAAAAAATTCTGTGTACTGTGACTTTAGCCTCCCCAAGCACACTCCTGTCTTTTAAAACTTGCTTGGAGGACAAAGTGTTCTTGGATGGCAACAATGTTGCAAGGAGTGGCAGCAGGGATTTGGATGCCAAATAGCTGCTAAATTATTGTTAATTTTTTTTTAATTTACAAAATATGAAGTAACTTGTGAAATATATCATCAAAGTAAAGGAAACTTGATTATATCGACGACGGGGAAAAGCTGAGTACGGTTCTGCAAAAATCTTAGCATTACCATGTATCATTTTGCTGAAAATATCATCATACAGACAGACACACACACACACACAGAAATAAAATGAGACTTTTAATAGTGCACTACATAGAAACATAGAAAATAGGTGCAGGAGTAGGCCATTCGGTCCTTCGAGCCTGCACCGCCATTCAATGTGATCATGGCTGATCATCCAACTCAGTATCCCGTACCTGCCCTCTCTCCATACCCCCTGATCCCTTTAGCCACAAGTGCCACATCTAACGCCCTCTTAAATATAGCCAATGAACTGGCCTCAACTACCTTCTGTGGCAGAGAATTCCACAGCCTCACCACTCTCTGTGTAAAGAATGTTTTCCTCATTTCGGTCCTAAAGGAATTCCCCCTTATCCTTAGACTGTGACCCCTTGTTCTGGACTCCCCCAACATCGGGAACAATCTTCCAGCATCTAGCTTGTCCAACCCCTTAAGAATTTTGTAAGTTTCTATAAGATCCCCCCTCAATCTTCTAAATTCCAGCGAGTACAAGCCATGTTTTTGCCACCAAAGTGGATAACCACACATTTATCCACATTATACTGCATCTGCCATGCATCTGCCCATTCACTCAGCCTATCCAAATCACCCTGCAGCCTCCAAGCATCCTCCTCACACGTAACTATACCCCCCAGCTTGGTATCATCTGCAAATTTGGAGATGTTGCATTTAATTCCCTCGTCCAAATCATTAATATATACTGTAAATAGCTGGAGTCCCAGCACTGAGCCTTGCGGCACCCCACTAGTCACTGCCTTCCATTCTGAAAAGAACCCGTTTTCTCCTACCCTTTGCCTCCTGTCTGCTAGCCAGTTCTCTATCCACATCAATACTGAACCCCCAATACCGTGTGCTTTAAGTTTGTATGCTAATCTCTTATGCGGGACCTTGTCGAAAGCCTTCTGAAAGTCTAGATATAACACATCCACTGGTTCTCCCTTATCCACTCTACTAGTTACATCCTCGAAAAATTCTATCAGATTTGTCAGACATGATTTACCTTTCGTAAATCCATGCTGACTTTGTCCAATGATTTCACCACTTTCCAAATGCGCTGCTATCCCATCTTTAATAACTGACGCTAGCAGTTTCCCCACTACCGATGTTAGACTAACTGGTCTGTAATTCCCCGCTTTCTCTCTCCCTCCTTTTTTAAAAAGTGGGGTTACATTAGCTACCCTCCAATCCTCAGGAACTACTCCAGAATCTAAGGAATTTTGAAAAATTATCACTAATGCATCCACTATTTTTGTGGCTACCTCCTTGAGTACTCTGGGATGCAGACTATCTGGCCCTGGGGATTTATGGGTCCCACTTGGTCTATCTGGCCACTAGACCAAGTGGGACCCATTGGGTCCTGTCCCCTCAATGTGCGGTTATGGGGGGGCCTGTGGCGTCACACACATACTAACCACGCCCCACATGCACTAACCACTCCCATTGATATTATATTAATATTATTAATTCACTCCATTTACCCCATCCCTGCCCTATCCACTCACGCATAGCTACCAACTCGTGTCTAGAGAGTGAGAGGTAGGGGGGTAGAGAGAGGGAGGGCAGAGTGAGGGCAGAGAGACAGGGGGCAGACAGAGAGAGAAGGCCAGCGAGGGAGAGAGAGAGAGAGAGGGGTGGAGAGAGAGGGGCAGAGAGAGAGGGGAGGAGAGGGGCAGAGAGAGGCAGAGAGAGAGGGGGCAGAGAGGGAGGGGGAAAAGAGGGGGGATAGGGGTGAGGTGGGGAGGGGGGGAACAAGGGGAGAAGAGAGGGGGGGAAGCGGAGGAGAGAGAGAGGGTGGAGGAAGAGGGATGCCGGGGGAGGAAGAGAGAGGCGGGGAGGAGAGAGAGGAGGGAGAGCAAGGAGGGTGGGGAGAGAGGAGGGGGGAGAGAGGGGGGGAGAAGGGGGGGTGGAATAGAGGCCGTGGGGAGGTGGTGGAAGAGAGGCTGGGTGAAAGAGTATGGGGTGAAGAGAGCCCAGGGGGAAGAGAGCCCGGGGGGAAGAGAGAGCCTGGAGGGAGAGAACCCGGGGGGGGGGGGAGAGAGCCCAGGGCAGGGGGGAGAGACCCTGGGGGGAAGAGATACCAGGGGGAAGAGATCCCAGGGGGAAGAGAGCCCAGGGGGTGAGTGAGCTCAGTGGGGAGAGAGCCCGGTGGGAAGACAGCTGGGGGGGGGGGGGGGGGGAGAGAGAATAGGCGGCTGAGGAGCTGAGAGAAAGCCCCGAGAGAAAGCCCCGAGAGAAAGCCCCGAGAGAAAGCCCTGAGAGAAAGCCCCGAGAGAAAGCGATGCCCAAGCGTCTTTTGAATGATGGGGGGGGGGGGGGGGGGGGGGGGGGTGGGGGGAGGTGGGGGGTTAATGTCACTCGCAACGCGACCAAGACGGCAGCAAGCAGATCCATTGTGACATCATCAGCGAAAGAGCCCCGGCTTATTTTTAAAGTTTTATTGGATTTGTGAACATTACCATTAATAACTCAAGAAATAAAGCATGAATTTTTCAGATAAGGCGATTTTGTGGTCCACAGAAAAAAAATCTCTACCGGAACATGTAAAAATGTTACCGTTAGTGCGTCGTTTTTAAGAGAAGATGTGATCACACACAAACAAATAAACACCTAAATCCACATACAAGATCAGATTTTTAATAGTTATAGACCAAGTGGGACCTGTTGGGTCCTGTCCCCTCAACACACGGTTTTTGTTAATCCTGGCTAAAACAGAACAGCCATAGCACCAAAATTTAGTAAGGACTCATGTATTGTTAGGCCATTTTGGTCAAGTCTGATGCTCTGCAGAAATAAGACAAGCTTCTGAATGGTGCCAGTAAGTCTAGGGCCCAGATCAGTGTTGCATATTCAATTGACAGATAGATGTGATTTCTGCAGAGTTAATAGTTAATAGTTAATAGTTTCTTTATTGTCATTGTAACATGAACCATGTACAACAACATTTAAAAATGTCAACCAGTCAGTGCACCATTCAAACCATAAAAACTAATGATACATACAAGGTAAAATATTAAAAAAGATAAACAACTAAAATAAATATGAAATATGAAAATAGCACGCATAAACACCCAACCCCACATCCTTCTGTCGATTTCACAGTGTACCAACCACAGAGGACCTCCAAGGAAGTGTAAAATGCATTAAGTTAATTGGATCAATGCAAACAAAGTGTACATATTGTAAATAATGTTGCTAGACAGTTACCCTGCCATTTGTTGATTGGTTAAGTGTTGAGCTGGCAGGTTTGTTTGGATTCCAGGGTAAATGTTGCATTATTCAAGTTAAGTTAGCTTCTTCTGGTAGCTTCTCCTGCAACAATGTAAGGTAGATTCTGTTATTCGTCTGTGTAACTGTCAATAATGTATTGATGTAATTAATTTGCTTGATTGGATGTAAATAGACCACCCTTCTGTAGTTCAGCCCCTCAAGGTTCGGGGACCTATAAAAGGCAGCCCCCACGAGGTCCTTTGTCGATCTTCTGGAAGAGCGCTTGGGACTGGGTGACGTTTTGTAGTGTTTCTGCTTGCACGAGTCTAAAGGGCTTGGTCAGGCAGATACAAGGATGGAACCTGCGGTGGTTTAGGTATCGTATAGGGTAATTTGTTGCGCTATGCAAAAATAAAGATTAGTTGTTCCAGTGCTTGAATCAGTATTTTATTGACTTAACTATACTGGGGGGGGAGCTTAGAAGAGCATTATTACAATGTCATTTGCAGTGCGAGCAAGACAATCGCAGTGTGAGTAAGACGGCAGCAATCAGACCCACTGTGACGTCATCACAACACCAGCCAAAGCCAGCCGGTTTTAATTTCAAAGTTTCTTCAGATTTTTGAACATTTTGATTGATAACTCGAGAAATAATGCATTCATTTTTCAGATAAGATGATTTTGGATTCCATGGGATAAATCTCTATCGGAATATGTAAACATTTTACTGTTAGCGTGTTGTTTTTTCGAGAAGATGTGATCACACATAAACAAATACACAAATCCACAAATCCACATACAAGATCATAGTTTTATGGTTAATCAGACATGTTTTCCCAAATACAGTTTAGAAATTAATTCTTTTCTTTTCTCTTTCACATAATCATCAGTCAACATCTATTGTGGTCATACGTTTCTCAGGCTAGGACTGATGTTTGTTTTCTGCAATGTCCTACACACAAATTGCCAAAATATGTACATTGTTATAACATTCTTGTGCATTCCTTGGTCGGTAGTTAATAAATAAGCCAAAATTGATGATCTTTCTGATAAATCCCCAAAAAGAGCTTTTAGCTCTTAAAATTATTAAATGTGTAATTAGGCTATTAATCTGGACCCTATTACATCTACAGCAAAAGCATTTATGTTTTAATTTGGCCATGACTCACCATGAAGAACATTATGATTCTTCCTTTGTTTCTCATAGTTGGGTGGTTACTCATCAGTTATTCATCAAGAGAAAGCATGCACACATACATTGATAGCGTAAAATCAAGAACATCACTTCAATTAACAAAATGCTCCAAATATAGAACACAAATTGAGCACAAGCTTTATCCAACAAGTCAATAATTTTAAAACCACAGGCACAAATGTGCATGAACATTACATTTGTAAAGAGATTTAACTTTGATTTGTTTCCTTCATCATTTGTTGGAGAGAAAACTGAGTTCTTTTTGGCCAAAGAGTGTGTTACAATGTTTTAGTCTGCCAGAATGGGGATGACTGGGTAATTCTCGTCATTCAGACTTGCTGCCCATATAGCCTTCAGACACTGAGATTGATTTCAAGCTCGTTATTTACACATAATTATCCTTCATTCACTGAATTTTCCTGATGAAATTACATTGCCTTCTCTGGAAGAATGTACTCCATCTGCTCTTTATATGGATTGTATACTAAGTAAATTGACCTGTTTAACTGTGAAGCTCTAACTTCATAACACCTCTGACCCACAGGCTGGCACAGAGTGTGAATAAGTCATCCATGATAATTAAGCTAACCTGAAATTCAAATACTTAAACACTTGGAAAGTTTTTTCAGCTAATTTTATTCAAAGATTATCAAAAGCAAACATTGATAAGAACAAAAATGTTGAGAATCCTGTAAGAACGTTTTTTAAAATATAATCACACATTTGACTATAAATGAAATTATTAAAATAGCTGAAAGATATATTTATGCTATTGTCTATACGAAAATTATAAACCAAAATGATTCAAAGCATAAAGTGACTTGTCCCATTGGGGATTGTGGCACCTGCAGCACAGTGGCACAGCTGTTGCCCCACAGTGCTGGAGACTGGATTCAATCCTGATATTAGGTGCTGCCTATGTGGTGTTTGCTAATTCTCCCTGTGGCAACATAGAGTCATAGAGGTCCAGAGTATGGAAACAGGCCCTCCGGCCCAACTTGTCCATACTAGTGTAGGTGGGACATCTTGGTTGGCGTTGGGAAGTTATACTGAATGGCCTGTTTCCATGCTGAATGACTGATTCTAATTGTAAATTAAATATATGTTCTGATAACACAATATTGGAGAAAATATGCATTAGGATTTTCACATTTTTACTGAAATCCTGGGGGCAGAAGCCCTCCAAAAATATATTGTTGAAAAGGCGTTTACTGATCAGATACAAGTTAACAAGGAGTCAGTTAATTTTCAAATTATATATTCAGCTGAATACATTGCTAAACTCAACAATTTCTTAATCTCATCTCACTAAAAATACCAATAATCTCTAATAGCTATTAGTTGACCCCTCAATTCATACGATTCAGCCCGTTCTCATACATTTTGCATTGTTGCAAATGATGTACCACAAGTCACAGCTCGCAAACATTGCCAGCAATTCAACCATGAATTTGAAGGCTTTTTGCTGACCTATTCTCCTCCCATCTCTTGTAGGAGTTGTAGAAGAAGAGATAAAAGTGAAGAAACAGAGAAGGACAAATGAGCCTGCACATTTTATAGACATGAGTTTATTATTGCGTTCTGTTTTGGTTCGCACACTGACTCATAGATTGACCAACTTCCAGTGAGAAATCCACTGGTGGAAACAGAGGTCATAGAGTATGACCTTTACCAATTTGCGAACAGTTGTGGATTAGACAGGAAGGTTCGATGGCAGACTGACAATAAGCCATCCCAATTCATCTACCAAGGGAATTTACCTCTACCATCTTGTTGGTTGTCTACTTACCATCCTAAGTTAATGTCAACGTGGTAGTGGATTAATTATACTCAGTTGTCAATTCTTGAGACAACAGCGATAGGGTGGCAGGGTTGTGCAGCAGTAGAGTCACTGTCTTTCAGCGCTTGCAGCGCCAGAGACCTGGATTCGATCCTGACTACGGGTGTTATCTGTACGGAGTTGTTACGTTCTCCCCGTGACCTGCGTGGGTTTTCTCAGAGATCTTCGGTTTACTCCCACACTTCAAAGATGTACAGGCTTGGGTTTGTATACTAGGTATAAGTGTAAATTGTCCCTAGTATGTGTAAGATAGTGTTCATGGTCGGGAATTGCTGGTCAGAGACCTGGACATGATCCTGACTATGGCTGCTGTCTGTACGGAGTTTGTGTGTTCTCCCTGTGACCACGTGGGCTTTCACTGGATGCTCTGGTTCTTCCCATGTTTCAAAGATGTGCGGGTTTGTAGGTTGACACAAAAAGTGGAGTAACTCAGCGGGGCAGGCAGCATCTCTGGAGAGAAGGAATTGATGATGTTTCAGGTTGAGACTCTTCTTCAGACTGAAAGTCACGGGAAAGGGAAACAAGAGATATAGACAATGAAGTAGAGAGATATACAATAATAAATGAAAGATATGCCAAAAAATAACAATGATAAAGGAAACAGGCCATTGTTAGCTGTTTGTTGGGTGAGAGCAAGAAGCTGGTGTGATGGGTGGGGCAGGGATGGTGAGAGAGAGAATGCAGGGGTTGCTTGAAGTTGGACAAACCAGCTGAAATATGAGATGCTGTTCCTCCAACTTGCGTTTAGCCTCACTCTGACAATGGAGGCCTAGGACAGAAAGGCCAGTGTGGGGATGGGAAGGAGAGTTAAAGTGTTCAGCAACCGAGATATGAGGTAGATCCAGGAGGACAAATGACGCCCAAGCGGGACAGGCCCTTAAGAGTCCGCATCTTGAATAACAGATACGATAGATGAGGTTGGAGTGGGTGCAAGTGAACCTTTGTAGAACCTGAAAGAACTGTCTGGGTCCCTGGACAGAGTTGAGGGAGGAGGTATAGGAACAGGTGTTGCATCTCCTGTGGTTGGGGAGGGGGTGGTTTTGGTTGGAAAGGATAAGTTAACCAGGGAGTTGCGGAGGTAACGGTCTCTGCAGAAGGCAGAAAGGGGTTGAGATGGTTTTCCAGTTGGCTTCTTTAAATTGTCCCTAGAGTACAACTAGTGTCCTCTACTAGTTGGTCGGTGTGGACTCGGTGGGCCGAAAGTCCTGTTTCCACGCTGTATCGGCACCGTTGATCACTGCTGCATCACCATCAAGTAAGTCCATTGTGCCATCTCTCACTTCATTTCACCGAGTTTGATCATTTGCCCATGCTGCTTCTGCCAGCTTACCGACAAACACTGAAACACGTAGCACAAATGAAAAGAGTAATACAGCAGTTATTACTCTGAAATGGCAATATTGGGGGACAAACGTCTACTTCAGCACTGCCTTGAGTCAGTGGACTGGAACATGTTCAAGCCCACTTCATCCAGCCCGAATGAGTATACCTCAGTTATCACCTTTTTCTTCAATTAATGTGTTCTGACAAAGGCAATTAGGTCTATCCTAACTAGATACCTTGGATGAACAAGAAAACACTCTCTGCAGAGGTACAGATCTAAGGTTTTCAAGAAAGATTATTCCACACTGAACAAGCAGCCCAAGAATAATCTCTGCAGGATTATCAGAGGTACCAAGGGAGACTTCCAAAACAAGCTGCAGGCTCAGTTCAAACAAATGGATGCCAGGCGACTAGAACAAGGTCTGATTACAATCACTGGCTACAAGTTAAAGTTGGGGCGATCTTTATTAACAATGCATCTCTTTCAAAAGGAGTTTGATGTCTTTGATAATTAAAGGCCGATAAATCCCCAGGGCCAGATAGTCTGCATCCCAGAGTACTCAAGGAAGTAGCCACAGAAATAGTGGATGCATTAGTGATAATTTTTCAAAACTCCTTAGTTTCTGGAGTAGTTCCTGAGGATTGGAGGGTAGCTAATGTAACCCCACTTTTTAAAAAAGGAGGGAGAGAGAAAATGGGGAATTACAGACCAGTTAGTCTAATATCGGTAGTGGGGAAACTGCTAGAGTCAGTTATTAAAGATTGGACAGCAGCACATTTGGAAAGTGGTGAAATCATTGGACAAAGTCAGCATGGATTTACGAAAGGTAAATAATGTCTGACGAATCTTATAGAATTTTTCGAGGATGTAACTAGTAGAGTGGATAAGGGAGAACCAGTGGATGTGTTATATCAAGACTTGCAGAAGGCTTTCGACAAGGTCCCACATAAGAGATTAGTATACAAACTTAAAGCACACGGTATTGGGGGTTCAGTATTGATGTGGATAGAGAACTGGCTGGCATACAGGAAGCAAAGGGTAGGAGTGAACGGGTCCTTTTCAGAATGGCAGGCAGTGACTAGTGGGGTACCGCAAGGCTCAATGCTGGGACACCTACTATTTACAATATATATTAATGATTTGGACGAGGGAATTGAATGCAACATCTCCAAGTTTGCGGATGACACTAGCTGGGAGGTAGTGTTAGGTGTGACGAGGATGCAAGGAGGCTGCAAGGTGACTTGGATAGGCTGGGTGAGTGGGCAAATGCATGGCAGATGCAGTATAATGTGGATAAATGTGAGGTTATCCACTTTGGTGGCAAAAACAGGAGGGTAGACTATTATCTGAAAGGTGGCAGATTAGGAAAAGGGGAGATGCAACGAGACCTGGGTGTCATGGTACACCAATCATTGAAAGTAGGCATGCAGGTGCAGCAGGCAGTGAAGAAAGCAAATGGTATGTTAGCATTCATAGCAAAAGGATTTGAGTATAGGAGCAGGGAGGTTCTACTGCAGTTGTACAGGGTTTTGTTGAGATCACACCTGGAGTATTGCGTACAGTTTTCGTCTCCAAATCTGAGGAAAGACATTCTTGGCATAGAGGGGGTACAGAGAAGGTTCACCAGACTGATTCCTGGGATGTCAGGGCTTTCATACGAGGAAAGACTGGATAGACTCGGCTTGTACTCGCTAGAATTTAGAAGACTGAGGGGGGATCTTATAGAAACTTACAAAATTCTTAAGGGGTTGGACAGGCTAGATGCAGGAAGATTGTTCCCGATGTTGGGGAGGTCCAGAACAAGGGGTCACAGTCTAAGGAAAAGGGGGAATTCCTTTAGGACCGAGATGAGGAAAACATTTTTCACACAGAGAATGGTGAGTCTCTGGAATTCTCTGCCACAGAAGGTAGTTGAGGCCAGTTCATTGGCTATATTTAAGAGGGAGTTTGATGTGACCCTTGTGGCTAAAGGGATCAGTGGGTATGGAGAGAAGGCAGGTACAGGATACTGAGTTGGATGATCAGCCATGATCATATTGAACGGCAGTGCAGGCTCGAAGGGCCGAATGGCCTATTCCTGTACCTATTTTCTATGTTTCTGTTTCTATGTCTTTTGAGCTCGTTTTTACTCGGCAAACAATTTTCCATCAGGACGCTACACCCCCAGGCCCCGTTGATTGTCTTATACATCTTCGGAAATTCTCAGAAAGCAGCCCTGGATAGATCTTGAAATCATGCACTGATCAATTAGCCACAGTCTTTACCAATATCTTCATTCTCTCACTTCAACAATCTTTTATCGGCCAAGGAAATAGCCAGCATTCCATGCCCCAAGAATATTTACCACCCAGCATCTCAAATTCAACCTCTTGGATCATCTTGATAATGAGAATAGTATGTCATGACTGAAGCTCAGTCTTCGATGTCATAATTCTGAATAAGCAACAAGGGGCCATAACTGGCAGAATATTTGTTCAGGGATGCCAATGCAAGCATTTATACATGGTCTCAAAAATACTGTATGCAATATAAAGCATTTACCCGATTGTTCCAGAATGATTTGGCTGTTCATCAAATCACGTTCGCAATTGTTTCCTGAAATCCAGATTTAAATATCATCAGAGGCCTCAACTGAGGGCAATTAGACATAGCATGTTGCAAAACTGGTGCCAAACACATACAAGGCAGAATGAGAGTCACATCTTGCTATCGAAAATGGTTCAATAGGACAATTTCCTTATCCCCTTCTTCTCATCGTGGAAACGTTAGAATTCCACTGGGAACAGTATAATCAGAAGTGATTCCACAGGGAGGTGCAGGGCAGGAGTTGGGTATCTGGGGAGGGAGAATATGACTGACAGAACATTAGCTGTAGATTGATGCGATGGTTGAACAAAGATCTGCCTCTGGAGATCAGACCTGGAGCAATTTGGGGTGGAGTATTCTGGAAAACTTGGTAACTGGGGAATGTTCAGGGTCATAAATGGCAGGACATGCTTCTTGAATGGCAGAGCCCAATTTGGAAACAAAGAGAGCATGGTGTTCAAGTTTCCTGAGGGTGGGTGCACAGCTAGATACGGTGGTGAAGAATGCATATGGGATACTTGCCTTCAGTGCCTAGGAATAGACTATAAGAATCAGGTAGATTATGGTACAACTTTATCAAACACTGCTTAGGCAACAGCAAGAATATTATATGCAGTTCTGGTCAGTATAGTAGAAGAGATACATAATTCCACCGGAGTGGGTGGAGAGTAGATTCAGTAGGTTGTTGCCAGGGATGGAATGCATTTCTTATGAAGGGCTACTTGACAGTTTGGGTTTGTTTTCCTTGGAGCAGAGGAGGCAGAGGGGAAACCTGATCAAGGTATTCTAACATTTCAGGAGGCATATGTAGGGTACATAGCAATAAGTTTTTCCGTGAAATAAATGTCTAAGACCAGAGGGAATAGGTTTAAGGCAATAAGTAAACGTGTGAGAAAGGATCTGAGGTAGAATGCTTTCACCTGAACAGTGCTTGCAATTTGGAAATAATTTAAAGGTGGAGAAGGCAGGTACTCCCAAACATTTGATTGATTGATTGATTGAAAGCTACACCATGGAAACAAGCCATTCGGTCCACCGAGTCGACACCGAACATCTATCACCAGTACATATTAGTTCAATGTTATCCTACCTACACAATGACTTCATACACATTGGGGGCAACTTAGAGGCTAATTAACCTAATCCATGGAATGTGGGAGGAAACCAGAGCACCTGGAGGAAACCCATGCGGTCATAGGGAAAACTCAACACAGATATCAGGATCAAACCCAGGTCACTGGCACTGTAAAGCTGCAGCTCTACCAGCTGTGTACTGTGCTGATTGAAACACATCTGGATGAGCATTTCAATCATCAAGTGCTGGAAAATAAGATTAATACAGATGGGCCATTTGTTGAACGAAGTGGGCCGAAGGGCTATATGACTCTGTGCTGTATGACTCTGACATTGGACTCCATATGTTTACCACACTGGAAATGGCAGCCACTTTACACATCAACGACAGTACTTTTTAAACACATGATTATTTATAAAACTAGATTTGGACCATTTAAATTCATTAAATTTATTAAAATGTATATTCATGTCACCAGACAGAACAAGTAAAATTTGTCTTTTCACACATCATGACCAACATTACTTCAATAAATTAGCTGACATTATCATATTACTGTTTGAGGGAGTTTGCCTTTGGAGTTAAAATTTCCTTGTTTGATGTCTTTTTTAATAAGACTACAGAACTGCCTATTCTAATACATTTAAAAGAATGGAAATGTGCATCTATAACATGCCACAAGTGAGCAATAAGCTGAAACAATATAGTACAAGGAGGTTTTCAGTTTAAGGTTTTTCCCCAGCTGGGTTAAAAAGAATTCTGATCTCCTATCTGAAAAGAGATTTTTATAATGTTAATCTTCCCTTCCCCTTGGCCTTTGTAAGAATTTGCAATTTCTGATCTCTGCTCACAGTAAGTGTCCCTGCACTCAGGTTGGTGAAGAAACCTCTCAGTGGAAATAAGTTAAATTAGCATCTAGGCTTATCCTGAATGTCAATCACAGAATGCTTTACATGACAGATTTTAGTACAAGACCAATAATCCAGAGCAGTGGGTCAGCACTCAATACTTCTGGCCTGCCACCTCCATGATTGACCTGGATGTCAATCTACAGGGGCTTATTGTGGATAAGCTGAAAGCACAAGTGTGATACCAGTAAGCAGGCAAAGCTTCCATGGCTTATTATCTCACTCATCATTTCCCCGCTGCTGTGAATCAGGTCTCTAACATTTGTCTCAGGCTACTAGGCCCCAGACGTCATTTGATTGCCATCACACCACAGACACAACTAGTTGCAGGCCATTACATTTGTTCAGTGTTATCATTCACCAGGTTCAGCCAAAGCCCTTTAATAAAGGAAAGCATTGTCAACACTTCTTCAAGAGTGACCTGCAAAGGTTGCAGGAACATACTGTATATGTGGCCCAAGGTTACAGGTTTGGTGTCCATGCAGAGCATGCATAGAATTGAATGTCATTGTGAATGGCTGAGCTCTTGTGTGCATTAGTACATTAAATACAAATGATTTGAAAGGAAGCTTGGAGATTTCAAGCAATCCACAGTCAGGCTTCTGTTTCTTTTGAAATTGAATTGTCTTATGCACAAAAATTGGGCACTGGATAATTTAAAGCTGGTTTTATAACTAAAATTCAGCTGATACTACAGCAGCCTATGCAATATTTAAAGGAAATAATTGCAATGCAAGCCAAACTTAATTACATTTAAGACTTAACATATTGTCCACGAAAGAACTGCAGATGCTGATTTAAACCAAAGATAGACACAAAAAGCTGGAGTAACTCAGCCGGTCAGGCAGCATCTCTGGAGAAAGGGAATAGGTGACGTTTCAGGAAGGGCCTCCACCCAAAACGTCACCTATTCCTCAATATATTGTAATTTTGTTTTTGCTTATTGTGGATTGCTTTTCATCAAAATGAGAAATATAATCATGGAGTATATTTCATAAAATTAGCTGAATATTCAATAATTCCAAGTTTCATGAAAGCACATGAAAAATTAGTTGATGTGCCTGAAAATAATATCTATGTTGTTATGTCAAAGTTACATGGCAATGTATAGCAATGTTACAATATTTTGAGATTTAAAAAAAAAAGTCTGCAATTTATCCCATCAGATAAAGCATAAAAATAAGTTTAATTTGACACCTAATTCACTTTCATATCTTCAGTATTAAAAAAGTTAGGGCCATTTTCATACTCGGAAATTAGCAACTTGCTTCCTATTGCTTTTCTATTGACTTAACACAAAAGCTGTGATCGAGAACAGTCAAAAGCCCATAACTTCCTTAGAAATTAAGAGAACTTAAAGAAAATTTCAGTATTATAGATTGAAGTATTCTGAAACAAATATGAAACAATCTTACTTGGATGACCTGAAATTAAAGCATATAATTAGTTAGTTACCCAATTGTAGCCAATTACAAAATTCAATTACTAGATCTAAACATCTATCCGTTTCTTAACAAGAAGTGTCCAATTAACAGTCACACAATAATTCACAATAAAACATGATTTTTTAAATCTAATTGTCATTAATTTATTGGCCAAATTGAAGGAATTCAGTGTTTAATGCCTGTAAATTAATGGGCATTTTAAACAGCTTGCGAGTGGGATTTTCTGGAACCCGATGGATTAGAACGTTACGGTGAATTTAAACCCAATATCGGCAGGAAATTTTCTGCCAGTGCATATGGGGGCTAAATCACCGTTTCACAACATGAAACATTGATTAAAGTCCCCTAAAAAAGCAAGTTTATATGTAAAAATAAACAGCTTTCACTTACCTGTCCCCTACGTAAAATCGGTCCCCGTTGTCACATATCCTCAAGGATATGCTGAGGTGTCCAAGCCATCAACACCATGGATCCTGTTTTATTCAATTCCCCAGCACTCAGCATGCACCATTATTCAATACATCTGCTCTCAGCATGCTCAGTAACCCAATCTACCAGTTCCGAGCCTGCTCAATAACCTACTCAACCGGACGGATATACTGAGATACCTAATCCACTGGCTCGATGGTTGATCAATCACTCAGTCAACTGGCTGAGGTTGATCAGTTATCCAATCCACTGCCACTGAGCATGCTCAATAATCCATTTCCCCAGTCTGGATGTCACCAGTTGAGATAAGCAAGCCATCAGCACTGTGCTGTATTAGCATTGAGCACCCAATCCACCAGCTGAAGTTTGCCAAGGTACCCAAGCCATCAACAAATAGCATGTCCCATTATTCAATTCACGAACACTGTGTTGCTTCACTATCCAGCTTACCAGCACTGAGCATGTTTGGTTATTCAGCCTGCGAGGACTGTTCATGCACAATTGCTTGATCCACAAGCAATGGATATTTAACTCAAATGTGTTATCATGAAGTAGAGAGAGAGAGAGAGAGAGAGAGAGAGAGAGAGAGAGAGAGAGAGAGGTCGTGTTTTCTTCTCAGCTCTGCAGTTGAGAAGGATTGGAGCAGCCTTTCCAGGATTTTGCCGTTGGAGAGGGCACAGACCCAGGGGGGCTTCATAGTTCAACTTATTGTTGGGCTGTTGAAGCTTTTCTCTGGTCTGGGGAGCCTCCATCTGTGTGAAGATTCCTGAGTTTCTCCACATTGTCGAGGGTGCGGTTGGCGTTGGCGGATTGCCAAGAGTGCCTGTGATCTCAGTGGGCTGAAGTTGTGCGGTGTCTTTGTCGTTTTTGGCTCCGCTTCTCTGCCCTAAAGTCATTTTGTCAGTGCGGCTGCCTGGCTTAATGTGAAGAAGGTACTTTTGCGTCCAGCGCGACTGGGATCGAGTTTCCCGTAAGCTGCTCTTGGCTGTGGACGAACCTGGGGACTTTCCTGCTTCAGCTGGAGGTTTCTGTTTTCTGCTGCCTGTCTTTGACTGTGACTGTCTCTGGGACTTAACTTGGAGCTGTGCTGCTGAGGGGCTTGGAGCTGGTTTGTGCCTCTGTGAGGATGGCGATGGAAGGGGCGCGGCCGAAGGTCCGGACCTACGCAGCGACGGCATCAGTGGCGGGTGCGAGGCCATCTGAGCTTGAGCCTCATGTTGACTTGGATGGGGACAGTTTTGGTATTTCTGTTCAAACTGGGCCTATGATGTCTAGGGGGGTAATTACGAAGGCCATGAATGAACTTCTTGGGAGGGGGGCTATTGTCTCTTCTGAGCTCGAAAGGGGAAAGGTGGAGATGATACTTAAGACCCGGGAGTGTGTGGCCCGAGCGTTGGAGGAGGGGATCTCAGTGGGGGGGGTCCACGTACAGGTGGATCCGTGGGTATCCAGGGTGAGACCGGTTCTCCTGCGGAGCTGCCCCACTTATTTTTCGGATGCAGTGCTTATTCCACACCTGTCCAAGTTCGGGGAGGTGCGGTCTAAATGTTTTCGTCTCTTGCATCCCGGGGGGGACCCGGAGGAAAAAGGGGTCTTCAGTTTCAAGAGGAGGGTGTTCATGAAGGTGGGTGAGGGGGATGGTGCCGAGGGGAGTTTTGAGGTGGTGCATAAGGGTGTACCCAGAACCGTGCGTTGGAGTTGGGGAAAGGCACGGTGTCATGCGTGCGGCGAATTTGGACATCTCCGTAGGGAGTGTCTTTTTCGCGGGGGCACTGCTAGAGGTTCTAGTGCAGTGGCCCAGGAAAGCGCTGCTGGCCCATCTGGGGTGGCTGGTCAAACCTCAGCGGCGCGGGGTGGTACTGCTGACCCGGCTGAGGTTGCCAGTTCTGCCTTGGTGACCCGGGGCGGCAGTGCTAAGCCTTCTGGGTCCAGAGGTTCCGCTTTGGGGACCCTGGGCAGTGAGAGCCCAAGCCCCCCACGTCCCCTACGTCTTGCGCCTGTGGCGGTGGATGGAGGTGGGGCGCAGGAGGAGGGGAGTGTTGAGGGGGGGTTTTGGGAGAAGCAGGGGAAGCATAATAAGAAGAAGGAGAGGGATAGGGCTGCCCGAGCGAAGAAAGTGCAATCGGGTGAGTTTAGCTCCAGTGTGGTGCAGACTGCACCTGCTGGGGCCCAGGGGGGAGTTGTGGTGGCTCGGAAGGGGGGAAAGAAGTCTAAACGTGTGGGTGGCAAAGTGGTTGGGGGTAATGTGGAGGCGGATGACCCTTCCCTTATGGAGGTTACCGCACCTCCGCATGCGAGTGGGACTAAAAGGAGGCATTTGCCTGGTGAAGAGGAGGAAGGGCGTGGGTCCAGAGCGAAGGGGATGTCTTTCTCCGGGCTTTCCACCACTGAGGTGGCTGAAAGTGGTCTTGACCCGGTGTCTTCTGGGTCGGTGGTTGGGCCTTCTCTTCATGGATCTACAGCGGGTGTCACCGGACTGGGTGCTGAAGTTGATTCCGGTGGAGTTGTGTCCACTGGGCGGGAGTCTGTCCCTTCATCTCAGGGGCCCTCTGAGGGAGTTATCTCGGCGGATGCTGTGGTTAGCTCCCTTGGGTGTGTACCCTCTGGGTCGGATGAGGTCCCCTCGTTTCAGAGGCCTACTGAGGGTGCTAGCACGGTAGGTGACGTGGTTGGCTCCTCTGGTAGTGTGCCCTCTGTGACGGGGGATGTGCAGAGTCAGGCTGAGGGGGGAGTTTCGGGGGTGTTGTCGTTCAAGTCTGTGCTCCATATCAGTGCCAGTGGAGGTGCTGGGGGGCGGGATGCCTCACCGGATGAGTTGTCTGGGGTGAGGTTAATGGCAGGTGGTGATTCTCTGGGTGATGCCTGTGGAGAGGGCACTCTGGATGATGTGGAGGTCAGGGCTGTTATGGGACGTGATCCTCTTTCAGACTCCGAGGGTGCCAGTGTTCCACAGGCCCTGGGGATGCCTCTTGTTGTTGCTTCCCCAGGCCCAGAGGAGGAGGGTGATGGTAGCGTGCAGGAGCCCAGCCATTCAGAGGGCTGCGAGTCTCAGGTAGGGGTGTTGGGACCCACCCCCAGCATTGATCCGGGTGGTCGTGTCATGGCTGTGGAGGAGGATAGCGATGCGGCCAGTGGGGGGGGCTCAGAGTGTGATGTGTCAGACAGTTCTGGTCTTTCTGAGGTTGTTGATTCAGGTGCGAGCGGGTTGGCTGAGAGCCCAGACTCCAAGGCCGTGTCTGAGGCGAAGCTTATTGTTGAGGTGCGAGAGTTCTTAAAAATAAGTCGTGCTCCCAAAACATTATGGTGGGCCGTTACAAGGAGATGGGAGGATTGGCTAGATGTGCGGGAGAGTCTCGAGGCTATCCTTAGTAACAAGGATAGTGGTCTTTCTGACTCGGATTTGGGGCAGTTTTGGGGTTTGTTGAAGGTCCTCAGAAAAGGACCTCCTGTGACTACAGGGAGTGTGAGGGTCACAATCTAATGTGTCTACACATTCACAGTAGCTACATTAAATTTAAATGGGAGTAGAGCGAGTTTTCGAAGATTTCAGCTCTTATCAGCCCTAAGGGAGGGGAGATTTGCAGTTTGTTATCTGCAAGAGACACATACCGTTGCTAGTGATGAACCTACCTGGCAACTGGAGTGGGAAGGGAGGGTTTATATGAGCCATCTCAGCTCAAATTCGAGTGGGGTGGCTTTTCTGTTGGCCCCAAATTTTCTGCCAAGCATTTTAAAAGTGCAGGAAGTGGTGCCAGGACGTTTGCTCCATCTGGCCGTGAGCCTGGATGGCATGCCGTTGCATTTCATTAACGTGTATGCCCCTAGCTCCGGCACGATGCAGGCCGGCCTGCTTCGGGAGGTGAATGCTCTGTTGGGCACTATTGATAGGGGAGAGTGTGTCTTCCTTGGTGGGGACTTTAATTGCACACTTGAGGTGCGGGACCGTTCTGGTACTCAGTGTGCGCCTGCTGTAGCGAAGAAGCTGAGAGGCTTGATTGACTCCTTTGAGTTGGTTGATGTTTGGAGGGACCTTCACCCTGATTCCACTGCTTTTTCGCGGAGGTCTGAGGGCGGTGGTTCCCGCATTGATCGGTTTTATATTTCCCGAGCGTTTGTTTCCCGTGTCTCAGCGGCCTCAATGCGGCTGGTGCCGTGCTCGGACCATTGTCTGGTGCGTGTGGATTTCAATCCAGCGTGCGCTCGGGCTGGGTCCGCGTACTGGCACTTTAACAACAGGCTGCTGGAGGACCGGTGTTTCCGGGAGTCATTCACTCGGTTTTGGGTGAAGTGGAGAGAGAGGCAGAGGTGCTTCTCTTCCCTTAGGCAGTGGTGGGATGTGGGTAAAGCTCACATCCGTCTCTTTTGTAAGGAATATACATGGGGGTCGACTGGGAGGCGGGACTCAGCGGTCGAGAAGCTGGAGAGGGAGATACAGGACGCTGAGTCTCGCCTGGGTCAGTTTGGTGAAGACTCCAGCGAATGGGGAGAGTTTCAGAGGAAGAAGGAGGTTTTGAGGAGTCTGCTGCTTGAGCGATCTCGAGGCGCTTATGTGAGGTCTCGGGTCCAGATGCTGCACGAGCTGGACCGAGCGTCGCCTTTCTTTTTCTCTTTGGAGAAGGGGCGGGGAGCTCGAAAACAGCTCGTGGAGTTGCTTGCAGATGACGGCTCCTCTGTCACTGATCCAGAGAGGATTAATGCCTTGGTTAGGTCCTTTTATGGGACCCTGTTCTCTGCGGAAGGATTCAGTGTGGAGGCTCAGCAAGATCTGTGGGAGGGTCTACCGACCGTAGATAGGGGGGAGGCTGATCTTCTTGATGGCCCCTTATCTTTGGAGGAGTTGACTCGCGCCTTGCATCAGCTCAGGAGGGGTAAGTCCCCCGGGCTGGATGGGTTGACGGTGGAGTTTGTTAGAGCATTCTGGGACGTCCTAGGGGGTGACTATATGTTGGTTTTGGGGGAGAGCCTGGCGACTGGAGTGATGCCTCTCTCGTGGCGTAGGACGGTTGTTGTCTTGCTGCCTAAGAAGGGCGAACTCCGTTTGTTGAAGAACTGGCGTCCAGTCTCTCTCCTTTGCACAGAATATAAAATTTTTGCACGGGCAATGGCAAATCGCCTGGGCTCCGTGCTGCATCAAGTGATTCATCCTGATCAATCTTATACAGTCCCTGGCCGGTCCATCCAGGATAACATCCACCTGGTTAGGGACCTGATTCATTTAGTCCAGGGTACTGGTGAGTCAGCTGCTTTTCTGTCTCTTGATCAGGAGAAGGCTTTTGATAGGGTAGAGCATGAATACCTATTTGGGACGTTGCAAGCGTTTGGGTTTGGACCACACTTCGTGGCCCGGGTCCGGCTTTTGTACGCTGCTGCGGAGTGTCTTGTAAAGGTTAATGGCGCGGTGCTATCTCCTTTTCATTTTGGGAGGGGGGTCCGCCAGGGGTGCCCTATGTCGGGCCAGTTGTATTCGGTCTGTGTGGAGCCGTTCCTGTGTCTTCTTCGGAGGAGGTTGACAGGCCTGGCCCTACCTGGCCCGCGGGTTGAGGTGATTCTATCGGCGTATGCCGATGACGTACTTCTTATGTTCACTGATCCTGGTGACCTGCGGAGGATGCGTGACTGCCAGGAGATATTCTCGGCTGCATCTTCTGCTAGGATTAACTGGAGTAAGTGCTCTGGACTTTTGGTGGGTCAGTGGCGGGTAGACTCCCTGCCGGAGGAGATGGCATTGTATGCGTGGAGTACCACGCACCTCCTCTATCTGGGGGTGTACCTGAGTCCCACTGAGGATGTTTGGCCGGCAAACTGGCAAGAGTTGGAGACGAAGGTGGTTGCTCGGCTGGGGCGCTGGTCAGGCCTGCTTGGAGTTCTCTCCTTTCGGGGGAGGGTGCTGGTCATAAACCAGCTGGTGGCCTCTATGTTATGGTACCGGCTGGCTACTCTTGTCCCGCCCTCTATATTTGTAACTGCTATACAGAAGAAGCTGGTGGATTTCTTTTGGGGAAATAGGAAGCATTGGATTTCCGCGGCGGTCCTGAGTCTTCCGTTAGAGGAGGGCGGCCAGTCCTTGGTGTGCGTGCGCACCCAGGTGGCGGCTCTCCGTCTCAGGACTCTGCGGAGATACATGTATGTAGAGAACCCTCCCAGATGGCACGCTCTGGCCACGTATTTTTTTCGTCAGGGTCGTTGCCTAAGGGGGGTCTCGCGGCTCCCGGTGGCGGGTGTCAGTCGACCCGCTCTAAGGGGCTTGCCTGTTTTCTATAGGGATGTGTTAAGAGTGGGGAATTTGGTGGTGTTCAGCCAGAGTGTTGTTCCACGAGGAGAGGGGGATGTTGTGGCTGCGGGTGTGGCTGGTCCTCATCCTGTCATGGTGGTTGTCGAGGAGAGGCGCGAGCCTAGAGTGGTTCGGATAGAGCTTACCCCTGCTCCGTCAGATCTGCTCATCGGGCCTAGGCTTCGGGATATTTCTCGGCCTCCGGCTCCGCATAATCTGAGCTGCCTTTCTGAGATGACCAGCATGCCATTTTGTGATGCAAGGAGACGCGCACTGTACAGGATGCTCCTGCACATTCTGAACCACCGTGCCTTCGTCTCCCGTCCTGACTCACCATGGAGGACGGTGTTACCATCCGAAGGCGGCGGGGGGCCCCAGTGGGGGTCCTTCTATAAGGGAGTTGTACCCCTTTATATTGGGGACCTGGGGTGGAGAGTGCTGCATGGAGCGGTGGTTTGTAATAAACTTTTGAGTCGGTTCACGGGCTCGTCTGCCGCATGTATTTTCTGCGGAGAGGAGGAGACCGTATTCCATGTGTATGTGGAGTGTGTGAGGTTACTGCCCCTGTACCAATATCTGAAGGGGTTGTTCCTCAAGTTCTGGCTGCATTTTAGCCCCACAATCCTGGTGTTTGGACACAAGGCGGGGAGTGGGGAGAGCCGAGTGTGGGGGGGGGACTTACCTGTCGGTTTGCTCCTTGGCCTGGCCAAGATGGCCATTCGTGGGTCCAGGCAGCGGGCGGTCGACGGTCTGGCGAGAGTCGGCTGCCTGCCCCTCTTTCGGGCCTACGTCCGTGCACGTGTGTCCCTGGAGAGGGAACACGCGGTGTTCACGGGGACTCTGGAGGCCTTCCGTCAGCGCTGGTCGCCGCGTGGGGTTGAGGCGATTATAAATGAATGTACTGCTGTACTACAATGATCTGTTCATTATAGTGTGATTTTTGATTGTGTTTTGATGTGTTGTATTTTATGATTTGTGTTGAATAAAGTTTTTGAAATGAAAAAAAAAAAAAAAAAAAAAAAGAGAGAGAGAGAGAGGTCGTGTTTTCTTCTCAGCTCTGCAGTTGTGAAGGATTGAAGCTGCCTTTCAAGGACTTTGCTGTCGATGAGGGCACAGACACAGAGGGGCTTCATAGTTTAACTTATCGTTGGGCTGTTGAAGCTTTTCTCTGGTCTGGGGAGCCTCCATCAGTGTGAAAGTTCCTGAGTTTTCTCCACATTGTCGAGGGTGCGGTTGGCGTTGGCGGATTGCCAAGAGTGCCTGTGATCTCAGTGGGTTGAAGTTGTGCGGTGTCTTTGTCGTTTTTGGCACCGCTTCTCTGCCCTAAAGTCATTTTGCTCAGTGCGGCTGCCTGGCTTAATGTGAAGAAGGTACTTTTGCTTCCAGCGCGACTGGGATCGAGTTTCCCAAAAGCTGCTCTTGGCTGTGGACGATCCTGGGGACTTTCCTGCTTCAGCTGGAGGTTTCTGTTTTCTGCTGCCTGTCTTTGACTGTGACTGTCTCTGGGACTTAACTTGGAGCTGTGCTGCTGAGGGGCTTGGAGCTGGTTTGTGCCTCTGTGAGGATGGCGATGGAAGGGGCGCGGCCGAAGGTCCGGACCTACGCAGCGATGGCATCAGTGGCGGGTGCGAGGCCATCTGAGCTTGAGCCTCATGTTGACTTGGATGGGGACAGTTTTGGTATTTCTGTTCAAACTGGGCCTATGATGTCGAGGGGGGTAATTACGAAGGCCATGAATGAACTTCTTGGGAGGGGGGCTATTGTCTCTTCTGAGCTCGAAAGGGGAAAGGTGGAGATGATACTTAAGACCCGGGAGTGTGTGGCCCGAGCGTTGGAGGAGGGGATCTCAGTGGGGGGGGTCCACATACAGGTGGATCCGTGGGTATCCAGGGTGAGACCGGTTCTCCTGCGGAGCTGCCCCACTTATTTTTCGGATGCAGTGCTTTTTCCACACCTGTCCAAGTTCGGGGAGGTGCGGTCTAAATGTTATCGTCTCTTGCATCCCGGGGGGGACCCGGAGGAAAAAGGGGTCTTCAGTTTCAAGAGGAGGGTGTTCATGAAGGTGGGTGAGGGGGATGGTGCCGAGGGGAGTTTTGAGGTGGTGCATAAGGGTGTCCCCAGAACCGTGCGTTGGAGTTGGGGAAAGGCACGGTGTCATGCGTGCGGCGAATTTGGACATCTCCGTAGGGAGTGTCTTTTTCGCGGGGGCACTGCTAGAGGTTCTAGTGCAGTGGCCCAGGATAGCACTGCTGGCCCATCTGGGGTGGCTTGTCAAACCTCAGCGGCGCGGGGTGGTACTGCTGACCCGGCTGAGGTTGCCAGTTCTGCCTTGGTGACCCGGGGCGGCAGTGCTAAGCCTTCTGGGTCCAGAGGTTCCGCTTTGGGGACCCTGGGCAGTGAGAGCCCAAGCCCCCCACGTCCCCCACGTCTTGCGCCTGTGGCGGTGGATGGAGGTGGGGCGCAGGAGGAGGGGAGTGTTGAGGGGGGGTTTTGGGAGAAGCAGGGGAAGCACAATAAGAAGAAGGAGAGGGATAGGGCCGCCCGAGCGAAGAAAGTGCAATCGGGTGAGTTTAGCTCCAGTGTGGTGCAGACTGCACCTGCTGGGGCCCAGGGGGGAGTTGTGGTGGCTCGGAAGGGGGTAAAGAAGCCTAAACGTGTGGGTGGCAAAGTGGATGGGGGTAATGTGGAGGCGGATGACCTTTCCCTTATGGAGGTTACCGCACCTCCGCATGCGAGTGGGACTAAAAGGAGGCATCTGCCTGGTGAAGATGAGGAAGGGCGTGGGTCCAGAGCGAAGGGGATGTCTTTCTCCGGGCTTTCCACCACTGAGGTGGCTGAAAGTGGTCTTGACCCGGTGTCTTCTGGGTCGGTGGTTGGGCCTTCTCTTCATGGTTCTACAGCGGGTGTCACAGGACTGGGTGCTGAAGTTGATTCCGGTGGAGTTGTGTCCACTGGGTGGGAGTCTGTCCCTTCATCTCAGGGGCCCTCTGAGGGAGTTATCTCGGTGGGTGCTGTGGTTAGCTCCCTTGGGTGTGTACCCTCTGGGTCGGATGAGGTCCCCTCGTTTCAGAGGCCTACTGAGGGTGCTAGCACGTTAGGTGACGTGGTTGGCTCCTCTGGTAGTGTGCCCTCTGTGACGGGGGATGCGCAGAGTCAGGCTGAGGGGGGAGTTTCGGGGGTGTTGTCGTTCAAGTCTGTGCTCCATATCAGTGCCAGTGGAGGTGCTGGGGGGCGGGATGCCTCACCGGATGAGTTGTCTGGGGTGAGGTTAATGGCAGGTGGTGATTCTCTGGGTGATGCCTGTGGAGAGGGCACTCTGGATGATGTGGAGGTCAGGGCTGTTATGGGACGTGATCCTCTTTCAGACTCCGAGGGTACCAGTGTTCCACAGGCCCTGGGGATGCCTCTTGTTGTTGCTTCCCCAGGCCCAGAAGAGGAGGGTGATGGTAGCGTGCAGGAGCCCAGCCATTCAGAGGGCTGCGAGTCTCAGGCAGGGGTGTTGGGACCCAACCCCAGCATTGATCCGGGGGGTCGTGTCTTGGCTGAGGAGGAGGACAGCGATGCGGCCAGTGGGGGTGGCACAGAGAGTGATTTGTCAGAGAGTTCTGGTCTTTCTGAGGTTGTTGATTCAGGTGCGAGCGGGTTGGCTGCGAGCCCAGACTCCAAGGCCGTGTCTGAGGCGAAGCTTATTGTTGAGGTGCGAGAGTTCTTAAAAATAAGCCGTGCTCCCAAAACATTATGGTTTGCTGCTACAAGGCGGTGGGAGGATTGTCTAGCTTTGCAGGCGAGTCTCGAGGCTATCCTTAGTAACAAGGAGAGTGGTCTTTCTGACTCGGATTTGGGGCAGTTTCGGGGTTTTTTGAAGGTCCTCAGAAAAGGAGCTCCTGAGACTACAGGGAGTGTGAGGGTCTCAACCTAATGTGGCTACACATTCACAGTAGCTACATTAAATTTAAATGGGAGTAGAGCGAGTTTTCGAAGATTTCAGCTCTTATCAGCCCTAAGGGAGGGGAGATTTGCTGTTTGTTATCTGCAAGAGACACATACCGTTGCTAGTGATGAACCTACCTGGCAACTGGAGTGGGAAGGGAGGGTTTATATGAGCCATCTCAGCTCAAATTCGAGTGGGGTGGCTTTTCTGTTGGCCCCAAATTTTCTGCCAAGCATTTTAAAAGTGCAGGAAGTGGTGCCAGGACGTTTGCTCCATCTGGCCGTGAGCCTGGATGGCATGCCGTTGCATTTCATTAACGTGTATGCCCCTAGCTCCGGCACGATGCAGGCCGGCCTGCTCCGGGAGGTGAATGCTCTGTTGGGCACTATTGATAGGGGAGAGTGTGTCTTCCTTGGTGGGGACTTTAATTGCACACTGGAGGTGCGGGACCGTTCTGGTACTCAGTGTGCGCCTGCTGTAGCGAAGAAGCTGAGAGGCTTGATTGACTCCTTTGAGTTGGTTGATGTTTGGAGGGACCTTCACCCTGATTCCACTGCTTTTTCGCGGAGGTCTGAGGGCGGTGGTTCCCGCATTGATCGGTTTTATATTTCCCGAGCGTTTGTTTCCCGTGTCTCAGCGGCCTCAATGCGGCTGGTGCCTTGCTCGGACCATTGTCTGGTGCGTGTGGATTTTAATCCAGCGTGCGCTCGGGCTGGGTCCGCGTACTGGCACTTTAACAACAGGCTGCTGGAGGATCGGTGTTTCCGGGAGTCATTCACTCGGTTTTGGGTGAAGTGGAGAGAGAGGCAGAGGTGCTTCTCTTCCCTTAGGCAGTGGTGGGATGTGGGTAAAGCTCACATCCGGCTCTTTTGTAAGGAATATACATGGGGGTCGACTGGGAGGCGGGACTCAGCGGTCGAGAAGCTGGAGAGGGAGATACAGGACGCTGAGTCTCGCCTTGGTCAGTTTGGTGAAGACTCCAGCGAATGGGGAGAGTTTCAGAGGAAGAAGGAGGTTTTGAGGAGTCTGCTGCTTGAGCGATCTCGAGGCGCTTATGTGAGGTCTCGGGTCCAGTTGCTGCACGAGCTGGACCGAGCGTCGCCTTTCTTTTTCTCTTTGGAGAAGGGGCGGGGAGCTCGAAAACAGCTCGTGGAGTTGCTTGCAGATGACGGCTCCTCTGTCACTGATCCAGAGCGGATTAATGCCTTGGTTAGGTCCTTTTATGGGTCCCTGTTCTCTGCGGAAGGATTCAGTGTGGAGGCTCAGCAAGATCTGTGGGAGGGTCTACCGACCGTAGATAGGGGGGAGGCTGATCTTCTTGATGGCCCCTTATCTTTGGAGGAGTTGACTCGCGCCTTGCATCAGCTCAGGAGGGGTAAGTCCCCCGGGCTGGATGGGTTGACGGTGGAGTTTGTTAGAGCATTCTGGGACGTCCTAGGGGGTGACTATATGTTGGTTCTAGGGGAGAGCCTGGCGACTGGAGTGATGCCTCTCTCGTGGCGTAGGACGGTTGTTGTCTTGCTGCCTAAGAAGGGCGAACTCCGTTTGTTGAAGAACTGGCGTCCAGTCTCTCTCCTTTGCACAGAATATAAAATTTTTGCACGGGCAATGGCAAATCGCCTGGGCTCCGTGTTGCATCAATTGATTCATCCTGATCAATCTTATACAGTCCCTGGCCGGTCCATCCAGGATAACATCCACCTGGTTAGGGACCTGATTCATTTAGTCCAGGGTACTGGTGAGTCAGCTGCTTTTCTGTCTCTTGATCAGGAGAAGGCTTTTGATAGGGTGGAGCATGAATACCTATTTGGGTCGTTGCAAGCGTTTGGGTTTGGACCACACTTCGTGGCCCGGGTCCGGCTTTTGTACGCTGCTGCGGAGTGCCTTGTAAAGGTTAATGGCGCGGTGCTATCTCCTTTTCATTTTGGGAGGGGGGTCCGCCAGGGGTGCCCTATGTCGGGCCAGTTGTATTCGGTCTGTGTGGAGCCGTTCCTGTGTCTTCTTCGGAGGAGGTTGACAGGCCTGGCCCTACCTGGCCCGCGGGTTGAGGTGATTCTATCGGCGTATGCCGATGACGTACTTCTTATGTTCACTGATCCTGGTGACCTGCGGAGGATGCGTGACTGCCAGGAGATTTTCTCGGCTGCATCTTCTGCTAGGATTAACTGGAGTAAGTGCTCTGGACTTTTGGTGGGTCAGTGGCGGGTAGACTCCCTGCTGGAGGAGATGGCATTGTATGCGTGGAGTACCACGCACCTCCTCTATCTGGGGGTGTACCTGAGTCCCACTGAGGATGTTTGGCCGGCAAACTGGCAAGAGTTGGAGACGAAGGTGGTTGCTCGGCTGGGGCGCTGGTCAGGCCTGCTTGGAGTTCTCTCCTTTCGGGGGAGGGTGCTGGTCATAAACCAGCTGGTGGCCTCTATGTTATGGTACCGGCTGGCTACTCTTGTCCCGCCCTCTATATTTGTAACTGCTATACAGAAGAAGCTGGTGGATTTCTTTTGGGGAAATAGGAAGCATTGGATTTCCGCGGCGGTCCTGAGTCTTCCGTTAGAGGAGTGCGGCCAGTCCTTGGTGTGCGTGCGCACCCAGGTGGCGGCTCTCCGTCTCAGGACTCTGCGGAGATACATGTATGTAGAGAACCCTCCCATATGGCACGCTCTGGCCACGTATTTTTTTCGTCAGGGTCGTTGCCTAAGGGGGGTCTAGCGGCTCCCGGTGGCGGGTGTCAGTCGACCCGCTCTAAGGGGCTTGCCTGTTTTCTATAGGGATGTGTTAAGAGTGAGGAATTTGGTGGTGTTCAGCCAGAGTGTTGTTCCACGAGGAGAGGGGGATGTTGTGGCTGCGGGTGTGGCTGGTCCTCATCCTGTCATGGTGGTTGTCGAGGAGAGGCGCGAGCCTAGAGTGGTTCGGATAGAGCTTACCCCTGCTCCGTCAGATCTGCTCATCGGGCCTAGGCTTCGGGATATTTCTCGGCCTCCGGCTCCGCATAATCTGAGCTGCCTTTCTGAGATGACCAGCATGCCATTTTGTGATGCAAGGAGACGCGCACTGTACAGGATGCTCCTGCACATTCTGAACCACCGTGCCTTCGTCTCCCGTCCTGACTCACCATGGAGGACGGTGTTACCATCCGAAGGCGGCGGGGGGCCCCAGTGGGGGTCCTTCTATAAGGGAGTTGTACCCCTTTATATTGGGGACCTGGGGTGGAGAGTGCTGCATGGAGCGGTGATTTGTAATAAACTTTTGAGTCGGTTCACGGGCTCGTCTGCCGCATGTATTTTCTGCGGAGAGGAGGAGACCGTATTCCATGTGTATATGGAGTGTGTGAGGTTACTGCCCCTGTACCAATATCTGAAGGGGCTGTTCCTCAAGTTCTGGCTGCATTTTAGCCCCACAATCTTGGTGTTTGGACACAAGGCGGGGAGTGGGGAGAGCCGAGTGTGGGGGGGGGGGGTCTTACCTGTCGGTTTGCTCCTCGGCCTGGCCAAGATGGCCATTCGTGGGTCCAGGCAGCGGGCGGTCGACGGTCAGGCGAGAGTCGGCTGCCTGCCCCTCTTTCGGGCCTACGTCCGTGCACGTGTGTCCCTGGAGAGGGAACACGCGGTGTTCACGGGGACTCTGGAGGCCTTCTGTCAGCGCTGGTCGCCGCGTGGGGTTGAGGCGATTATAAATGAATGTACTGTTGTACTACAATGATCTGTTCATTATAGTGTGATTTTTTATTGTGTTTTGATGTGTTGTATTTTATGATTTGTGTTGAATAAAGTTTTTGAAATGAAAAAAAAATTTTAAAAAAAATGGTATAGATATCGTGACAATGGATTTTGACAGTGAAGTCAGTATACATTTTTAAGATGCAAGTAGGGAAGAAGTTCACAAGATACTGAGAGCAGTATGGGCATCTTCTTGGCAGTCACGCCCTCTTGGATACCTAAAGCTGGATTGGTGGAAATCCAATAGATTGCATGGGAACAATAGGCTTATCATGTGAATGGGTTATATTGGTTTTGTTTGGACACAAGACGATATTGCATTTGGAATTTAACAATAGTCCTTCTGACAAGGAATGTGAAGCTTATGCTGAATAGAAAACTAACCTACTGGATGAACTGTAAACACTCCTGGCAGAGCTGAAAGTCACGAGTATGATCCAAAAAGAGAAAGCAGAAAGAGGTTAATTTTGATTCCTTAAGAAATAACCAGAAAGTGATTATAACGAATAAGAATATAAGATAACCTTCATTGTATTGTATCACGTACTCAGGATCACTGACTTCATGGTGTCACCTGCATGGACTAAACTGTACACAGAAATCATACACGACCAATAACTACATTACTCACAACTATTACTGCATTACTGGATACCATGAATTCAGGTATGGATGGAAGATGGGACATAAGGCAGTGTGAACATGGAGGAACAAAGATAGAGAGCTTTAGGAATCACCAACATTGGAAATTGTTGTGCCTGAGTTCATGTTATCCTGTAATGCACCGAATAAAGTAATTTAGTTATTGGCTCTGTACACTTTCTGTGGACAGATTAGTTCATACAGGTGATACCGCAAAGACAATGATCCAGAGTACATGATGCAATATAATGAAGGATATGAAGAAACTATGTTGAAATAACAATGCACATTAGGATGTGAAACTAATATGGGAAAGTGATCCATTGGAATACTAGCCAGGACTGGGTATCTCAAAGATAACTGGTGCAGCTTACAGTGAAGAGTTCAGTGAGCAAAGAGCATGAAACCAAATGAGTAATGATTACTTTAATTTACAACAGTGTATGTACAATAGTGTAAAAAGAGTGTCAAGAAGGATCCTGACCCCAAAACATCACCTGTACATTCCTTCCACAGATGCCGCCCATCCTGCCGAGTTCCTCCAGCACTTTGTCATTTGCTCAAGATTCCAATACTTTCTATATCAAAAAAAAATTAGTATTGGAATAATTGACTGTTTCTATGAATTTATTTTTTTAATATGCAGCAATGTAGTGCATGCAAAAAATGAAAGTATTTTGTGGTGTGACATTGTACCAGATACTGCTATGTTGATCACAGTTGAATACGTTGCATAAAATAGATTTTATTGGTAGCCTCACCTGTGTTATTTACTAGTGCAAGCAGCAACACAGAGGACCTACAAACATTACAAGTGGTTTGCAAGGATTTATAATATTGTTTCCATCTCAACCTCCTTTCTTCCTATTGTCCATAACCTGTCTTCTTTTATTCTATTAAATTGCATCAACTCTCTTTGTGCCATTATAAGCACCAACAAATAGATTACCTATAGATAAGGTGTTAGTCTGGTTTATGTTTCTGGACACCTGAGCTCTCAACTTTTCTGTTCCATCATCGTCACTATTCTCTCATGGTGTTAGGAAATTTGGATTCTAAACTTGAATTACAGGTATTCACGTTACTCCCTTTATCCTGTATCTGTACACTATGGATGGCTCAATTGTAATTATGTATTGTCTTTTCGCTGACTGGTTAGCATGCAACAAAATCTTTTCACAGTACCTTGCCACACATGACAAACTAAACTCAAACTTTTCTTAACACCAAAACAATATTCAGTTGACCATGTCCAATATTTAACAATTTAATCCTACTGAAGCAAATCAACAGTCTTGATTATTCCACTCCTCTTATCCATTCCAGTCTAACCCCCTCTGAAAGCCTCCGCTCACTCAGTAACTATCCAAATATTGTTATCTACCATGCTGAGGCCAGATGCCAGCTATGGACATGTCCCCATAACTATCCATTAACCGTGACTCCACAGATGAACACCGGACCATCATCTCCCAGACCGTTACCAATTTCTTCATCTTTGGCGTTCTCGCCTTCACAACTTCCAACCTTATGGTTCCCCAACCCAGTACTACTTGCTTTTATTTCCTTTCCAATTTCCACAAACGTGACTGCCCTGGCAAACCTATTGTTTCTGCCTGTTCCTACCCCACAGAACTCATTTCCAAATACCTTGATTCTATCCTATCCCCACAAACCCAGTCCTTTCTGACCTGCATTCGAGACACCTTATACACTCTTCAAAAACTTTTAATTCTTACGTCCCCCATTACCTCATCTTTATCATGGACGTCCAGTCCCTTTATCCTGACATTCCCTAACAGGAAGGTCTCAAGGCCCTACAGTTCATCCTTGACCAGAAACCTAACCATTTTCCCTCTACTAATACTCTCCTCCACCTGGCAGAACTTGCTTCACTCTCAAGAACTTCTCTTTTGACTCATCTTCAATTAAGGTGTAGTCATGGACACTTGCATGTGCCCCAGGTATGTGTACCATTTTGTCCATTATGCTGAAGTCTTCATTCCAAATGTACACTGGCACCATCCCGCACACATCTCCCTTTCTCCACTATCTCTAATACTCTGCCGTGATGAAACAAGAATAGAGTTCCACTGGTCTTTGCCGTTCGCCCCACCAGCCCCCACTCCGATACATAATTCCCTGACTATTTCGCCACCTTCAACATAATCCCACCACGTGCCACATCTTCCCACCCCCACCCCTTTCTGCCTTCTGCTGAGACTGCACCCTTGGCAAGTCCTTCCCGCCCAAACCACCCCCTCCCCAGACATTTTTTCCTGCAATCACAGGAGATAGTCATAGTCAGAGTGACACAGTGTGGAAACAGGCCCTTTGTCCCATCTAGCCCACACTGGCCAACAATGTCCCAGCTGCACTAGTCCCACTTGCCCGTGCTTTGCCCGTATCCCTCCAAACCTGTCCTATCCATGTACCTGTCTAACTGTTTCTTGATGGGATAGTCCCAGCCTCAATTTCCTCCTCTGTCAGCTTGTTCAATACACCCACCACCCTTTGTGTGAAAAGGTTACCCCTCGGATTCCTATTGTATCTTTTCCGCTTCACCTTGAACCTATGTCCTTGGTCCTCGATTCCCATACTCTGGGCAAAAGACCATGTGCATCTGTTAAACCTGGCCAGATTGGAGAGGTTAGGACTTTAAAATGGGGTAAAAGCTTCAGGGCTGATGGGGGATTTGGTCAATTTGGAATTGCTCTCTGCAGAGCTGGGACAAGCTGCGGAGTGGTGCCAGTGTGTCTAGAGCCTGGGTACAAATTGCAAGAAAAGAATAAGAAAATCTGCAGACCCTGTCATTTAGGTGCAAAATTCATATAGTGGATTGGATGACTGCAAACCAGACATACACCTTGTAAATAGTTGTAAATAATGTTGCAGAGTTCTGCTTTGCCGAGTGTTGATTGGATGACGCATTGAGCCTTGTCTGGGTTTCTGGCAGTTCAGGTTAAATGTTTCTAAGTTGACTTCCTTGCAAAGTCTGGTTTGAATAGAATGTATTATTGGGTTATGGAACTATCTGTTATGTATGGGGTTAATCAATATCTGTAATTGGATTATTAAGAGACCACCCCCATGTGGTTCGGCCCCTCGAGGTCCCGGGACATATAAAAGTCCACTACCACGAGATCCAGGATCAATCTTCTGGGAGAGCGCTTGGGACTGCGTGAACTTCTGGAGTGTCTCTGTCTGAGCGAGGCCTAGAAGGCTTGAACAGGCAGATACAAGGATCGAACACGCGGTGGGATAGGTACAGTAGTTGAACTGTAACGCGCTTTTGTTAAAATAAAATTTAGTTGTTTCAAGTGCTTGATTCAGTGTTTTTACTGAAACTAGACTGGGGGGAAGCCCAAAAACTAGCAATTTACACATCTACCTGATCTATTTCTCTCATGATTTTGTATACCTCTACAAGATCTCCCCTCATCCTCCTGCACTCCATGGAATAGAGACGCAGCCTAAACCTCTCCCTATAGCTCACACCCTTGAGGTGTAGGTAACACTTACCTCTACACCTTCCCCTCATACCCATCCAGGGACCCCAGGAGTCCCTGGATGGGATCCCAGGGATCTCAAAAGACACCCAAACACAAGTTTGCGATCAAGGGTGCTAAGCTGTTTTGATCGCGAGTGCAGATAACGGGCCCTCAGTGCGGTTTTTGCATTGATTTTCGGCACTTCATCAGTCGGAGCGGATCGATCATTCGTGGGCCTGCGAAAGGGTCTATTTGAGATCATTAGAACAGAGTCTAGCAAGCATGGGGGAGTGGTTAGCACGCCTTTGGGTTAGGTGCCCTGCTGGGGTTTGGTTAGTTCCTTTCCTGGGCTAGAGGCCCCAAACTTTGGTCATAGTTGGCAGACTGCAGGTGCTTTAACGAGAGCCAAACACGCTTCATCGGGCGAGGAGTGGCCCAGGTATGACTTGTTATCCAAATTGGTGGGGTATTAAAATACAGGTCTCGCCTTCGATTGGATCGTTGCCGGGGACGCGAATTGAAAAGGTGCACTCTGAAAATCAGCATTGATAACTCATAGCACGAAGTGGCTAGGCGCTGGATCCTCAGTGCCCAGCAGAGAGGAGCGTCTGTGTGAAGGTACCTGAGTCTCTCCCTGAAGTGACGGACGAAGAACCTCGAGAAGGTACTGGGCTTGGATGGACAGAGTAAAGATTGGCTGGAATACTCCAGTTCGTTCAAGAATTCAACTGGGCAATTTTAGTTGATTCGAGAGCCCGTGTAGTAGAAGAGATATGCATTAAAATTAGGAGTTCGGGTTCGAATCTATAATTTCAAAGCCAAATTCTCAAATACTGAATTTCATATTGAAGTTCTGCCACTAAGGTGGAATATGAATTCCTGTATATAGAACTTTGGAGTTGGTGCATGTCCGTGATTGATTCCGAATAGCGGCTGTTCAACAGTGAATAGTAACCCTCTGGTCGATTGTTGACTAGTACCTGATAGCGAAGAGTACCTGAGAGTAGGAACCTGTTCACTTGACAAAAAGTAATCCAAATGGCGAAGGGTACACTTAATTCTGTCGAACTTAGAGAGGAGGGATAGAGGTCCCCCTATAGAAGTCCAGTCTTAGCAGAGGGATAATAACATTCGGGAGGAAAAGTAAGGTAGTACCCCTCAGCAAAGAATAAACTAGGAAGGGGAAAATCTTCAGTATCAGAGGGAGAGGTTAACTGAGTGATAACAGCATGATGCGGTATCGAGATCGAGTGTTCGTGAACTGTGCGTTAGTGCTTTAAATCATTTTGTAAATAGTAAAAATCTAGCTTTCCGTATTGTCATAGGATCAGGATTTTGTAAATATTCTCTGTATGTAAATAAACAGAGTATATTAAGAATTAAAAGTTAAGATTTGGATTGTGTTAAGTCCGCGGACAGTCATTTGTGTTGCTGCTTGTGTGAGTGTTTACGGATTAGAAACTTGAAGTGAGAGTGTGTTTGAATTAAATATTTGTATTTGTTTAAGATTGTTTTGTAAGAATCTGAATTGGGGTGGTTTGATTAGGGGTTATACTCCTTCGATCGCTGCATTGGGGGACGAGTCATCCCGCTGATTGATTGCGCCACGAGGAAGACTTCTCAGAGTGTGTAATTTATAATAAACAAATATTTGTGGTTTATTTAGGAGTGTGCCTGCTAGTGATAGGTAGTGTGTTATCTGCTTGTGGACAGTGTTACGTGTCTGAAGATCATTTTTGGATGTTTTGATTGAGGATTAAATGAGTACAGGAGTGTGTTTGATTGTGCTTGATTGTTCCCTGGAGTACTCTGATTCTTGCGTGACTGTGGATTGAGAAAGTTATAAGCATTGAAATGGTGTGGAATTGTGGGAGAAAGAAGAATAATTTGAATAAGAGAATAGGATTGGTGGAGCAAGGGAGTAACGAGTTGCAAGGCTGCGATCGTTTTGAACCATTAACCATTGTCGAGGAGCGAGCTTGGTAAATTTAGGGATAAAAAGGAAGGATTCAAAAGTTCTGTTTCAGGTGTTCGGAAGCATGAGGAATAATGTAGAAGAGATGTAACAGAAGCGGAAAAGAGCCCATTGCAACTAATGTGTAATGAGTTTCCTCACAAGGCAGAGAAATTAAGAAATTTATCAGGAGCATTAAATAAATTAGGAAATAAGCTTTGGCCGTCGAACAGTAAGAGGGATAAAATACATAGAATGGAACATTTGGCAGCATAGTAATAACGAAGGTGCAAAATAATTAATAGGGTTATGGAGAAAATATTTCGAGGATCGGAAGGCGAATAAGGAGGTTAAGAGAATGGCTAGTTGGGAAAAAGCGATCATTAAACTTGGATTAGAACTAAAAGAAGGTAAAGTAGATCGACCTCCAGGCAGTGGGAAGGACAGGAGTGGAAATGAAGGGAAAGGTGGATCTCCTGGAAGAAAAGTAGCCCCAGTAAAATTAAAGATTAGGAATCCGATGATTAGTGCTGACTTCGAGGGGGAAGAAGATGAGTATTTAGAAGAATGGACAAATGTTAATGCCAGTGGAAGTTCACACCACCCACCATGTTCCTCTTGCGTTTCCCAGGCTTCACTAGTACCGTGTATGACTTGTGTCCGTAATAAATATTTTAGGTCTGCAGAATCTAGAACAATTCCTGCAGATTCTACATCTGAACAGGTTCTACCAACAGCAGATACTGAATTACCAGATCCGTCGATCCTATCCACGCCATCAGTGATACATCGTCCAGTGGCTTATGGCACCCGGAGTTGAACGAAACGGTTAGCTCTGGTGTTTAAAGAAAAGAAAGGTACGTTAGATATAGTGCAACTGCCAGAGTATTTCTTGAATAGAAAGGAGTGATTTATTTGGCCAGTATCGGGAAACCCATAGGGAACAGGAGGAGTTATCTGAGGGTGAGACATTTATTTTTCATACCGAAATAGACTTTGACGTAACCGACAGCTTACAAATTGAACATGTCTCATAGGCAGTTACCAGTAAGGGAAGGGATAGGTACAGCGGATTCAGCCAGCGCAGTGAATATGAATAATCACCGTGCCACAGATGCCCATATGCCGTGGAAGCCCCATGAACTAATGGCAGCATTAAACAGAATCCCCGATAGGAATAAGTCACCTGCCGCCTTTATAGATTATCTGCGAACCACAATGCGTGTATATCATGCAGATTCCCGGGATTTGTGGGAGACCATACAACAGTTAATTACTCCAGCTGAGAATACCAAATTTCTAGTAGCCCTAGGACACCTGACTTATGAAACATTGGCAAACGCAGTAATGGATATTTGGACCAATCAGGTGATTTAGATTCTCAGAATGGAGCAAGTTCCCCTCAATATTGTGCCATCCTACTGAATTGTCTCCCCACTAAAGTAGCGGAGTTAATTAAAACTGATAATAGGAACTGGTCTGAGAACCGAGCTAATCAGATAGACAGAGCTATGAGATATTATTGGAAGGAAGGAAGGAACCTGGAAAAGTATCCTGTAACTAGGAGAGAAAGTGAACGCACAACAAAGGAATAATTACTAAAATCTAACTCTGAATCATGGATTCCCAGAGTACCTCCAAATTGCGAATTGGGAGAAATTAGGGTCCCAGATTAATCAGATTACTATCACCACTAAACTCCCAATTTTTAGCCCATTCCAATGGAACCCAGGAGTAGAATAAGACCAACAATGTTGCCTAATCAATGCTATACTTGTGGGGGAATGGGACATTGGAGTCGGGCCTGTCCAACAAAGGAGAGAATGAAAGAGAGGGGTCAAAGAAAGGATTTCCAGGATTACAAAGAATTTAGAGATCCTAGAGAATATAGACACATCCGAAATCCAAGGAATTATGGGAGGTCCTTTAATTCAAGAGACTATTGGGACCCAAGAGAGAGATGGCTCGAATGTCAGGAACTGAGAAGTCACACACCGTTTACGTAAGCTAACCCATTTTCTCAGTCCTGACTCACCAACCCTCCCTGGAATTGTGGGCGTGGAGACATGACCCCCTACTCTAGAACCCCCTCAAGTAATTTATCAGAATGTAATTTTACAGAATGTACTATTGTAATAAAAACTGAAAATCTCCTAGAAGAAAATTATAAACCACCTTATGACTACCCCAGAAAACCCCTTGGAATAAAGAAGATTGTATATCAAATGCAATCAAGGAGCTTGTTTCAAATGCACCCAATCAGGTCACTGGAGCACGATATGTCCAGCGAGAAGGCAGAACATAGCAGGATTGAAGAAAAACCAAGGGGCAATAAAGAAAGTAAGAAAAGGAACAAAGTAGCTAGCATGAGAAGGGATGGCAACCAAAGAATGGAAATGGCATGAGGGAGAGAAGAAACACACTTACTGTGCAGGAGAAATGGGAGTGGGGAAAGAAGATATTATATTAATGTGTACTGAGTTTGTGCCTGCAGGACAGTATATTGACGAGAGACTATCTGGGGAGTGAGGTAAAATAATGCACAGAACCCTTTAGAACAGGAAGAAGACTGCAAAAGGTAATGTAGCCCCCCAAAATCAGGTGACCAGCAGGAGGAACTGATACTGTCCTGCCCCTTTAAGACATTTGGGAAGGCCAACGGGCAGAGCAAATTACTCCTCAGTATCTCCACTCCCTAATAACTGAAACTACCATCAGAAAGGAAGAAGAAGAGGACCTACCCGAGTGCCCAACTTTAATATCACCTAGGGTTACACAAAAAGCTGACGTTTCGGGTCGAGACCCTTCTTCCTAGCTATTGGAGAAAGAAAATGAAGGAGAATAAAGGACACTCTAATCATCTTCAAAAGAAAAAACACTGACAACTCGTAATGACTATTGGGATAGGTCATCTTTAAGAATTGGATCTGAATAAAAAAGGAATTCCTCTGTGGATCGGGGCAAAATATTGACTTTGCGCCGAAATTTAGTTATAAGTAAATTAATTTAAAAAGGGCTTAAGGGATACGGTCTTAAAATTGTTACAGAATTGACTGTTAATTTGGCATTCCTCTTTTGTCTCACCCATAGGAGGATAGTCGAAGATGGGACTGGACTATTTAGTTACTATCAAGTAGTAATGTTACAAAATTTTGAGATTTTAAAAATCGAGTCTGCAATTTATCCCATCAGATAAAGCATAAAAAGTAGTTTAATTTGACACCTAATTCACTTTCATATCTTCAGTATTAAGAAAGTTATGACCATTTTCATACTCGGAAATTAGCATCTTGTTCCCCATTGCCTTTCAATTGACTTAACTCAAAAGCTGTGATCTAGAACCGTTAAAAGCCCATAACTTTCGTAAAAATTAATAGAACTCAATGAAATTTTCAGTTATTATAGTTTGAAGCATTCTGAAAAAAATATGAAACAATCTTACTTGGATGACCTGAAATTAAAGCATATAATTAGTTAGTTATCTAATTGTAGCTAATTACAAAATTCAATGAGTTGATCTAAACATCTATCCATTTCTTAAGAAAAGATAAACTTTTTTTTTAATTGCCTAAGTGTCCAAATAACATTCACACAATAATCCACAATATAACAAAATTTTTAAATCTAATTTTCATGAATTTCTGGGCCAAATGGAAGGAATTTAGTGTTTAATGCCTGTAAATTAATGGCCATTTAAATCAACTAGCGAGTGGGTTTTAGTGGAATGCGGTGGATTGGAACGTTGTGGTTTGCTGTGAAGTCGGGAGGAAAAATACTGTTGGTTCATACATTTTTTTTGGACCCCATTTTGCAACATGAAAATATGATTAAAGCCTCCATAAAAAACAACATTTAATATAAAAATAAACTGTGTACCTTTTTTTCTCCCCTACGCAGAATCCTTCCCGTTGTCGGCGCTCACGGCTTTTGAAGGTGATTTTTAAATTACTTTAGTTAATAAATAATCTAGCGTAATTTAAAAATACCTTCATGAATGAAATGTCGGAGCGATTTTTCTTCCGCAACGAAACCGCCCGACATGGATCGATTTGCCCTGTCTGTAGAAAAACGGCACTTTAAGCCCGCCCACCTCTGAAAGGCACCAAAGTCGCGCACACGGGGAGCGGCAGAACTGTATTGTAAGGTAAGTATTGTAACATACCTATATCAAGGAAGGGACAGACCCTAGCGGATATCAGGAATTAAGACATACCCTGGAAACATAAGGTGCTAGTATAAAATGATGAGGTAGACTGAAAATGTATAAGTTCCCCTCGTAAAGTCAATACTAACCATCCAAAAGAGTTACTCAGAAATAAAAAGAACTTGTACCAGTGAGAACCCCTAGACAGAGAACGAAGCCAATAGAGTAAAAGTGAGAACCCCTAGACAGAGAACGAAGCCAACATAGTAAAGAGTCAAAATAGTAAAGAACCAACATAGTAGAGAATCAACATAGTAATGAGTTACCATAGTGAGGAGTGCATACATAAATAAGAAGAGGTACTGGAGGAAAGACTTAGTTAACTGTAGGGGGAAACTTGAATAGGTATTGTGAATAGCAGAGCCGATACATATTTGCCCAATGGATTTGAATTGTTTAACCCTTGATGGTAAAGCGGCTTCAATTATTAAGGTGGAAAGAAATAGTCCCTGGATTTGGCATTCTAGATTAGATTTATGATGAAATTGATAGCAATGGAAATTGATTGTTTAAATTTAAACAGCTGGGAATTCCACAGGAATTGGAAGGAAATTGTATTATCGGCTACAAAGCCGTGGAATGAGAAGGACGAGATGGACATTGAAATTTGAAATAGTAAATTGAAGGCTGACACTGAATTTGGTTAAATTGGAACATTTATCATGGTTTGCTTTAGATTAGAGTCACGCCTGTAGGGAAATCTGGATTGAACCCAGCTGAAATGTATATGATTACCCGTCATCATATATACATATTATAACATCGTGTGAGTATGAAGAAGGCTAATTAGTGTCGATCCTAGAATGATAAAGAGTATATTAGGGAACAGAATAGAAATAGGGATCTAGTAATAGGATAATATAATAGGTTTGAATCGGAACTATAGTGAATGTATGGGAAAGCATGAGTGCATGATGGTAACTTGCTTTGTCCCAGGTTTTTCAGGATTTTCTAGGTTTTAGGTTTGACTGTGGAAGGGATGGAAGACTGGGCAGCAACACGGATGGAGGGAATTTGCGCCCACGAAAACTCGGGAGGTGAAGACTCCTCAGACAGAACTTGTGAAGTTATGCCCATGAAAACCCAGGACTCTTGACAAGATTCTGGGAAGAAACATCATCATCTTGTGTTGCTGATAGATGGGAAATGTAAAGTACACACTTATGTTTATCTGGTCAGCTTATTGAACTATTTGGTTATCATTAATGATGGGTTATCATTATGATAAAAAGGAAGGAATGTTAGTCATGACCAAATTGGAGAGGCTAGGGCTTTAAAATAGAGTAAAGGCTTCAGGGCTGCTGGGAGATTTGGTCAATTTGGAATTGCTCTCTGTAAATAATGTTGCAGAGTTCTGCTTTGCCGAGTGTTGATTGGATGAGGCATTGAGCCTTGTCTGGGTTTCTGGCAGTTCAGGGTAAATGTTTCTAAGTTTACTTCCTTACGATGTATTACGCTGCTGTATTATTGGGTTAGGGAACTGTCTGTTATGTATGAGGTTAATCGATATCTGTAATTGGATTATTAAGAGACCACCCCCATGTGGTTCGGCCCCTCGAGGTCCCGGGACAGAGAAAAGTCCACTACCACGAGGTCCAGGTTCGATCTTCTGGGAGAGCGCTTGGGACTGCGTGAACTTCTGGAGTGTCTCTGTCTGAACGAGGCCTAGAGGGCTTGAACAGGCAGATACGAGGATCGAACCCCCGGTGGGATAAGTACAGTAGTTGAACTGTAACGCACTTTTGTTAAAATAAAATTTAGTTCTTTCAAGTGCTTGATTCAATGATTTACTGAAACTAGACTGGGGGGATGCCCAGAAACTAGCAATTTACACATCTACCCGATCTATTCCTCTCATGATTTTGTATACCTCTACAAGATCTCCCCTCATCCTCCTGCGCTCCATGGAATAGAGACCCAGCCTAAACCTCTCCCTATAGCTCCCACCCTTGAGGTGTAGGTAACACTTATCTCTACACCTTCCCCTCATACCAATCCAGGGACCCCAGGAGTTCTTCCAAGTAAGACAAAAGTTCACATGTACCTCCTTGAACCTAATCTACTGCATTTGGTGTTCCTGATGTGGCTTCCTTTTCATTGGCGAGACCAAGCATAGTCATGTCCCCCAAGGCCTGCTGGATTTATCTATTAGTTATTTTAAATTTGATTGAATTATTACAATATATTTATGTTTGTTCAAGCAAAATAAAGATATACATCAAAATAAAAATGTTTTAACAATACTCAGGGGATCAACCAATGTCTGTTTGGAAAACTGGCGAAAGAAATTTTTAACTGAAGTCTAACAGATCAAATTCAATGTTCTTTAGAGGTACATTGAATAAAAAACAAACATGAATCTCCCTTGAGTGGATTTACTGACAGCAATACTGGTGAAAAAATAATTGCTGCCCAAGATTCCTAATTTCATCTTGTGAATGAAATTTTCACCTTGACATAGCCGTACAAATGCTGTTAGTTGCAGCACTAATGTGTTTTCCAGTTTAGCACTGGACCAGTCTAATGACAGATCAACAAAATAGACATGTTCAACTCCATGTGTCTGGAGGAGCTATCTTCCTGTAAAGTTGGGCCAATCACGCTGATATCATGGTAGGCATAGGAAGGATGAGGGTCCCCTGACTATAGATAGGGCAATCAGTCTTGGACACAATTTTGCACTCAGAGAATAGAACAAGTAACTTGAAGGAGTGGAAAAAGTTTTTGGCTATGGAGAGGAAGCCATGGACAACACTGGGAGTTGGTGGATGATAAAAGTGATATCAGGCGAGCTTGGGAGACCTGCTGAATGTAAAGTGGAGGATGGGGAATATATTCCTGGTTTACCTGGCCCAAAATCATTGTTACAAAGTACTTCCCTCAGTCATTCAGTATTCCTTCATTATCATTAATCCTTGTATTTTTAGCCGCAGAAATCTAGAAAATACACGAGGGCAAGAAGAGGGAAATTAAGATCTGAGGCACACAGCCTGATCATTTTTTTTTTTTAATTAGGGGCTATTCTCAGCAGTTTAATTTTAAGATACCAGCATTTACAGTTCTTGTGCCTGTGCTTTTACTCGTGAAATGTATGTAAAAATAGTTATGAACAATTTTGAAACTTGTAACCGCTTTACTAATCAAAGCAAAATGTTTTGGACAGTAATCTTGTCCATACTATTTCCGACAGTGGAGACTCAGCACAAGTGATTATGTTTTTGCACGATATTGAATCTATTAAATAAAGATAATTTGCAGAGAAAACAAAGTATTGCCCCATGGCCCACCATACACCTTGAATAAAGTTCATATGATTTGAAATGGCTTAACAGTGTCTTGAGGGAAATTAAATCCAAGTTATTTTTCTTTTCTGGGTACAGGCATAATAAAAAATCTCAAGGACATTTTCATAATGAAATACAATGAAGAGAATACTTTCATTGGCATCCATATAATAAAAAGATAACTCTATTTTTTGAAGTTTTTCAATATCATATTAAAATTGGCTGGCACAGATGTAAAAATGGGTTACTGCAACATAATACAGTTTGACCACTCACCATTACAATGTACTTTCTTATGTGAAAGACATCATTTTGGATTAAATTAACAAATCGCTGGAATATTTGTGGAGTTTTATTTTTACATTGTAGGGGTTTGCTGGAATGTGCCTTGTCTGACAGGACCTTGAGAAGAGTCAAGTGAGGAATGCAGTTGTAGATTCACTGACGAGCAATCCGGAAGTTTAGGATATCCTTGTTTGCACACACACAAATGAATACCATATTTATTGACATGGGAGAATGCAAGCATTTCCATAGAAAACTGCCAGCATTTCTTCATAAAATCTGAGGCAATGTGAACAAATATAATGAACTTATCTGATCCATTTTAGAAGCAGCAGCAGTGGTGAAAATGATCCCAGAAAAAGTTGTGTCAGAGATTAGTGGCTGTTATTGGATACATGTCTGCGTATTTGGGGGATGAGTACAATAGGTGGAACAGCAATTACAAGAATTTCTGGGCATAATCCAGAAGACGCAAGATCATTTCATTCTAAAAAGGAAGAAAGATTTTAAGGGGAGTAGGAGGCAACCGAGGCTGACAAGAGAAGTTAGGGATAGAATTAAACTAAAAGAAAATATGTATAACACAGCAAAGAGTAGCCGGAAGCCAGAGGATTGGGAAACTTCATAGGACAACATAAGGAAACAAAACGGGCAATATGGGCTGAAAAGATAAAGTAGGAGGGAAAGCTGGCCAGGAATATAAAGAAGGACAGTAAAAGCTTCTTTAGATATGTTAAGGGAAAAAGAGTAGCAAAGTCAAATGTGGGTCCCTTGAAGGCAGACACGGGTGAAATTATTATGGGTAACATGGAAATGGCAGAAGAGTTCAACAGGTACTTCGGATCTGTCTTCACTAAGGAAGACATAAACAATCTCCCAGATGTACTGGAGGACAGAGGTTCAAAGGGGATAGAGGAACTGAAAGAAATTTCCATTAGGCAAGAAATAATATTGGGTAAGCTAATGGGACTGAAGGATGATAAATCCCCTGGGCCGAATGGTCTGCATCCCAGGGTCCTCAGGGAGGTGGCTCTAGAAATAGTGGACGCATTGGTGATCATTTTCCAATGTTCAATAGATTCAGGATCAGTTCCTGTGGATTGGAGGATAGCTAATGTTATCCCACTTTTCAAGAAAGGAGCGAGAGAGAAAACAGGGAATTACAGACCAGTTAGTCAGACCGGTGGTGGGAAAGATGCTGGCGTCAATTATTAAAGAGGTAATAATGGAGCATTTGGATATCAGTAAAATGATTAGTCCAAGTCAACATGGATTTATGAAAGGGAAATCATGTTTGACTAATTTTCTGGAATTTTTTGAAGATGTGACAAGTAAAATGGATGAAGGGGAGCCAGTGGATGTAGTGTATCTAGACTTTCAGAAAGCCTTTGATAAGGTCCCGCACAGGAGACTGGTGACAAAAATTAGAGCACATGGTATTCGGGATAGGGTGTTGACATGGATAGAAAATTGGTTGGCAGACAGGAAGCAAAGAGTAGGAGTGAACAGTTAATTTTCAGAATGGCAGGCAGTGGCGAGTGGAGTGCCGCAAGGCTCGGTGTTGGGGCCGCAACTGTTTACCATATATATTAATGATTTGGAAGAGGGAATTAGGAGCAACACTAGCAAGTTTGCGGATGACACAAAGCTGGGTGGCAGTGTGAACTGTGAGGAGGATGTTAGGAGGTTGCAGGGTGACCTGGACAGGTTGAGTGAGTGGGCAGATGCGTGGCAGATGCAGTATAATATAGATAAATGTGAGGTTATCCACTTTGGCAGCAAAAACAAGGGGCAGATTATTATCTCAATGGTGTTTGGTTAGATAAGGGGGAGGTGCAGCGAGACCTGGGTGTCCTAGTACAACAGCCACTGAAAGTTGGTGTGCAGGTACAGCAGGCAGTGAAGAAAGCTAATGGAATGTTGGCCTTCATAACAAGAGGATTTTAGTATAGGAGTAAAGAGGTTCTTCTGCAGTTGTATAGGGCGCTGGTAAGACCACATCTGGAGTATTGTGTACAGTTTTGGTCTCCTAATTTGAGGAAGGACATCCTTGTGATTGAGGCAGTGCAGCGTAGGTTCACGAGATTGATCCCTGGCATGGCGGGACCGTCATATAAGGAAAGATTGAAAAGGCTAGGCTTGTATTCACTGGAGTTTAGAAGGATGAGGGGGAATCTTATAGAAACATATACAATTATAAAAGGACTGGACAAGCTAGATGCAGGAACAAAAATTCCCAATGTTGGGTGAGTCCAGAACCGGGGGCCACAGTCTTAGAATAAAGGGGAGGTGAGGTGAGAAAAAACGTATGAATTTGTGGGATTCCCTGCCACAGGGGGGCAATGGAGGCCAAATTACTGGATGGATTTAAGAGCGGATGGATTAGATAGAGCTCTAGGGGCTAGTGGAATCAAGGGATATGGGAAAAAGGCAGGTTCGGATTATTGATTGGGGACAATCAGCTGTGATCACAAAGAATGGCGGTGTTGGCTCGAAGGGCCGAATGGCCTCCTGCACCTATTTTCTATGTTTCTAATACATTGACCAATATCTTTGCAGACATTACCTAAGTTTAAATCCTATAGTTAAGTCAACCTCTCCAAGTTGAACCAATCTGGCTTTGCATGCTTCCCTCGTTGCAACTGCCAAGTTACATCTGTGGTTGAAAATGTCTATCTGGCAACCGTTTTTTCAATGTTCTACTTATATTCTTGGGAAAACATTGTGTTTTACATTTCAAATATAGTTCAGAATATGCTTTTCATATCTGTTGATATCAATTCAAACTTTCAAACTGATGATCATGGTGTCAAATTTAATTTAATTGTTATTGCCTACAATTTGTCAATGTATATCATGGCACATTGCGTGAATTAAATTATAAGAGCTTTTTAATTTGTATAATTTACTTCCAAATTCTATTAAAAAAAAACAGATTTGGCTTTGAAATGGAAAAAGTGCAGATTCGAAATAACCATATAACAATTACAGCACGGAAACAGGCCCTCTCGGCCCTTCCAGTCCGTGCCGAACATTTATTTTCCCCTAGTCCCATCTACCTGCACTCAGACCATACCCCTACATTCCCTTCCCGTCAATATACCTATCCACTTTACTTTTAAATGTTAAAATCGATCCTGCTCCACCACTTCTGCTGGAAGCTCATTCCAGACAGCCACCACTCTCTGAGTAAAAAAGTTCCCCCTCATGTTACCCCTGAACTTCTGTCCCTTAATTCTCATGTCATGCCCTCTTGTTTGAATCTTCCCTACCCACAATGGGAAAAGCTTATCCACGTCAACTCTGTCTATCCCTTTCATCATTTTAAAGACCTCAATCAAGTCCCCCCCTTAACCTTCTGCGCTCCAAAGAATAAAGACCTAACTTGTTCAACCTTTCTCTGTAACTTAGTTGCTGGAACCCAGGCAACATTCTAGTAAATCTCCTCTGTACTCTTTCTATTTTGTTGACATCATTCCTATAATTAGGCGACCAAACATTGTACACCATACTCCAGAATTGGTCTTACCAATGCCTTGTACAATTTTAACATTACTTCCCTACTCCTATATTCAATGCTCTGATTTATAAAGGCCAGCACACCAAAAGCTTTCTTTACCACCCTATCTACATGCGATTCCTCTTTCAGGAAACTATGCACAGTTATTCCTAGATCCCTCTGTTCCACAGCATTCCTCAATTCCCTACCATTTACCATGTACGTCCTATTTTGATTTCTCCTGCCAAGATGTAGCACCTCACACTTATCAGCATTAAACTCCATCTGCCATCTTTCAGCCCACTTTTCCAAATGGCCCAAATCTCTCTGTAGACTTTGAAAATCTACTTCATTATCCACAGCACCCCCTATCTTAGTATCATCTGCATACTTACTTATCCAATTTTCCACCCCATCATCCAGATCATTGATGTACATGACAAACAACAGTGGACCCAACACAGATCCCTGAGGCACCCCACTGGTCACCGGCTTCCAACCTGACAAACAGCCATCCACCATTACTCTCTGACATCTCCCATTTAGCCACTGTTGAATCCATCTTGCTACTCCGCCATTAACACCCAAAGATTGAACCTTCTTAACCAACCTTCCATGGGGAACCTTGTCAAAGGCCTTACTGAAATCCATATAGACAACATCCACTGCTTTACCCTCATCAATTTCCCTAGTAACCTCTTCAAAAAATTCAAGAAGGTTTGTCAAACATGAACTTCCAGGCAAAAATCCATGTTGACTGTTCCTGATCAGACCCTGTTTATCTAGATGCTTATATATATTATCTCTAAGTATCCTTTCCATTAATTTGCCCACCACTGACGTCAAACTAACAGGTCTATAATTGCTAGGTTTATTCTTTGAACCCTTTTTAAACAATGGAACAACATGCGCAGTACGCCAATCTTCCGGCACTATTCCCGTTTCTAATGACATTTGAAATATTTCTGTCATAGCTCCTGCTATTTCTACACTAACTTCCCTCAATGTCCTAGGGAATATCCTGTCAGGACCTGGAGACTTATCCACTTTTATATTTTTCTAAAGTGTCAGTACTTCCTCCTCTTTGAATCTCATAGTTTCCATAGCTACTCTACTTTTTTCCCTTACCTCACAGAGTTCAATATCCTTCTCCTTGGTGAATACCGAAGAAAACATATTGTTCAATATCTCCCCCATCTCTTTATGAAATTTTGAAATAAATTCATAAAGCATTCAGTTGGTCAGGTTGTCCCAGCTGGAAGAGAAACAAAAGTTAATGTTTCAGGTTGAAGACCCTTTATCAGAACTGGAAAAGTGAGCAAACAAGTTAGTTTTATGTTGCTGATGCAGTAAGGGGAAAAAAATGATAGGACAAAGGAAATAGCTCCAATAGAGTAAGGCCAAGACTGCTGAGGTGAGTTTGTTATTTAGAAAGTGGACAAAAATGCTGGAGAAACACAGCGGGTGAGGCAGCATAAGGAGCAGAACATCAAGGTTCTGCAACAGCTTCTTCCCACGAGCCATCAGACTCCTGAATGCCATGTAATAGGCTGCCACCATTGTCTATTTATCCTTTTATCCTTTTTATCCATGCCTGTCCTTCTGTTAATTTATCGTGTTGCACAGGGAGCCAAATGCAACGTAATTTCGTTTGGAACTGCATATATCAATGTATTTCTAAATTACATTAAAGTTTGTTTGACTTTGAAAGTTTGTTTGACTTTGATCTATGGAGCGAAGGAAATAGGCGACGTTTCGGGTCAAGACCCTTCTTCAGACTCTTTTTTGTTATTTAGAAAAATATTTTAGCATCTCCTTCACTTTGTCCCTTCACACTGCTCAGGGAACCAACTGTCCTTCCAGATGATGTAGCAAATTGCTTGCATTCCTCCCAGTTTAGTTTATTGCATTCAGCTCTCACAAGATGATTGCCTCGCGAAATACGCTTCTCTTCAGGATAGTGGAAGGACCCCGAGTTCCCATTTGCCTGTCACTTCCATTCTCCATCCCTCTCCCATCCTGACCTACCTAACTGTGACATCCTGCACTGTTCCAATAAGGCCCAACATAAGCTTGAGGAATACCAGCTCATCTTCCATCAAAGATGTTGCAATCTTCAGAGAAATTGCTTTTCCTGCATGTCAAGAGTCAAGTGTTTCATTGTCATTTGTCTCACAACGGAACAATAAAATTCTTACTAGCAGCAGCACAACAGGCATGTAAACATAGTACTCTGTTTACTAAGTACTTGGTATCTATGTACTAGTACCAAGATAGTCACTTGGATCGCTGACCAGTATGATGTAACCAAGTTAAAGAGTTGCTGCAACATTTGTAATATTAACTTAGCTTTTCCTCTCTCTACAGACATACTGATCTGCTGGGCATTTTCAGCATTCTCCATTTGATGCTTGGCCTCAGCATTAGTTCACTGTCCCATTGTTTGTTTTCTCTCTTTTGAAATGATTTCATTAATGTATTGACCATGCATCACTACAAACAATGGAATTACCTCAGCTACCCCAATGCCACCTATTCCCTTTGTTTTATTCCCAATCCTCCCCACAATTTAAAAATAACTTGTTGTCTTACATTCCTAGTTTTGAGGAAGCATTTATTTACCTTAATCATTAACTCTGTTTTCTTTCCATAGGAGCACAATATTTCCAGCTTTTCTGTTTGTTTTCTTCTTATTGCATTTGTTTTTGAGAATATCATCATTGTTTCAGATAACAGTGGAGTGGAAAATATTGTCAATCTCCATTCCTCATCAAAGTAACTCTGGTATTTCAGTGTCATTAGATTTCGACCATGTGGAACAATTTTTCTATTAGAACTACCTAAACTGCTGACTAGGACTATATTTTAAGGTGAGAGGGACCATTTTCCCTTTGCCGTCCTGCAACATTAGTTACTAATCAAGTGCAGCAAAACCAAAGTGCGTGGAAACTGTATGATATTGGCAGCTATATACAGTAACCATCAGGTTTCCTAGACAATTCTGAAAAACCTTCATCGGTGGAATATTTATTTTGAATACTAAAAGAATGCAAAACACTAAAGGAAAATCTTCAGCAAATTGTATCTCTGTGGTGCAAAGAGGCAAGAGGTTTTTATGCATAGAGTTTGTGCATAGTTGCTGGAAATTTCTAAGGCTCCCGCCTTGCTCTGCAAGTGTCTATGAAACAACAAAACGAGATCCTGTCCCTAAAAAGGGCACAACTAAACTGGAAACAGGTTGAGGTACAATACATTTGGGGCCTCGACCTTTGTCCATCTTTCCTCAGTGCCCCACCTAAAGTTGGAGTTTAAATGCACAACAAAACTTTTTGGACAAATATTTCTAACTAGATAAACATAAAAGGAAATATATTTCTAAACAAAATTGTACATAAAGTTATCAAGAAAATCTGCTGTTTAATTTTAGGCTCCTGTAAGCAGACCTCCAAAGCCACAATGTGACAAATTTTAAATCCGAAGTTGTGGCCTCACGAATACTTTTTGAAATTATAATATTTCCCTCATTCTAAACTCCTTTGCAGTAAAAGCCAATGTGCCATTTGCTTTCCTAATAACGTGCACCTGCCCGCTAACCTTTTGTGATTCATGCACAAGAACACCTCTGTTATTCCTCTGTTATTTACATTGTTTCCCCTTATTTGCAGAATCTAACTATTTAGAAAAAAGTCTGCCTTTTGATTCCTCCTATTAAAATACACAACCTTCCAGTTTCTCACTTGCTACCTTTCTCAATACGGAAGTTATTGACCCTCTCCACCATTGTCCCATTGATTGTGGGTCCTCATCCTTCCCCTACCAAAGTCCACAGTCAGCGTCTTACTGATGTTGAGAGCCAGGTAGTTGTGCTGGCACCATTTGATCAATCAGTCAATCTCACTTATATAGCTTGATGGTTGTTGGGAAGACAATTCCTGAACATGGTGGCCATAGTTTTCAATCTTCTGTACCTTCTTCCCAATGGTAGCAATGAAATAAAAGTATGTCCAAGGTGTAGTGAGTTGCTTATGATATTGATGATTTAAGGGTTAGTATGTGTAAACTGATGGAAGTTGGACAATGGATCTACTCAACCAGCATAATAGTTACTGCAAATGATGGGAAAGCGTTGCAGCTAACTTAACAGCAAATTGCAGGCTGTGCGGTGACAGGAGTTTTATCTAAGGACAGCTTTTGAAGTATAAATTTGACTTTTAATGTGCTGTACTTTCCACTAAAATATAATTTACTTTGGCAGGTGAAATTCAAACTGCTGCATTGTAGATCTTCAATGTTACAAAGAAACTGCTGCTTCTTAAAAAATAGTGATATCAAAAATAAAGTGGAAACATTTGTCAGACTGCATTCCCGAAAATAGTCCTCTGTAAATCTCCCAGGCATAGGTTCAGCTAGATCCTATTTTTGAGGTAATTATGATTCCTAAGATATTTTCATAATAACCTAGATATTATCATAAAAACCTAATTACTGCCCATTGCGTAACCTTTAAACCGTAGAGATTGAAAGAAGATAATTTGCTAAAATACAACATAAAATAAAACGTGAAAAATATCATAATTCAATTCTGTCTTAATTTGTCGTATATAAAATGGCTTCATCTTAAAAAAATATTATTTTAAGTGAATATTGAATTGTCTACAGATTATTCTGCGTTCCTGCTTCCACTAGGAAATTACAGACATAAAGCTATCAATAAAGTTACTTATGTAGCAGGTAGTAACTTTCAATAACTGCTGTGTCCATATAACTATCATAGCATATATATATACTATATATACTATATATTAAAACTGTGTGGCCGGCTGCCGACAACCGTCCGCCGCGTCTCCGCCCTTTGATGTCACGCTCCGCCAAAACCGGACCCTCGGACGCCGCCGTTTTTCCCACCGGCCCGGACGTTACGCTCACGCTTTCCCGACGGCGCTCCCCGTTACGTTTGGACGTCGTTACGTACACCGTTTTTAATAAAATCTGTCGTCCCCCCCCCTTATTCGAAAATCAAACTGCTCTCACCCATAGAATGTTGGTAAACATTCCATCGTGCCATATCACAATGCCCATGGCTCACAGATGGCCAATCGGAACGAATATCTTTTACATCTGCCCCAGCCCCAGCCTCCTGATGTTCCAGCACGTTCCATTGTGTGATGTAACAATGGCCAATCGGAATGGATCTCATTTACATCTATCTTGGCCCCAGCCCCAGCCCCTCCCCCCAGCAGCCTGTGTGGACATGTGACTGGGGGGACATTGCCGGCTCGCATTGCCTTGGAAACCTTTTCAAGAACATTCTTCCCCAACGGTCATTCGGACTTCGTTTCTCGACAGCGATCGATCTAAATGCTGGATTTCTGCCGTTATTTCATTTTTCATTTGACACTTTTGTATTGAAAATCTTATTATCGATTTACACTTTTTTCAAAAGGTAAACGTAGACGATGTTTTCAATATTTATTTATATTTGAATAATTATTTTTATTAAGTTCTCCGTTATTTGCTCTGCCAAATTAACACACGTTTTCCCGGTTTTTTAATATTCTCTATTCAAAGGACTCCATTGCTCCACTTTGAAGAGATTACTTTTTATCTTTGCCGATTTCCACAGCCGTGTTTATCAAATGTTATCTTTAGACAAGTGATAATTTTATTTCCTTTTCTGGTTTTCATTGCGTATCTATACTTTACATTAGGCAAGTAATTTTTTTAAAATGCTTAAAAAAACCCCATTAAAAATCCTATTTCAATTTACAGCATTTTTAACAGTTTTAATTCTCTGTTATTTGCTCCGCTAAACTTACCCACATTTTTCACCGTTTTCTTTTGAATTATTTTGTTGTGTTTGATTTAATTCTACAGGAAAGTCAACTCTCCCTCCCCTTTCTCTCTCTCCCTCTCCCCCTCCACTTCCCCTCCCCTCTCCCTGCCACCTCTCCCTTTCCTCCCCTCTTCTCCACCACCCATCTGCTCTCACCTTCCCCTCTCCCCTCCCCTTACTCCCCTCACCCCCCTCCTCATCCCACCCCCTTCCCTCTCACCCCCACCCCCCTTCCGTCTCTCCCCCTGCCCCTTCCCTCTCTCCCCGCCCCCTTCCCCCCTATACCTGTGCATCTTCCACCACTCCATTCCCACCCCCTTCCCCCTATCCCTCTGTCCCTCTTCCACCACTTCCCCTACCCCTCTCCCCCCCACTCTTCCACTTCTCTCCCCCTCCCTCCCCTCTCTCCCGTGCACCCCTTTTCCCCTACCCCTCTCTCCCTCTTCCACCAGTCCCCCACCCCCTCCCCCTCTCCAACTTCCACCACTCCCCCTACCCCTCTCCATCCCCACTCTTCCACTTCTCTCTCCCTTCCCCCACCCCTCTCCCACCACACCTCTCTCCCTCTCTCTCCCCTCCCTCCCTATCACTCCCACCCCTTTCCCCTACTCTATCCCTCTTCCACCACTCCCCCTTCCCCCTCTCTCTCCCACTTCCACCACTCCCCCCTACACCTCTCACCCTCCTTCCCCATTTCCACTTCTCTCTCCCCCATCCCTCACCTTTCCCCATCTCCCTCCCCCACCCCTCTCTCCCCCTCCCTTCCCTCCCCCCCACTCTTCCCCCTCTCTCCGTTTTCCCCCTCCCTCCTCACTCTTCCCCCTCCCCCTACCACTCTCCCCCTCCCTGCACACTCTTCCGTCTCTCTCCCCTACCCCTCCCCCCTCCCTCCACACTCTTCCCCCTCTCTCCCCTTCCCCTCCCACCCCTCCCTGAACCCTCTCACACCTTCCCCCACCCCTCTCCTCCTCCCTCTCCCCATCTCCATCCCCCTCTCTCCTTACTGCTCCCACCCGCTCTCCCACCCCTCTTCATCCCCATGTCCCCCCCACCCCCTTCCCATCGCTCTTGCACCACTCCGCTACCCCTCTTCCCCTCACTCACCACTCTTCCCCTCTCCTTCCCCTCCCCCCTCTCCTTTCCCTCTCTCCCCCTCCTCTCTCACCCCCTCTCCACACCTCTCTCCCTCTCCTTTAACTCTCTCTCCCTCCCCCTCCACTCTCTCCACCTCTCCCCTACCCCTGTTTCTCCCCCTCTCCTCTCCCCTCCACCTCCCTTTCCTCCCCTCTTCTCCATAACCCCTCTCCTCTCACCTTCCCCTCTCCTCTCCCCTCCCCTTCCCCTTACCCTTACCCAACCCCTCTCTAACCCCCTCACCCACCCTCAGGGACATGCTGCCCCACCCCCCCCCTGCACATGTGACTATGGGGACACTGCACCGCTTCCCCCACACATGTGGCTAGGGTGACACTGTACCTCATCCCCCACACATGTGACTAGGGTGACACTGTACCACCCAATATCCCCCACACATGTACCACTTCCCCTACCCCTCCCCCTCTCCCCCTCCCTCCCCACTCTTCCACTTATCTCTCTCTTCCCCGCCCCTCTCCCACCCCACCTCTCTCCCTCCCCCACCCTCTCTCTCCCCTCCCTCCCTATCTCCCCCACCCCTTTCCCCTACTCCTCTCTCCCACTTCCACCACTCCCCCTTCCCCCTCCCTCTCTCCCACTTCCACCACTCTCCCCTACACGTTTCACCCTCCCTCCCCACTTCCACTTCTCTCTCCCCCATTCCCCACCTTTCCCCCTCCCTCCCTCCTCCCTTCCCTCCCCCTCCCCACTCTTCCCCCTCTCTCCGCTTTTCCCCTCCCTCCTCACTCTTCCCCTCCCCTACCACTCTCCCCCTCCCTCCACTCTTCCCTCTCTCTCCCCTACCCCTCTCCCCCTCCCTCCACACTCTCCCCCCTAGCTCCCCTTCCCCTCCCATCCCTCTCTCAACCCCTCCCTGAATCCTCTCACACCTTCCCCATCCCCTCTCCTCCTCCCTCTCCTCCATCTCCCTCCCTCATCACTCCCACCCCCTCTCTCCCCCACCCTCTTCATCCCCATCTCCCCCCCACCCCCTTCCCCTCGCTCTTGCACCACTCCATGCTACCCCTCTTCCCCTCACTCTTCCCCTCTCCCTCCCCTCCCCTCTCCTTTCTCTCTCCCCTCCTCTCTCACCCACTCTCTCTCCCTCTCCTTTCTCTCTTTCCCTCCCCCTCCACTCTCTCTCCACCTCTCCCCTACCCCTCTTTCTCTCCCTTCCACCTCCTTTTCCTCCCCATAACCCCTCTCCTCTCACCTTCCCCTCTCCTCTCCCTTACCCCACCCCTCTCTACCCCCCTCAGGGACATGCTGCCCCGCCCTCCCTCCCCTGCAACCGCACGTTGGGGGAACAGACCCAACGGGTCTGCACTTGGTCAAGTACTTATTAAAACTGTGTGTGTGTGTGTGTGTGTGTGTGTGTGTGTGTGTGATTTCGCCTTTGATACACATCTCCTCGAAAACCCGACACCAAAACGGGGAACGTTTTACACATTCCGATAATGATTTACCTCATGATTTCAAAATCCTATTCATCTGTCAATTTGGTTAATTATTTCCCGAGTATTTTACTAAAATTGTTCACAAATCTAACATTTTTTTCAAATCTAACCACTGGCCAGCTGGTGACGTCACAATGCCTTTGCTCGTGGCCCAGCCCCCCCCTCCTCCGGATTAAAGCAGCTGCTGTCAACACGGAGGGACACTGTTTTCCATGTGTTATGTCACCACCCTCCCTGCCGACTCACAGTCATTTTTTTGCCTCCAGCTGTGCTGTCGACAAGCACTCGCCTGGCTGTCCACAGCGCAGTGCCCAGCCCACTAGCCCGGCCGTCCACAGCGCAGCGCCCAACCCCGTGGGCAGCCCAGTAGCTCAAAACTAAGTACGCTCATGCCTCGGCTCCCGCAGCACCCAGCCCCGCCCGCAGCCCAACCTCTAAAAGAGAAATCCGCTCGCGCTTCGACTCGGGTTCTAGAAAATTGCGGCGTTGGCCGTTATCGTCATGCAGGCATGGGGCAGCGTGATGGGAATGTGGCCCTGGCGGCTATTACTCCCTCTCGGAGAGGCCGTCTATGGAGACCTGCGATTCCTCCGTTGATCGCAGGGACATGGGGAATCGTGACGCTGTTTCCTCGCTAGTGATCCCGATCTCACCTGGCCCGTCATACGGGATGACCTCCTCTCCGTCTCCCGCGCCCAATTGCCTGTCACGCTGGTGAGTGCTCTTACCATCGTGCAAGCCACAATCGGCAGGCCCTCCGTCGCTTTTCACCGTCCTCAGAGCGCTACGAGCCTCGCTCTGGTTCACGACAGTCGGCGCCTGATGGGGAGGCTTGTGCTCTATGACTTGGGTAGGTCCTGCCTCTACCGGCTCCCCCTCCCTTTCTACCCCCTTCCCGAGGCAGAGAAAGAGAGAGGGGTGGTGGAAGGGAGGGAGAGGGGGGGAGGAGAGGGGCCTTCCACTCTGGCCCCCCTCTCTGCCCCCCTCCGTCTCTGCCCCCATTCCTCTCTGCCCAGGCACGTGCGGTGAGTAGTTACTCAGGGTAGGCCGTCAGCCAGCTTTCAAAAAAAAAATCTTAAAACCGCGCATGCGCAGATTGTTCTCTTCGTAAAAAATAAAAAATAAGTAACAATTCAATTTTCCCAAGGGTTCTAAATCTTCTCCATTTTTTAATTACTGAATGGGTGGGGGACGGAGGATGAAGGCAGGTGGAGAGATGGTGGGAAAAACGGGAGCACACCGGGGCGTTGAATCAGTTGTCATCTTATTGAATGACAATACTAATTCAAGGGTCCAATTGGAGGGGGAGTTCCTTTCACAGCGTGTGGCGAGCCTGCGGCAGGGGTTAAATATGCGAGAAGGCAGAAGTTTTTTGAAGGAGGGGGTCAGAGATCATATCAAACTCACTCACCGCTGCTGCAGCGCTCCGGGCACGGACAGCAGAACTGGCCGCCACTTCCGGGGATAGAAGCAGCTCGGGTGCGAGCGGCAGCCGGGACCCAACACCAGAACCGGCTGCTCTTCAGCGCCTTCTGATCACCTCTGGCAGTGCTCTTCGTCTGAACATCTCTCACCTGCTGTTCGCCGGCTTCGCTCATGTCAACCGCGTCCCACAAATCCTTAAATTCCCACAGCCAAGTGACCTCAACTGGACCCGTGAACGCGCTGTCGGAATTTAAAGATTTGCGGGAAGCCGGCTGGCGAGCGGCAAGTGAGAGATGTTCAGACGGAGAGCACTGCCAGAGGTGAGTGGGGACCAGTAGAAGGGGCTGAAGTGGCTGAAGTGGCAGGGTCCCGGCGGCCACTCGCAGTCACCCGAGCTGCTTCCTTCCTCGGAAGTGGCGACCAGTTCTGCTGTCCGTGCCTGGAGTGCTGCGGCAGCCACCCGAGCTAATCCACTCCCCGGCCACAATAAAACCATATGGCAATACAGCACAGAAACAGGCCATCTCGGCCCTTTTAGTCCATGCCGAACACTTACTCTCACCTAGTCCCATCTCACCTGCACTCAGACTGGAGAGTGGCAAGTGGATTACTGACCCCAATCCCCTCCTTCACAACGCCAGACTGCCCAAACACTGTGAACGGAGCTCTCCCCCCACCCCGGGAAATACAGTATTTAAAAACATAAAGCACAAAGAAATGCACTTACCACATTATTGGTACATTAAGTCTATTCTTCACTCTTTGTTTGCTAAGATACTATTAAAATAATGGCAATCCATATTTGAAAATGCCGCCAAGAAACTCGCGCTGCGCATGCGCAGAAGGATGATGCGCATGCGCAGTGCTGCAAAGGCAGAATTTCTGCTGCCTTCAGCTCCGCTTGAATCTGACGGCTTCAGGCAGCGCTGACGGCACGTGGGCTGCACAGAGCTTCCCATGTCACAAGCACTGCGGATGAAAGGCACGGAGAATTATGCCTACCTAAGAGATCGATCTCTTAGACAGGCATAATTCTCCCATGCCTTTACTATTTATATTTAATAATTGCCATTTCATAATTTTAGTCAGGGTAGGCAGTGCCTACCTTGCCTACCCTGACGGCATGTGCCTGTATCTGCCCCTCCCTCCCTCCCTCCCTCCCTCTCTGCCCCCTCCCTCCCTCTCTGCCCCCCTCGCTCTCTTCCCCCTCCCTCTCTAGGGAATCCCCCACTTCCCCCTCTCCCCCTTCTTCCCCATTCCTTTCTCTCCACCCTCCCCCACCCCCCTCTCTCGCCCCTTCCTCTCTCTCCCTGTTACCCCTTCCTCTCTCTCCCCTCCACCTTTGCCCCCCTCCCCACCTCTCCCCCTCCCCCACACTTCCCCCTCTCCACCCCATCTTCCCCCCTCAACTCCCTCTCATACCCCCATCACACCCCTCCCCCACTCTCACCCCCACTCCCCCCCATGTGTATGGGGGTAGTTAGTGTGTGTGTGACGCCGCAGCCCCCCTCCCTCCACCGCGCTTTGAGGGAACGGGACCCAACGGGTCCCCCTTGGTCTCGTAATGTATTAAAAGTCATACAACATGTCAAGGTCAATTCTTACATTTATATACACTATACTGATACAAGCCATTGCCTCCATCCACACACAGAATGATATAATCTGCATCAAAATATTATTGTAACTTTGGTCAACTATAAATGTAACATAATTTATTGATTTCTTCATGCACTGATTTCTTCACTGCAAGCTGTGCTTGACCACTCACTTGTTGCACTACAATTTTGCACCTTTCTGTAAAGAATAGGGGTCTTGTAGATACAGAGTTCTTCCCCAGATCTTGTGCGGTTCCATCCCCTCCATCAGTATCATTCGTGCCACACACAGTAAATATTATCTCACAATTGCAACCCTTGCCAATTCATTTGCTTCTTCCTTTGATTGTGGATTTCTTTCATTGCATAGTAAATATCTGGAAACTGCTGCGAATTGGCTTTCTTGCATTTCTTGCATGGTGCTACAGGGATGTATCCCTGTAGCACCATGTCTTTCCGAGTATGCACTTGGAGACTGTTTTTTATGTCCCTGTCCCACTTAGGAAACCTGAACGGAAACCTCTGGAGACCTTGCGCCCCACCCAAGGTTTCCGTGAGGTTCCCGGAGGTTCTGGTCACTCTCCATGAGTCACAAGAGGTTTTGGTCACTTGCCTGGAAAGTCTCGACCGAAGCTTGAGCTGCATGCACTGATCAAAGATCCTACAGGATCTTTGCTACCGACCGCACACACACACACACACACATACACAAACACATCATGCAGGTGGGGGCCAGGGACAACGGAGGAGCGCTTTCTGCACAATGAAGAGGAAGGTAAACGGCTGCCACAGAGCACGGTAAGTCCCTTAGAGAGCTCTGGAGGGAGGGAGAGAAGGGGAAAGAAGGGGAAGAGAAGGAGAGAAAAGGGGGGAGAAGTGGAGAGAACGGGGGGGGGGGGGGGAGAAGGAGCGGAGACAGTTTTAAGAAGTTTAATAAATTTAACGGGCATTTTACCTTCCGGCAGATCTTCTCGGTCCTGAAAACCAAAGATCTGACAGGATCTTTGCTAAAAACTCCAATGAGCCAATCAAAATAGCCAGTCAGCGAAGGAGATTGCCTTCGGCTGCCTGTAAGTAAATAGCAACCCCACTCCACTGGCTTCGACCAAACGGCAACCTATTTTTAGTTTGTTTTTAAATAATCACAGGAACATAGAAGAAGTCTCGACTACGCGGAAACCACTTTCCACCATTAGGGAGAGTGACCGGAACCTCCGGGAAACTCCGGGAACCTCACGGAAACCTTGGGTGGGGCGCAAGGTCTCCAGAGGTTTCCGTTCAGGTTTCCTAAGTGGGACAGTGGCATTACAATGCCTGTGGTAATCTCACCTACATTTTGCACCCACAGGACTTGAAGACTTCTGCCTTTGTCCACATGATTTACTAGTTTCTTACAGAACCCATATATAATGTGCATGTGTTCAACGGTGAAGAAGACCACTCCACCTTTACCATTCCTAAATGCATGTGGTAAATATATAGCTTTCGAAGATGTCTGATGAGCACGTTATGCAGTAGATTCAAGATTTGTGGCAATGTTTTAATATAGGTTTTTGTACATAGTTTGTGGTGCTAGTAGCCTTGCCAGTACCACCACCAAAGGGTATTGGGTGATGTTTCGGGTCGAGACCTTCTTCAGATGGCCCAAAACTTCACCCATTCCTTCTATCCAGAGATGCTCCCTGTCCCGCTGAGTTACTCCAGCATTTTGTGTCTATCTTCGGTGCAAACCAGCATCTGCAATTTCTTCCTACGCAAAAGGGTATTGCTCCCCTTTTCATCTGCACTGCTGTGTTTCTTTGTAGTGTACGCTGCCAGGACCTCAATGATATTATTCACCCTTGACAACATTTATACTTGCTCCACAGAGAAAGCAAATTACAAAGCCTATTGTATCCCATGAGCTATCAACAGATCTGTCATGTCCATTGCCTGCCATTACAACTCTACCTCACATGCTATATTACACTTCATAGAAACATAGAAAATAGGTGCAGGAGGAGGCCATTCGATCCTTCGAGCCAGCTCATGGCTGATCGTGGCTGATCGTCCGCTATCAATAACCCGTGCCTGCTTTCTCCCCATATCCCTTGACTCCACTAGTCCCTAGAGCTCTATCCAACTCTCTCTTAAATCAATCCAGTGATTTGGCCTCCACTGCCCTCTGTGGCAGGGAATTCCATAAATTCACATCTCTCTGGGTAAAAATGTTTATTCTCATCTCAGTCTTAAATGACCTCCCCTTTATTCTAAGGCTGTGGCCCCTGGTTCTGGACTCACCCAACATTGGGAACATTTTTCCTGCATTTAGCTTGTCCAGTCCTTTTATAATGTTATATGTTTCTATAAGATCCCCCCTCATCCTTCTAAACTCCAGTGAATACAAGCCTAGTCTTTTCAATCTTTCCTCATATGACAGTCCCGCCATCCCAGGGATCAATCTCGTGAACCTCCACTGCACTGCCTCAATCACAAGGATGTCCTTCCTCAAATTAAGAGACCAAAACTGTACACAATATTCCAGATGTGCTCTCGCCAGAGCCCTATACAACTGCAGAAGAACCTCTTTACTCCTGTACTGAAATCCTCTTGTTATAAAGGCCAACATTCCATTAGCTTTCTTCACTGCCTGCTGTACCTGCACGCCAACTTTCAGTCACTGGTGTACCAGGACACCCAGGTCTCGCTGTACCTCCCCCTTACCTAACATAACCCCATTGAGATAATCTGCCCCCTTGTTTTTGCCGCCAAATTGGATAACCTCACATTTATCTATATTTTACTGCATCTGCCACGCATCTACCCACTCACTCAACCTGTCCAGGTCCCCCTGAAACCTCCTATAATCCTCTTCACAGTTCACACTGCCACCCAGCTTTGTGTCATCCGCAAACTTGCTAGTGTTGCTCCTAATTCCCTCTTCCAAATCATTAATATATATGGTAAACAGTTGCGGCCCCAACACCGAGCCTTGCGGCACTCCACTCGCCACTGCCTGCCATTCTGAAAAGGATCCGTTCACTCCTACTCTTTGCTTCCGGTCTGCCAACCAATTTTCTATCCATGTCAACACCATACCCCCAATACCATGTGCTCAATTTTAGTCACCAGTCTCCCGTGCGGGACCTTATCAAAGGCTTTCTGAAAGTCTAGATACACTACATTCACTGGCACTCCTTCATCCATTTTATTTGTCACATCCTCAAAAAATTCCAGAAGATTAGTCAAGCATGATTTCCCTTTCATAAATCCATGTTGACTTGGACTAATCCTTTTACTGTTATCCAAATGCTCCATTATTACCTCTTTAATAATTGACTCCAGCATCTTTCCCCCCACTGAAGTCAGGCTAACTGGTCTGTAATTCCCTGTTTTCTCTCTCGCTCCTTTCTTGAAAAGTGGGATAACATTAGCTATCCTCCAATCCACAGGAACTGATCCTGAATCTATTGAACATTGGAAAATGATCACCAATGCATCCACTATTTCTAGAGCCACCTACCTGCAGACCATCAGGCCCAGGGGATTTATCATCCTTCAGTCCCATTAGCCTACCCAATACTATTTCTCGCCTAATGAAAATTTCTTTCTGTTCCCCTACCCCCTTAGATCTTCTGTCCTCCAGTACATCTGGGAGATTGTTTGTGTCCTCCTTAGTGAAGACAGATCCGAAGTACCTATTCAACTCTTCTGCCATTTCCTTGTTGCCCATAATTATTTCACCCGTGTCTGCCTTCAAGGGACCCACATTTGACTTTGCTACTCTTTTTCCCTTAACATATCTAAAGAAGCTTTTACTGTCCTTCTTTATATTCCTGGCCATATTCCTGGCTTCCCCTTGTACTTCATCTTTTCAGCCCATATTGCCCGTTTTGTTTCCTTCTGTTGTCCTATGAAAGTTTCCCAATCCTCTATCTTCCGGCTACTCTTTGCTGTGTTATACATATTTTCTTTTAGCTTTATTCTATCCCTAACTTCTCTTGTCAGCCACAGTTGCCTCCTACTCTCCTTAGAATCTTTCTTCCTTTTTGGAATGGAATGATCCTGCGTCTTCCGGATTATGCCCAGAAATTCCTGCCATTGCTGTTCCATCGTCATTTCCTGCTGGGATCCCTTTCCAGTCTATTTTGGCCAGCTCCCCTCTTATGCCTTCATAGTCCCCTTTGTTAACCAACCTGATTTTCCCAGTCTACCTGCATATTGAAATCCTCCATCACCACAGTGGCATTACCTTTGTTACATGCCACTTTTAACTCCTGCTGCAACTTACACCCTACATCCGGGCTACTATTTGGGGGTCTGCAAATAACTGCAAATTAGTGTCTTCTTGCCTTTACAATTCCTCAACTCAATCCACAGTGACTCTACCTCATCAGTCCGTATGTCTTCCCTTGCAAAGGACTGAATTCCATCCCTCACCAGCAGAGCTACCCCCCCTCCTCTGCCCACCTGCCTGTCCTTTCTATAGGATGTATAATATTAAGAATATTAAGTTCCCAGGCCCGATCCTCTTGCAGCCACGTCTCAGTAATCCCCACAATGTCAACCTCTAACTGAGCCTCAAGCTCATCTACTTTACTTATACTTCGCGCATTCATATACAATACTTTTAATTCCTTACACATCTCACCTTTCACATCGATCCCTATAACACTTGGCCATACTCTCCTATCCCTTGGTGAGCTACCATTCCCGTTAATTCTGGGATCATTAACCATCCCTTTACTCTCTTTCCCTTTAACTCCATCGTTGACTATCTCATTTGACACCCACCCCCCTTATTCTGTTTAAAACCACCCGTGTAGCAGTGGCAAACCTGCCTGCCAGAATGCTGGTCCCCCACCAGTTAAGATGCAATCCGTCCCTTTTGTACAGTCCCCCCTTACTCCAAAACAGATCCCAGTGATCTAAGAATCTAAATCCCTGTCCCCGCACCAGTTACTCAGCCACACATTCAGGTCCCGTATCTCCCTGTTCCTGCTCTCGCCAGCACGAGGAACTGGAAGCAAACCGGAGATAACAACCCTGGAGGTCCTGCTTTTCAGCATTTATCCGAGCTCTCTAAAGTCACGCTGCAGAATATTCATCCCCTTATTTCCGACGTAGTTTGTGCCAACATGCACTACCACTTTCGGCTGTTCACCTTCGCCCTTGAGGATTTTCTCACTCTGTTCGTGACATCCTGGATCCTGGCACCAGTTGGGCAGCACACCATCCTCGAATCCTGTCTGTTGCTGCAGAAACCCCTGTCCGTACCTCTCACAATGGAGTCTCCAACTACAATGGCGTTGCCTGCGTTGGCCTCTTTGGTTTTGGCTCAAAAGCCCTTTTTGCTCACATGCCAGTCTGCCGCTCAGTGTTTTAACATCTTCTGTCCCGACAGCTTCTAAGTGGGTGAACCTGTTCACAAGAGGTGCAACACCCGGGGACCTTTGCATTCCAAATTTCCCTCCCTTTCTCACCGTCACCCACTTTCTCCCTTCCAGTACCTTAGGGGTAACAATCTCACTGTAGGACTTGTCGAGGAACGTCTCAGTTTCTCGGACAAACCTGAGGTCATCCACTTGCTTCTCCAGTTCCCCAACACGGTCCTTCAGGAGCTGTACCTGGATGCACTTCTCACATTTGTAGCTTCCTGAACCTCAAGAAATACAGTCACAAAAGAAAATTTGTGCACAATTTACATGCTACTTTAACGTATACCCACTCCACTAAACTGAGTGGAGATTACTGTCTCTTCTCCCTTAAGCCAAAATCCAGTGTAACATTTATGGTTCTTTTATGTTGGTGCTTACATATCCAACTTGCAGAGGTAGAACTGAAACAGAACAAACTTTATTGGAGGCAATCATTCTTAACTAACGCCATTGTCTGGTACAACAAAGCATCAACAGACATACCAAGTGGTGCAGTGAGTTCCTATTTGCATATCCTGAATTTCTTTATCTGAATTTAGGTCAATTTAGGAGCATCTTCCTCTCTCTCACGTTTTTGCCGAGCAGTTATTGGCAGCAGTTTAGTAGAGTGGGTGTACGTTAAAGTAGCATGTAAATTGTGCACAAATTTTCTTTTGTGACTGTATTTCTTGAGGTTCAGGAATCTATAATTAGTTGTTGTGAGTGAAGCCTCTGCCTAAGACTGACGTTCCCCAAGTCTCAGGCCGTGTTATAAGTGGTCCCAGACACTATCACTGTTGTGTACCGAGAGCAGATCTGCAAGAGGGATGCTTGTAGACTCATCAGCCTTATTACTGAGGCTCTAATTACATCCATTATAGCTGCTGTTTGACAATGTTTTGTGGAAGGAGAGAGAGAGAGAGAAAGATTGGCAGCAGCCTCAGCTGGTTTTAGCTTGACTGATGACCAAACCATAGCACTTGCAGAGATTAAATCTACACTGCTGAGCATGTCATTTTAACCAAACAAAATGGAGATGATCCCAATTTCCTATCATTACAGAGGCAACAGGGAACCAATTACCGTCAGACTGTGAGGCGTCAAAATTCTCACCAGGCCTCATCTCAGGCAGACAGCTGATAAAATGAAATGGAAAAGGCCAAGAAGAGAATTTTGTCTGTCCAAAACCTTAATTCATATTCCAGCCAGCAGAACAGCCTGTACTTTTCTTTTGTGTAAAGTAAAAGATTGAAGGCCTTTTTTATCATTTGTGTGGGCTACATCAATCCTGTTATCTTTTTCTGATGATATAGCTCAGAAGAAGGGTGGAGAAACTCATTATTTTTAGATGACTTCGCTTTTCCCACAGGGATCTTATAGATCCTACTTAGCACCCGCCTCATTCCAGCACTGATTAAGTGGGAAATACAGTGAATCTCAAAAGGTCAAACCTATAATCAGCTGCCCTGAGGGCTATGACATAGAAAAAAACTTCTTAATCCAACTGAAGCTTATTTCACACTTATAACAAGAAATTGAAGAATATTTGATTTGAAGCAGAAAGAGAAAAAAAAATTGTAAATAGGCCAAGAGATCCGATGCTTTTAGTGGTCTGCTATTATCTATTGTTAGGACTCACTTTGCTTTCTAAATCAGCTTTCATTTAAGCTACAAAAAACAATGCTTTCAATTTTCTTTGTATTTCAAACATAAATCAGAAACTGTGCACGAAAGGTAAAGAGCTTTGTACTTCTGGGACCTGTACAGGCTGCACTATTAACCCCCTGAGCATAGAATTTTATTAGCAGCTTTCAAAGCATGCATTTGATCTTTCATAAAACCTGTGAGGAATATAAAATGTAATGATGCTAAAGTAATGCAACAGGTTATATAATGATCTCCTTCAGCTCACTTGCAGAAATGTCACACTCAATTATGAAAATGATAAAATTAATACTTGGTGGTTATCACTGTTGGGATTTTCTTTTAATTCAATATATTTGCAAACATTAATTTGCTGTATATTATTTGAATATAATTATTCCAGTTAAGCCCTGATAAGGTTTCAAGGATGTTTGAATCAAAGCAGGATCAGTCGAGAATAAGTATAAATCTGGTGAAAAAAAATTGACCAGAAAAATTTAACTGTTTCCCATTTCACTGAAACTGCCTGACCTGCTGAGTGTTTAACAGCATTTTCTCTGTTCATTTCTGGCTTCCAGCAATTAGTCTTCGCGTAATATTTATAATTCTAGTTCAAAGTCATTTAACGTCTAATCCTCACCCTTCTATGTCACAATCATATCTCATCAAATCGCTGAAAAGAAGGTTTGTTGCTGCAATTTTAGTTTAGTGCGGGTCTTATTTCTTTAAATTTGAATGCATTGCCCATTACTGCAGCCATATTTTTCACATAAACTATAACTATAAATTGTCATCCATGGATCTTAAAACTAGAAAGCGAGATAGTTGATGAATTAGTATTAAGCTTCTAGATTTCCCTAGAGTTGGGGAAGGTTTCATTAGCAAATGTAACTCCTTCATTCAAAATGGGAGCTAAGCAGAGGAAAGCCCATTCATTTTAACATCTGTGGTAAGGAACACGTTAGAACTTTCACTAAAACTTTTATATCAGGGAACATAGAACAATTCTAGGTAGTCAGGCAAATAAATGCAAAGAAAAAATAAAGTTTCATCAGTTTATGGGATATTTTTGGATAACAAACATGTGCTGTAGATAATTAGAGTTCCAGAAGGCATTTGATAAGGTGTCACAATAAACATAGAAACATAGAAAATAGGTGCAGGAGTAGGCCATTTGGCCCTTCGAGCCTGCACCGCCATTCAATATGATCATGGCTGATCATCCAACTCAGTATCCTGTACCTGCCTTCTCTCCATACCTCCTGATCCCTTTAGCCACAAGGGCCACATCTCACTTCCTCTTAAATATAACCATATAACAATTACAGCATGGAAACAGGCCTTCTCGGCCCTTCCAGTCCGTGCCAATCATTTATTTTCCCCTAGTCCCATCTACCTGCACTCAGACCATACCCCTCCATTCCCTTCCCGTCAATATACCTATCCACTTTACTTTTAAATGTTAAAATCGATCCTGCCTCCACCACTTCTGCTGGAAGATCATTCCACACAGCCACCACTCTCTGAGTAAAGAAGTTCCCCCTCATGTTACCCTAAACTTCTGACCCAAATATAGCCAATTAACTGGCCTCAACTACCTTCTGTGGTAGAGAATTCCACAGATTCACCACTCTCTGTGTGAAAAATGATTTTCTCATCTCGGTCCTAAAAGACTCCCCCCTTATCCTTAAACTGTGACCCTTTGTTCTGGACTTCCCCAACATCGGGAACAATCTTCCTGCAACTAGCCTGTCCAACCCCTTAAGAATTTTGTAAGTCTCTATAAGATCCCCCCTCAATCTTCTAAATTCCAGCAAGTACAAGCCGAGTCTATCCAATCTCTCTTCATATGGAAGTCCTGCCATCCCAGGAATGAGTCTGGTGAACCTTTTCTGTACTCCCTCTATGGCAAGAATGTCTTTCCTTAGATTAGGAGACCAAAACTGTATGCAATACTCCAGGTGTGGCCTCACCAAGACCCTGTACAACTGCAGTAGAACCTCCCTGCTCTTGTACTCAAATCCTTTTGCTATAAATGCCAACATACCATTTGCTTTCTTCACTGCCTCCTGCACCTGCATGCCTAATTTCAATGACTCGTGTACCATGACCCCCAGGTCTACTTTCCTGTTTTTGCCACCAAAGTGGATAACCTCACATTTATCCACATTATACTGCATCTGCCATGCATTTGCCCAATCACCCAACCCATGCAAGTCATCTTGCAGCCTCCTAGCATCATCCTCACAGCTTTGTGTCATCCGCAAACTTGGAGATGTTGCATTCAATTCCCTCATCCAGATCATTAATATATATTGTAAATAGCTGGGTTATAATATATTGTAACCCAGCACTGAGCCTTGCGGTACCCCACTAGTCACTGCCTGCCATTCTGAAAAGGACCCGTTTACTCCTACTCTTTGCTTCCTGTCTGCCAGCCAGTTCTCTATCCATATCAATACTGAACCCCCAATGTGCTTTAAGTTTGTATACTAATCTCTTATGTGGGACCTTGTCGAAAACCTTCTGAAAGTCCAGATATAATACATCCACTGGTTCTCCCTTATCCACTCTACTAGTTACATATTTGAAAAAGTCTTTAAGATTCGTCAGACATGATTTACCTTTCATAAATTCATGCTGACTTTGTCCAATGATTTCATCACTTTCCAAATGTGCTGCTATCCCATCTTTAGTAACTGCCGCTAGCATTTCCCCCACTACCGACGTTAGACTAACTGGTCTGTAATTTCCCGTTTTCTCTCTCCCTCCCTTTTTAAAAAGTGGGGTTACATTAGCTACCCTCCAATCCTCAGGAACTACTCCAGAATGTAAAGAGTTTTGAAAAATGATCACTAATGCATCCACTATTTCTGGAGCTACTTCCTTAAGTACTCTGGGATGCAGCCTATCTGGCCCTGGGGATTTATCGGCCTTTAATCCATTCAATTTACCTAACACCACTTCCCGGCTAACGTGGATTTCACTCAGTTCCTCCATTTCATTTGACCCCCGGTCCCTTGCTATTTCCGGCAGATTATTTATGTCTTCATTAGTGAAGATGGAACCAAAGTAGTTATTCAATTGGTTTGCCATGTCCTTGTTCCCCATGATCAATTCACCTGTTTCTGACTGCAAGGGACCTACATTTGTTTTAACTAACCTTTTTCTTTTCACATATCTATAAAAACTTTTGCAGTCAGTTTTTATGTTCCCTGCCAGTTTTCTTTCATAATCCATTTTCCCTTTCCTTATTAAGCCCTTTGTCCTCCTCTGCTGGACTCTGAATTTCTCCCAGTCCTCTGGCAAGCTGATTTTTCTGTCTAATTTGTATGCTTCATCTTTTGTTTTAATACTATCCCTGATTTCCCTTGTTATCCATGGATGCACTACCTTCCCTGATTTATTCTTTTGCCAAACTGGGATGAACAATTGTTGTAGCTCATCCATGCAGTCTTTAAATGCCTTCCATTGCATATCCACCGTCAACCCTTTAAGAATCACTTGCCAGTCTATCTTGGCCAATTCACGTCTCATACCCTCAAAATTACCTTTCTTTTAGTTAAGAACCCTTGTTTCTGAAATAAAAATGTTACTCTCCATCCTAATGAAGAACTGAACCATATTATGGTCACTCTTGCCCAAGGGGCCACCCACAACAAGACTGCTAACTAACCCTTCCTCATTACTCAATACCCAGTCTAGAATAGCCTGCTCTCTCGTTGGTTCCTCCACATGTTGGTTTTGAAAACTATCCCGCATACATTCCAAGAAATCCTCTTCCTCAGCACCCCAGCCAATATGATTCACCCAATCTATATGTAGATGAAGTCACCCATTATAACTGTTTTACCTTTGTTGCACGCATTTCTAATTTACTGTTTGATGCCATCCCCAACTCCACTACTACTGTTAGGTGGCCTGTACACAGCTCCCACTAGTGTTTTCTGCCCCTTAGTGTTTCGCAGCTCTACCCATATCGATTCCACATCCTCCAAGCTAATGTCCTTCCTTTCTATTGCGTTAATCTCTTTTCTCACCAGAAATGCTACTCCATCTCCTTTTCCTTTCTGTCTATCCCTCCTGAATATTGAATGGATGTTCAGTTCCCAGCCTTGGTCACCCTGGAGCCCATGTCTCCGTGATCCCAACTATATCATAATCATTAATGACTATCTGCACATTCAACTCATCCACCTTATTACGAATGCTCCTTGCATTGAGACACAAAGCCTTCCGGCTTGTTTTTACAACAATCTTACCCCTTATACAATTGTGTTGAAAAGTTGCCCTTTTTGATTTTTGTCCTGGGTTTTTCTGCCTGTCACTTTTACTTTTCACCTTGCTACCTATTGCTTCTACCCTCATTTTACACCCCTCTGTCTCTCTGCTCATGCTCCCATCCCCCTGCCACATTAGTTTAAATCCTCCCTGACAACACTAGCAAACACTCCCCCAAGGACATTGGTTCCATTCCAGCCCAGGTGCAGACCATCCTGTTGTACTGGTCCCACCTCCCCCAGAACTGGTTCAATGCCCGAGAAATTTGAACCCCTCCGCCTTGCACCATTTTTCAAGTCACATATTCATCTGCAATATCCTCCTATTTCTACTCTGACTAGCACATGGCACTGGTAGTAATCCAGAGATTATTACCTTTGAGGTCCTACTTTTAAGTTTATCTCCTAGCTCCCTAAATTCGCCTTGTAGGATCTCATCCCTTTTTTTACCTATATCGTTGGTGCCAATGTGCACCACGACAGCTGGCTGTTCACCCTCCCCCTCCAGAATGTTCTGCAGCCATTCAGTGACATCCCTGACCCTTCCACCAGGGAGGCAACATACCATCCTGGAGTCTCGTTTGCGGCTGCAGAAACGCCTATCTATTCCTCTTACAATTGAATCCCCTATTACTATAGCTCTTCCACTCTTTTTTCTCCCTTCCCGTGCCGCAGAGCCACCCATGGTGCCATGAACTTGGCTGCTGCTACCTTCCCCTGATGAGCCATCTCCCTCAATGGTATCCAAATTGGTATATCTGTTTAGGAGGGAGATGACCGCTGGGGACTCCTGCACTACCTGCCTACTGCTATGCTGGCTAATGGCCATGTGTTCCCTTTCTGTCTACTTAACTTTTACCTGCGGTGTGACCAACTCACTGTACGTGCTATTCACGAGTTTCTCAGCATTGTGGATGCTCCAGTATGAATCCAACCGCAGCTCCAATCGTTCAATGCAGTCTGTCAGGAGCTGCACCTGAACACACTTCCTGCAAACGTAGTCACCAGGGACACTGACCATACCCCTGATCTCCCACATGTTGCAGGATGAGCAAACCACGGGGCCGATCTCAACTGACATAGCTTGCCCCCAAATTAAATCAACTCACTCACACTATAAAAATCTTAATCCTTTAAACTAACCTTTACTAAAAAGCACTGTACCCTTAGCTCACTGTACCCTTAGCTCACTGTACCCTTAGCTCACTGAATCCTTAGCTCACTGAACTCTTAACCAGAAAGCAGAAATGCAAACCAGGCGTTGCACCCAATCAGCTGCTTCCTCCAGTCCGCTTCCACCAATCAGCGGCTTCCACCAGAACACTTCCTTTGAAGTGTGGAACGATACAGATTTGGGTACTCCTCGTCTTGGTCCAACGGCTCCTGGGCCTCTGTGGAGTAAAGCCCCAAGCTCGATTTTATCACTCACCACCCGGAGACTCCTCCTCTTGCTCCGACGATTCCTGGGCCTCTGTGGAGTAAAGCCCCGCGCTTGATTTTATCACTCACCGCCCGTAGACTCTTCCTCTTGTTCCAATGGCTCCTGGGCCTCTGTGGAGTAAAGCCCCGCGCTCGATTTTATCACTCACCGCCCGGAGACTCCTCCTCTTGCTCCAACAGCTCCTGGACCTCTCGATTGTTATGATTGTTATGTATATATAACTAAAAGTCTCATCTTGACCACTTCCTGTCTGCGCTGTATATTGATTTTTGGAAAAGCGCTACCATATATCACTATGATTTTTGGCCATCGTACTCACAGTCCTCCTCCGCTGAGGCAGCTCCAAGGATTTTTCCGATCATTGAAAAATAAATAAGTTATGAATGTTTAAAAAATCTTGAGATTAGCTGATTGGTCCTCTTGCCTGTCAATCACCATGATGAAGGTACTGCCCCTTCCGGGGGGCAGGACTATAAAATCCTGGCTGTCTGGACATGAGTCAGTCACTCTGGAAGATCGCGAGGGAGAGTCCACAAATGTGATTCTAAGCTATTAGTCAAATGAACTGTGAGTCTACTGAACTGTGAATCTGCAATGTACTTGCAATAAATGATTTGTTAGCCCTTAATGAAAATAAAATGAGTTGTTTGGCCTGCCCTGTGCTTGAAATGGAAATGGCAAAGGAAATGAAATGAAATGAAAATGAGATGAATTGTTTGGCCTCCCCTGTGCTTGAAACCGAAATGGCAATGGAAATGAAATGAAATGAAAATGAGATGAGTTGGTTGGCCTGCCCGTGCTTGAAACTGGAATGGCATTGGAAATGAAATTAAATGAAATGAAAATGAAATAAGTTGTATGGCCTGCCCTGTGCCTGAAACTGAAATGGCAATGGAAATGAAATGAAAGGGAAATGAAAGGGAAATGAAATGGAAATGAAAGGGAAATTAAATGAGTTGATTGGTCTACCAGAAACCACTCATGCCCAAAACCACTCAGTCCCTTTTGCCAGTATTAGCCCAGGAAGAGCATTTTGGCCCAAAAGGCCCATGCCAGGCCACAACACCCATTCTAGCGCCCCAGAAAGCCCCCCCACCCCACTGGCCACCAATATTGGAATTGGTGGAGAGGTGGAATATTGTGTTGGGGGACCAGCCCTCCCATGTGAACATGGCACCCAATGGGTCCCACTTAGTCTAGTAGAAAATAAAATAGCGAAGACTGATATTTTTAAGTACACATCAAAATATGCATTTAGGAGCAGGAGTAGGCCACTTGGCCATTGAGTTTGCTCTGTCATTCAATAAGATCGTGGCCCTATAATAGTTGCAGTAATATATCGTTATGCTTTGTACTTCTATGCTCCAGCAATGAAGCCAACATTCCTTTTTGCCCTCCTAATTTCCTGTATGTGTCAGCCTTCAACAACTTGTGTACAAGGACATCCAGCTTCCATTGAATAACAACATTTCCAGTTTCTCACCATCTCAGTATTTCTCCTAAATACTCACATTTTTACACTTTGCACTCCATCTATTATATTGCAACCCATTGACTCACAGCAGCACAGCAGTAGTGTTGTGGTTTCACAGCACCAGAAACCCAGTTCAAACCTGACCTCCAGTGTTGTCTGTGTGGAGTTTGCACATACTTCCTGTAACCCCGCAAGTATTCTACCGGTGGTCTGGTTTCCTCCCACATGAATGAATGAATATGTTTCACAAGACATGTGTGTTTGTAGGTTAAATGGCCTCTGCAAATTGCCCCTAGTGTCTACGATGGGAAAAGTGGGATAACATGGAACTAGTATGGGTGATTGATAGCCGCCGTAAACACAGTGGGTCGAAAGACCTGTTCACACACTGCATCTCTAGACTAATCTAAACTCAGCTTGTCTATATTCCCCCAAAGCCTCTGCATTTTCAACACCACTCACATTCCCATCTTGCAATATCAGTAACCTTGGAAATGTTACTTGGTGGCCTCATCCAAATCATCAATAAAGTTTGTCAATAGTTGGGACCCAAGAACTGACCACATTTACTGTGCACTTTCTAGGTCAGTAAATTTCTATTTTGCTTTGGTGCTCAAAATGGAATAGGGACTTTAGAGAGGGCCTCACTAAAACTCAATTAAAGAATTGATACTTAACTATTTTCCATTCCCTGGCCGAACAAATAATATTCTGTTGCTTTTTTTCATCTTCTCCATCACATTGAGGGTGTGAACTAGAGGGAGAGGTGAATTGTAAATTGTCCCAAGCCAAATAACCTACAAACCTGCATGTCTTTGGAGTGTGCAAGGAAACTGGAGATCCCGGTGAAAACAGAGGTCACGGGAAGAATGGATAAACTCTGAGCAGACAACGCCCATAGTCCAGATCGAACCCGGGTCCCTGACGCTGTGAGGCAGCAATTCTACCACTGCATCACCGTTCTGCCGACAAGGATTTCTATCCTCATCTGCTGAAGGGAGAGTACAGTGAACCCTTTGCTGTTTGGGTTTACTCTCCTTCAAAACAGAACCAGCACAAGGGTTCAGAGAAGAGTTACGAGGATATTGCCAGGACTATAGGGTGTGAGCTACAGGGAGAGGTGAGTAGGCTGAATTCCTATTTATTGGAGCGCAGGAGGATGAGGGGTGATCTTATAGAGGTGTATAAAATCATGAGAGGAATAGATCGGGTAGATGCACAGAATCTCTTGTCAGAGGACATAAGTTCCAAGGAGACCAGAGGACCAGAGGACATAAGTTCAAGGTGAAGGGGAATAGATTGAATAGGAATCTGAGGGGTAACTTTTTCACAGAAAGGGTGGTGGTATGGAACAAGCTGACAGAGGAGATAGTTGTGGCTAGGACGTTTTCCAACATTTAGGAAACAGTTATGCCCCTGTCCCACTTAGGAAACCTGAACGGAAACCTCTGGAGACTTTGCGCCCCTCCCTAATGGTCCATTTCTTCTATAGAACGTAGAACATAGAAAAAGCAGAAACCACTTTCGACCATTAGGAAGACTGACAAAAACCTCCAGGAACCTTGGGTGGGGCGCAAAGTCTCCCGAGGTTTCCGTTCAGGTTTCCTAAGTGGGACAGAGGCATAAGACAGGTACATGGATAGGATATGTTAGGAAGGATATGGACCAAGCACAGGCAAGTGGGACTAGTGTAGCTGGGACATGTTGGCCAATGTGGGCAAGTTGGGTCGAAGGCCCTGTTTCCACACTCTATGACACACAAACAGGCCTTCGGCGCAGTATATCCATGTTGAACACGATGCCAAGTTAAACTAATCTTCTCTGCCTGCACGTAATCTCTATCCCTCCATTTCCTGCTTATCTAAGTGCCTATGTTAAATGCCACTATCGCTTCTGCCTCCAATATCAGATCTGGCAGCATGTACCAGCCACCCACCACTGTATGTGTAAAGAAATCACCGCACACATCTCCTTTACACTTTGCTCCCTCACCTTAAAGCTATGCTCTCATGACATTTCCACCCTTGGGAAAAAGTTCTGACTGTCTACCCTATCTATGCATCTTATTTTATATCCTTCCATCAGTTCTCCATTCAGCCTCTGACACTCCAAAGAAAATAATCTAATTTGTCCAACGTTATTCAACATATGATGTAGTATGAAAAAACATTAGTGATATAACAAATTTTATAAAATACCTGTTTGATATGGGAATGGCAACTAGAAACAGACTACAGAGGTATAACTGTGAATTGGTTAATTCTCTCCTTGTTCCAGTGCATCAAAACTACTGTTTGATGAATGGCAGTCCCTTACTTGAACTAATGGCTCAATAAAATGATTACTTCAAATTCTAATTCTTCATCCTGCTCCCACGCAGACTTCCATTTCATACTCCATAAAACTCCATGAATCAGCATTGGATCTTTTGTGCAGACACATTGTAGTAACTGGCATCAACACTGTATCCTCTTGAATAGTAAATTAAATTGCTATAGTTCACCAAGAACCATCTTTTTTAGACACACCGTTTTCTCTTTTGTCATTGAACTTGCCTCCTTTTCCACTGTAACCGAGTTTCCATTCTGTTTTCTCATCACTTTTTCTTTGACATCGTCCGTACATATATTTTAATAAACGTTTTCCAGTTCCGTCCAGCAAGATCATTGACCAGCAACTTTAACTCAATCTCCATGGATCCTATTGAGTATTTCTGCCATTTTCAATGTTATATCAGTGATCCAGCTTCCATGATACTTTGGGTTCATTTTGCTTCGTAAAAATTGATATTTACTTAAGAAATGAGTGGGAAGAGTTCACATCTATTATCCTCCACTTCACTGAACATCTGACCTCTGTCAAAGCACTATGCTTAAGAGGTGGCTGGGTGGGAGGAAGGGAAAACGGCCAACTCCAACCATTGTAAGAATATCCCTAACAAATTGTTTAGACTGGCAATCACAAAGGCCTTGAAGCAACTTTTCTTTTGAAATTAATGCAATTACTTGGGTGAATATGCAGGAAGAAATGTCATGTGGAAGTAACAAAAGGAGATTTTAATTTTGGATGCTTGAAATGAAAGGAGTTCTTAGTGATACTGAACTATGGGCCAAGTAACAGCAGGAGCAGGAATTGATCTTTTGGGCAAGTTGCAAAAGAGGGGATAGATTTTCAATGACTAAAATCTCATGTGGTTCTACTACAAACCCATCTTCAACATCTTGCTGTAAATTGACTGTGGCATTTAAGACATGCAGCTACACTCTATCCCATTCAAAATGGATCTGGCCAAATTCTTAAGATTATTACCGCCTTGTTAACATGACAAATGCAGTCAATACTATTTTATGTTCATGTGATCCATGAAACGTAAATGGTCGGTTGGGGGTGCTCAGTTGGGAGCGCTGCGAGTCGGCTGCCCTGCCAACAGCGTGTTTGTTATTTTTACTTTTTTTTGTTTTTTTTAGTGTGTCCAAGTGTTTGTTTTGGTGTCCCCCGGTGTGCCTTATGTGGGGGATGGTGGAGGGGAGGGGGGGGGGGGGGGGAAGGGGGAAACCGTTTTTGGGGCACCGTTTTCATGGAGAGGTGACTGTTTCCATGTCGCTTCTCCGTCTCCCCCCCTTGCGGCCTAACAGTTTGGATTGGTGCAGTCTTTCCCAGAGTCAGGCCCAGAGCTTCAGCAGCGGGCACAGCGTGGACTTTTCCATTGCGGAGCAGGGGCGAACCCTTTCCGGGGGTCATTAGAAAGGAGTGCTCCGATCGCTGGCCTGCTAACTTTGACATCATGGGGCTTACAATCCGGAGTCTGGGATCCCTTGCCGGGGATCGCCAGAGAAGAGCTCCGACTGCCAGTCTGTGGTCTATGTCATCTTGAAGCCGCGGTCTCCAGTAGGAAAGTAGGAAAGTTGCACTCAAAGTGTGTTCGACCGTCCCAACGCCGGAGTTTCAATCATCCCGATGAGAGGGCCTGTACATCTGTCCATCCGTAGCGGCGACTACGGAGGGTTCATGCCCCCGACCACGGATGAACAAAGGAGGGGGACTGACTGAACGTTATTGCCTTCCACCACAATGAAGAATGTTGATTCCATTGTGGTTGATTTTCATGTTATATTCTATTGTGTATTCTATTGTGCTCTTTTTGATTGTGTGGCTGCATGGTAAATCAAATTCCACTGTCCCTTAATTGGCGCATGTGCCAATAAATGTGAACTTGAAACCAACCAGATCATATTTATTAGGATATAGAAACAAGGATCTGTAGTCTGAAGAAGGATCCTGGCCCAAAAGGTCACGTATCTATATTCTCCAGAAATTCTGCCTGACCATTGAGTTACTCCAGCATTTGTGTGGTAATTATTCATTTTTTGTTTATTAAATGTAATTCTGTCATTGATATTATTTAAAAAACCGAGACAATCCTTGGTAGACAAAAATGTTGGAGAAACTCAGCGAAGGAAATAGGCAACGTTTCGTGTCGAAACCCTTCTTCAGACTGAAGGTGATGCTTAGTAGGTTACAGTTATAACATCTTTGAGACACACAGCACTGTTTTAACTATTGCTGTATCAGTAGGAGAGTGAATTTTGGTTGCAGGAAGCTGTTGAGTAGTATGGCCAAGTATATGGCAAGTGTATGGATATCTGGCAGAGTTCTGTGATGGCTGGAAAAGCTCTGTGACCAGATAACTAATAATAATAGTGGTAGTTGTGGGCCACTTCACAACTTATTAGCATACATTGATGGGACACAAGCCTTAAATGGGTCTCTCTACAACTCACTGAATCTGGGGCGCTGCAACATCTGGCAGAACCGCACTGGTAGGCAGCCACATAGAAATAGGAGGAGTGAAGGAAGCGGCAGTGCTCTTATCGAAATCTGGCAACATTGTGTACACTCCTATCAGTGGTCTCCACACATACATTTCTATTGCTCATTTTTCTTGCCTTCTGTGAACCCCCCCGCCCCCCAGCTGTAATTGCGGAGTATTCATTGGGTGGCACTGTGGCACCACGGTAGAGTTGTTGACTTACAGCGCCAGAGACACGGGTTTCATCCCAACTACAGATGCTGTCTGTATGGAGTTTGTACGTTCTCCCCGTGACCTGCCTGAGTTTTCTCCGGGATCTCTGGTTTCCTCCCACACTCCAAAGACATACAGGTTTGGAGGTTAATTGGCTTGGTAAAATTGTAACATTGTTCCTAGTGTGTATAAGATAGTGTTATTGTTGGGTGAGGGATGGTCAAGAATATAGATAACGATCTCCTTAATCTCTTACTTTCTACTCTTTTTCTTTTTCTTTCTCAACTTTCTTCTTTCACACGTTTTTCTTTCTCACACACTACATATCACGTTTCTCTATCTTTCATTATTTATTCTCTCTTTTTCTTTTTCATTATTAAAAAATAAAAAAATAAGAAGCTGTACATAAAATGTAATATGTCAATATATATTAGGCACCTTGGTGCCATATTCCTGTACTTACTCTAATAAAATATAATTAAATTTAAAAAAAGATAGTGTTAGTGTGTGGTGATCACATGGTTGACATGGACTCAGTGCATCAAAGAACCTGTCTCCATGCTGTATCTCTAAACTAAAAAGTCATAATGCATGCTTCTGCCACCTCACTGACAAAATTGTTCAGGGTTTCAGAAATGCCTGGACTTGAGGATCCTATCTGAACTTGTGGGCACTTTTGTCACTTGTGAAAACACCAGTCTGGTTTAGTTAATTTTCATTTTCATTTTCATTTTCATCAGTCAAAACACAATACATGAATACTATGAACCCATCCACACATTAAGGATAAAGGGTACAACATTTAATGCAAGATATAATATTGAAGTCCGATAAAGTCCGATTAAAGATGGTTCAAAGATCTCCAATGAGGTAGATGGGAGGTCAGGACCGCACTCAAGCTGATGAGAGCACCGTTCAGTTGCCTGATAACAGGTAGGAAGAAACTGTCCCTGAATCTGGAGGTATGCATTTTCAAACTTCTGTGCCTCCTGCCTGATGGGAGAGGGGAGAAGAGGGAATATACATGTGGTGAGAATGAGTAAAACTGATCTAGGAAAGGGGCAATAATCCTGGGACTATAACTTTAACTCTCTCTGTGGAGAGCATGGAGTTAATATTCTCATTACCATTTAGACTCTTCAAACTACTGCAAGGATAGATTTAGTTCCTGTTGAAAGAGATTGTGATCATCAGTGAGGAAGAGTTTGACAGAAATGAGGGATGCCATTCTGCCTGGTCTCTGACAGCTGAATGACACTATTCATCAACTGAAAAACAACACAGTCCAAGGTTGGTAATATGATAGACAGGATATTGTCCTTCAGGTCAGTGATTCAGTGATCTATCTACCATGACACAAATGTGTCATTAGACAATTCCCCTTCTTGGAAAATATTGAGCTCCTCACGATGTCATCTCTATCCATTCCCTGCAGGGATATGATGCCAAGTGACGTTATGGGCCTAATTTTTTTGGAAACATAGGTGGCTATGCTTTCATTAAGTTAAAAAGGTGAGTAGTTGCAAGCAGAAACATAATAGTTCTGCTGACTTCTATCTTGCTGCAATATATTGCTCCTATCAGCAGCAAATGTAACCCATCTTGAATACTTCAGTAAAGCTCAAGAGAACACGGAAAATCTAAACAAGGGTGCACCACTCTCCACCTCATATCTGCCCCACAATTTAATAAGGCCATGGATGGAACTTTACCACATTCCTACACTAATCCTTTATTCATTGATTCCCTTAATATTTAAACACTGATCAATTTCTTTCTTGAATATATTTAGACACTGATCCTCAGCAAGATATGCTGAAATATCCACTACCCTTTGGCTTATAGCTCAAACTGAAGTATTGTGTCTCTGCAAAGGGACCAGTTGGAAAATGTATTCCAGACCAGGTGGAGACAAACAAAGGAGATTTAATTTAAACATATGATCATGCACAGAAAATCTTTCTATATCGATGTAGTCAATGCATGCATTAAAATGGAGATGGAAGGAATTGCAGATGCTGGACTCTTGTGCAAAGCAAAATTGGCTGGAGGAACTCAGTGGATCAGGCAGCAGTTCTGGAGGGAATGGACAGATGATGTTTTGGGAAGGTTCTTACATTAAAAAAAATCTCAGAACATTTGCCCATGGTCCAGACTTTTCCGAAGCATTAGAAAGCCTTCCTCATCCGCATTGACTTCTCATTGGGAGCGTATCACTTTAGTGGGCATACCACTCTCACTCATCCCTTTCACACTATGAAATATACTGAACAACTGACCCCTATTCTCTGCCACATCTTGCCCTTTATTTGTATTTTTGCAGTATCTGGGCCCTTAGTACCTTCCCGACAGCTAAACTCTTATCTGGTGCAAACTCCAGGTCTGACCTACCCGGGTGATTCTGTTTCATTTCTACCAGCAGTTTGCTAGCATGTCTATCCCTTCCCTCTTATACAAATTCATAAGTTATAGGAGCAGAATTAGGCCATTTGCCCATCAAATCTACTCCACCATTCAATCATGCCTTATTAATCCTTCCCTCTCAACCCCATTCTCCTGCCTTCTCCAAATAACCCCTGACACCCGTACTAATCTAGAATCTACCAAACTACCTTAAAAATATCCATTGACTTAGCCTCCACAGTCTTCTGTGGCAATAAATTCCACAGATTCAGCCTGTGACTAAATACATTTCTCATGCTGGCTCCAAGACAAACAAAGTCTTTCTAGAGGGAAAGACGTCCATTTACACGTTATCTGTGTAGGAAACAACCGCAGATGCTGATTTAAATCAAAGGTAGACACAAAATACTGGAGTAACTCAGCGGACCAGGCAGCATCTCTCGAGAGAAGGAATGGCTATCTCTCCCTCCTAACCCCATTCTCCTGCCTTCTCCACATAACCTCTGACTCCTGTACCATTCTAAAGTTCTACCCATTTATTTTACAAGATTTGATATACAAAAACCAATGTAGATAACAAAAGATAAGTTTCTATCTGATCAAGCTCATTGCCTTCTTTGAAGAAGTGACAACACTAGCAAACTAAAATAAAACACATGAAATATATCACTAAAACTTTCAAAATGCATTTCATAAACGTTCTAATTAGGCTCAAAGCTGTAGAAACTCAATGAAGACGTAGCCAAGAAATAGTTATTGGCAGAGACGAAAATAGGTTCGGATTATAAAGATAATAAGTGCAGATAAATGTAATCAGTGGACAGCCCCAGGGCTTACATTAGTTTGGCTGTTGTTTTTAATTCACATCAGTGATTTGGATTCAGATGTTGAAAGCAAATAGTTCAAACTTGCAGGTGATACTGAATCCAGACTGATTAAAATAGTTTATTTTCTGTAAATACTTCATTTTCAGCTAGGCAACTAAAACTGCATTTGGTAGCAAACTTATCACAGTTGTAATAAAATGCACAATAGCACTAGTCCAGTGGGGATTTTGAAACAAAGATTATGTAAATGGATATGCACAAATTTACAACTCAGAAAAGCAACACGATTTTAAGTGACAGAGTCAAGAGACTGCAGATGATAGAACCTTGAGCAAAACACAACCTCAGCCACAGTGTTATAGAGTCATACAGCATAGAAACATTTTCAATCCTGCTTAGACTTTTGAGATACAGCACGGAAACAGGCTCTTTGGCCCACCAAGTCCATGCCGACCACTAGCACTATCCTTAATACTAGGGATAATTTATAATTTTTACCAAAGCCAATTGATCTACAAACCTGTACACCTTTGGAGCATGGGAAGAAACCACAATACCCAGAGAAAACCCATGCCATCACAGGGAGAATGTACAATCTCCGTACAGACAGCACCCATAGCCAGGATTGAACCTTGGCCTCAGGCGCTGTAAGGCAGCAGCTCTACCATTGCGCCACTTCTGTAGTACCTGCTGTAACTACCCCCTCTTGCAGTTCATTCCATAAAAGCCTGTCTCATTGTGCGAGTTGTCCCACGAGGTATCCCGAGTTTTCACTCGCGGTAATCCCGTACAATCAACGTAGCGGGAACGTCGGAACTCGCGCGAGCAACTTACTGACTCATGGCGCTAATGGCAGGTCCCCCTGAAACTTGTTAACTCGTGAAAATAATCAAACATGTTTGATATTTTCCATGAGTCAAATTTGCTGTTCAAGTTAAAAATGGAAACATTTAAACTCGTTGTAATAACGTAGTGGCCCGTGCGTTTACCTTAGTGATTCGTGAGTCTAGCATCAGAACTCTTTAACTCAGCGGGCAGGCAGCATCTTTGGAGAGAAGGAATGGGTGAGGGGATGACTTTTCCAAATTTCTCCTGCCCCATGTGTTCACTTTTTGTCAACCAGCATATGCCCTTTCTTGTGTATGACATTATTTGCATCCGTGGCAGTTGATTGTCGCACCCTTCAGTTTCCCAGGGGGTCGGGACGTGACTGGAATTGGGAGGGAAAGGTGGGGGGCGGGGGGGACAACTTTAAGTTGAGTATGGACATATCCAACAAACCACACTACATTATTCTTGAATAGATAACTTTGAATTCGTGATTTATTAAAAAAGGAACCAACATCTACAGTGCCTTGTGTCTTGGCAATTAATGATTCTCCACGCTGGGCAGAGAATGGGATTTGTAAGCGGCTAACTTCATTCTAAAACTTGGAATGTCACATTGGCAGTGCAGCAGTAGAGTTGCTGCCTCATAGCGCCAGAGACCCAAGTTCAATCCTGACGACTGGTGCTGTCCGTACGGAGTTTGCACGTTCTCCCAGTGACCACGTAGACTTTTTCCGGGTGCTCCAGTTTCCTCCCACATTCCAAAGACGTGCAGGTTTGTATGTTAATTGTCGTCTGTAAATTGCCCCGCAGTGTGTAGGATGGAACTAGAGTCCGGGTGATTGTGGTCAGCATGGGCTCGGTGGGCCGAAGGGCCTGTTTCCACATTGTATTTAAACTAAACAAAAGGTCCTGAAGAAGAGTCCCAACCCGAAACGTCAACTATCCATTTTCTCCAGAGATGCTGCCAGACCCGTAGAATTATTCCAACATTTTGTCACCTTTTATGATAAGTTAATGCTTCAATCCTTTCTCGACGAATGGGAATTAGTGGAAGCAGTAGGAAATATGTTGCTTGGCATTTAAAATAAATAGCTTACTCAGTACAAGACGAGGGTTTGTTTGATGCCCAACACAAAATGCTGGAGTAACTTGGCGGGTCAGGCAGCAACTCTGGAGAGAAGGAATAGGTGACTTTTCGGGTCGTGATCCTTCTTCAGAAGATCGAGCCCTTATCCGAAATGTCAGCTATCCACATTCTCCAGAGATGTTACCTGGCCTGCGTTGTTACCTCAGCTGTTAAAGAAGGAACTGCAGATGCCGAAGAAGGGTTTCGGCCCGAAACGTTGCCTATCTCCTTCGCTCCTTAGATGCTGCTGCACTCGCTGAGTTTTGTGTACCCTTGTTACCCCAGCTTCCGTCTAAAGCCTTGTGATCGTCGCCTTCGTGAAGACGGTGCAAAGCCCCCGCGCCTGGTGCAATGGGCGGGGAGCTGGAGAGGGGGGGAAGGGGTCACACACATGGCCGGGAAGCAGAGGGGTGGGTGTGGGGGAGGCGACAGACAGGGTCAACAATGAGATGGAGAAAGACAGAAACACCGACGTGCAAAGGAGACCTACAATAGCGCATGATCTCTCTCGCATTATGGTGGGTGATTGTCACCTGCCTGCTGTTTCTGACCCTAAAGCCTTGGGCTCATTGCCCTTTGTGTTGGCGTGGAGGGAGAGGGGGGTATTGTGCTGTTTGATTGCCCCCTGCTATCCCAGGGACAGGGAGACACAGCGGCTTTTGAGACTGGTGGGCAATCACTACCAAAGTGTCTGCCCACACCTCTCCTACACATGTCTCCCGCACTAAGATCATCTCACAGAAAATGATCCCAGCCTAACTCAAGAGCCTTGTCACCCCAGACCGATGCAGCCCAGGAGGCGAACCCTGAGCTCCGTCTCCCAACAATCTGATGTGCAACTGATATGAAAGAACAGCGGCTGCGGCCGGCCAGCTGCCACCCGGCTTGGACTTCTCACACCCTCACACACTTACCTTCATTCACGGTTGGCTCAAGAGTAACGGGAGAGGAACTTGGTAACTCGGAAGAGCACCTTGGAACATCGCAGAAATGGCATACCCGTGGGAACTCGGTTAAGCACTTGAACATAAACTTTGAATCTCATGCATAACCACGAGTCTGTTTTTTTTCTTTCACTTGGGGTCACTCGTGGGTGGACTCACACCGTGAAACAGGGCTTATATACCCACCAGCCATTAAGGTTCATAATACATATTGCCCTTCTCACCTTAAACCTCTGGTATTTGATTCCTCTAACTGGGTAAAAGACTGTGCATTCACCCTATGATTGTATACACCTCTAATAGATTACCGCACAGCATCATGTGCTCCAAGGAATAAATTGCTAGCTCAGCCAACATCTCCCTATTGCTCAGCCCCTCAAGTCCTGGCAACATCCTCGTAAATCTTCTCTGCACTCCTTCCAGTTTAATGACATCCTTGGAAGGGTAACCAAGACTGAACATAGTACTCCCAATGTGGCCTCACCAACATCTTGTCACAGTACCCAAACAGCCCAACTTCCACACTCAATAGCCTGACAGATAAAGGCCAATGCTTCAAAAGCCTCTGTACCTAACTGCCTGTAACACTACTTTTAGGAAACTTTGTACCTGCACTCCAACATCTCTCTTCTCTGCAACACTCCCCAAGGTCCTACCATTCACTGCCTGAAGAAGAGCCCAACCCAAAAGATCATCTGTTTACTTCCCTCCATAAATATTGCCCGACCACTGAGTTTAGGAAGCACTTGATTTTACAGAATGAGCAGAATGGTATAGTTTTTCTTTGGGTGCCATTGATATCCTGGATATAATTAACACTCATAATTGTGCAGAAACAAATGGCTGGAGGGACTCAGCAGCTCAGGCAGCATTTGTGGTGGAAAATATATAGAAAACCCCTTTTATGTTCAGAGCCTTTTGTTTTATCTTCTAGATTCTAGTGTCTGCTTTTTCTAGACATTATACTCAAAATTGTGCTTGATTTTTTCAGTTTGTGTTTCTGCTTCATTTGCGTAATCATTGTTGAAAAATTCCCACTGGGACTAGTACAATTGAGTAATCTTTTAGAACATAATTGTTTTCTTTCACCTCTGCCTTAAAACTTTGATATGTTTGCTACCAAATACATTTTTTAGTTACATAGCTGAAAATGAAATATTAACAGAAAATAAACAATTTAAAATCAATTTGTGATTTAAATCTGAATTTAACTAACTGAAATTGACAAACAAAAACACAGAGCAGCACAAGAACAAATCCTCGGCCCACAATGTCTGCGCCGAACATGATGCCAAGCCCATCACTTATCTACCTGGCGGGCCGAAAGGGCCCGTTTCCACGCTGTATCTCTAAACTAAACTAAACTAAATATAACCCATAGTTGAAGGTAGGCGGCGCGACTCTCGTCGCAGCGGCCTCTGCAGTCCATCTGTCTTTTTTTAATTGTTTGTCTCGTTTGAGTGTAGTTAGTTAGTGTTTTTTTTTTAGCTGGATATGTGTGGGGTGTGGGGGGTGGGGGGTGGGGGGTGGGGAAACTTTTTAAATCTTTTCCCTGTACGGAGGACCCGACCTTTTCTCTGTCGGGTCTCCGTTGTCGTTGGGGCCTAGCACCATGGAGCGGCCTCCAACCGGACCTGGGGCTCCAGTCGCGGAGCTGTGGGCTACTTACCATCGTGGGGCTGGCCGAGTTCGGAACGGGAGGAGCTGTGGTGGCGCGCTGCTGCTGCCCGACCCCGGAGATTTGGAGGCTCCAGCTGCAGGCTGGTGGACGGTGACGCCTGGTGGGAGACCACTTTCTGGAGCTCCCGCGGCGGCAACTTCTCCCACCCGAGTTGCGAGGTTGAAGACGACCTGGAGTGGGGCCTTACATCGCCCGGCGCAGCTTTGATGGCCGCGGGACTTGCTAGCGCCCACCTGGGGCTCTAACATCAAGACCCGGAGCGGGGCCTTGCATTGCCCGGCGCGACTTTGATGGCCACGGGACTTGCTAGGGCCCGCCGGGGGCTCCAACATCAAGATCCGGTGCGGGGCCTTACATCACCCGGCGCGGCATGAATGGCTGCGGGACTTATATACCATTGCCCGCCGGGGGCTTTGACTCTGACATCGGGAGAAGAATGGGGAGTGCAGGGGAGAGATAAGACTTTGCCTTCCATCACAGTGAGTAGGATATTCACTGTGATGGATGTTTGTGTAAATTGTGTTGTGTCTTGGTTCTTTTCTTGTATGTAGGACTGCAGAAACGAAATTTCGTTTGAACCTCAATGAGGTTCAAATGACAATAAATGGTATTGTATTGTATTGTATTGTATCCTCCATTACCTACATATACTTGCCGATCCATAAGCCTTTCAAAAGCCACTTACATATCTGCTTCAATCACCACCAATAGCAGTGCATTCCAAGTACTCACCACCCTCTGTGTAAATTACTTTTTAATTTCCTACCAGTTGCTGGTGTATTCTAGTCATTTTCTACGCTGGATGTCTGAGGTCAGTTTAAATGTCTGATGGTGACTCTGACAATTGGCAGCCAATTATCTGACCTGCCAAATTCCTAACTGAATGCTAACAGTTTCCTATATTGGCCGACAAACTCTACATTGCAATCTGCACTAGTTACCATTGATTGCGTTCAGCGGAGGTCATGTGACAGGTTCTCCCACGATCTTATGACATCACCCGTTTAAGAAAGAACTGCAGATGCTTGAAATATCGAAGGTAGACAAATATGCTGGAGAAACTCAGCAGGTGAGGCAGCATCTATGGAGAGATGGAATACAACACGTTTCAGGTCGAGACACTTCTTCAGACTAATGTCGGGGGGCAGGAAAAAGAAAGGAGGAGGCGGAGGCTTGTGAGAGAGCTGGGAAAACGAGAGGAAGGACAGAGAAAGCAAGGACTATCTGAAATTGGAGGTCAATATTCATACCGCTGCGGTGTAAACTACCCAAAACGAAAAATGAGTTGCTGTTCCTCCAATTTGCACTGTGCCTCACTCTGGCAATAGAGGAGGCCCAGGACAGAAAGGTTGGATTCGGAATGGGAGGGGGAGTTGAAGTGCTGAACCAACCGGGAGATCAGGTTGGTTATTGCGAACTGAGTGGAGGTGTTGGGTGAAGCGATCGCCAAGCCTGTGCTTGGTCTCACCGATGTAGAGAAGTTGACACCTGGAACAGCGGATGCAGTAGATGAGGTTGGACGAGGTGCAGGTGAACCTCTGCCTCACCTGGAAAGACTGCTTGGGTCTTTGGTTGGAGTCGAGGGGGGAGCTAAAGCGACCAGTGTAGCATTTCCTGCAGTTGCAAGGGAAAGTACCTGGGGAGGGGTGGTTGGGTGGGAAGGGACGAATTGACCAGGGAGTTACGGAGGGAACTCAAGACATCACTTCCTCTGTTTCCACAGGGGAGTGACATGCAAACCCTGAACGATGCCACTTATCTCTGTCCATTGCCATTGTAAGGGGAGGTCACACATTTACCTCCCACAACAACACAGGACACAGCTGAGAAATGTCACAAGAGCTTCAATGTCAGTTGGCTGGGAGGAAGCAGGAATTTTAAAAAAATCAAAAAAAGTCATAAATTTCAATAATTGGGGCCTGGTTATTATTTCAAATAATTATTTGCTCAAACACCTTTGTTGGCTCCTGTTTTGGCCATGAAATGATATGGCAATGTTACATAAATTCCCTTCATCTCTTCAAACCACACCCAGTCTGAATCAGTGCCCTGGAATGGCCTTAAATTGCTAATTTATCAAGATGAAGGCTTCCCACTCATTTGGAGGTCCAGTCGGGGGAGGGGGGGAAGGGGAGCAGAGGAGAAGAGAGAGTTGCAAAGGAGGTGGGGGTGGGACTGATCCACCTATCATTATCACTTGCCAGTCCCTACCCCGAAATGGAGATTTGTGTGAGAAAACGCATGTTGCATATTACTTAATCTTGATACATTTAACTACTGTAAGTGACATATATCTTAGAAAGCTTTATACCTCTGAGGATTATCACCTCACGTGCAGTTGTTCATGATCATCAGATCACTTTGATGTGTAGAATCACACATCTCCTGGGATTTTCTTAATTAAAAATAATATCCACCTCTTATCCATCAATTCATTAGTTTTTACTCTGTTGTAGCCTTTTCTGATTTTGACAATGTAGTGCAAGAACATTTTAGTGGTTATTTCACATGAACATATATTTTTAAATAAATTAAATTGAGCATGCTGTACACTGACAAAGATGCATTAAGAAATGTAATGAATAACAGTAGAGAATCTAAATCTCACCAAACGTCAAGGCTTTTTACCATTCTGCAGACATGTCAACTGTTATTTGAACTCCTCATATTCAGAAGTTGCCATTTATTAGTAACATATTTGTTTAAAACAGTTACCAGTCAAAGAGAAGATGGGCAACTATTCATGCTGGTTTTTAAATTATCAATTATTTAAATATCTCTTTCACAGTCTAATGGGATGGAGTTAGTTTACAGTTCTCAGAGGATTTGAACATAGTTTTGCCACAAAAAGAGGTCTCTACACCCTTAGATTATTGCCTTGTCTAGTGCAGTTCACTTGATAGTATTTATCAGCAGCTCAAGTACAATGGGAGGTAAATTGTAACCTACAGTTTGTTGTAAATGCCTTCACAAGCTTGTGATCCTAAATATGTTCAATCGATCTCTGGAACTGATTTCTTGCACCATTGATTTTTCTTACTCTGGGTCTGTGGGCCTACCATCTTAGTGTTTATTCAGACTAGTGTCACTAAATTGCTGCAGTGCTTTGAATGCCAAAGGCCAGTTTAGACCATGGTTCACGTGTACCAATCTATAAATCTATGGTGGGGGTTCTTGTTTGCAAATTTTGCTTGTGGATTCTATTTGTTTTGGGCTGGAAAGGATGCCTATTAGTGAACTGATACTAGGGCAGAGGACAGCACAGTGGCGCAGTGATAGAGTTGTGCCTTACAGCGCCAGAGACCTGGGTTCCATCCTGACTATGGGTGCTGTCTGTATGGAGTTTGTATGCTCTCCAGTGACGACATGGATATTCTACGAGTGCTCTAGTTTCCTCCCACATTCCAGAGGTGTGCAGATTCGTAGGTTAATTGGCATCTGTAAATTGTCGCTTGTGTGTAGGATAAAACTAGTGCACAGGTGATTACCGGTTGACGTGGATGCGTTGGACCGTAGGACCTGTTTCCACGCTGTATCTCTAAACTAAACTAAAAAAAGACCAGGTGAAGGAGGATTTAGGGGAGTTCAAAACGCAAAAAAATACAGAAGATACCCAAGTAAATGATTCACCTGTGCTTGAACCACCAAGAGGGTGCACAGCATAGATTTGCCTAAAGCATTCAGGGACATCACTGCAGGACTGGCATGCTTTGATGAAATTGATTTCAAAATGACCAGGTTCACAAAGGTAGCAAAGGTCAGTAAATTAATGCAAGGTGGGGTGTGTTACTATACTGTAAGTCCATCTATAATGAACTAGAGGCCACCATGCTTTTTTTCATGGATAAAATTAATGAAATTCTTGGAGGCCAATTCCTTCAACTGGCAGCATCACCCCCAGCCTCATCATCCCTTCTTCAACCTGATATGATTAATTAGCTATTGATTTTACTTCAGAGTCATGTGTGTGCTACGTGAAGAAAGCAGTCAGCCCGCATGCGCGTCATTACGTCTAGCGCATTGCGCAACGACTGACTGGCGGGCGCGTTGCTCCTTCCAGCGGTAAGTTTAAACCTGAAGGTAAGTTTTTCAACTTATTCCCAGGTTTTGCTTTTCTCTTTCCTTGCAGGAATCTCTGTTACAGAGTTTGTTTTGCTGGATCTAATTTCAGGGCGAAGTCCAGATGGGCCGCGGTTATGGACCGCGGGGGATCCCGGTCTCGGACCACGGGGAAACCGGGACCATGGGGAACCGGCTACAGAGACCACGGAAGTGCGGGTAGCCGGCGGTCATTGGGTTCGCAACCCAAGTCACTGACAGTACAGTCAGTGGCTTCCAGACCACTGTGGTTCCCCAGAAGGGGGTAAAAGCAACAGTAAGTCGGTTAGGCCTGTGGAAGTCAGGCCAGCAGGGACCCCTCCAACATGCAGTGGTCACCCGCTTCCAGACCACTGTGGGTCCCCAGAAAGGGGGTAAAACCAACAGTAAGTCGGCTAGGCCTGTGGACTAGGGGACTCAGGCCAGGAGGGTTCCCCTCCGACATACTTGGGTACGTCCTCGGACGTTTAACCCAGATGGAGCATGGATAGCGCCCTCAGGCATTTATCCCACAAATGTGATGCTCAATCCTCATATAGGTCTGTAGGAGGGGCCATATCAGCGCAGGTATCCTAAGGGGCCTACGGCAGCACCTGTTTCAGGGCTGCCTACGAATCTCCCTCTCTGTGGAGGAGAGTGCGAATGGTCAATGTGTAACTGACTTTAAAATTGAAAGTATGTCTGTGGAACATACTGGAGCACATGCATATGGCTTCAAGGGAATACTCGCAAACGAAGGTGTTGCTGCCGGAAGAGTTGGTCTCCAGCCATTGGCAGAATACCCGGAAGAGGCCAGAGTTCCCCTCACGCTACAAGTGCCGGCAGTGAACAGCGCTATCAGGGTAACATTGCAGGGGGCATGAAATCCAGAAAATGAAACCAGCCACCGAATCTTCTTTTCAGGTAAGACTTATCCAACAGGTAAGACTTGGATGAGGAAGCAAAAAGCTGTCGAACTAATCAAGGTACCGACGATGAGCAAAGTTTCATCGTTTAGGTGACGACACACCACACGCCTCCATCGGCGGTAAGCGGTTCACTGAATCCGGTAGCAGCTTGAAAGCTGGGCAGTGGTCTTTCAGGCCAAGGCCCAAGCTGGTCTCAGGAAAAAAATGGAATCCACGCACCCTACCTGTCCTACTCTCCAATCAAGGAGGGAAAAGAACCCGCATCAGGATTGTGAACCATTTACAAGTTGGTAATATTTACACTTATTTTTTGTACAAATGACAATGATAACATGAGATTCAGATCTGCTTATAAACTAATGATAACATGTGATTAGTTTATACTGCACAATATACAAAGGTTCCAAGCAGGCTTGGAATTGGGACCAGAGTTGTCTTTCGAGGGAGGCCCAGTATTATGGCCTTTCAAGCCAGGCTCGGAAATATGGCCAGAGTTGTCTTTCGTAGCAGGCTCAGAATTATGGCCAGAGTTGTCTTTCGAGGCAGGCTCAGTATTATGGCCAGGATTGCCTTTTAAGACAGGCACGGGAATCTGGCCAGAGTTGTCGTTCGAGGCACGCACAAAATTATGGCAGGCGTGGCCAGTTCATTGTGAAAGATGGAGGATGTCACTTCATCCTTGATTTAACTCATATGTGCAGTATAGGCTTTCAGAATAGGAAAGGGTATGAAGAAGCGTTTAGGCCCAAAACATTGCCTATCTCCTTCACTCCATAGATGCTGCTGCACCCGCTGTGTTTTTCCACCATTTTGTGCATCTTCAGAATAGGAAATTTTGTTACTGTCTAACAACTGATTTCCATAGAATCTTTATGGGACGCATCTATCTCAAAGATGCATACTATTCAGTTCCCATTCACAGGGATCACAGGAGATATTTGAAATTTATCTGGATTGGGCAATGATAACAGTTAAAGCGTTGCAAAATGGGCTAACTTCAGCTCCCAGGTTATTTACCAAATTACTAAAACTGGTGCTTGGGCAGCTCAGAGCTCAAGAACATTTGTTATGGCTTGTCTGGATGATCTTTTAAATGCTGTATTTTACTAAAGTTAACTGTTGCAGCTGCAAACTATATTTTTTAAGAAATTGGGGTTTCTCATCCATCCAGTTAAATTTAAGTTGATACCAACCAGAGTTATTGATTATTGGGATTTACCTTTAACTATTAATTTAGCAGTGACTCCGCCCTGGGGCAAGAGATTGGAATTAATAGAAGCTTGTAGCAACCTCATTGTTATGAAACAGCCTTCTATTCATCAAGTGTAATTGACAATATAGTAGCTGTGTTTCAGCTGTGCAATTTGGGCCTTTGCATTATCAGGACTTACAACGTGTAAAGGAGTAACCTCTCAAGTACCATATAGGTAATTAATAACAGACCTATGCTATTACCAGCTGAAGCTACCAAAGTCACAATGGTGGACAAACAGTATTCAGCATTGCTCCAGTAATTTTTGGTCAGTAATCTTCAGTAATATGACAAACTGATGCTAGTGCTCAAAGATGGGAAATTACAAATGCCATCTCTAATTACGGAGGCGGATGCATTTTGCATGAGTTACCAATTCTTCAGTTATTGGTATCAACTATCTATAAACACTAGGTACATTAGGTTAACGGTTATTGTGGTAATATGCATAATCTGCATGCTCAACTCCAAGCTGACACACTATGGTGGTGGCATATGTTAGTCACATGGGTGCAATCAAGTCAAAGTATCCTGTGCTAATTTACCTAACCTCATTTGGCGCTATTGTATCATCACGTGAAATCAATGACGCCACAGAATGGATGTTGGATCACAAAGTATTTAATGACATTGTGGCTCGATGGAACACCGAATATCGATATGTTTGCATGCAGGCTCATTCACCAGTTGCAAAAATATGTGGCATACTGTGGTGAGAGTAAGTACCTATCCGACAGAGACCATATGGCCAAGTGTCATGCGGACAGCTGTGGGTGCACCTATACCCATAGCCACAGACATCAGAATGGCCTTCCTTAGAGTGAACCTGTGGAAACTGGTCTGAGTTCCCAGAACATGTGGAGTTGCTGGCAGGAGTATTCACAGAGATCTTTACCCCTTTCCTTTTCCAAGTTGAAGTTCCCACCTGTTTTAAGAAAACACTTTCATCCTCGTGCCAATGAGAAACAAAAAAACCTCTCCCTCAATGTCAGCAAGACAAAAGAGCTGGTTATTGACCAGAAAACATGGTAGAGTACGTGCCCCAATCAGCTTTAATGATGCCATAGTGGAAATAGTTGTGAGCTTCAAGTACCTTGGCATTGATATTACCCATGATCTGCTGTGGACCACCTATATTGATGCAGCAGCTAAGAAGATACCCTGACACCTCCACTTCCTGAGGTGACTGAGCAAAACCAATCTGCAATGACTCCCAAACATTTCTACAGATTCTACACATCATAGAAAGCATACTGCTGGGATGCATCGGAGCTTGGTTTGGGAGCAGGATTGCCCAAGACTTCAAGCAATTGCAGAGAGTAGTAGATGTTGTCTAGTCCATCCTACAGACCAGACTCCTCACCAGTAACCCTATCTGCAAATTCAAGCCTTGGAAAGCAACCAACAGGCCTCTGGCTCCACCACTTATTTTCTTCCTCCTGCCCCCCCCCCCCCCCTCACATCTGTCTGAAGAAGGGTTTCAACCCAAAACGTTGCCTATTTCCTTCGCTCCATAGATGCTGCCTCACCCGCTGAGTTCCCAAGCATTTTCGTCTACCTTATATTTTCCATCATCTGCAGTTCCTTCTTAAACATAATCAAATACTTTACAGTTTCAGTTTTCGAGACATTGGTAAGGCCACATTTGGAGTGCTACATTGTCCTGGTCACCCTGCTATACGAAGGGTGTTATTAAGCTGGAAAGAGTGCAAAGAACATTTATGAGGATGTTGCCAGACCTTGAGGACATGAGCTATAGGGTGGTTGGGCAGGCTAGGACTTTATTCCTTAGAGCACAGGATGAGGAATGATCCGACAGAGATGTAAAAGATCATGAGGGAAATAGGTACCCAGAGTAGGGGAATCAAGAACCAGAAGACATAGGTTTTAGGTGAGAGGTGAATGATTTAATAAAAAAGCTGAGGACCAACCTTTTCACACATAGTTGTGGGTATATGGAATGAGATGCCAGAGGAGATAGTTGAGGCAGGTACTATAACAACATTTAAAAGATATTTGGGTCAGTACATGGATAGGAAAGGCGTATTGGGTTATGGGCCAAATGTGAGCAGATGGGACTAGTGTAGATGAGGCAACTTGGTTGGCATGGGCAAGTTGGGCTGAAGGGTCTGTTTCCGTGCTGTAGGACTTAATGACTCTATGACTTGTTCCATCCTGGTCATTCCTTCATCTCCCTGCTCCTGTCTGGAAAAAGGTGCAGAAGCTTAAAAGCATGCACCAGCAGACTCAGGAACAGCTTCTTCCCCTCTTTTATCAAGTTTCTAAACGGTTCTTCCATAAGCTAGGGTACTGTCCAATTCAAGTCTCTTCTACTCCATTGTGGACATTGAACATTATCTATGGAACTGATGATCCTGACCCAGAGATCACAATCATTAATGATAGGCAACAAAATAGTAAGATTAAACGAGAACTTACCAGTTTGAAGTTTGATCCTTATTTTATGAGGAGTTACGATGAGGGATTTCATGAAGACCCCGCCAGCACACATGCGCGACATTTTTCAAAGCAGCGGTGTGGAATCACAGATAGTAGCACTGACTGGAGATAGTAAGGTTAAGAGACACTAATATACCAGTTGACCTTATGATAGAGAGTTGGGAGAGGAGGGCACGAAATCCTTCATCTAACTCCTCATAAAATAAGGATCAAACTTCAAACTGGTAAGTTCTCGCTTAATCTTACTATTTTACTTCGGAGTCACGTGAGTGACTTCGTGAAGATTTCAAAGCTCTGTGATTCCATGCCCTGGACCACGTCCATGCTCACACACTGCCATAATTTCTGATGGAGGAAGTATGTTAACGTATTTCAGACTTGAACAAAGCTGAAAAATAATAACGTATTTATTAATACAAACAAAAAAACCCTGAATTTGGGGAAACATTTAGGGGACAGCACTTAAAACTGAATCCGCAAACGTTGCGGGAGCGGCCACAGGTTTGTTATAGAAACGTTGGAATGTTCCTTCACTGACCCAGCTCGCTGTTGCAAGGACATGATCCATGGGTACCTCCATGGTCCTCGCCGCTGATGTGGATGCAGCCCTAGCACATTTTAAAATGTCAGTGTCTACACCTGCTGCACCCAATACCACACTGAGCCACCTGGATATAGTCTGCACCTTCACCCTGTGATGTGGGTTTTTTAAGCTGACGAACAGACCCATCTCCATTCTCCTGATGTTTTGGGTGACATTAATGTAATGTCGGAGATAGGTGGTTATGCAGAGTCGTACATCAACAGGATATGCTCGTAATTCCAATTTCAGACCTGTTGTCCCAGGCCTATGATGTTTGAGTAACTCATCTATAAAGAAGGTTACTTTGGTGGAGGTTGAGACCATCCTATCCAGTTTTAGTTTGTGGAGGGTCTGGACCCATTGTGCTGTGATCAGTGCCATTAATATCACCACTTTGAAGGTGTGTTTATCCATTGGTAGATCTGAAACTGGTGACCAGTTCCTGAGTAGGGCCAACACAACTCCAATGTCCCAGGTTATATTATAGCATGGTCAGGGAGGGTTGGAATTAAATATACCCCTCATTAGTTTTGATACCAGCTGGTAGGATCCTACTCCGATATTGAGATAGGATGACAATGCACTTCTGGCACTGTTGATGGCACTGTAGCTAAGGCCCTCATCATAATGAAGGCCCGCGAGGAATTCCAGCACATCAGAGATCGTGGCAGCGTTGTAGGTGGTCTTGGTCCTGGAACAGAAGGCCTCCCATTTACTTATGTGGGTGAGGTACTTGTTCCTCGTGGACTTTCTGCACGATGCCATGATGACATCCATGGTCCTCGTTGACAGCCCACATCCCAGTAATGGTCTCTTCAGAACCTGCAAGCCAACAGGTTCAGATGACCATGGCACGGATGACTTTCCCCGGATATAGGATGAGATTCGGGCATTTAGGAACCTGCACCCATGGTTCCTTCACCATGTCGAGGACCACCGGATACCATGATTGTGTGGGCCAGTCGGGTATTATCAGAATACCAGATGCAGAGTCTAGCTGGATTTTCTGCAATACCCGAATGATGAGGCAGAAAGGGGGAACTGCATAGAAGAACAATTTCCCCCAATGTAGCGAGAATGCGTCCATCGCCACTGCCCCAGGATCTGGAACCCAAGAGACAAATGTTGGTATCTGATGGTTCAACCTGGACGCAAAGAGGTCAATATCTGGTGTTCCATACCTGGCTATAATATTAGCAAATATTTGGGGGTTCAACATCCACTCGGTGTTGTCATTAAATACTCGTGACCTGGTGTCCGCCACTGTATTGAGCTTACCCGGAAGGTATGTATTTCCAAATATTTCTTTCAATACACCAGAGCCAAATTATGTTTGCCAATTCATCGCAAGATATCGACTTGATACCACCAATATGGTTTAAATATGCCACCACTGTGGTATTATCTATCTGTAGACGGACATGCGTATGATGCATATTTGTGCAGTAAGCCCGCAGTCTGTGAAATGCTCCCAGCATTTCCAAATAGTTTATACCTTGTGATTGGAGTAAAGTAGATTCATGCAAATCCCATCTGCCACCACAACTGGAAGTGGTGTCGGTAGCTCCCCAGTCCTGGGCGCTTGCGTCGGTTTGTAACACGACTGACGGGTTTGAAACTATGATGGGATTAAAACAATTACGAATGTTACGAATCCACCATCGTAGCTCAATTTTTGCCTTGTTTGGTAGCTTCATAGGTCTGTCAAAATGTCCAGCATTTGTTTTTAATGCTGAGATCTTTGCTCTTTGCAAATTTTGTTAATGTAATGGCCCAAATTGTGCAGCTGGAAATGTAGCTACAAGTTTTCCAATCACCTTAGCAGCATGTCTAATAGTCGGTTTCCTGGCGCTCGCAAGGCTATTACATGCCTCTATAATGTCTGTTACTTTGTTCTCTGGGAAAGTGATAATCATATGATTGGTGTTAATCGTGAATCCCAGGTAGTCCATAATCACAGAAGGGTTGAACTTAGATTTATCTGGATGGATGACGAACCCCAGTTTTTCAACCAGTGACTTGGTAGCTGTCACAGCTGATTTAGCTAATTCCAAAATTTTTCCCACAATTAAAATGTCATCAAGATATGCCATCACTATGTGGTTTTGTCTTCTTAGAGACACCAATACTGGTTTTACTATTTTGGTAAACGACCTGGGGGCTGTTGAAAGTCCATTAGGTAATGCTTTGTATTGCCATAGCTGACCAATCCAGACAAATTTTAAGTATTTACGGTGATGTTTCCATATAGGCACTGAATAGTATGCATCTTTTAAGTCAATGCAGGCCATGAAGCACCCTCTGGAAATCAGTTGCTTAGACTTCAAATGTTTCCACCTTGAAATGGGTATATTGTACAAAAGCATTCAAGTGGGTTAAATCAATTATGATACGACATCCACCATCTTTTTTGGTTTTAGTAAAGATGTTAGATACAAACTCAAGAGGTTCATGTATCATTGTTTCTATAACCCCCTTGGTGTATAAACTTAATAGTTCTGCATGTCCTTCCACTTTCTCTTTGTGAGAAAGTACAAACTTCTGGCTAGGTACATGCTGAGCTGGGGGAAGTTGTCCGTTTATGAATTCAATTTCCTAACCATGAATACTTTGTAATATAAAAGTGTCAGAAGTTATAGAACTCCATGCATCCCAGAACAGACGCAATCTCCCTCCTACCAGTGAGGTTTTGCATGCAGCACTCCCAAGAGAACCAGACCCCCTTACCTCCATGGTTACCGGTGGGGCTTGATCTTCTGGCCTTTCTTGGGTAGCTGTGTTGCTGGGATGTGGGGTTGGCGCATCTTCCAGGCTGGCCTCTGTGGGCCCTGGCCTAAAAAAGGCCTCTGTTGATAGGGCGCTACCTTAGGATTAGTTCCCATTGCTCTGTCAGGTTGAACCCGAGACCTGTTTGCTGTTGCATATGGATGCAGCCTTCGGTACTCCGGTGGTCTGCTCGAGGAAGCAGACCTTTAATCAATCCAACCGTTTTGGCTTCCTCATCCAGGTCTTTTACCTGTTTAGGCAGGTTATCACCAAACAATTGTCTTGGTGGTGGCGTAACATTGGCCTTACACAAACCTGCAAACTTGGGGTTTGATGTTGGACGGATAGAGCTCTTCTGAAAGCAGTTTATTTTGTACTGTGTATGCATAGCAGAGATAATGCACCCTGCTGCTCTTCCGTCATGTCCGTACCGTCTATTGACCTGGCAAATGCAGTGATGCCTGAGGTCAGTAATTTCAGGATCTTTTGGATTTTTAACTCCTGAGCCCTGATTCTAGGGCTGATGTTCCCCATATGGGTGTATTGACAGTAGGGACATTCAGCGACACGCAATTCTCCGGAACCATGTATTTGCAGGTTGTCTCCGAAATTACCTGTTCTTGTAGCTGGTGGGTCGTCAGGTAATTAATGCTAGCCGCTAGCCTCGGCTGAAGAGGTTGCCCTTTCTGGAACGGTTGGGTGAACTTCGATACCATCCCCAGAAGTTCCTCTTCTGGCATCTCTTGCAACAATGGATCTTCCACCAACCCCTCTTCGAAGTCAGCTAGTGCCTGGTTTCTTGCACTCCCTATTGAAGAGGGAGAGATGTTGGACAGCCCTATCACGGGCCCTGCCGTGGATCACCATGATCCGTGGGACGCACGCTCCTGATGGAGTAGGTCCCTTTTGAGCAGCTGCTCGACCATGCGCTCCATTCGAGCTATGTGACTGCCGCCGCTATCTGCAGACGGCAAGTCGTCTTTCCCATGTTCTGATGAACAAATGGGGCCTCTACCGACAGTCCGCACATCGTCGAGGTGATGTCTATGAGACTGAGGTAGGTAGTCGGTGCCAGCCGCTCCTATGGGGCTACACGACTCCCGCGCGGATATGCCGCTTATCCGCGGTCTTCCGGACTGAAGAGGTGGAGAGGTGGTGCCAGCCGCTCCTGCGGGGATACACAACCTCCTGTTGGTTTTTCCGCCTGTCTGTTGCGACTGCGATGGTGAGGAGTCGGTGCCAGCCGCTCCAGCGGGGCTACACGACATCCGCGTGGACTTGCCGCCAGCCCCGGGTCTTCGGGACTGATGCGACGCAAAGTCGGTGCCAGCCGCTCCTGCGGGTCTACACGACTTGTGTTTTTTCCCACCGGTCCGCAATCTAGCGAACTGAAGCAGTGGTGAGTCGGTGCCAGCTGCTCCTGCGGGGCTACACGACTCTTGTGTTGTTATTCCACTGGTCCGCAATCTAGCAGACTGAAGCGGTGGAGAGTCGGTGCCAGCCGCTCCAGCGGGGCTACGCGACTTTGGTGCGGTTTTCCCACTAGTCCACCCTCTTGCGAACTGTAACGGTGGAGTGATGGGGTGTGCCGTTGAGGCAGGCCCTGTCACACCTTTTTACTGCCGGCCCGATTCTGTTTGGGCTGAAGCGGTAGGGAGTCAAGGTCTTGTCTACCCTGCTCCCGCGCGGTCCTCATATCAGTATGCAGCTCCCGGGACTGCTGTGGTGGAGAGTCGGGTCCTGCCGACTGAGCGGGGCTCCCCGACTTCCGCGCTTTTTTCCCGGCACGTGTTACGGGTGCTGCCGGTTCTGCGGTCAGCTCCGGGGATGTCGGCCGCTGACTTCTCTCTGAAGTCCCGCGGTCCTTAGAGGCATGCTTCGGCGCAGCCTTCTTTTTTGTCCTCCTGTCCATAGTTTTCCTGTAATGCAAACAAGTACAGAAAAACTAACCAGCTCAAGGTTAGTAAAACTTACCTGAGGGCCTTTTTGAAGCTGCCGGCAGAGGAGCGCACTCCCCCCCAGCTGTCAACTGTAAATGCGAGCGACGATATGTCACGCATGCGTGCTGGCGGGGTCTTCACGAAGTCACTCACGTGACTCCGAAGTAAAACATCCTGTAAGATAATTCTCAACTCCAGTTTTGCACAGGCTGCTGTCTCAGTCCTCTACTATAATTCTTATACTCTCTCGACAGCAAAATTCTACCCTAACTCCATTCACACATTTGCAGATGCACTATAGTGGGCCAGATCTCAAACAATGATCAGATGACGTACAGGGAGGAGTTAGAGAGCTTAGTAGAATGGTGTCAAGACAACAACTTCTCTCTCAATTCAGCAAAACAACAGAGCTAGTCATCAACTTCAGAAAGTGGGGTGGAGTCAATACCCTATTCAATATCAATGGTGAGAAAGTGGAGATGTTCTAGTGCTTCAAGTTTCTCAATGTAAATATCACTAACCAATTGACCTGGTCCAAACATATTGACACTTCGCCCAACAACGCACACATGGTTGTGTTCAATATCAATCACTCTACTTCCCTTGTAGCCTAAATAAATTCGGCAAGTCTCCAATGACTCTTGCCAATTTCTACAAAAGCACCATAGAATACAACCTATCGGGAAGCATCGCAGCTTAGTGTGGCAAGCGCTCTGCTCAAACTGCTCAACACCTGCACCATTGTTACAGACGTGGGGGTGTACTACACCCCACTGTATCTCTGTCACTTCACAGTTCTCTATTGTTAATTCTGCATCCACTAAAGTATTAATATTTACTTACTTTAGCTACTCTCTTTTTATATACATACAGAAAATTGTACTGTCTGTTTTTATATTATTTGCCGATTTCATCTCAAATTCAATCCTCCATCACTACTAACACCCTCTCTGACACTGATATAAGGTCATTGTTGTAAACTTCCTCCGGACCCATCCCAGAGCCAGCACATCCCTCAGATATGGTGCCAAAAATTGCTCACAATACTCTAAATGCGGGCTGACCAGCGCCTTATAGAGCCTCACAGCATTACATCCCTGTTTTTGTAATCTAGCCCTCTTGACATAAATGTTTAACATTTGTTTATAAAAAAAGTCCTTTGGCCTACCACTAATGTTCACAACATTGTGAGCTTTTCTTTTTGAATTAATACTATTCTTAATTAGGCAAAGGTGGTAAACTTTTTTTGTGGAGTCTTTCTTCTTCACCAAATACACCTTGACTATGATTTATGAAATATTTTCTTAAATGTCTTCAACTGATGATTTTACTTCGGAGTCACGAGAGTGATTCCGTGAAGAACCCCGCCAGTGCGCATGCGCGTCAGCACGTCAGCCGCATTGGAGGGCTATTAGGCCGACCATTAATCCAAGGTTCGCCGCACTCTGCAAGCCTTCCAATGTCCAGCCACTCAACCTACTTTTTGGCGAAGATCTCGCAAAACGGGTTAAGGACATGCATGAGGAGGCAAAAACGGTGGGCCTGATCAAAACGACGACAGGCAAGCCGCTAAAAAGGAGATATCCTTATAGGAACACTGCAGCTTCTGGGTTTACACCGGGAACAAGCCGGCCTTCGACGCAGGGGCACGGTTGGCGCCCTGCCGTGGGATCACGGGCAACCATGGGGTTTCCTGCCAGGAACTAGGGACAGCAGGTCACACCAGTCACCAAGGAGGTAGGTGGGCCTGGTTCTCATGGGAACATATTAAGTGTAACAAAGCCAAAAAATGGGGGTAGATTACATCTATTCTATGAAGAATGGAAGCAGCTTACTTCCGATCTATTTATTAGGAGTGTTATTCAAGGATTTCGGATTGAGTTCGATCTAAAAGGGGATTTGCCGCTCCAGCATGTTCCTAGCAGAACACTCTTTCTCAAACAGAAGTAATGGAGGTTCAGGGTGAACTTGAAAATTTGTGTAACAAAGGAGTAATTGAGAGGACGGTTCATCAAGTCCATCAATTTGTGTCAAATATTTTTCCCCATCCAAAAAAGGACAGAGGATGTAGAATTATTTTGGATCTAACTAATCTAAATCTGTTTGCACAGTATAGACACTTAAAAATGGAAACGTTTGCTACTGCCAAATAACTGATTTCCAGAAGTTGTTATATGGCAACCATAGATCTGAAAGATGCGTATTACTTAGTGCCGATTCATTTCTGGCATAGAAAGTATTTTAAATTTACTTGGATGAATCAATTTTGGCAATTCAAGGCACTGCCTAATGGGTTAACTTCAGCTCCTAGAATATTTACTAAATTGTTAAAACCAGTTCCGGGGCTACTTAGAGCTCAGGGCCATGTGATTATGGCTATCTGGATGATATCTTAATTATCGGACAAACAAGTGAATTAGCTGAAGCATCTGTGGCAGTTGTTAAAATCACACTTGAAAAAGTAGGGTTTGTCATTCATTTAGGGAAGTCTAAATTGACACCACTTACAACAATTGACTATTTGGGTTTCACAATTAATTCAATTAAAATGTTAGTGACTCTGCCCAGGGAAAAAGGGTGGAGTTCATTGATGGTTGCATTAAACTTTTAAATGAGCACCAACCTTCAATCAGACAGGTGGTCAGTCTGCTCGGAAAACTAGTGGCAGCGTTTCCAGCAGATCAGTATGGGCCTTAACGCTACCAGCAGTTGCAGAGGGCAAAGGAACAGGCACTCAGGATTTGGGCCATTATAGTAGGCCCATGCAGTTATCAGCAGACGCGGTTACTGATCTCCAGTGATGGATTCAACACGTCTCCAGTAGTTTCAGCACAGTGGTGCTTGAACAACCTTCCATGGTCTTACAGACGGATGTCAGTGCACTCGGGTGGGATGCCACTGATATGAGCTCAAGCTGTGGAGGTAGATGGAGTATGGAAGAAGCATTGCTTCTGCAGACATGGGGAATTAACTATTTAGAGCTTTTGGGGGCTTTTTATGGACTCAAGGCTTATTGTTCTAACACAAGTAGTCTGCATGTTCAGCTTCAAATTGACAACACTATGGCAGTAGCATATGTCAATCACTTGGGTGGTAAAAGTTGTTATCTTGTGACAAACTGGCTAACCAAATCTGGACCTGGTGTATTGACAAGAACATTTGGCTCTCAGGTATTTATCTACCAGGTAGATTCAATATAGTAGCAGACACCAGGTCACGGAAATTCCATGACAACATAGAGTGGATGTTGAATCTGGACGTATTTAATGATATAATTGTCAAATATGGAAGGCCAGATGTCGATTTGTTCGCATCCAGACTAAACCACCAGCTACCTAAATATGTGTCATGGGAACCAGATCCTGGCGCAGTAGCGATTGATGCTTTCTCGCTGCATTGGGGTGGTATGTTTGTATAAGCATTTCCATCATTTTGTCTCGTAAATCTATGTCTGCTTAAAATCAAGCAGGATGCCACTTCAGGGGTGCTGGTGATACCCGACTGGCCTACTCAGCCGTGGTACCCTTTGATATTCCAGTTGATGACACAACTCCTGATGGCTGTTCCCAAACAAAGGGATTTACTGTTGGTGGAGAGGGTGGAGTACCTGGAGCTGTGAGTATAAAACACATTGCGGGGCTTGCTTTCACAGAGGCCCAGGGAGCCGTTGGTGAGAGAGGGTGGAGTACCTGGAGCTGTGAGGATAACACACATCGCGGGGTTTGCTTTCACAGAGGCCAAGGGTGCCGTTGGTGAGAGAGGGTGGAGTACCTGGAGCTGTGAGACCGAATTCTACAACGTTCCATCTCACTTCCAGAGAAGGAATCTGGTGAAACCTCTGATTGGTGGAAGAGGACCAGAGGAAGCAGCTGATAGGGTGCAACCCCGGGTTTACAATTTTTACATTTCTGCCTTCAGGTTTTAGGATTCTGGGAGTTAAGGATTCAGTTTTTATTAGTATTTATTAGTAAAGTTTAAAGGATAAGTTTTTGTGTTTTTTAATATTTAATACTGAGTAATTTGGGAGTAAGATATGTCAGTAGAGATTGGCCCCATGGTTTGCTCAGCCTGCAACGTGGGAGATCAGGGATATGGTCGTTGTCCCTGGTGACTACGTTTGCCGGAAGTGTGCCCAGCTGCAGCTCCTGGAAGATCGTATGGAATGATTGGAACTGCGGCTGGATTCATACTGGAGCATCCACGATGCGGAGAAAGTCATGGATAGTACATACAGCGGGTTGGTCACACCACAGGTAAAAGGTAAGAGGACAGAAAGGGAATGAGTGGCCAATAGCCAGCAAAGCAGTAGGCAGGTAGTGCAGGAGTCCCCTGTGGTCATCTCCCTCCTAAACAGGTATACCATTTTGGATACTGTTGAGGAAGATGGCTCATCAGGGGAAGGCAGCAGCAGCCAAGTTCATGGCACCATGGGTGGCTCTACAGGACATGAGGAGGGAAAAAAGAGGGGAAGGGCAATAGTAATAGGGGATTCAATTGTCAGGGGAATAGATAGGCGTTTGAGCGGCCGCAAACGAGACTCCAGGATGGTATGTTGCCTCCCTGGTGCAAAGGTCAAGGATGTCACTGAACGGCCGCAGAACATTCTGGAGGGGGAGGGTTAACAACCAGTTGTCATGGTGCATATTGGCACCAACGATATAGGTAAAAAAAGGGATGAGGTCCTACAAGGTGAATTTAGGAGATAAACTTAAAAATAGGACCTCAAAGGTAATAATCTCTGGATTACTACCAGTACCACAGGCCAGTCAGAGTAGAAATAGGAGGATATTGCAGATGAATACGTGGCTTGAAAAATGGTGCAATGGGGAGGGATTCAAATTTTTAGGGCACTGGAACCAGTTCTAGGGGAGGTGGGACCAGTACAAAAAGGACAGTCTGCACCTGGGCTGGAATGGAACCAATGTCCTTGGGGGAGTACACAAAAAGCTGGAGAAACTCAGCGGGTGCAGCAGCATCTAAGGAGCGAAGGAGATAGGCGACGTTTTGGGTCGAGACCCTTCTTCAGTCCTTGGGGGAGTGTTTGCTAGTGCTGTCAGGGAAGATTTAAACTATTGTGGTGGAGGATGGGTACAAGAGCAGAGAGGCAGGTGGGTGTAAAATGAGGGTAAAAGCAATAGGTAGCAAGGTGAAAAGTAAAAGTGGCAGGCAGCCAAAACCAGGGCAAAAATCAAAAAGGGCCACTTTTCAACATAATTGTATAAGGAGTAAGAGCGTTGTAAAAACAAGCCTGAAGGCTTTGTCTCAATGCAAGGAGTATTCGTAATAAGGTGGATGAGTTGAACGTGCAGATAGCTTTTAATGATTATGATATAGTTGGGATCAAGGAGACATGGCTCCAGGGTGACCAAGGCTGGGAGCTGAACATCCAGGGATATTCAATATTCAGGAGGGATAGAGAGAAAGGAAAAGGAGGTGGGGTAGCATTGCTGGTTAGAGAGGAGATTAACGCAATGGAAAGGAAGGACATTAGCTTGGAGGATGTGGAATCGGTATGGGTAGAGCTGCGAAACACTAAGGAGCAGAAAACGCTGGTGGGTGTTGTGTACAGGCCACCTAACAGTAGTAGTGGAGTTGGGGATGGCATCAAACAGGAAATTAGAAATGCATGCGACAAAGGCAAAACAGTTATAATGGGTGACTTCAATCTACATATAGATTGGGTGAATCAAATTGGCAGGGGTGCTGAGGAAGAGGATTTTTTGGAATGTAAGCGGGATAGTTATCTAAATCAACAAGTAGAGGAACCAACAAGAGAGCAGGCTATTTTAGACTGGGTTTTGAGTAATGAGGAAGGGGTAGTTGGTAGTCTTGTTGTACGTACCCCCTTGGGCAAGAGTGACCATAATATGGTTGAGTTCTTCATTAGGATGGAGAGTGACATTGTTAATTCAGAAACAATGGTTCTGAACTTAAAGAAAGGTAATGTGGAGGGTATGAGAAATGAATTGGCCAATTGGCAATTAATTCTAAAAGGGTTGACGGTGGATATGCAATGGAAGACATTTAAAAACTGCATGGATGAACTACAAAAGTTGTTCATCCCAGTTTGGCAAAAGAATAAATCAGGAAAGGAAGTGCATCCGTGGATAACAAAGGAAATCAGGGATAGTATCAAAGCAAAGGATGATGCATACAAAGTAGCCAGAAAAAGCAGCATACCAGAGGACTGGGAGAAATTCAGAGACCAGCAGAGGAGGACAAAGGGCTTCATTAGGAAAGGAAAAATAGATTATGAAAGAAAACTGGCAGGGAACATAAAAACTGACTGCAAAAGTTTTTATAGATATGTGAAGAGAAAGAGATTAGTTAAAACAAATGTAGGTCACTTGCAGTCAGAAACAGGTGAGTTGATCATGGGGAACAAGGATATGGCGGACCAATTGAATAACTACTTTGGTTCCGTCTTCACTAATGAAGACATAAATAATCTGCCGGAAATAGCAGGGGACGCGGGTCAAAGGAGGAATTGAGTGAAATCCAGGTTAGTCGGGAAGTGGTGTTGGGTAAATTGAATGGATTAAAGGCCGATAAATCCCCAGGGGCAGATAGGCTGCATCCCAGAGTACTTAAGGAAGTAGCTCCGGAAATAGTAGATGTATTAGTGATAATCTTTCAAAACTCTTTAGATTCTGGAGTAGTTCCTGAGGATTGGCGGGTAGCAAACGTAACCCCTATTTGTTAAGAAGGAAGGGAGCGAGAAAACGGGGAATTACAGACCAGTTAGTCTAACATCGCCAGTGGGGAAACTGCTAGAGTCGGTTATTAAAGATGGGATAGCAGCACATTTGGAAAGTGGTGAAATCACTGGACAAAGTCAGCATGGATTAACAAAAGGTAAATCATGTCTGACGAATCTTGTGGAATTTTCGCATATATTATCTGAAACTAGGCAGTGACTAGTGGGGTACCGCAAGGCTCAGTGCTGGGACCCCAGCTATTTACAATATATATTAATGATCTGGATGAGGGAATTAAATGCAACATCTCCAAGTTTGCGGATAACACGAAGCTGGGGGGCAGTGTTAGCTGTGAGGAAGATGCTAGGAGGCTGCAAGGTGACTTGGATAGGCTGGATGAGTGAGCAAATGCAGTATAATGTGGATAAATGTGAGGTTATCCACTTTGGCGACAAAAACAAGATGGTAGATTATTATCTGAATGGTGGCCGATTCGGAAAAGGGAAGATGCAACGAGACCTGGGTGTCATGGTACACCAGGCATTGAAAGTAGGCATGCAGGTGCAGCAGGCTGTGAAGAAAGCAAATGATCTGTTGGCATTCATAGCAAAAGGATTTGAGTACAAAAGCAGGGAGGTTCAACAAGACCCTGCAGTTGTACAGGGTCTTGTTGAGGCCACACCTGGAGTATTGCATACAGTTTTGGTCTCCTAATCTGAGGAAAGACATTCGTGCCATAGAGGGAGTACAGAGAAGGTTCACCAGACTGATTCCTGGGATGGCAGAACTTCCATATGGAGAAAGACTGGATAGACTCGGCCTGTACTCGCTGGAATTTAGGAGATTGAGGGGGGATCTTATAGAGGCTTACAAAATTCTTAAGGGGTTGGACAGGCTAGATGCAGGAAGATTGTTCACGATGTTGTGGAACTCCAGAACAAGTGGTCACAAGATAAGGGGGAAGTCTTTTAGGACCGAGATGAGAAGATTTTTTTTCACACAGAGAGTGGTGAGTCTGTGGAATTCTCTGCCACAGAAGGTAGTTGAGGCCAGTTCATTGGCTATATTTAAGAGGGAGCTAGATGTGGCCCTTGTGGCTAAAGGGATCAGGGGGTACGGAGAGAAGGCAGGTACAGGATACTGAGTTGGATGATCAGCCATGATCATATTGAATGGCGGTGCAGGCTCGAAGGGCCAAATGGCCTACTCCTGCACCTATTTTCTATGATTCTATGATTTGAATAATAATCTAACTTTTGATTTTTATGACATGAAGTGCACTATCTCGCTCTTTCCAACATTAAACCGCATTTGGCAATTACTTTTCCTCCCACTCAATCTATCTTTATCCCATTGCAAGGTCACAATATCCTCATCAGAACATGCCAAACGACCTAACATCATGCCGTTAATAAACATGGATACCTTAAATCATGTCTTCAGGTCATTAATATGAACAGTAAATAATTGAAGACAAAGAACTGGATCCATGACTTCCTCATCAGCAGACCTGAATCAGTGTAAATTGATAACAACCTCTCCTCACTGGCTATTCAACAGAAGTCAAGGTTGCATGTTTAGCCCCTGCTCCTACTCTGTTTACACTGATGACTGTATGGCTAAGCAGAGCTCCAATGCCATTTATATATTTGTCACCAACACCTCTGTTGTTGGTCAAATCGTTGGTGGTAATGAGTCGGTGTGCGGGAGAGAGATAGAACACGTGGTTGAGTGATACCACAACAGCAACCAAGGCATTAATTGTTGACTTCAGAAAGGGTAAATCAGGAGACAATGCACCAGTGTTCTTAGGTGGTTGGGCAGTGAAGCTAGCAGCTTCAAATTCTGGGACGTTAACTTCTTGAATGGCCTGTTCTGGGTGCAACATGTGGATTTAATTACAAAGAAGGTGTTTAAGGAAATTCAGCCTACCACTTAATACTCAAACATACTTTTACAGATGTTCTATAGAAAGTATCCTGACTCATTGCATCATTGCCGAGTACATCAATTACAAAGCATAGGAACAAGTACAAGTGGTGGACTGCCCAGTCCATCACTTGGAACAGGTACATGGATAGAACAGGTAGGGATATGGACCAAATGCAGGCAGGTGGGATTGGTGTAGCTGGGACATGATGTCCGGTGTGGGCAAGTAGCGCTGAAGGGCCTGTTTCCACGCTATATCACTCTATGGCTCTATGACTATGACTTATACAGCCCTCCCCACCGCAAAAGCATGTTTTCAAGAGTTAGATTTAGCTGTTAGGGCTAAGGGGAACAAGAGATAAGGGGAAAAAGCCAGAACGGGGTACTGATTTTGGATGATCGGCCATGATCATATTGAATGGCGGTGCTTGCTCGAAGGGCCTAATGGCCTACTCCTGCACCTATTTTTTTTTCTATGTTCTATGTCCATGAGGTGTTGCTGTTAACATCATACCGCACGTAGAAGACTGGTCTCACAGCTCCAGGATCAGAAACAGCTACTTCCTACAACTTCTTAAACCAACCCACACAACCCTAATCCTACCTTATCAATGGAATACCACAGACCACCACTTGCACTACCATTGACTCCAAGCCCCCATCAAACCCTTCTGTGACCTGTTGAAAGAACACATTGACTGGTTATTTCTACCCATCTATTGCTGAGACCTTTAGCCATATTAGTGAACATATAACATAGAACATTACAGCACAGGAACAGGTCTTCTGGCCCATAATGTCTGTGCCAAACATAATGCCAAGTTGGATTAATCTCCTATGCCTGCATGTGATCCATATCCCTCCATTCCCAGCATATCCATGTGCCTATCCACAAGCCTCTTAAATTTAGGTTTAGCTTTATTATTATCGACATGTATCATGGTACAGTGAAAAGCTGTCATATGTATGTTATACAACCAGATCCGATAATACTATACATAAATCATTCACATAAAATTTCACTCCAATAAGTAGAGCAATGGGGAAGGTACAGAGTGCAGAATATGATGTTCTGCATTGTAATGCAATAATTCCAGAGCAAAGTCCAATGTCCACAATAGAGTCGAGGTGAATAGCACAGCACCCTAACATGTTAGGACTGTTCAGAAGCCTAATAAAAGAGGGAAATAAACTATTCATGAGTCTGGTGGTCGTGCTTTCGCGCTTTGTACCTTTTGCTTAATGGGAGCATGGAGAAGCATAAGACAATTCTTTGATTATGTTGGCTGATTTTCCAAGGCAGCATGAAGTGTAGATGGCGTCGATGCTGGGAAGTCTAGTCTATGTGATAGATTGGGCTATATCTACAACAGATCATTGGTAATATTAACGGCAAGGAACTTGAAGATATTTTTAACTCCATGAGACACATTTATTCTAATTTGATCATTTACTTTTGTTAATGATGCGGCAGGACCAAGGCACTTGAACAATATGTGCAGCACAAAGCAGGACTGGGCTAGACATCTCGAGAGCTCAAGGGTCCTAATGCAGAGAAAGCTTTGAGCAGGTTCCTTGCCTCCAGTTTTCTAGAGGGCATTTAATAACAATTATACACTTAGAAACTGTGCTCAACTGAAGAAAAAAATATGATGTGATTGGATACCTTTCATTTAATATCAATTCTTCAGTGACTAAATTTACCTTTGGCTATTACAGAGTTGGCAGCAGCAATTTATGTAGAAAATCTACCCATGGTTTACTGCGGAAAGAGAGATAAGAGTTAGAAGCAAGGAACTGCAGGTGCTACTTTACAGAAGAAGACACAAAGTGCTGGAGTACCTCAGCAGGTCAAGCAGCATCTCTTTGCGAGTCAGCAAATAAGATTTATCATATCTCAGTCTGAAGAACTGGCTCAACCTGAAAGGTCACCTATTCCTTTTCTACAGAGATGCTGTCTGACCCACTGAGCTACTCCAGCTTTTTGAGTCTATCTTCAGTTTAAACCAGCATTTGCAGTTCCTTCCCACAGAAGAGTTATTGTAGGCCAGTTAGTGTAGGTCAGTCTATATTTGCAAAAAGGCAAACTGTTTAATGATTCCAGGATGGATCTGATCCAGATTACATTTAAATTCAAATTCCACCTGTCTTTTCTCTCCATAGATGATAGTGGCCAAAGATGACAATGTCCTTCACTCTTACATATTATTTCCATGATATAGAATTTGTAATTTTTAATTTAAACTATTCAGAGAAATCTGTGATCACCTATTTAAATTAAAGTATTGCATATGGCAGTGAATGTCAAGGTGATTAAGCTTTTAATATATGTTCAATTAAAAATATTGGAATGAGGGAAATCATGGATTTTCTTTCTCGGCTTTAAATGTAGATAAAGTAACATTTATCAGAGCTACTGAGCCATTTAACATGCAGAAATCACACATCCGTGGCATTTTCCTTGTTAAAATAAGTAACATTATCAGCGTGCACACAAACCTTATGCTAATCATCTGTCCTCTTCAAGCACAATGAGATAATACAGTTGTTGTTTAGATACTGAAATTGTTCATTACAAAATGACATAGTGTTTGCCAATTCTCTCTTCATTATAAATGTAAATATTAACTGGCGATATGCAAAAGAATACAAAACGTCAACAGCAATTAATTGGCTTCTGCAGTAATTAGCAACCGTAAGGCAAACACTTATGAGCTGGAGTAATTGTCTGCATTAGGAGTACACCTCCTATACAGATTTAATTAGCAATTTAAATAGTTTAGAAATTATATGCCTCTTGCCTTTACACTCCCTGAAGTACTGTTCATTAATAAAAAAAATCTCCAGTAAATGTCATTTGCATTGTCTTGTTTTAAGAGCTCTACATCAAAGCCCATGTGTTCTGTCTGTTACTGAATGCAAAACCACAGGTTGTGGAGCAATACAGCTGTAATTATGCAGCAATGCCTTTGTAAACAGCAGACTTGCTGACTGACAGTAGCTCATTTTGCTTCAAAATATCCCATCTGCTGTCTGATTAGTGAGATTTTGTGCTACACACTTGTAAGGAGGTGTCTTCACAGCTACTGTTACCAGTATGCCTTTCAGATTTCAAAAGCAATATTAATGGATGAGATAGAAACTATGTATAAGATTTTTTTTAAATGATCATCTGAATCTCTTTTAATTGAAATCCATGGGGGAAAGCTCTTTGTTGAATAGCCCTGGTAAAGGTCAATTCTTAAGCTTATTTTTGCTGGAAATGCCTTCCACGGTATAGCTCTGATAAGTGCATTTATGTCAAACAATGCAGATAATTTATCTGTTATTAATATCTGGTGAGGGGTATTAGCTTTGAGAAAGCAATATCTCCTCTCTGCCAGATCCTACCACAGTATTGCTTTAAATTGTAAATGTTATTAAGCAGTTCTCTGTCATTACTAACCTTCAGTATCAAAGAACAGCTTTATGTCGAGCAAAAATAATCTAAAAGAAACAAGTGAACTATATTTCCCATGAATCTACAGTGGTCGGAGGCTTGTGTAATATTTTGCTTTAACAAGGTAAAATCTATCTGCCACCAAAAACAATAAACTCACAATATCAACTCTTATTTAGTATTTAACAATGTTAATTAAGTAGAATAAAGCCTAAACCATTTCCCATTTTCAAAACAATAGACGGATGTATGTTAGGTTGATCAGAGGCTGTTCTGGTGGAAGCTAAGATCAGACCAAGAGGTAGACGGGGAGAGCTGGCTCCGATTTCGGAAGCTCCAAGCCACAGGAGCTTCTACCCACCTCCCCGATCAGGGGAGGTTCGATCGCCCCGACACGAGAGCTTCGATCGCTGGCTGCAGGAGCTTTGATCGCCCCGATTGTGGATGGTTCGACTGCCCCGACCACTGGAGAAAAGGAGGGATGAAGATAATATGTTATTGCCTTCCATCACAGTGCACTGTGGTGAATGTTTATGGTATTTTTTTATGTAGCTGTGTGTCTAGTTGCCTTTTTGGTATGACTAATCACATTCCTTGTATGTTTTTACATACTTGGCTAATAAATGAATTACAATTGTGAGAAGATATGCAGGGCAACCACATGATCAGATCAAACTCCTTTCGAATGCTTATGAATTAACTGATGACGCCACTTTGGTTGGCTAAATCACCAGCAAACCGGAGATGGCACACCTAATCAAGCAATGCAGCAACAACAACCTCTCACTTAACATCAACAAGGCCAAGGGACTGATTGTTGACTTTAGAAAGAGGAAGTCTGGAGATAATGCACCAGCTTTCATTGGTGGTTTCACAGTGGAGAAGGTTCCACTTTGGTGGCAAAAACATGAGGGTAGACTATTATCTGAATGGTGGCAGATTAGGTAAGGGGGAGATGCAACGAGACCTGGGTGTCATGGTACACCAGTCATTGAAAGTAGGCATGCAGGTGCAGCAGGCAGTGAAGAAAGCAAATGGTATGTTAGCATTCATAGCGAAAGGATTTGAGTATAGGAGCAGGGAGGTTCTACTACAGTTGTACAGGGTTTTGGTGAGGCCACACCTGGAGTACTGCGTACAGTTTTGGTCTCCAAATCTGAGGAAAGACATCCTTGCCATAGAGGGGGTACAGAGAAGATTCACCAGACTGATTCCTGGGATGTCAGGACTTTCATATGAGGAAAGATTGGATAGACTCGGTTTGTACTCGATGGAATTTAGAAGATTGAGGGGGGATCTTATAGAAACCTACAAAATTCTTAAGGGGTTGGACAAGCTAGATGCTGGAAGATTGTTCCCGATGTTGGGGGAGTCCAGAACAAGGGGTCACAGTCTAAGGATAAGGGGGAATTCCTTTAGGACCGAAATGAGGAAAACATTCTTTACACAGAGAGTGGTGAGTCTCTGGAATTCTCTGCCACAGAAGGTAGTTGAGGCCAGTTCATTGGCTATATTTAAGAGGGCGTTAGATGTGGCACTTGTGGCTAAAGGGATCAGGGGGTATGGAGAGAAGGCAGGTACGGGATACTGAGTTGGATGATCAGCCATGATCACATTGAATGGCGGTGCAGGCTCGAAGGGCCGAATGGCCTACTCCTGCACCTATTTTCTATGTTTATATGTTTCTATGTTATCAGCTTCCAATCCCTGGGAGTTCACATCTCGAATGACCCGTCCTGGGCCCAGTACATAGATTTAACTATGAAGAAGTCATTAGACCAGGTACATGGATAGGACAGGTTTTGAGGGATATGGACCAAATGTAGGCAGTTGGGACTAGCGTAGCTGGGACATGTTTTAAAGTGATTTTGCTTTTCACAAAATATGTTAACAATCTTCTACAGAAGTACTGTGGAAAGTATCCTGACTGGTTGTATCATGGCTGGGTATGGCAATTCCAATCCTCAGGAATACAGGAGGCTCTAGAGAATGGTTGACTCAACACAGTCCATCATGGGCACAGCCCTCCACTCCATCAAAAGCACTTACATGAGGCGTTGCCTTAAGAAGGCTGCATTTATCATCAAGGGTCTCCATCATCCGGGCCATGCCCTCTCCTCACTGCTACAATCGGGGAGGAACCCGAGGTCCCACACCACAAGGTTCAAGAACAGCTACCTTCCTACTCCTATCGGATTTTTAAACCAACCTGTACACCACACCCCTACGTCAACAATGGAACACCACAACCCATCTCTTGAACTACTAGGGACTTTTTTTCTAATTATGTGCATTAACGTCCCAATCTTTGTGCAGTCTCCTTTCCTTTAGATTCTAAATTTAGGTGTAATTTATTTATAATTTGTTTCTGTATCTTTGAGTCTTTGTGCTTGTGATGCTGCTGCAAGCAAGAGCTTTCATGGCACCAGTACCTCACCACACTTGTACATATGACCATAGACAATAGACAATAGGTGCAGGAGTAGGCCATTCGTCCCTCCGTGCCAGTACCGCCATTCAATGTGATCATGGCTGATCATCCCCAATCAGTACCCTGTTCCTGCCTTCTCCCCATTACTCCTGACCCCGCTACCTTTAAGAGCCCCATCTGACTTGGACAATAAACTTGGACTTGAACTTCAAACAAGTTCCCTGTACAGCAATATTTTATGTTTAATTGTATTAGAATTATCTGAGCCAGAACCAGATCGTTCACAGGTATATTTTTAAATTGATTGGTTTATTTAAATAAAATTAAATGCAGGGCAAAGAATAATGCACAATATTTGTCTGTGAAATGTTGCACTGACTGGTTGACATTTTTAAATTTCGTTGTACATGGTCCATGTTACAATGACAATAAAGAAACTATTCTATATTCTATTCTATTGAAATCTGACACTTGAGGTTCCAGCCACACTTCTCCAAAATTCCGAAGTGAGCTTCTCAGGAAAAGAGACACCAGCTGGAATCTACAACATCCCACTGCATAGTTAGACTTTAGTTTAGTTTAGTTTCAATGGTTTTGTGTTCGGTGACTTTATCATTGTCACGTGTACTGAGATACAGTGAAAAGCTTGTTCTGCATACCTTCCATTGAAATCATATTATTCATGAGTGCAATCATATACTAGTAAAGGAGTGAAATGCTTGTAAGGAGATCCTCTTCTGGGACAGCACACAGAGATTTGTCACATTCTGGCACTATCATTCATCTTCCAAGTCTCAAGTCCATTCTTGGCCTAAGAAGATACACAATTTCTTATTTTATGATTCAGTACTCTGGCAGCATTAGATCAATGAAGTAGTGCAGTAGGGCAGCACAGTGGTTAGGTATGTTACAAAACTTACCTTGCGCAGCGCTGCAGTTCTGCCGCTCCCCGTGTGCGCGACTTTGGCGCCTTTCAGAGGGGGGCGGGCTTAAAGTGCCGTTTTTCCACAGGCAGGGAAAATTGATCCATGTCGGCCGATTTCGGTGTGGAAGAAAAATCACTCCGACATTTCATGAATGAAGGTATTTTTAAATTACTCTAAATTATTTATTAACTTGAGTAATTTAAAAATCACCTTCAAAAGCCGTTAGCGCCAACAATGGGAAGGATTTTGCGTAGGGGAGAAAAAAGGTAAATAGTTTACTTTTATATTAAAAGTTGGTTTTTATGGAGGCTTTAATAACATTTTCATGTTGCGAAATGGGGTCCAAAAAAATGTATGAACCGGCTGTATTTTTCCTCCCGACTTCCAATCCACCGCATTCCACTAAAACCCACTCGCTAGTTGATTTAAATGGCCATTAATTTATAGGAATCAAACACTAAATTCCTTCCATTTGGCCCAGAAATTCATGAAAATGAGATTTAAAAATTATGTTATATTGTGGATTATTGGGTGAATGTTCTTTGGACACTTAGGCAATTAAAACAAAGTTTATCTTTTCTTAAGAAATGGATAGGTGTTTAGATCTACTCATTGAATTTTGTAATTAGCTACAATTAGATAACTAACTAATTATATGCTTTAATTTCAGGTCATCCAAGTAAGATTGTTTCATATTTGTTTCAGAATGCTTCAATCTATAATAACTGAAAATTTCATTAAGTTCTCTTAATTTTTAAGACAGTTATGGGCTTTTAACTGCTCCAGATCACAGTCTTTGAGTTAAGTCAATTGAAAGGCAATGGGGAACAAGATGCTAATTTCCGAGTATGAAAATGGCCATAACTTTCTTAATACTGAAGATATGAAAGTGAATTAGGTGCCAAATTAAACTTCTTTTTATGCTTTATCTGATGGGATAAATTGCAGACTTGATTTTTAAAATCTCAAAATTTTGTAACATTGCTACAGTGGTGCAGCAGTAGAGCTGCTGCCTTACAACGCCAGAGACCTGGGTTCAATCCTGACTATGGGTGCTGTCTGTACAAAATTTGTACGTTCTCCCTGTGACCACATGTGTTTTCCTTGGAAGCTTCAGTTTCCTCCCACATTCCAAAGAAGTACAAATCTGTATGTTAATTGGCTTCAGTAAAAAAAATGTAAATTGTCCTCAGTGTGTAAGATCTTCCTTTTGTGTCCATCTTGTTACAAATGTTGACATCGCTGTCATTGTCCATCCTGAAAAGGACGCAAGCTTATAGTGTTCGTGTATGGAATGATCACTGGTGGGGACGTACTCAGAGAGCTAAAGGGCCTGTTTCCACACCGTATCTCTAAAGTCTAAAGTTCTAAAGTCTAGTGATTGGCTTTTCCCACAATGATGCTGTATACCTGGGGTACTTGCTGGCACCTGCTTTGAGTTCAATTCAGTTTAGTTTATCGTCACGTGTACCGGGGTACAGTGAAAAGCTTGTGTTGCATGTCAGTGGAACGACAATACATGATTACAATCGAGCCATTTATTGTGTATAGATACATGATAAGGGCTAATTAACTGTTTCCGCACTGTATCTCTAAAACTAAAACCATAGGGAATAATGTTTAGTGCAAGGTAAAGCCAGTAAATTCAGATCAAAGATAGTCCGAGGATCACCAATAAAGTAGATAGTAGCTCAGAACCTAATACAACCCCAAATAGTTCCTATTCTCTTAAATACAAAATAACAGGGATACCACCAAATAAGGTAAGAATATATTTAACAAAAGTAATCTTAAATAACGGAAATGTTGAGCTGCGTACAGAAGTTCATTAATTTGGGAATCTGACATTTCTGAGCATGTTTCTTAACAATAAAAATCCCAATAACAGCATCTATGCATTAGTGCCATTAATGAGTCCATTTCATAGGGGCATTTAAAAAAGACATTTCATAGGGGCATTTAAAAAAAAGGATGATGGCAATAGAAAGTTATTAGAAACAATTAAATTAAAGATAGCCAAAATAAGCCTTAAGGAGTGCTTTAAAGAAACAGTTGCAGTCAGAATATGTAGGAGGGAACTGCAAATGCTGGTTTACACCAAAGATAGACACAAAATGTAACTCATAGGAATGGGTGACATTTCGGGTTGAGATCCTTCTTCAGACGTCCCAACTTGGAACATCACCCATTCCTTCTATCTAGAGATGCTGCTTGTCCCACTGTTACTCCAGCATTTTGTGTATTTCCGCAATTCCATTATGTCTCCATTGAAGGTTACACCATGGCAGTGAAAAAATGGCCACCAATAATAGAGCAATCAAATTTGTCTGAAGAAGGGTCTCGACCCGAAATGTCGCCTATCTCCTTCGCTCCTTAGATGCTGCTGCACCCGCTGAGCTTCTCCAGCTTTTTGTGTAACCCTTTGTGAATTAATAGTTGGTCAGAATTAGAGCAATGCAGATTGAGATGTTGGAGGGGATGAAAGAGATTACAATAAATGGAAGAATAAAACCATGAGGAATTTGAAAACCCTGGGAAGAACGATAAAGTTAAGGCATTATTTTATTGGAGCCAATGGATCATATTAATGATGACTGAATATTTCTAGATGAATTACATTTATCTTCTACTGCTGAACAAAAGGCAAAATAAACTGTATTGTCAATGAAATCCACAATCCTGATGTATTTACTTTAGAGATACAGCGCGGAAACAGGCCCTTCGGCCCACCGAGTCCGCACCCACCAACGATTCTCGCACATTAACACTATTCCACACAGACTAAGGACAATTGAAATTTACACCAAGCCAATTTACCTACAAACCTGTACATCTTTGGAGTGTGGGAGGAAACCAAGGATCTCAGAGAAAACCACGTTAGTCCTGGGGAGAACGTACAAACTCCATACAGGCAAGCACCCGTAGCCAGGATCGAACCCGGGTCTCTTGTGCTGTAAGGCAGTAGCTCTACCCGATATGCCACTGTGCCACCCGACAAGTTTAGAGGTACAGTATGGAAGCAGCCCTGTGGCCCACCGAGTCCACGCTGACCAGCGATCCCCACGCACTAACATTCTTCTACTCATACCAAGGACAATTTTACATCCAATCAGACAAATAGATATAAATAACAAATCAGCATCTATATAGCCAATTTAACAACCCAATTAACCTACCAACAAGTACGTCTTTGGAGTGTGAGAGGAAACCGGAGCTCCCAGAGAAAACCCATGCAGATCACGGGGAGAACTACAAACGGGCGGCACCCATAGTCATGATTGAACCCAGCTCTCTGGCGCTGTAAGGCAACAACTCTACCTCTGCGCCACCATGCCACCTTGTTTGTTGATTGAAAAATGGAATTCTGTGGAATTAGGGGGCACAGCGACGCAGCTTGTAGAGCTGGTGTCTCACAGCCCCAGAGACCCGGGTTTGATCCTGACCTCGGGTATTATCTGTGTGGTGTTTGCACATTCTCCTTGTGGCCACATGGGTTTCCTCTGGGTGTTCCGGTTTCTCCCACATTCCAAAAACTTGCATTTTCGTAGGTTATTTGTGTAGTGTGTAGGGAGTGAGATTAAGATAGAACTAAGGTGAACAGGTGATCAATTGTTGGCATGGACTCTGTGGACCAAAGTCCCCGTGTCCATGCTGTATCTCTAAATTAAACAAGGGTGAAATTAAGGAACTCCAATACTGACAGCACCCGTAGTCAGGATCGTGCCCAGGTCTCTGGTGCTGTAAGGCAATGACTCTACCGCTGTGCCACCGTGCCGCCCAGAGTGTATTCAGAGTATAGTTTCATTCATGCTTCAAAAAAAAATTGCTCCTCATTTCCAATTAAAATTATTCATTCCTCTTTCATGGGAATTTATCTCTTGTAATCACTATGTCAATGTGCTTTTAACCATTGTCTATTTCCTGGCTAATGTGGCATATATGAAGAGTCAGCAATACCAATAAATCATAGACATGGATGTCCAATTTTGATATATATGTTGTAGATCAATTCAACAGCCCTCAAGATTGCAGGGTACAGGTTTTGCTGTTGTTATTTTGTTTTAAATCAGAAGACTGGTTTCATTTTTCAGAAAATTACAGTTAAAAATATTCACGTGTTAACCTCCTTTGCTGATAAATCTGTTAAGGCTGCATGGAGGATATTTAAAGCAGCATGAATGAATGCTCTAGAGACACAAGATCAAATCCCTCCTTGGCCTAGAGAATATAAATTAATTCAATTAAATTGGTTGGGAATAAAAGGCCAGTACCTTGGAAATTATTTGATGCGTTAAACTGGCACCACATAGAGCCCACACCTACTCGCTAGTAGTAGGTATTTATGACACATGGGACTCATTATGTACAGTAGAACTGAGCTTAAATGTGAATTCGACATGAATTATATGTGTATATGGAGGTAGTGGTTTTGTTTGGGGTTTGAGAGTATGGAAGATTAGACTAATAGTTGTGAAAGGAGCAAGGATTACGGATTCATGTAGGGAAGGGGGCAATTTATTCTTCATTAAGATGAATGATGTAACATTATTTGTCTGTGTCTGTTTTGTCTGTGGATTACTTTAGAGGTAGAATGATTGACAGCACATCATAAAAACACACAGTTATATGCCGTAGAGCATTTTAAAAATGAAATGTCTCAGGATGAATTAATCTTCAATGGTATTTCAAGTATCTTTACATTTAGTATTATTAATCATGGAATTTTCCATTATGGTACCTGAACATTATCAGGCTAATAGATTTAAATAACAAATCAGCATCTAAATGGGCAGCTCTCACACATGCCATGTTATTTGTCTAAATGAAAGGAGTTGGCTCTCTGTGTTGGAAGGAACTGCAGATGCTGGTTTAAACCGAAAACAGACACAAAAAGCTAGAGTAATGCAACGGGACAGGCAGCATCTCTGGAGAAAAGGAATATTCCTTTTCTCCAGAGAAGCTGTCTGACCCGCTGAGTTACTCCAGCTCTTGGTATCTATCTTTGGCTCTCTGTGTTTCTTATTTCAGCAGTCAGTCAGAAATGCATGGCAATGTTTTTTCCGCATGGCAAATCCTTTTCCAAGAGATAAAGGCTGGAAATTGGGTGGGTGACCCAATCGGACTTTCACTTTTGCACCGACAGAAACTTTAAAGTGTGCACACTAGACTATGGATCCCCCCCCCCCACCCCCCAACACCTCCCCACTCCCCTCTTTCCTGTGCCCACTTGGATTCATGCTCATTTCTCCCCTTCCCCCTTTCGTGCCCTTCCACCTATATTCTGGCTTAACGGTTCGAACCTCTTCGATCCTTACCTCACAATTGATGTATTTTCATCCCTGTACTTTGCCCAACCATCTGCCAATCAAAAACTCCGCTCACCTGTTTCCACCTATCACTTGCTGGGCCTCCTGCCTCCATCTCTCCTCCAGCTTTCTGCCCCCCCACCCCCACCACCACAATCAGTCTGACGAAATCACCACCCAAAACGTCACCTATTCATTTTCTCTAGATGACACTTTGTGTCTTTTTCTGTAAACCAGCATCTGCGGTTCCTCATGTTTCCATCGTATAATCCAGAGTCTCACACCTGCTACACAATATAAATTCAGCAAAATTCGGAATTATATATAAAGCTGCTAGTTCATACCCCTGTTCTTTTCAGATGATCATAAAAACATATATAGTTCATCTCTGCCACTCTTACTTGATGTATGCCTTCAGACATATAGCACGCTATTCAAGTGTAGTTTAATTGTGTTAAAATGGAAGACAGAAGCAGTTATAAACGTGGTCCACCACCAACCTTCAAGGGAGCAATGAGCGATGGGCAATAAATGTGGGTTCGTGGCTGAAGGGAAGTTAGAGATTGCATTTATGTGAATAATGTGTACAGAGTTTTTTATCCACATCTGAGTAATCAAATGGGACTTTGTTCCACACTTACTCTAAAAGCTACTAATGCAAAATCAAAAGTTAGCAATAAATTCACCCATCATTATTGGCCAAATGATGGGTAACAAAGTGTCAGCATACAGGAGGGAGATCAATATTCTGGTTGAGTGGAGTTAGATCAATAATTTTGGTCTTCACATTAGAAAGATCAAGGAGCTGAATGGTGACTTCAAGATAGAACTCTGAGGGATAATGCACCCGTCTTCATTGCTGGGCTAACAATGGAGAGGGTGTACAGCTTCGAGTTCCTGGGCGTACACATCTATGATGATCTGTACTGTCTATTGAACTCTTTACCAAACTCTATAACACTTTTCTGAACTTCTACAAGTGTACATTGGAGACTGGTTACTAACTGGTTACATCGCAAACAGTTTTTGGTAATTCAACTGCTTAAGAATGAAGAAGGTTGCAGAAAGTGGTAGACACTTACCTGATACATTCCAGGTATTGAACTCCACTATCAAAGGAACCAACAGGAAGCCATACCTTAAGAAAGCAGGTAATATCGTCAAATTCCTACACCACCCTGGCCACGATCTTGTCCTGCTGCTACTATTGGGAAGCAGGTATAGGGGTCTGAGAACTGTTACCTCCAACTTAAAGAACAGCTTCTTCCCATAAACTATCAGCCTCTTGAATCATCCACCACAACCCTAACCTCTAATGCAAGGTGAGTTTGCGGACCGTTCATTGCCGCCGACTTTACCCATAACCTTCCGTTGCTGTCATAAATTTCCTCGATGTTTTAATGTCCACACGATTGGACAGTATTACTTCGATGCATTCCTTTGCAATGTATGTTAGGCAACTTTGGAAGTAAAATGTGAACAGCTGAATCCTGGTTATCACATTTCAAACAGTTACAAAATTATTTATTTACATTCAAATTCCACATAAAGAGTATAAGAGTTAGTTATTTTTGAGTCACAGAATATAAAACATCTTCACTTAACAACTATGTCCTGGAAGCGTCTGGCTTCTCTGAATAATCCAACTTAATTTCTGAATTAGATGTCTGTGCCATAGAGTTGTGAAATGACACAAAACAGAAACAGGTCAGAAGATGGATACAAAATGCTGGAGTAACTCAGCGGGACAGGCAGCATCTCTGGAGAGAAGGATTGGGTAACGTTTCGAGTCAAGACCCTTCTTCAGATTACTTCCTAGACAAAAGCAGGTCCTTCAGGCCATCAAGTCCACACTAACCATCAACCACCCTGTTATTAATCCAATATTAATCCCATTCCCCTTACATGCTATCAATTCCCGTCTACCTACTGACAGCCTCCTCTTTCCCCCCTCCCCCTGCGAATCTATCATTCACCTATTTGCAATTTGCAGTGGCCAATTAATCTACAGTCCCACACATCTTTGGGATGAAACTGGAGCACAAGGAGGAAACACGTGCTGTCAGAGGGGGAATGTCCAAACTCCACACAGTGCTGCCAATGTCAGGATTGGATCCGAGTCTTCGGCACTGTGAGGGATCAGCTCTACCAGCTGTGCCACTCTGCTATCTTCATGGTTTTAAGCTTCATTTTAATGATTGATGCACATAATTTAGTTTAACACAATAGTACATATATGATGGAGTCTTCAAATGATTGCATATGTCAGATGAACAATTACCTCAAAATGCTAAATCCCATCTCAGATGGGCAAAATATGGCACTTTTAGAAGAAGAAATGTTTCAGACATATTGGGATTTACACAGGGTTTTTAACTTCCAGAATAATTATTTTATCCTCCCCATTTCATGGATGTATATTATTCAATATATATTGCTCACAGTTGTTTGCAATGTATTGACTGATAAGAATTAGTACAGCTTATGTTACTGCAATGTAAGCACGATAATGAAATCTTTTGTAGTTGACTAACCAGTAACCTATCGTATGATTTCATTTTGACATTGAAAAGTTTAAATTGAAATGCAGCTATAAACAGAACTCCCACAAGTAATGAGTGACTATCGATCTAACAAGTAACTATCTTTCTGCAGTTTCAGGGTTGTTATCTTGGGCATTACATGTCAAATGGATGTTTAGCTCGTCTTTCATTCATATATGTTATTTTTTTATAAAGTGCAGAATAACATTAGATCTAAATAATTTAAAAGAAAAATTGTATAATATAAAAAAAACTACACAACACCTTGCAAGTTAAATATATACTAATACAATAAATAAATACTAATATAAATATTAGTGTACATAATTTAAAATTTTACTAGGATGGGAATACATGTTTGTTGTTTGTTTGATTATAGTAAATGCAAAAGAGAAAAAAAAGAACTATTTTTGTGATTCCACTAGAGAGCAGTGTTCTTTTGTATATAGTAACCGGTTTCCTATTTCTCAGTCTGGAAGTTGGAAGAAACTGCTTCAGTGCAGTTTATTTTTGTTATGTGGCAAACTTCCCATAGACACTCTTGTTAATAAATTATACCAGCATATGCTTGAGCTATAAAAGTATTTTGCATGCCACTACTTACTTCAAACGAATTCTGCGAGGAAATGTATTTTATGTCAACCGCAGTTAATTAGAGCAACCACAGGTAGAATTGGTTAGTAAGAATTACAGACTGTTGTACATTGGAATATTATCTCAGTTTATTTTTTATCCAAGATTTTAGATCGCATGGGATACAAGGAGAGATAGCTGAATGGAAAGCAAATGGCTCCATGGAAGGTTACATCTCAGACTGGAGGCCTGTGACTAGTGGTGTGCCAGGGCCGGCCTTTGGAGGTGCGGGGCCCAATTGGGAACAATTTTGGCGAGCCCCAGGTTCCCAGCCAAGGTCTGTCAGCACTGTTATTTAGTATATATTATGAAATTGTACACTGAGGTGCTATGGATTATACACTGTCTTAATCTCTCCTGCTCTCGTCTGACAGTCAGTACCGCCACTGGCTTCCAACCTTTACTGTAGCTGCTAATTACCATTAAATTTACTCCAGCATTTTGTGTCTATATATGGAGGGAATGGCTAGGCGACGTTTTTCAAAATTCTATATTTTAAAAATGGGCAAAGCAAAAAGTAGCATGTTCTCTAGAAAGGCTTATCCTAAAATAATTGATCGGAAGGGTGTGATTTTCAGTCAGGATGTCTGTATCATTCAGTCAGTCAGCTTGTGGTCTGGAGCCCTTCTCTATTACCCCTCTACATAAAAACAAAGTGTCAATGCCTCTTCAAGGTCTACTAATCCACCCATAGCTTCAGTTGCAGGTATGGCTGAAGGGATTTGGCGCTCGGGCAAAGCTATGAATTTATATGAATTGAAAATATCCAATACGTTTAAATCGTTCAAAAGTCACAACCACAACATGATAAATAACACTAAATAAAACTGAAGCAAATAAAGGCAAACAGAAGAACTAACATTGAAGGAGAGAGAGAAAACAATACACATAAACTTTTTTTAAAAATTCATATAACATCCCTAAATGACGGGTACAAACTACTAAATAATGTGGGTGGACAAATATGCTGGAGAAACTCAGCGGGTGAGATGCTGCCTCACCTGTTGTTCACGCATTTGCAGTTCCTTCTTAAAATAATGTGGGTGAATGACTGTACCTGCACAGAAGAAGCCTGTGCTCGCTGTCCAGAGCCCTTAATGACAGTCAGTTTTTAAAAATTCTGCTGTGAATTTTATTCAAAGGAACACGGCGTCATTAATAATAGGTCAAAAGTATATTATATTGACCGAATGCAGATCGAAGTATTGGTGACACATTGTATAACTACGTGTTAACTACTGGCTGTTAACAAGGGCTAACAGTGGCAGTTAACAAATCGTTTTCGTCTCAGTTGAATCAAGTGAGAAACGACTCCAATCTTTCTGCAGTACTCATTAAACCCGAGCTGGAAACTGAAAAGTAGGGGAATGCCGTTCCCCTGCGTGCTCCCCCGATTTCCATCACTGGTGCCAGTGACAGTATTGAGAGTTAACCGCGGGGCTGTGTTGTTGTCGGTGAGGAATTTCACCTACTGGGGTCACTGCTGAGGGAATAAAGTGTGATGCCCACCAGCCTAGCGCAGGGGCCCTTTAGGCGATATTGTCAAGCTTGAAAGGGTTCAGAAAAGGATTTACAATATGTGATGCATTATTTATACTAAAAACATTTTCAACTTCTTATTACACAAGCAATAATGTATGCAATATGGGTAATTGGCTCCATGCACTTTAGCAATGTTGTTTCATGTCAATGTTGTTAAGGGCCTGTCCCACTTGGCGATTTTTTCGGTGACTGCCGTCATCATTGATTGACGTATCTTGTCACTGAAAAATACGCGGCCTGATGCGGCGTGATGACGTATGACGTGGCGTGATGGCATATGACGTGCGGTGTTTTATCAAGTGTCACAACCACTTTTTTGTCGCTACTGCATTTTGAAATGTTAAAAATCCTTTGGCGACACTGATATGACGCCGGCAAAATCGCCAAGTGGGACAGGCCCTTTATATCGCCATTTTCATTGTATGAAAGATATTATATTTCTTCCTCTAATGTGCATTAATGGGGATAAACATACAAACTTCAGTGACTTGAAGTAAAACTAACAAACAAACAAGTTTTTGGAAAGAACTGCAGATGGTGGTTTAAATCGAAGGTAGACATAAAATGCTGGATTAACTCAGCGGGACAGGCAGCATCTCTGGACTATAGATGGGTCTCGACCCGAAACATTCCTTCTCTCCAGTAACAAACAAACAATACTTCTGTCTCAGGTAATTTTTGAATCGTATTTAATCTGTGTATTGATTCAACTATGCAGAAATACAGCTACTAGACCAAAGCAATTAATGCCATAAATTAGTAAGATTAAATGAGAACTTACCAGTTTGAAGTTTGATCTTTATTTTATGAGGAGTGATTACATGAAGAAGACCCAGTCAGGCCGCATGCGCGTCAATCTTCGAAGCAGCGGTATGAAATCAGAGGTAATAGTAATTTAAGTATAATAGTAAGAGCAGAAACCTTGAGCTACCAGATGACCTTTGTGAGAGAGGGTTGGGCGTGGAGGGCACGTAATCACCAATGTAACTCCACATAAAATAAAGATCAAACTTCAAACTGGTAAGTTCTCATTTAATCTTACTATTTTACTTCGGAGTCACGCGAGTGACTACGTGAAGATTTCAAAGCTCTGTGATTTCATGCCGTAGATTCAAATCCAGGCGTCTCACTGCATCAATTGGCTCAGAATGAGTAAAGAATCAATAATGCATTAAACCATGACATTGATTTAAACGTATTAATGGTTTTAATTTTATAAAGAAAACAACAGCAACCCCTCTGTCCCAGGGGGAAGCTATAAAACTGAACTTAAAACAGAATGGGCACATACCCTTGGTTCGGCAATTGGTTTATGATAATATTTTTGAAACATCAATTCACTTGACCATCCTGGATATGGTCTATGGGGACGTCCATTGCCCTAGCCGCTGATGTTGATGCCGCCCTGGTGGGATGAGATTTTAAATTGTCAGTGTCAATACCTGCATAAACCAGAACCTGCTTTAGCCACCTTGAAATAGTCTGAACCGACACCTTACTATGCGGTTTTCTGTGGCTAATAAATAATGCTGATTCCGCACATCTTAGAGTTCTGGTGGCCTTGATGTAATATAGCAAGTGTGACACCACACATAGGCGTAAATCCGTAGGGTATGCCGAAAAGATAATCCTAAACCCTGTCACCCCCGGTCTGCTCTGCTTGTGTAGATCGTAGATGTAAAACGTAATGGCATCTGCAGATACTTCCATCCTGTCTAGTCGCAGCTTCTGCAATGTCTGCACCTGTTGTGCCGAAACCAGTGCCATGAGCATGACTACCTTCATGGTGAGTTTGGCCAAAGACAGGGCTGTGACAGGAGTCCACTGACGAAGAAGCATAAGTACTTCGCTTACATCCCAGATTACCGAATACCTGGGCCTGAGAGGATTGGAATTAAAAATTCCCTTCATAAATCTAGAGATTAGAGCGTGTGACCCCACAGAATATTGTTCTGATCCCATCCATAAGTATGAAGACAGGGCACTTCTGGCCGTATTGATCACACTATAGCTTAATCTTTGATCGAAGAAGAGAGTTGACAGGAAGTCTAGCACGTCGGAGATGCCTGCCGTGTAATATGAAATATTCTGCCATAAGCAGAACACCTCCCATTTCCTTATATAAGAGATGTACTGCTTTTGGGTACTATCCCTCCAGGCCGAAGTAAGAACATCCACAGTGCGATCGGATAGTCCTCTACCGAGGTATGGCCTTCTTAGAATCTGCAAATTAATAGATCAATACGATCATATAAAGGGTGTTGATCACCAGTTACAGGGTGCAGCAGTAGGTTTCAATGTTTGGGAACAGTCATAAGTGACTGTATGTTTATCTGCAAAACGAGAGGGAACCATGGCTGAGTAGGCCAGTTGGGTACCACCAATACTCCTGAGGCGGAGTCCTGCTTGATTTTTTGCAGACACCGACTGATGAGGCAAAAAGGAGGAAATGCATGCACAAACATTCCACCCCAATGCAGCGAGAATGCATCTACCGCTGCTGCCCCAGGATCTGGTTCCCATGAAACATATTTAGGCAACTGGTGGTTTAGTCTAGATGTAAACAAATCGATATCTGGCATCCCATACCGAGCAACAACATTGTTAAATATGTCATGATTCAACATCCATTCTGTGTTGTCATTGAATTTGCGAGACCTTGTGTCTGCCACTATGTTGAATCTACCTGGTAGGTAGATAGCTGAAAGCCAAATGCCTCTGGTAATACACCAGTCCCAAATCAGATTCGCCAATCTATCACAAGATTCCTACTTGATTCCACCCATATCATTAACATACGCCACTGCCGTAGTGTTGTCAATCTGAACTTGAACATGCAAGTGACATTTAGTAGAACAATCAGCTTTAAGCCCATAAAATGTTCCCTAAAGCTCTAAATAATTAATCCATCGTGATTGCAGAAGAGGTGCCTCATGCATATTCCGTCTGCCTCCACAGCTGGAAATAGTATCAGTAGCGCCCCAACCTAGAGCATTGACATCAGTCTGTAAGACAATGGAAGGTGGTTCAACCAGAATTTGGCTGGAAGAACTTGAGACATTCATGATCCACCATTGTTCAGTGCCTGTTCCTTTGCTCATTGTAATTGCTGGTAATGCAGAGGTCCAAACTGCACAGCTGGAAATGAAGCCACTAATTTGCCCATCAAGCTGGCCACCTGTCTAATTGAAGGTTGTTGCTCTTTAATGAGCTTAATACAGCCTTCAATGAGCTTAATACAGCCTTCAGTTAGCTGCAGCCTTTAGTCCCCGGGCAGAGTCACTGACATGTGATCTGAGTTAATAGTGAAACCCAAATAATCAATAACTCTGATTGGACTTATCTGGATGAATGATAAACCCCAATGTCTCAAAAGTGAGCTTAACAACTGAAATGGATGATTCAGCTGTGTCCCGAGTCTTACCTACAATAAAAATATCGTCCAAATAGGCCATCACAATATGACCCTGAGCTCGAAGTAGCCCCAGTACTGGTTTTAACAATTTGGTGATCCAAAGCATTAGACAGTGCTTTGAATTGCCATAATTGACTCATCCAGCTAAATTTCAAATATCTCCTATCATCGCAGTGAACAGACACTGAGTAATATGCATCTTTAAGATCTAAGTTTGCCAGATAACATATTCTGGAGAGCAGGTGTTTAGCAGTAGTAAAAGTTTCCATTTTGAAATGTTTATATTGTACAAAGGGGTTAAGGCTCATCAGGTCGAGGATGATTCTACATCCTCCATCCTTTTTTGACCGAGGAAAAATATTTGACACAAATTGGTGGGGTTGGCGAACCGACTTCTCAATTACCCCTTTTTTGCATAATTTTCTGTGAGAAAATGAGTGTCCGGCTTGGAACATGCTGAGTGGGTGGACTCAAAATGGGATAGAATTTAATTCAAAAACCTTTTATACTGCACAGTATAAACGGATCTGGTGTTATCTCATACCATTCTTTTAGGAACCAATGTTATCTCCCCCCAACTAGTAGGTGTTTTTCACTTAATATGTTCCTATCAGGACCAGACCCACCTACCTCCATGGTTACCGGTGGAATTTGTTGCCCCCTGTTCCTGGTGGGAAGATTCACGTTTGCTCATGCCCCAGTAGCAGTGCGCCAGCTGCGCACATTTGTAAATGACCGGCTGGTCCCTTGACTGGCACTGGTCTCTGCAACCCGTCGGTATGGGTACTGCCGCCGAACCATTCTGCTGGTCATCGGTGCTTTAATTAACCCCACTGTCTTCGCCTCGTCATCGAGCTCCTTCACTCTCTTAGCGAGGTCGTCCCCAAATAACAAATTTGGCGGTTGAATATTGCTGGGCTTGTAGAGCGCTGCAAATTTAGGATGTATAGTAGGGTGCATTGAACTTTTTCGTAAATAGTTAATTTCGAAGTGGGCACTGCACAGAAAGGCTAAGGCATCCTGCTGTGATTCAGATAGCCCCTCGTCCACTGATCTGGCGAATGCAGTAATGCTTGCAGCGAGCAACTTCAGCACCCGCTGGAGCTTCATTTCTTGTGCCCGAATACCAATGCCCATATGGCCCCATGTTACATGATTAACCGCTGGTACTTTCAGTAGTAGACAATTAACCAGGGTTTCATATTTTTTCACCGTATCGTCCATTGTCAGCTGTTGCAGCTGATGGGAGAGCAAATAATTTATAGTTCTTGCCAACTCCGCATCCAACGGCTCCGCAGCCTCTCTTGAGATAGCAAATCTTGCTGCCAGACATGGTATTACGGGCTCATGCCCTTCATGTCTCCCACAGATTGCGCCAGTTCGTCTGACGTTAATGACGCGCATGCAGTCTGACGGGGTCTTCTTCACGTAGTCACTCACGTAACTTCGAAGTAAAATAAACCCTCACACTTCCTTAATGTTATTTTGTCTGGTTGAAATATTGCATTGCTGGTTTCCTTTAATTTTAATGTGAATTTGGTCAGTTATTAATCCAATAGAGATATTTTTGGTTGTCTGAATTTCCCGTGATATTAGATTTATTACTACTATGAAATGATCAAAAACCCAATATGGTGACTGATTGTGTTTCAGGAGTTACACCAATGTTTTCTGAAAAAGGACAGTGGGAGTTGAAACATGTTTCATGAACCTTTGTCAGCTTTTTTGCAGTCAGTTCTATAGTCAATGGTAACTCAGCTGGTGATATTCTTGCCTCTCAGTTTGAGTGTTATGGATCCAAGTCCCACGAGCATAAAATCAAGGTTAAATCGCAGTGCTGAATGGGGGGGGGGGGGGGGGGGGGGGTTGGTGAGTGCTGCTCTCTAAAGGGCCTGTCCCACCAGCACGCGGCTCCATGTGGTGAGCGCAACCTAACGTGGTCACTTGAGCCGTACTGCCTTGCGGGGCCGGTCACACTTCGATCGCCGGAGCCATATGGAGTTGTGCGGAGCTCTTCCCGACATTGCGCGGGGCTACGAAAAACTGATCGTGTTCAAAAATTCCACGCGGCAACGGCCTGTCGGCCCACTGCCGCCTCGACACTGTACGCACCACCTCGCCGTCGTGCCTCTGTGTCCCTCTCTGTGTGCTTCCGTGTCCCTTTCTGTGTGCCTCCGTGTCCCTCTCTGTATGCCTCCGTGCCCCTCTGTGTGTGTGCCTTCGTGTCCCTCTCCGTGTCCCTCTCTGTGTGTCCCTCTCTGCGTGCCTCCCTCTCTGTGTGCCTCCGTGACCCTCTCTGTGTGCCTCCGTGTCCCTCTCTGTGTGCCTCCGTGTCCCTCTCTGTGTGCCTCCGTGACCCTCTCTGTGTGTGCCTCCATGTCTCTCTCTGTGTGTCCCTCTGTGTGCCTCCGTGACGCTCTCTGTGTGTCTCCGTGACCCTCTCTGTGTGCCTCCGTGTCCCTCTCGGTCCTTGCGAACTTCCCGCAGACTTGCTCCAACTTCACGTCACTCACCCGACCTCCGCGCGGCCCCCGCTTCTGGTTTGGTCACACTCGCTGCATGTAGGCGCATGCTGGTGGGACTGGCCCTGTACGGGGATCACTCGACCTACGCGCGACCCCCGCGCGGCCCCCGCTTCCGGTTTGGTCGCGCTTGTCGCATGCTCGTGGGACAGACCCTTTATGGATAAGATGATAAAGCCCTCTCCAATCTGCTCTCCTGGGTGAAATGTCTTGTTTAATGCATATCAAAGAAGGCTAACTGAGCTTCTCTGTGTCATTGGCAATATTTAGCTCAGATTGAATATTTAGACAGCATTACTGAAGGAGATGATCTGATAATTATCCAATGTTTATTAGAGTTGCTTGTGAAAACTGGAAGTTGTTTTCCTTGCATTATTGAAATTTCAAAACTAGTTCAGAAGCTGTAAAGTAATTTTGAAATTCCTTTAACATGCTCATTTTGGACAAACAGATGGCATGATGGCACTGGTAAAACCTGATGGCTTGACAAAGGCAAATACCTGTTCTCTGAGAATAGATGAGGGCCACGGGGAGGGCTTGACCTATTTGAAATGTGGTGATAGCTATACAATGGCAGGAGAAGCAATGGGTGCCATTATGCCAGCCTGGGCGAACTGAGTGAGTTGGCAGTGCCAGTGGAGGTTGTTTAACAGTCACTATTGTAATGGGAGAAACACAGCAATCAACTCACACCAGTTGACACCAACAGCAAAGCAACTACCCCACCTACATTAAAAGTCTGCTCACCCACCACACCACCTCCAGGTCCCTCAGATCAGCCGACTTGGGGTTGCTGAACATCCCGCGGTCTAGGCATAAGCTCAGGGGCGACCGCGCCTTTGCGGTTGCAGCTCCTAGATTGTGGAACAGCATCCCTCTTCCCATCAGAATTTCCCCCTCCATTGACTCCGTTAAGTCAAGACAAAAAACTCATCTCTACTCACAAACCTTTCTTGATGTCCTCTGAGCAAGGGCTATATGTATGTAGTGATGTTTGTATTTAATCTATGAACCACTGTTGTTTGTTATACTATTCTTATACCAATGTAAAGCACTTTGGCCAACAAGAGTTGTTTTTTAAATGTGCTATATAAATAAAAGTGACTTGACTTGACTTGGCTAATTATGAGATAGGAACTCTTATTCCTGACACCAGTCACAGCACTCCCTAGATCCTTAGGCTTGAGTACCTGAGGTGAAAGCCAATGCAAGTATTTTATTTTTCTTAAGATAAAAACAAAGCAGGAAATAATTATATAATTAGTTATGGAAGAAACTTGGAAAAGACGTATGCATATTACCACATTTGATGACCACATAAGTCCCCCCTCAACTCCATCCAGGACCCAAGCAGTCTTTCCAAGTGAGGCAGAGGTTCACCTGCACCTCCTCCAACCTCATCTATTGCATCTGCTGCTCTAGGTGTCAACTGCTCTACATCGGTGAGACCAAGCGCAGACTTGGTGATCACTTCGCCCAACACCTCCACTCAGTTCGCATTAACCAACCTGATCTCCCGGTTGCTCAGCACTTCAACTCCCTCTCCCTTCCGAATCCGACCTTTCTGTTGTGGGACTCCTCCATTGCCAGAGTGAGTCCCACTGCAAATTGGAGGAGCAGCACCTCATACTTCACTTGGGTAGTTTACGCCCCCGCGGTATGACCATTGACTTCTCCAATTTCAGGTAATCCTTGCTTTCTCCCTCCTTCCCCTCCCCTTCCCAGCTCTCCCACAGCCCACTATCTCCGCCTCTTCCTTTCTTCGTCCCGCCCCCACCCCCACCCCCACATCAGTCTGAAGAAGGGTCTTGACCCAAAATGTCACCTATTCCTTCACTCCATAGATGCTGCCTCACCCGCTGCGTTTCTCCAGCATTTTTGTCTACCTTCGATTTTTCCAGCATCTACAGTTCTTTCTTAAGCATAAGTTCCCAAGGTTCTTTAGTTTTCTCTGGAAAATTGAAGGTTGAGGGGAGACTTGATAGAAGTATATAAAATTATCATAAGCATAGATTGCGAAGACAGTCAGAACCTTATTTCAGGGTGGAAATGTTCAAGACTAGAGTGGCATAAGAAAGGTAAGAGGTGGAAAGTTTAATGGAGATTTGCGGGACAATTATTTTACACAGAGGGTGGTGGAAGCCTGGAATGCATTGACGGGATGATGGTTGTGGCAGATGCAATGGTGGTGTTTAAGAGGCTTTTGGATTGCCCATGGCAATGCAGGGAATAGAGGGATATGGATCATATGCAAGCAGATGAGATCAGTTCAACTAGGCAACACGTTTGGCTGACACATTGTGGGCCGAAGGGCGCGTTCCTGCCCTGTACTATGTTTGTAGCAAATTAACTTCTTCCTCTTCAACAGTCAATGTGATTGAGGATGACTTGATTCCGTTCTAATTCTGTAGATTCTGAGATGGCTGATGAGGCCAAAGTGGGATTCCATAGTCTCTGCCAGATGTGGGGTAGATGGGAATAATTTCTGCCTTGCAAACATCAGCTTTAAGGTATTGATCTTTATAGTGGCATAGCTGGTAAATCTGCTGCCTCACAGCATAAGAGACTAGGTTCAATCCTGATCTGTCTGTGTCGTGTTTACACATTCTCCCTGTCTACTTAGAAACATAGAAACATAGAAAATAGGTGCAGGAGGAGGCCATTCGGCCCTTCGAGCCAGCACCGCCATTCATTGTGATCATGGCTGATCGTCCCCTATCAATAACCCGTGCCTGCCTTCTCCCCATATCCCTTGACTCCACTAGCCCCTAGAGCTCTATCTAACTCTCTCTTAAATCCATCCAGTGACTTGGCCTCCACTGCCCTCTGTGCCAGGAAATTCCATAAATTCACAACTCTCTGTGTGAAAGTGTTTTTTCTAACCTCAGTCTTAAATGACCTCCCCTTTATTCTAAGACTGTGGCCCCTTGTTTTGGACTTGCCCAACATTGGGAACATTTTTCCTGCATTTAGCTTGTCCAGTCCTTTTATAATTTTATATGTTTCTGTAAGATCCCCCTCATCATTCTAAACTCCAGTGAATACAAGCCTAGTCTTTTCAATCTTTCCTCATATGACAGTCCCGCTATCCCAGGGATCAATCTCGTGAACCAACGTTGCACTGCCTCAATCACAAGGATGTCCTTCCTCAAATTAGGAGACCAAAACTGTACACAATACTCCAGATGTGCTCTCACCAGAGCCCTATACAACTGCAGAAGAACCTCTTTACTCCTACACTGAAATCCTCTTGTTATGAAGGCCAACATTCCATTAGCTTTCTTCACTGCCTGCTGTACCTGCACGCCAACTTTCAGTGACCGGTATACAAGGAAGCCCAGGTCTCGCTGCACCTCCCCCTTACCTAACCTAACTCCATTGAGATAATAATCTGCTGCGTTTGAGGCAGCAGAAGTCTGCAGTAGGGTGATGCCATCCGGTTCGACATCTGTAGGAGCTCGCTCTAAAAAGGATGCATGCTCTAGGTTGGCGCCAAGCTGCGGCGCCGCTGCTGTCTGGAACTGTATGGGTTCCTCCGGGTGCTCTAGTTTCCTCCCACATCCCAAAGATGTATGTGTTTGCAGGTTAATTGGGCACTGTAAATTGTTTCTAGTGTGCAGGGAATAGAGGAGAAAGAGGGATAATATAGAACTAATATGAACGGGTGACCAATAGCAGTGTGGACCCGATGGGGTGATGGGGCTGCTTCCATGATGTATCTCCAAACCAAGCTGATCAGGGCGAGGCAGCGAACTTCATTGCCAATGTCTGCCTTTGCTAAGATTCTCTAAATGCAGAAAATTATTTACATTTTCTAAGTTCTGGATGTAGGGCTTGATTAATTGGAATGAGGTACTTTCCAACGGTCAAGGAGAACACCTCTCCCCCAGACATTTAGTGGAAGGGCCATACTTTTGTTCGGTTCATTAAAGGAGTCATGAGGACTTGCAGCTGTGGGTACATGGGAATCATGATTAATTCCATGATTGAAGTTGGGATGACCGTTGGTTCTGGAGTAGAAACAGCAAAGGGTGAAAAGTTTCCCACACACTCTGTGGGACTGATTCAGCTTCATTTGCAGGATGTTGGAGGGGAAGTGTAATAATACCACGAGGAACTTGAGAAGATGCATTGCCAGGACCAATGACCCAGTATTGTGTAATTCATTTGGGCAATGGGATTGGCTTAGTGATGTACCAGTTGATTAAGGTCATGACTTCCATAGCTTTGTCTAGCAAACTAGGAATCATTTTGACCTTCACAGGACAACCCATATTGAGAAGATTTTTTTATTTTTATCAGGTGATGGAAGCAAGACTTTTTTGTTGCAGCTTGGTCATCAGAAGCTGTAGATCTGTTTTATTTTCCTTGGAGGCATGAGAGTATTCCCATTTCAAGGGAAATTTGTGTTTGTGATGAATTAGCTCCTGAATCTCCAGGTTGTTCTCATTGAACCAATTTCACTGGTTCAAAAGGTCTCTATGCAGATGCTGGTTATGGTGGACATTAGGTTGGTGTGCATAGTCTGTGGCTCACATTGGTTAGGGTTGGTCAGGTAGTCCTCGAGGCACTGGCTGAGTAAAGCTCTCTTTTGCAGACTCTGATTTTCTTATTTCTGTGGCTTTTCAGGTAGCAAGCTGATGGAAAAGACAAATGGGATTAGGTTTGTGTTAATTCCAGCTAGCATCAGCACATACTGTGGAATTACTTTTGTGGTGTTAAAGCAAAATAGAACACATAACAGCAGTACGCTGCAAAATACAACTTCATCTCCATACAGGCATCTTCCATGGGCTAGCATAAGAGCATAAGGTCATTATCTGTAGACTCTTTCAACATATCAAAACCACAATCAATTCTGAGTTTTAATTGTTTTTCAGTTTTATTCATACAAATCAATTATTTGAGAGAAAATCAAAACAGATACGAAAACCAAGGAGCTAATTGTTGACCTCAGATTAGGGAGTCAGTAGACCACGTTACAGTTTCCATTGACGAGTCAGTGGCAGAGAGCGTTAGCAGCACCAACTTCCTGGGTGGTGACATCTTGGAGGACCTGCAATAATGACGATGCCGCACCAGTGCCTCTACTTGGTTAGATGTTTAAAGAGATTTGACATGTCACCGGAAACTCTACCAAACTTCTGCAGATGCACTCTAGAAGGTATCCTGATTGGTTGCATCATGGCCTGGTATAGCAGTTCAAACATAGTAGAACCCAAGAGGCTGCAGGGAGAGGTAGACACAGACTTGTCCATCACGGGCACAACCCTCCCCACTATCGAAAACATTAATATCTTGGACTGCCACAAGAACGTGGCATCTATCAACAAGGATGTCCATCATCTACACCATGCCCACTTCTCTAAGCAACAATTGGGCAGGATGGCACACTAACCTGAAGTTCCATGCCACCAAGTTTAACAGCTACTTGGCTACAACCAACAGGTTCTTGAACAGACCTACACAATGCTAATCTCACCTAAGTAAAGCAACACAATTGCTTGCAGTACCATGGACTTGTTTGCCAATTGTATTTTAGCACAAATGGCTCTTTTTTACAGCCTCTTTTCATCGTCTTGTATGGTTTATGCATAATTTGTGTTTTGCATATTATCCAAGTATATGTGCCAGTAATGCTGCTGCAGGCAAGATTTTCATTGTACATGTACCATTTATAGGCAAAATTGGACATAAACATTAGAAGCAAGATTAATAAAATAATAATGCAAAATGATAAAGAAGCAGATTTAAACACATTTTGGTAATTGCTATGTGAAAGCATGTTAATATTCTGCTTGTAGCAAACTTTGTTCATTTTGAATTGCTCTAAAATGGATCAAACACATTCAAATAGTGTTGTATCGGTTTAGATTAACACATATGGTCAAAAGAAATAGACTGACCTAATGGTACAAATTAAAGTATGTCGCGTTTCATTAAAATGTTTGTTTCTTTTAAGTTAAAATGTTTATGTTGTTGCAGAAAATACATTTTTCCACTCGTATAATTCAATTTTTACACATGACTTAAAGAGACTTCTTAGTAATGTTCTTTTTAATAGGATAGAAAGTACTTGTCAATCTGCTGCAAATACTTCAGTCTGTAAATCCTTTTATCTTGTGTTTTACTGCGCCAATAATAATATTTCCTACTAATGCATGTCTTTGAACATTTGAGTGTACTGAGATTATATGAAAACAATCCTGTTTATATTTTTTCTCGTTGACTATACAACATTTTGAAAAGATATACAATCAGTATCTGGTGCACAAACCTAATTCATGTTTAATCATTAAAGAAAAAGAAATGTTGCTGAAAGAAAAGGAAACACGGCTGTCTGTTGAAAGAAAGGACTGCAAAGTACAGCACATTTTGATACTTCAGATACATAATGCTACATGAGAGGCTCCGGTAGTGCTTTTAAATTTGTCCTTGAGAAGATACTCATCTGGAACAATGATTGCAGAGACAAAATCAGATGAATGCTGCTTTCAGGTCTAAATTGCTGTTCAATATGAATGTGACTGAAAGAAATACATTTAGAGAACCTGGAGTGTAATTCAGCAGAGAAAAGTAAATTGTAACTGTGGTTCAAATGGCATTTGCAGAATGCTACAGAAATAGTTCTGCAAAATGCAATTCACCTCTGGATTTATTAGATTTAATGAAGGGCCATCAGATTGTTGAAAGAGAAATCATCCGTGATGTCTGTTAAATCATTTGTCACCCAATATGAATGCAGTAGCTTTGCAGAATAATTTTGATAACCAGGTGGTTCTGCGCATAAATCAATGCAATATTATTTCAAGTTGATAATAAATTAGTAACATAAAAGCTGCCCATCAAACTGCTAAACTTCTCAATGCGGTTACTATTTTTCTTCATCGAAAAGCCCCTAAAACTAATCACAATAGAAATGTTAATACTTCCACAAAAATAATAATAATTGACCCTAACAATCTCCACAATATTAGGTATAAATGGATATTAAAGTGGCAGATAAATTCTTACCATTCCAAAGCAAATATGTGTTAAATTACATTTAAAGGTTGGTCACACAGTGCAGCAGGCCTGCTGAAAATCCAAAGACACTACATACACTGGTTGCCTAATCTACCTTACTAGTCGCATACTCAAAGTTCACCAATAGGTTTGTCAGACATAATTCCCCTTTCAGAATTCCATATTTATTGCCTGATATTATTATTATTTTCAAGGTGTTCTGTTATCACATCTATCATTATAGAGTCATAGTGATACAGTGTGGAAACAGGCCCTTAGGCCCAACTCGCTCACACCGGCCAACAATGTCCCAGCTACACTAATCCCACTTGCCTGCGCTTGGTCCATATACCTCCAAACCTGTCCTATCCATGTACCTGTCTAACTGTTTCTTAAATGATGGGATAGTCCCAGCCTCAACTACCTCCTCTGGCAGCTTGTTCCATAAACCCACCACTCTTTGTGTGAAAAGGTTATCCCTCGGATTCCTATTAAATCTTTTCCCTTTCACCTTGAAGCTATGTCCTCTGGTCCTCGATTCCCCAACTCTGGGCAAAAGACTCTGTGCATCTATCCGATCTATTCCTCTCATGATTTTGTATACTTTTATATACAAAATCAAGAGAGGAATAGATTGGGTAGATGCACAGTCTTCTTCCAACTTTTCCCTATTCCTGTCATTAGACGACCAAGTCAAGTTGAGCTTATTGCACATGAACAAGTACAGTGATGTACAGGTACAATGTAAATCATTTTTGCAGCAGCATCAAGAGACATACAGACTTAGCCAAACACATTAATTATACTGAAAAGGCAGTGAAAAGAAAATGACTATGCAAAAACAAGAGCCAATTCAAGATTCAGGTGTGCCTATTTGTCATATGCAGTGAGACTGGAACAATGAAATTCTTACTTGCTGCGGCATTGCGGCACATTATACCCAACAACACAACAAATAAATATGCAATAAACTGACAGTTATATTAGATAACCCAGACTATAATTATATAAGCCAAAGTAAGTTGTGCAACCTCATGCTAGGATCAGTGCCAAGGTAGGGTTGGGATTAGGGTTGTGCTGGATGCTTCAAGAGTGATAATTGATGATAAGAAGCTGTTCATGAATGTGGAGTTAATGGTTACAGGGTTCCTGTGCCTACTTACCAATGGTAGCTTTGATTGGAGTGTGTGGCCACGGTGGTTTGTGTCTTTGATGACATTGGTTCCCTTCAGGAAACAGTGTTCCTGTTGGTCCTTTCGATGTTGGGGACGTCAATACCTGTGATTGACCGAGCAATGTCCACCATTTACCGCGGCATCCTTCAATTCTAAAGGTTCAAATTACCAAACTAAGCCATTATGCAACCAGTTACTTTGCTCTCCAATATACACCTGTAGAGGTTCGATAGAGTGTTCGGAACATGCTGAATCGCCTCAAACTTTGGGTGAAGTAGAGGCATTAGTGAACTTTCTTTGTGATTGCATTAATGTGCAGAGCCCAGGATATTGATCTTCAGGGATGTGCATGCCCAGGAACTTGAAGCTGTTGACTCTCTCCACTGCCATCCCATCAAAGAAGACAGGAGCTATTTACAATGAATTAAGGATTAATTCTAACAGGTTACTGCCCATGCAGAGAAGATGAAGGTTTATTTCATAATCTCAGATTCTTTAGGATAGTAGTGAAATCTTAGAAGTATGCATCTCCATTAAGATGCTCTTAATGTGAAAAAGACCAATACCGGTTCTTCATTTGACTGCATTCAGTCCAGATATTAGCATTTATGACATTGTAATATCCTAACATATACAGTAAGTATCAATGCCTCATTGATCTTTCTTTGAATTAAGTATTTCTGGCATTTGATTATTTATTTGTACATTATAGTTTTTCCAGTTGCTTGAGTTACTCCAAAGCTCATGGCTTTCTAATCGGAGCCAGAAACCTGGAAACAAGCCAACTAAATGCAATGTTCCTCCACTGTTGGCCCAGTGAGATAATAAAGCCTCAGAAACAAGACCACCCCCCACGGATTGACACAAGAACAAATGAAAGCACAGAACAACAACAAACAACAGTTCTCTTGAGCAAGATACAAACTGCTGGAGGAACTCAGCAGGTCAAGAAGCATTTGTGGTGGGAATGAACAGGTGACCTTTTGAGTCAGGATCACAAGAGTCATAGAGTCATGCTGCACTGAGGACACTGGACTTTATCTAAGAAACTGATGGCTGCAATGTTGAGAACTATATAGAGTCAGTGTCATAGAGTGATACAGTGCAGAAACAGGCCCTTCGGCCCAACTTGCCCATACCAACCAACATGTCCCATCTACACTAGTCCCACTTGCCTGCATTTGGCCCATATCCCTCCAAATCTGTCCTATCCATCTACCTGTCTAATTGCTTCTTAAACATTGTGATAGTACCTACCTCAACTACCTCCTCTGGCAGCTCATTCCATACACACATCCTCTGTCTGAAAAAGTTGCCCCTCAAATTCCTATTAAATCTTTTCCCGTTCACCTTAAACCTATGTCCTCTGGCTCTCGATTCCCCAACTTTGGGCAAGAGACTTTGTGCATCTACCGAATCTATTCCTGTCTGGATTTTATACACCTCTATAAGATCACCGCTTAATCTCTTGCACTCCAGGGAATAGAGTCTCAGCCTACTCAACCTCTCGTTATAGCTCAGATCCTCGAGTCCTTGCAAGCTCCTTGTAAATCTTCTCTGTACTCTTTCCAACTTGACTACATTTTTCCTATAACATGGTGCCCACAACTGAACACAATACTCCAAATGCGGCCTCACCAATGTCTTATATAACTGCAACATGACCTCCCAACATCTATACTCAATACTCTGACTGATGAAGGCCAATGTCCCAAAAGCCTTTTTGACCACCTCATCTACCTGTGATGCCACCTTCAAGGAACTTACCTGCACTCATAGATCCCTTTGCTCTACACACTTCCCAGAGCCCTTCCATTCATTGTGTAGGTACTGCCCATCTTAGAATTTTCAAAATGCCCCAGCCCACCTGGCTAACTCATCAAGATTTTGCCTTAATTTTTGACAACCTTTGCTTCCGACTGAATCTGGAAGGGGGGGTAGATAGCTGAAAAAGATAGCTGGGGAAGGGTCAATGCTTTGTAAATGACAGATGGATATAGGTGGGTGGGGGTGGGGGGGGGGGGGGGGAGTGTGACTGTCAGATAGGCTGGATCGGGCCTTCTTCTTTTCTGTATTATTGGCATAACCCAATTACTCTCGAGGAAGATACTGCATCATTCCCCAGTGCGCAAAGGCAACTGAATGAAATACACCAACATCTGCATTACTGAATAGCCTTACAATGATTAATCTTTAACTAGAAGGATTTCATGGAGATGCAATTCTCAAAGTTCCAGCGTATCAACAGCAGTTTCTTTTAATATCCATGTTTGATCAATGTGTTTTTCTCATTTGGACATTAATTTTCTCCACTCCAAACATATGTATATTTGTATTTCAAATGGCTCTTTCAAAATCTGCTTCAAACTAATAAAGAGTCATTATTTGGCTATGTAATAAGCCTCCTGCGTGATATTGTGACTGGCAGGTATGGGCAACTTAGATATACTCTGCCTTTCTGACATCCTAGTACAGTTATGAAATGGTCCTCTGTGATTTGAGGTGTGTAGTTATATTCTTAGGAGAGGGAAACCTGAATTAGAAAAGTTGATGCACCAGTCTAGCTTTGTTTAAACAATTCAGGCATTTAATTATGGTTTAGCGAGATGGTTGAGTGAAATGATTTTTTATTAACAGACAAAAAACTATAATTGAACTCAGTACACGTGTGCCAGGTCAGCTAACTCTAGAACAGCTCCTGCTGCTGGGAGGAGCACTGACGACTGAACAGAAATCCCACGAACGAACCCCCCTCAGTCACGTGATCGAGCTAACCAATGACGAGGGTTCGAACTTCCCCAAACCACCACTAGGTGCCGCTGCTATGGCCCTCCATGTCCAAAAACAGCAAATTACTCCAGGTGGAAATTGCTCAGTCAGAAATGTTCAGTCAGAAGATGATCCAAAATGGATCAATTTTAGATGGAACAAGTCTGCCTGCTAGAAGATATTAGGTGCACTGTCAGTGACAACATGTTGATGTAGATGTTCCAGCCACCCCGCTGAAACAGACATTAATATTTAATATCTACAACTCTTTCAGTTCAGTTTAGTTTATTGTCACGTGCACCGAGATACAGTGAAAGCTTTTGTTGCGTGCTATCCAGTCAACGGAAAGGCAATACATGATTACATTCAAGCCATTTACAGTGTATTTACATTTTGTGCAGGTCTAACTGAACTGAGGTCTAACTGAACTTCATGGTCATTGCCAATTACCAGGGGTGGTTTGCAGGCTGCTCTCTGAGAATTCCTTGGTAAGCCTTATGGGTTCCAAGAAAACGTCAAGCTTTTTATATATGAAACCAGAATGAGCTTTGACTGCATCATTTATGATCGATCCTTTTGTCGTTCCTAGTGCCCCCCCCCCCCCCCCCCCCCATTCATACCCATCCACCATCTCTCAGGACCGATGCTACGATGCCCTGTTGAGGCAGGCAGCACGTTATTATCTCTTCAGCTGAATGAACTATCTTTGGATTTCCCACAGCCACCATTGGCTTACTTGGGTTATTGAATCAAGTTCGAAAGTGAATTAAATCAAACTGCTTTAAGTTGCCACACATAGTGCGGCACGGTGGCACAGCGGTAGAGTTGCTGCCTTACAATGCCAGAGACCCGGGTTCGATCCCGATTTCAGGTGGTGTATGTATAGAGTTTGCATGTTCTCCCCGTGACTGTGTGGGTTTTCTCTGGGTTTGCCGGTTTCCTCCCACACTCCAAAGACATACTGGTTTGTCGGCGAATCGGCTTGAAAAAATTGTAAATTGCTTCTCGTGTGTAGGGTACTGTTAGTGTCTGGGGATTGGATGGACTCAGTGGGCAGAATGGCCTGTTTCCACACTAAACTAAAAAAATTACACTCCAATTAGGATCCAAGCTTGGAAGGTATTGTATTATGTTTATTAAAACAACCATCAACTTTATTTTTTGAACACTAATATTTTCTGCTATGTTATTTTATCTGGGCTTTAGAGAAGCAAATTCAAAGGGTCTCCATGGTGTGAAGTTTCTGCTGATGCATTTGTTGGTACAATCCATAAATTCCTAGTTTATAGAATGCTCTGCTCTTTCCATGTGTGTGTAGATCAAAATCCACTGCCAACTTATCACAAGCCTGACACAAGGTTTCAGGGCTAATCTTGCACTCTGATAGATTTTAGCAGTTATCGCAGCACGAGCTATAGGAAATGGAAGTGCCTGCATAAACTCAGAATATAAACTGTTGTGGTTACCTATGGAAATCCTTGTAATTTGTCACTCGCATGACATCTTTGAAATGCAACAAAATGTGGAAGAAAAATGATTGCGCAACCGTAACTTTCTGATACCATTAAATTGTCAGTTCACATGTAAGGCAATCTATCAAAGTCTAAAAAAAAGTTTTAAGTCAAGCATGTGTCCATCACACACCATGTGTCTTGCATCAATAGGCTGCAAAAAAATCTGCCCTGAATAATTCACCCAAAAGCTGTCAGCCTCTTTTAAAGCCTGCCAGTACCCTGTAATTTAGGTGGGCACAGTTAATGTTCCTGACCCAATTTTGCCCAAACGCATGACAAATACTCATAGATGCCAGAAGCGTCTGCAAAATATCTTGAAACAGGATCTCACATCAAGGAATCTGAATTAGATGATGTTGTTGAAGAAATATGTTTGAATGATTGATTGATTGAATTCTCTGATTCAGTTTAAAATATTTCATTCAGCACCTCCTGGCTTTGGTCAAATGGTTGTCCTGAATTAGGGGCAAGATTTATCAAAGAAAATGCCTCATTTCACAAGCGGCCATGAGTTCACCCAAGGACAAGATCTGAGGCACTTAGCAGCATATGTTTCCAAGAACTTACACATCTTAATTATGGAGAAGACCCCAGAGATGTAAGTTGCATCATCTTGACTCCAAAAACTGAAACCCTTTCAAAGAAATGAACTCAGAATGTTGACTGGGAAGGAATGGCAGATGCTGGTTTAAACTGAAGACAGGCAACATCTTTGGAGAGAAGGAATGGGTGACGTTTCAGGTCGAGACCCTTCTTCAGACTGAAAGTCACAGGAAAGGGACACGAGAGATATAGTCAATGATGTAGAGAGATATAGAACAAATGAATAAAAGATATGCAAAAAAATAACAATGATAAAGGAAACAGGTCATTGGTAGCTTTAGTTAGGTCAGAACAAAAAACTGGTGTGTCTTTGGTGGAGGATCTTTGAAGAGAGAGGGAATGCAGGAGTTACTTGAAGTTAGAGAAATCAATATTCATACCCCTGGGCTGTTAGCTGCCCAAGCAAAATATAAGATGCTGGTCCTCCAACTTGCATTAGCCTCACTCTAACAATGGAGGAGGCCTAGGACAGAAAGGCCAGTGTGGGAATAGGAAGGGGAATTAAAGTGTTTGGCAACCGGGAGATCAGTTAGGTCTAGGCGGACTGAGCAAAGCCGTTCAGCGAAACGATTGGCCAGTCTATGTTTGGTCTTGCTGATGTATAAAATATGGAGTATTTCAGCAATGCTTATTTAATAGTGCCGGTTATTTAATAGGTGTCTTTCAGGGTAGAGAACATAAAGATGAGAACTTGTAAAAGTAGATATATGGACCACCAGCCAGTATAGATCAGCAAGCTCAATGGCAATTGCAAGATGGTTGTAGCCTAGCCAAGTCAAATTAATTTCATATGCAAGTGCTGTGAGGTACAGGTACAATGTAAAATCTTGCTTGGAGCAGCATCACAGACACATAGACTCATACAATACACAAAACATAAATTATATATAAATTATATAAGATGGAGAAAAATAAAAAGCTTGTGTTAAAACAACACATAATGCAAAAAGATAATTCGATACCAAGTCCATGGCAGTGCAAGAGGTGGTCCATTGTGTTCCATTGTTGAGGTAGGATTAAGGCTGCGCAGGTCAGTTCAAGAACCTGATGCTTGTCATGTAGAGTGTAAAAGATGGGGGCAAGAAATTGGAATACACTTGCCTAAAATTGACAAAGGTGGATTTAGCAGCTGCTACGCTGGACAGGGAATGAAACGTGTAGTTTTATGGAGATGAAGGAGGTTGCATTGACGATGGAATGGATACAGAATGATGACGTTGTTATTGCATCAAAAGACGTCCTGTGGGCTTTGGAACTCATGTCAGCAATGCTCTTAGTTCCTTTTTCCCCATTCTTTCCCCCATAGCCCTGCAAATGTTCCTCTCTCGTGTACCCATTCATTTCTCTTTTGAGGACACTAATTGATCCAGTTACTGGGGGTGATTTCAAGATACTAATTAATCTCTGAATAAAAAAAGCTATTCCTCATGTTCCCACAGACATTGAACTATTCTTGAATGGGAACAAGTTTTTTTCATCTCCACCGAACCTCTTCTCAACCTTGTTTGACCCAAGAAGAACATCCCCTTCTCCTCTGGTCCATCACTAGCCAAATTCACGCTAATCTGGAACAATCTGAGTAACTTTTATATGCACCCTCTTTAGGACCTTCATTCCTTCCTAAAGTGATGAGTCTGAAACTGAATGCAATGCTCCAATTAACTAGGTGAAGCCAGCACAGTTTAACCCAGTAAATCCAAGTTCAATAGGCAGGATTGGTACATACTTTGAAGCAGGCAGGAAAATAAGCAGTGAATTTCTCTTTGATCTTACCTCTTCCAACCAGATAAATGGTACTTTGGGGTTTCGGAAGTTCAACTCAGGCTTGAATAGGGCACCAGTGATTCAAATGGTCTGCTTCACTGCAGGGAGAGAGAAAGATTAGATTGTTAGGCAACTGAAGTGGTAAAAACAAATACATTTGCTTTTCTCAAGAAGATATTTCTTTGTGTAGGGTATTTGGAGTTGTTCTGGGAGTGCCAGTATTAAAATAATCTCCAGGAGGCATAAGACCTTGAGAA